>JAFIDM010012231.1:152033137-152075736 GCA_023159025.1 Thereuonema tuberculata
TGGTGGGGTGTGGTTTGGTGTCCTGTGGTTGGATTCAGCGACTTCTTCTTTAATTTGTGCAAGTATGCATGGGAGAATAAGATTGTATACTACAATTGAACGTCGCTGATCCGCTACCCGCTGTTCGCTAAGCCCTAACAATGGATAGCGTGTGGTGAAAGCTTGGTGTAGTGCCTGTCTGTATCCTGTTAGTTGAGTACCTAACTTTGTAACAGTGAAGAAGTCGCGCATAAGATCCTGGTTCATCTGTGGTGACCATCGGATGCGCTGGCGTGGTTTCCCAGTCTTGGTGGTCGCCTGCTCTGACACAGACGAAACACTTCCGACTGTTCGGGCTGGATGGTGTTGCCCGGGCATTGTGGTAGCCATACTACAGGATGGGGTGCCACTTTCTCCACCACCACCTGCGGGAGACTGTAGTATATTTTTCGAACGGAGGCCTCTGCCTAACCCCTGAACGCGGGTGACTTTATCCTGCGCCACACCCGATGCAGCATGATCTATATTAGAACGTGTTCTCATCATAAATGGTTGGACCCTTTAGCCTACCCTAAAGCTAGTGTAGTTCCCGCCCCCACCGCGAGGAGGTAGGGTCCATGGGGGCTAATTATTATTATTATTATCATTATTATTATTATTATTATTATTATTATTATTATTATTATCATTATTATAATTATTATTATTATTATTATTATTATTATCATTATTATAATTATTATTATTATTATTAATCGTTAGTTCAAGTATTATAAATTCTTAATAAGATAGTTTTTGTAATTTTTTTTCCCTGAAGTTTCACGATTGTACAGAATTACCTACTAATAAAACGAAGCAGGAATCTGACAATAAATATGAGACCGTATAATATAGATTCAGCGGCATCCTATTTCTCTAATAAATACTCAGCAGATTTCGTAGTGTGATGAATACCTTAATTTAACTGTTGAACTTCCAAATAATAAAACTCATAAAAAGTCTTCCGCCATTCATATTTTCCAATTACATTAATGATAATGAGCACAAGCTTTTATCATAATCAAACGAGTTTTTATAATTATTTTATTTGTTTTAATTTTTTATTGCGTTGTTTTCCATTCCACCTTTATCTTCATCGATTGGTATAATCGTAAAAGACAAACAAATTCCCTAGAAGGTCTTTTGTGTGGATGTGTTTTATTCAAGATAATGTAAACAAGATAATGCTTTAGGCTTTTCTTTGTTGAAACACGACCCCCATGCTTTTTACTGACTGAAAAATTAAAATTTATTTTAATGCTTCTTCTTCATTTTTTTCTAAATCCTAGAAATTGAACTTCTCAACTGAATTAAAAAATATAAACAAGATGAAAAAATGTCCTAAATGTACAAATGCAGGTAGTTTATATAAAACTTATTGTTAAATAGATTGAGTTGCAAAAATTACACGATTGTTGCCTTCCAAGCCTTCTATCCATCTAGAGCCATTTAGAGGTCAATAGCGATTTTAATTGCTTGACTTTGACTTTTATCGATTTGTCTGAGATCTGTTTTTCTTAGCCCCTGTGTATTTAACTCATTACATGTAAAATATGAGAAAAGAATGAAAGTTTTTCAAAAAGGTAAAAAAGAAATTTCTATTCAAGTGGTTTTACTTATTATAATTTTATAATAATACAGTGATTTAACATTATTAGTGCTTTAAAATATTTACTTATTGTTGAAAATGTAAATTTAATAATTAAGCCCATATATGAGTAAATTAAAATCATCATTACATAAATGATCCAAAGTAGATAATCTTATCAATGACTGTAATACGATATTAAGCAATAGTTGTACTGTACATAAAATAAAAAAAAATCGAATTGAAAAATCGAAATTAAATATAATAATGGCAGTACAGGGTGTTGATACTTTTAAAAAAAGGAATTGACTAAAATTTTATAAACAGTCTGTAATAGTACAATGCATTTTTAATATTTTTTTAAAAGGATTTATCGTAATACTTTTTTATTGTATTCTTTTCGTTAATTGTTATTTTACTGTAGGTGACATAAAATGACAGAAATACACTTTGCTGTTATAATTATTATTATATCTGTTTCAAAATCAACTCTTTATATGATAAAAATAAGCAATAATATAGCAAGCAACCGCACTCAATATTTTGGATTGATGGAAAAAAAATAATAATCGTTTTATTCAGTGCTTTTTTTTCTAGGGAAAAAACTGCCGACACTCATACTGAAGTTGTTACTTCCACTTTTAATATTTGCTCCGATGTTTCCTCGTTTTCTATAGATCGTTTCCATCTATCGTCATGTTTACAATACATTTTTTTTCCGTCAGTAAATCAGAAATCTTGAAAAAATATGAAGAACAGGTGCCGGAACTGCGTACCGTTGCGCATCGCCAGAAAAAAAGACTTCGTTTTAGATTCTAAATGGAAGAAATCTGCTGATAATGCCTAACATTGATTGACAAAATACTGAGCCAAGACTTAAAATCAAAACTAGGGTTTTTTCATTTTAATTGATGATACAATGATATATAAATATTCAAGATATAAAATATAAGGAATTGCACTGAAAACGATCATAAAAAGAGAAGGAATTGCAATGATCATCAACTTTGATAAGATCAGTTTTACACGGCCACCACAAATCCATCAGTTTCCATCAGAAAAATCATGCAAAGCTCTTTTTGTTCACAAGATTCAGCATTGATTATTATTATCAAAAGGCGTATGAAAAGATCTTAAAGGCCAAGTATATATTGGAGTATTTTACGAAAAATTTTTATTTTTATATTCAACCGAGGATCACAGTTACATTTGTATCACTTGATGCTAATGTAACAGTTAATGTCATTGCTCCAAATCGTTTTGATATCTTTTTATTTTCCCATCAGAAAACTCCCACAAATTCATCAACATTTGCAATGATTCTCCTATTCCTGGTCTAAATGATTCCATCAAAAGATTCCTGACTCAAATCACTCACTTGGCTAAAACTGTCCTACTTTCCATGATCCTACTATTAACGTATCATCCTATTAATAGGCAAAACCTGTCCGTCCGGATGTATGTTTGTATATACAATATGTGCTTTAATTTCCTTATTATTAAAAATGTGATTGTTGGGAATTGGTTGCGATTGTTGTGATTGTTGTAGAGCTGTATTATACATGTGATTGTTGCGCATGCAACAGACGCAATTGTTGGGCGTGGTGTGATTGTTGCGATGGTTGTGATTGTTGCTAATGGAGCTGTATAATAAAGGCAAAAAACGGATGTTTGTCATCAATCAAAGTGGAGAGAGTCGGAGAGAGAATATTGTATTAAGTGGAGTAGTCCAGTGGCTAGCGTTCTTGACTGCGATTACGGAGGTCCTCGGTTCGAATCCAATGCAAGGCGAAAGAAAAAAATAATTACAAATACACTAACTAATGTCTTTTTGAAAAGAAAAATTAGTTGATTTAATGTCGGTGCGTTGTTCAATACTTACTTAAACTTGTATTCAAAACAAAATAATCTTTAACTATTTTAAATCAATCTAAAAATTATAATTCAAAAACAAGTAAAAACAGAATACTTAAGTATAAACAAATCTCCTTATAAAAAATGAGCTTAAACATCTTTTTCTATCTTGTGTTTTTGAAAAATTTTACGGTATTTCAAAAAGATGGAATTTGTTTTACTTCCGTGAATATTTCACGGGTTGCAACTAGTTCATATTATTATTTCAAACTCTTCAAATAATTTAGTATCAATTATTCGCTCAAAATGTTTTATATTTTTATTTGCATACAGTAACTTTAAGAAGAAATTACTAAAAATTAGTTGTGTAGTTTACAGTCACACTTCTTAAACAAATTTCGCAAAAAAAAAAAAAAAAAGGAATTTTATTTCTAATATTTTTGATGACTAATTGTAAATTCCGTCTCTGAGATTATTTAAGTTTAATATTTGAGATTGTTTAAAGAAATGTCTATCTTAGTATCTTTTTCCAATTTCAGGTTTTCTCATTTCTAATCAATTCTTTTTTTTATTTTTCTTTTTATATCACAATATAAATCTTGTTTTAATCCGCGAATCATAGGGATCGATTGAGGTTCCGTTATGTTGCCCTAAATAGGATTACACTGAGGACGCGTCATGGTTACTATGGCAACGCGCATGTCTCTCTTTCTCTGAGCAGCGATCGTATTCCCAGCAACTAAGCCTTCTTAAAACCTGTTGGACTCCCATATTCTCCATTGTCTGAGATTCTCTTCTACACAAAAGATGTTCATTCTCAACAAAAAATAATTCTTTATCATGCAATTAGCCAATGTTTTCATAGAATTACTGTATCATTTCAAACAAAAGATGCAAGATAATAGCTTAGAAATATTTGTTTGCAAGGATTTACAGACTGGAAAAGGTTTACGACGCTACAGTAATTAATTTTTTGAAATAAGTAACTACAACTACTGTACTTCATACTTTGAGGCTTTTATGTTAGAAGAAATCTTTGTAATACGTAGAAATTTAATCTTCATGTATTTATTCATGCTTAAACAATGATCGTGCTTTAGAGCTTTTAAAGAACCAACCTGTACATCGATTATGTAAGTGTTTTATACAAAGTATAAAAACTCAATAAAAAAAATTAAAAAAAGAAAAATTCCAGTGTAATTTACTATGAATTGAAAGTTTTATTATAGTTTAGTAATTTATACGAGAATTCAGAATATAACGACATACAATCAGCATAAAGATACGAAAGCAAGTTATTGTTTGAAAGAAGATTCCTTATGATTCAAACACAATCAATACACAAATGTAAATCAATTCCTGATAGTTGATCCTGAGCCACCAGTAACCCTACATACAGTGCATCTTTAAGAGATTGCAGAGAAGCCACTGCAAATTGGTATTTAAGGTAGATTCAAACAATGGGCCATTTTAATAATTCAGGGCACAGACGTAAGCAGAAAAATTGCATTGTGGGAAGTGTCTTTGACAAAACGGCGACTATCACGAAAGAGTGGGCAGTTGCTTCAAAAATATGTAGTATTGAAATTATGTAGTATTGAAATCGAGATTGTAAAAACATCACAATATCTACAAAACTTAATGAATTAAATTATTCTAACGTTATTTACTTTCTAAATACTTTTTTTAAATCGGATTTATCGTTTTTTCCTGATGTAAGAATTCTTATGTATCTAAATAATCATTCTGTAATCAACGCTACAAGGAACTCAAAATACTTTACGTAAATCGAATGTTACTGCATCTTTCACGAAGTAATTATTGCACTTAAATGAAACCTAACAAGGAATTTTAAACTATATTAGAACAGATCTTCAGCTGGTTAAATAGCCTAAGATACTTAAATATTTCTTTTAAATATTTATTTAAATTCTGACAATAATTTTATGGACTACAATTTTGTTTAATGAATAATTAAGTAAGTAGAAAATAAAAAAATAATTAAATAAACTTTGTTATTAGCAAGAAGAGTAATATTTTAAAATTACATCAGTTTAATTTAACAGTTTTTACATTCTTATAAAGTAAGATAGTGCCTATCTTCAATGATAAAATGACTGAAATCTTAATGAAAAATAGAATCGTCAGAGTTTCTTTTCATTGTGAAATCTTTCTCAGACATTTGAAAGAAAAAATAAATCTAAATTTCAGATTTGACCAAAAAAAAACAATCCTTCAACTCAAGTATTGAAAATATTGAATACAGTAACTCTAATACATTTTTTTTATATTATTCAAAAAGAAATGTAATTTAATATTTCATGAATGACATTTCGGATATAAGTTACATTAATACCAAGTAATCGTTTTTCAAATATCAGAATTGCATTTGTTCGGTTGTAGGAATAAATACGATTTTTACAAATAAAGTTCTAAAAAATTTTTTTGTAATGCATATCTAAGGATTTTTTTTAAATCAGTAATTTTTTTCATGAGCATTATTATTAATGCTCATTATTATTACACATGATGGAGACAGTGACCTCTCAATGACTAAAAGTAAAGAAATAAAAAACAAGAATCAAATGTTGAATTCAAATCCTTGGGCAGCACTCCGGCTACCACAAAAGGTATTTGACCACAAAGAAAAGAAAGGAAAAAAAAAAATAAAGAAATAAAGAAATAAATAACAAACCCTCTAATGGGTGAAATAAAAGCAATTAATTGAAATAAGATCTCATTATTATTATTATTAAAAAGTTTCAAACCTTGGGTTTCCCCAGCAAAGACAACATGGCAGGTCAAGGACCAAAGCACATATTGCCAAGTGTAAAGAAGTGTGCAAGGAGGGTTAGGGATGTGTGGTTGTATCCATAAATTTCCTAATTATGAGTGTTGAGTACACCAGCCTTCTGGAGTTGTGCATAAGTGTTTTTCTGAAGTCCTACTGTGCTGAGACTGTGGTGCATTGTGTGAGGCACCAGACCAGTGGCGGACAGGATGATAGGTATAACACGTACTCGGTCCTGCCTCCACTGCTTCTGGAGCTCCTGTGCTAGATTGATGAATTTACTGATTTTGTCTGCGTGAGTTTTCTGCATGTTCTTGCTGACAGGCACTGCAATATCAATGAGATAGATGAGATCTGTTCGTTGACCTTATCAACAAGTGTGTCAGGTCTGTTGTGATGTATGGTTTTGTCTGTGTGAATGGGGTGGTCCCAATACAGCTTGTATGAGGGTGACTCTAATACGCTTTGTGGTATGTACTTGTAGTACGGGACCGTGTTCTTAATAATTAAGTGTTTGTGTGCTAGCTGTTGATGAACGATCGATGCTACTGATTGTGTCGGTGGAGGTAGTCTGTTTGGGAGAGAAGGGGACAGTCTGATATTATGTAGTCGATCGTTTCATGCGTAGTGTGGCATTTCCTGCATTTGTCGTCATGTGTGTTTGCATTATGTAGAATGTGTTTCTTGTAGTTGCGTGTGGGGATGTCTTGGTCCTGTATTGCGATCATGAACCCTTCGGTCTCCCCAAACAGCTCACCACTCGTCAGCCATCTGTTCGACGCTTCCATGTCGACATGAGGCTGGCTGAGTTCGTGATGATATCTGCCATGGAGTTCCTTACGATTATTATTATTATTATTATTATTATTATTATTATTTACATCTTAACATAATCAAAATAATTTAATATTTAAATATTTTCTATGTAATTTGCTGAGAGCTAACTGTCGTTTTTAGTTACAACAAAAGGACTTTCTGGCAACTTAATTAAATTCATAGCATTTTCTATTTAACTTTTCTTTTTTAGAAGTCTTAGTTTCTCAATAAGAGATTGTACGATATTACATATCTATTATAATTACATATACACCTTTTTTAGCAATTGTATATCTATGCTAATTAGAAATATAATTTGTGGGAAATTATAAATCTGTACATAAGAATTCTAAAATGATCATTCAAACATTTAAATTTAAAATTCAATTAAGCCAAACTAAAAAACAAGTGATTAATTTTTTTGGTTTAAGAAACGTTTAATTGTGCGGAGGTAAATTTAAAATTGGATAGAAATGAACACGCACAAAATTTTAAATTTCAAAAAACATTTACGAGTTAAAGATTAAAAAATTAATTTCGGCTGCTCCGCGCAATCCTTATGAAATGTACATTATTATTAAAAATCTCACAATAAATAACCAATTGAAGGTTGATGGATGAACATGAATGCAGGAAAATCATAATGGATGACAATAGAAAATCGTAATGGATTTGACCTATCAAATGATGGAGACTATCATTGGATCCGCAGCGATACGTAAAATCCTTCTGCTTGACAAGTAAGAAATGTACTGTTTCTTAATTTTACATATCTGTAAATGTAATTTCATAAATCGAATTGACATAGAAGTTTATATTTTAAATATGAATAACTGATTTTACAGTATACAGTTGACTCGCGATAATCCGACATTTGACAGTCCGACCCGCTCGGTAGTCCGACGCAGGTTGATTCGAAAACCGACCCGATTGAGGCGGTCACGGAGGTGAAATGCACAATCACTTGCGATGAAGTTATGTCGGCTGCAAACACTTTGATACGTTGGTGTGAGGAGAGGGAACTCGACTAGGAGAACATTTTAATGTTAAAAGATATTCAAGAAGAAGCTATGACAGACTCTTTACATAAGAAGAAACAAAAAACGATTACAGATTTTTTTAAGCCGTAAATACATATGTACGTATTTTTATTTTTTATTTTAAGACATGAAATTATATTTTACAATATATACTGTAATTCGAAGTCCTAACCGAAAAGGACATCTAAATTAACTTTTATTGTAATGTCTCAGATATTGTTTGGAGTAACTTGAGAATCCTTATTACTATAGACCAATTCAAACCTCCATCTTGGGACCCTGTTTACTATTTGTTCCTTCTTAATTGTATAAAGATTGAATTACGTCATTTGATGGATCATCTTCATCTGACATCGTTATTTTAAATCAAACTTCTGCAAGTAATTTGATCTTATATTGATCTCTGGCAATCAATTTTGATCGGGAAAGATATGACCTCGTGCAGTTTTATTAACCTGATAACAATGATTTATTACAAAGGCTGCCAAGCATCAATATTAATGTTAGTCCTTGTTGAAGTAGTCAAATATACTTTACTATCTTTTGCTTCGAATGATAAGAAATGTAATAAGATGTTCTGTGCAGATGGTTTGGAAGATAGAATCATAAAGTAAATTATGTAACATTCAAATGCCCGCTTTTACCATATTTGATCAGTAGAGGTTTGCTATTTTGTAAGATCAATAACGGATATGTCAGTCCTTTAGAAATAATTCATTCGCAAAAAAATGAAATCCACAGTAGTTGATCTTAAGCCTTACATTTTTATTTCTTAGTTTAAAATCCTTATTTGTATTAAATCGTCATATCTTGTTTAAAGGATTCTGAAACGTACACTTAAATATAAATACACTCATCGTCAAAAGTTAAGGGTTCGGCAGCTTCGGACCATTTCAGAATCCCAATGTAACCAATCTTGGTGAAAAGGTGCAGTAGATCCTACATGTACTAATATAAAGTAAACATAAAATATAAAGTGGAAGTATCGCTGAGAGAGAAAAAAAATGCTGAAAACTCCAAGGTGGCCGCAGCTCCTGCATTGCTGACGTGTACCGTACAACATACTGAGGGACTCTTGTGATTCCATCTTGGCGTATCCATCTCGATGACATAACGAGTAGTAGAATCACTGGGCTTGTGTAAACCATTGAATTACAGTTGGAAATGTCGCAGGCGTAACATTTCGATCAGCATCATATTCAGATTGTGGAGAAGATTCTAACAGAGGGGGAACATTCGTCAACTCTTTGGACGTGGACGTCCAAGAATCTCCACGTCCTGGGAGGATCGATATACCACGTTAACTGCCAGGCGGCACAACCGGAGCGCAGGTTGGGAATTCGCCAGAGTTCTGGCAACTCTATAGAAGGGACAGCTGCATCGAGGCATACGAATTACAGACGATTAAATGAGACCGAACTGTATGCTCAGAGGCCCTTGCTTTGCATCCCCTTAACGTTTGGCGCGATGCAAAGAACACTCAGTATGTACACTTCTTACGACGATATCCAACGAATGGATTGGCCAGCCTGTTCCTCGGAACTGAATCCGATCGAGCATTCCTGAGATGCTCTTAGAAGGCGCATCTCGCAACACCAGCCACCTCCACAGGCTCTCCACGAGCTTCGCAGACAGGTATTGCTTCAGATTTGGCTGAATACTCTGATTTGCAGCATTCTGTCATGTTGTGCAGCTTGTGTTGCAATGGGGGTGACCATATAGCATTCTGAATTTCGTATGCATCATCGACGGGCAGCGGGGTGGGGTTGGAAAGTAACTATAGTTTGCTCCACAAGGACATCTTTATTGTTCTGTGTGGTTTTTTTTTTTCCCGCAGCTCTGCTGTCACCTTTACATTTTGTGTTTACTTTGTGTTAATACGACTTACTACACATTTCCGCCAAATTTGGGGAATATTTGGATGCCTGGGAGGGTCGAAGCTGCCAATCCCTTAAAATTTTGAGCATGAGTATATATATTATCTTTTGATTATGATCATCACGGCCAGTTGGTCGAAAAACAAGACATCTGTATTTAAATGCAATAAGCTGCAAGAAAGTTTTGGAATTTATCTTATATAACATATATATATATATATATGCAGAAAAACTCTCTATAGAAATTTTTATGGGAGGTCGGCAACACCAAGACAAAAGTTTTTTGTTAATGCATGTATATCCTCTGACGTTCCCGGTCGGCGCCAAAGGGCGTTGTCAGAGATATGTGTTGATTATGTTGCCCAGCATACAGACGAAACGGACTGAAGTCACAATGTTTCATGATGCAATCACAACAATACAAGTACGTGACAAAAGAATAATTATGAATGAAGAACATAGTGTATCAGACTCCCATTGACTCTGAAGAAGCCTTCGTCACAAGAATCGCTGTCTCCGCTGCAACTGTTCGTGAAATGCCGGGAATCTTTGAACATGTACGCAATAATTGCTTCCATGGTGTCATGTATGCATTGCTTTGCCAGTCGCCACTTTGAACACCTTTTGTGAATGAACATGTTGTTCACAATCATATTCGTTTTTGTACCAGCTCCACCAACATTTCTTTCAATGCCCCCTGGCCCGACAGGTGACGTTAGCGGACTTCAATTCATTAACAAAAAACGTTTTTCTTGGTGTTCCCAATCTCCTATAGAATTTTGTACAGAGAGTGTTTTAGTAATCAGTATATATGCGTAACAACTCGGTGTTTGACTACAGCGATAAATAAGACAATTATCAAATTTGTCTTAGATTTGTATTTTTATATGCGTTTATTTTCATTTAAATTAACTCTGAACTGAGATAAATTCTATTAAACGATTTGGAAGGAAATTATTTATCCTCAATGAACCGCTATCTTTCATTTAAAAGTTCATCAGACGATATCATAAAAAAACAAATTACTTTTCAATCTGCTTTGTTTTTTTGTTTTGTTTTTTGTTTTTTAAAAAACGCAAATTAATTAAAAATTTTCAATGGGATTTAAGCAATTTTCTGATTTTACTACAAAATATGCTTAATAGTTTAAGTTTTTAATGATGTTTTATTAAATTGGATCCACTTTATTTTGACCAATAAAATAAATAGGAAAAAATTTGGCAAAGTTTCAGAAACAATGTTGAAAATGTCCTGTTTGATTTGCGACTCCTTTCGAATGTGATTCATTGGTAGTCTAAAGGAAATGACAACTTAAAGTCAAATGTCTGTAATACAGTATTTACACTTCCTTCATTGTTAGTGTTTTTCAGGTAGTGTCATCTCTCACAAATCCCAACTCAACGATCCATACCAAATCAGGGTTTTGTAAAGTATTTGTGTGTTTATGTCTGTATATGTTTTCGAAAACTTTAATTAATAAGAAATATTTATATTTCACACCGAAAACGGGATAAATTTATCAATATATTTCATAATCATTCAGGCATGTAGTGGGTAATTCTGCATTAGGCATATGGTTTCATTAAATCTGAAAATAAAATGTGGACTGCATCAACTGTAATAAATACTTATTTAGCGGATCTTAATTCCAGATGTAAATAATGTCAAGTTATTAGTTTTTATTCAATATTCTGATAAAATAATTTATATTGTTTAAACTATTCCACTTCTCATACCCTGAACGATTTTCTGAATATGGTAGTTTTATTTTTTTATTTATCATTAATCGATATTATTATTATTATTATTATTATTATTATTATTGATCAATTATATTTACAACTTCAAGCCCCTCCAGGTTAGGATTGTAAGTGTAACATTTACAAAGAAATCTTATAAAATCGGAATAAATATCGATTATTTCAGAATCAGAATGAATAATATAAACTTTCGAAAAATATAATTCCTACATTTGATAAGTTATTTAAAATTGCTTGGCCATTAAAAGTTATACCCGAGAAAATCTAAATGCAACTGATTTTTTCACACCTGTTTACAAGATTATGCAGAATTTATTGAATAATTTCCCTTAGCAATTCAGTCAGAGTTCCGCATCAATCTGCAAACTCAACTCTAAAGAAAAATCGATAGTTGGGGGAAGTTTTGTGACATTATCCGAATACTGATATCGTAATATTTTCACTTTAGTAAAATCTTGCCGATTTGATCTTTTGAACTGGAGAAGCAGTAAAATTTGTATATTAACTGTCTAAAACGAAGGCCGCCATCTTGTTGACAAAAAAAAAGAGGCTACAGTTGATATGCCAATCAAAAGGGGTTTTATGACCAGTTTTACTTTAAAATTTCATTACTGAACTTTCTTTAAAATCAGTGAAAGGGTTTATACTGATTCCCGGCTATGTTTATATCCTTTTTGATGAATTATCTGAGCCTCAAAATGATTTCTCATCCATTATTTCTCCAGCATTTTTATCGAGTTTTGTTTTTATGAAACATTCAGAGCATTGATTGTTTAATCAAAGGCCAAAAAATATCCTGGAGTTGATCCTGGACATGCAATCTTTCATTGTAGTCGATAATAAAAAAAAAATATTCAATAAAAAAAAAATAGTCTATAATATTCAAAAAACGAAAAAGAAAATCTCAGAACATATTAATATTTAGCATTTACTTATTAAACACTATAAAAAATTAAACTTTTTTTGTAAAAGTTTAAAACAAAGGAAGAGAGTCCATAATTAAATCTATTTCAATAAAAAAAATTACTAATCTAAATTCATTTCTTTATATTTAACAATTATTTGTTAAGAGTGAGAAATAAGTTTTTTATACCACAAACAAGAATGTAAGTTGTTAATGTCAATGTAGAAAGACAGATACAAACACTAAAAAAAAGTTTATTTTATTTTATTTTATTTTATTTTATTAAAGGCTCTCATTCGATAGTTTAACTATTAGAAGTGTAATGAAACTCTAATATTGTTATATTCTTAACTAAATAAGTAAGGTAGCTTTAAGTATATCTTACATCTTAATAAAATTATTTTATTTTGCCGTTACTTTCCTTTATTTATTTGGCAATTAATTTATATAAATAATGTTCAATAACAGCTTATAATTGGAAGAGAAAACTTTTCAATTATTTATTCATTGAATAAAAAATAAAACTTTAATTTACCAAATTGTCTCGAACAAGGACATTATTTAAGTTTAACAGTGAGTTTTTCTATGTAGAATGAAAATTAGACTAATAAAGGCCTTTATATGATCAATTGCATTACATACAATGAGACATGGATTCTTCTAGAACACAAGTTACTGAATCTTTTGATGCCTGACTTTGGAGGACAATAATGAGGATGAAATGGATACGCAGGATGTGCATCTCAGAAAAAAAGTTTTAAAATGAATGGAAGAGATAAATACAACACAACGGTTTTCTCATTTTATTGAGAAAAAGATCTGTGTTAAAATTGGCCCGAAATAACCAGAAGATGCAACGATGTGAAGAGACTAATATCGCGTAGCCATATTCATCTGTGGTCTGCAATCAATAGACTGAAAAACCATACGATGATGATTTATAAGTAGTTACGGAAATTGAAATTCTTTTTTTTTATGTAAACCTCATGGTGTATTATGAAAAGCAGATGTTACTTAGTGGAATTTCTAACAGAATAGGTCAATTTTTAGCTGGGTTTGTGGATTTTTCAAGTCAAAGCAGTGATCAGCAAGTTGATTGTAGTATATCTGTTCTAATATAATAACACCTACTTTTATAAATGGTTTGATTGCCTGTAATTCCTTTGAGTTTATTTTCCGTCTGAATCTTTTGTTCATTTCTGTAATCTCAGCACCTGGAGATCACAAACATAAGAAAAGTTGTTTACAAACGAGTAACTTAATATCTGAAACATTGTGAGAAGATTATGACAAAGGCTATTATAATCCAATATCTAATCCAGAGAAAAATGTTGAAATACGGTAGCAACATCTAAGATACGTTCGAATTTCACTGTAAAACAGGAAGAGTGAAAATTAAAAATTAATAAAAAGAAATATGTAATTTAGTTGCTGCAAAAAGGTAACCAATAATGTAATTTCAAATTAGATAATCAATAGCTCATTTCTAAATGAAAAAATGAAGGAAAGACATTCCCATGACAATAAAGAGTCATATCTACGAGTGGATTAAGTGTAATTTAATTTCGAAAGCTTCCAGACTTTTCCTGATCTTGATGGATTCATTAAATATGATCCAAAGATTTAAAAAAACATATCATTTTAATGTGGAATTTCAAAGGAGTGAGATATAAATAAGGCTTGACTCTTTAACTAATGTCACCATGACAGTTCTTAAAGACGGGATGAAATTCAAACTGATGTAAGAATAGAAACTTTATACTTAATAGAGCCATATCTTCAGCATATGAATTACACTGAACTTCGTGATGTGCAATTGAAAGATTCTACAGCAACTTTAATTACAGACAATAAAGTTTTTTGTTAGGCCCTATTGGTTGTATACAACTCTACGACTAGATGAAGTCTGCAAATACACAATTTATTATCTTATCAAATACAATTTATTTTGTCCTATTTTTTTTACTTTTGTTTTCTTTTTTTAATTTATCTTTATTTTTTAATGAATCTATTTCTATTTTTTTTCTTGAAGTTTTTATCATATAGTTAATATTCAATTGACTTTTCAGCTGTGTAGTTTATTTGGCACAACATGTAGTTCTGCGTTTCTGTAAATTTGTTCAATGTGTCTCTTACTCTTCTCCCATAAAATAAAGATGGTCTCTGGTTGGTTCCCTTGTGTTTATTGTCTATTATTCAGCCGCTCTATCGATTCGAGTCTTGGTCCAAGGAGAACCTAATACTTAAAATTATTACTGTAGTTAAATCACAAGTAGTTATTTAGCTAGTTTATTAGTTTCTTACTAAATATTCAAATGTGATCTTCAAAAACAATTCTAAGTAAGTTTATTATGCTTCTTTGCTTAAATTATCAATGAGTTATTTAAATATAGATTTCTTCGATTTAAGAACTTTTGCAAGATCTTCATTTCATAAAAACAGTAATAAATGTAAAAAAAAAAGAAAAAAATTGAAGTTCTAATAAATTCCCAACCTTTTTTTTTTCAGTCACGAGTCAATTACGACTTTCCTTAACTCCACAAAACAGATTCAATAACATTGTAATTACGATTAAATTGTTATTTTTTTTAGGTAGGTTATTTTATATTCTTTCATATAATGTTATCTTACAAAGTTATTTTTTTAAGTTTTTAAACTTTGTTGGAGTTTTAAATTATTCGATAAACTTGGAGGGAAAGGAGAAGAATAAGCCTGAACAAAGTGAGATGAATATAATAACTTTTTTTTTGGGTTGGACGAACTTTACAAATACCATAACAGTTGCATGTTACACCACCTGCTACTTAACATTACCTAACGAAATCTAATTTGAAGAACATAAAGGAATAACATAACGAATTTGCATAATATAACGTTAATACATGCGCAGTTTGTAATAATGCTTTGAATGTGAAATTAATTAAATCTGACTTCTTTGAAATCTCTACTATATTAATATCCTTTTATTAAACAAAGATAGTATAATTGGATTTCACTATGACGACGCGAAATCCAATTTAAGAGACAAGATATTAATCCAATGAAAGTAACAATTAAAATACGCTTTTAGAATCTTATTAAGATGTAGCTTTTTTTTTAAAAGAAAAAGAGAGATAATTAAATAAAAGACTTAGATCTTGAAAAGCACATAATATAATATTTACCTAATTATAAATAGCTTCTTCTACTTCCAGCTAAACAGTCAATTCTGTAACTTTCATCATTTTAAAAGTTGATAAAAATGATTAATGTAGTGGAAAGATTTATTTAGCTCGGGAAAGTTAATTGGTAAGTAATCGTGATAATGGGTTTGTAAGACTGTGTTGGTTCATCGATTTCTCTGCTATTTTGACCTTTTCACGTTACAGAAATAAATTACATTTTCCTTTAGACCAGAGGTTCCCAACCTTTCCACTCTGTGGGTTCGGCTAATGAACTCCATTTTGCTCTTTCTCTATTTCTCTTATAGTGAATGCATCAGTATTTTTTTTTTTTTTGAAAATTTCTTAATTTCTAAATAGATTTTTTTTTGCTTTTATAAAGTTAAACTTTTAATGTTATTTACAATTTTATTGTTTCACAGATTTCAAAGAATCTTAGAAGTATGTATTGTAATGTAATGTAATGTAATGTAGGGAGCTTGGGTGGCTAATCTTAGAAGTAACTATCACATTTTGGTTTGTTTAAAAGTAAATGATAATTTTACTAAAAGAACGCGAATATTTATTAATCTTATATAATTTTTACTTACTTTTTATATCCAAAGACTTACACCATTAATTACAGTTATTTTCCTGCTATTTTGTTTTGAAGTTGACGAAATAAACACAGATGTCAGATCAAAAAGAAAAATAGACTTTTTTTTTAAATATTTAACCAACAAAATAAAATTATTTTAATCTGTTTGTTTGATGTAGAAGGGATAATAGAACTACTTAAAGAACATCGCAGGACTCATTTAACACTTTTATAGAAATGTTTTAAACAATATAAAATTGCTTACTTTTTATTTCTTTCTGTCAATTTCAGCTGTACTCAAAAACTGTTGTCTGCAACAGACAAAAAAAATCTTATTCCATACAATTACATACATCCTCATTGGATACCAATGGGAAATGGAAAACATTCTATTACCTCAAAATGAAATGTTCTAGAATGCTTCTCAAAAGGTTAATAAAAATTAAATTAAGGTTTCCGTGAAGATTTCTTACCATTCGATCAGAGACAGATTTCTATTAAGAAATTCGTGTATATAAATTTAGCACTTGTTCTAACATTAAAATTTTCTGTAATTTCTTTCTTTTTCTACAAATCTTTTCGGTTTCAATTTATATCAATTACAAAGTTGATAGATGAAAAGTGTATAAATTAGCAAATAAGTAATATTTTAAAAGAATTACGTTAATTTTTCAACATAGTCATCCAAAGTACAGCCTATCCAACGTTTTCTGATTCTTCTCTAATAGTACGGTTTTCAATTGCTTCAATTTCCCAATTTTGCGACAGCTCATTCACCGATACCGTAATTTTGCGACATAGCTCTACCGTTTAATTAACTGTTCAGATGTGAATCAGTGCTTATAAAACACGGTACGCACTGTATCTGTTTATATTACTTCTGTGATTTAGTGCGTATTAAACTGTTTATAACTTTCATTTTCTTTTTTCCTTGTCATTATCCTTTTCTAATTTTGAAGATAATTTTATGACTAAAGCAGGGAGGAATTGCTTGCGGAAAGTGTTTTTTTTATTTATTTATTTATTTCAGTTAGGCTTGTACACGACAATTGCAGAGTAAAGCACGACAATTGCACCATTTAATGTACTTCCGGACAACATCCATTAGCATAAACGTCCGAGATCTCCCAGAGTCGAAAAATCATTCAGGTAGCACAAAAAGTGAACTTGTTTTTTTGATGACGACGAAACCGTGGAAATTTTGAAACTGAATCTGTTTTACTGGAACAAGAAACATAAATTGTGGATAATGATGTTGATGATCCTGTTCCTATTCAATTTAGATGCATTCTAGGAAATTTTCACACAGAAGTTTAAAGAATTCAAAAAAGTTTAAAGATTAAAATAAAAATAAATAAATAAATAATAATAATAATATTTATTTTACTTAATGTGGGTGTTAACCCTTTACAAGGAGATTCTTCCACCTTTTTTTTTTTTTTTACGACATTGGTAATATATTTTCAGTTTTGTTTTAACTTAAATCTACTTAAACTATTATTAACAATAATAATATCCTTATTACATTATAATCGTAACATCCTAAATAACAATAACATTATTAATATATAAATTTATTTACACCTCTTATTTATATAAATAAATAAATAAATAAATAAATAAATAAATAAATAAATAAAGAAGTGCATAGTGTAATTACTTAATCATTAATGTGCTTACTAATAAAAAGTTTCACATAAAAATTTCAAAAATAAAAAAAAAAATTATAACTTATAAAAATAAGAAAAATTACTGTACAGTATTTGCTTTACAGTAATTTAGTGTAAGAGCAAAATCAATAGTGTGAATTGTAATAAAGCTTTAACTTAAAAGTTTAAAACAAAATTTAGAACTATAGTACAATATTGCAAAGTAGACATCTACATACAAAATTTACGAGGTTAAAAATTTTGCAAATTTTTCGGTGTCTACTCTGCAAATTTTAAATGCACACATTAAAATTTTATTTATAGTACTATATTACTTCAACTTTATCCAGACTCATTTTACATTTCCAGGAACAGCCTCCAGATTTACTTAACAGTGGAATTAATCCTGCGCATTCCACTACCTCTAAGTCTCCCTGACCAATTACTACTGTACTGTTGTACTGTCTGTTCTGTTTTAGTGTTTGTATTATAGTACAATATTACAATGCAGTACTGCATTCCTTAGTTGGAATACAGAATTTGGTGATGTAGGCAGTGTTGTACAGATGCAGTAAAAACTTTTGTTTATATACAAGGTCCGCACAACATCCAATTCGCCTTACGTCCTATTGAATAGGAAGTAAGTCGGAGGTTAAACGGCGAATACTTGTAGTACATGCGTCGATAAGGTAAAAAAAAAAAAAGACAGTGCTTCATTATACGACGATTTCGCTTTACGACAATGATCTAGAACTTAATATATCGAAATGCATATTACTGTACATCAAAGAAATAACGTAAAAATGCATAACATAAAATATTTTTAAAAATAAAGAAACAAACTTCAAATTTATAATGCGCTATTTATATAATCTTAAATGAAATTGCATCAGCTTTTCTTTGAGCTTTGTTTTTGTTTTCTTTTTTGTAATTGAAAGGTTAAAACTTTTTATACGACATATCATTCGACCCTTAAGTTTTCATTGTCAATTGATAAAAAAAGATGCTTGCAAGGATGGGAGATAAAGATGAGTCCATGAAGAGTGCTTTTGGAGGAAGAATTTGTTGTTGTAGGAGAAATATGTGTGTTTGATGCAGAATGAAATAGCTACAATCAAGTCTTCTATTAAACTTGATTTATCAAAATTTTGTAATTTGTTTTGGAGAATCCAGAAGATGTTTGGTCTGTGGACATTAGTGAAAAGAGAGTTGATGTCAAGGTTATAGAGTTTGTCAGTCCTAGATATTGAAATCTTTACAATGGTTTCTAAAAAGTGATGGGCATTTTTGCTGTTGTCGGATAACTCAGTTGTAATTGCTGGAGTGTTCCAGTAAGAACTTTGGAAAGTTTGTATCAGATAATTTCCTCGCAGAGACAATGGATATAAGGGATAAGTTGTCTTTGTGAATTTTGGGAAGTCCAAATATAAAGAGGGGAAGGGATCGTGCACTTCAAGACTTTTTTTCCTAAAAGATCTGGATTGTTTCAGTAGTTAGGTGATTCCTTCATGTATCTTGAGTGTAGGGTCCATTGGGATTAGTGAATAAGTTTTGCCATCCTCCAGTAGTTGGTTTGATGATAAAGTTCTTGTGAGAGATGACTAATTGGCTTCCTTTGTCTGACCTAATGAGGAAAGCTTTTCTATGAATTTTTCTTTTTATAGATTAGATGATTCTATATTGGTTTCCGGTAAAGTGGCCGTTTCGCTCCATCTGTTTTTTTAATGGTGCTTTCAATGATTTGAAGATACTGGTTCCTCATTTGATTTTTTGAATTTTTCTGTTATTTTGGAATGGGATTGGTCAACAGAGGCAATCAAATTAGGCAGGGGAAACATGTTGTGGGTGAAATGCGAGTTTTGATCCTCTGTTTGCCAATCTTGGTTTCGATCTTATTGAAAGTTTCAATCTTATATCGCATCAGATCTTTGGAAATGACATCAAAATGATTGTCCTACAATACATACGGTTCCCAAGTAAAAATTATATGCTATTTTTTTTTATTGAGAAACAATGATTAAGACCAGACGAAAAGCTTAGAATAAGTTTGACTATTTTTTAGTACATACAGTAATTAAGAATTGATTTTTAAAACTTAATTTGGAAGCCCCTGTATTATGCAACATACATATACCTTCTTTCGGTGGCCCTAATTATTCCTACTGAAATCTTCAAAAGCTAATATTTATTTCATATATAAAAAATAAAGAAATATTTGTATTACTTTCAATAAAAGTAATAAAAGTAATAAACATTTAGTATTAGTAATAAAATATTTGCTTTGAATATTTTCGCTTACATCCAGAAACCGTTGCTAAGTAAAAATAAGCGAAAATTACTTCAATTTACCGATAGACAAATTGCAGAGAAGAAGTTAATTACAGACTGAATACCTTTTGGCAATTCTGTATTTTAAGGTTATCAAGATAAGACGCTTCTCATTCACAGGAAACGTTACATTATTAACTCCGAAACTAAATGGAAATAAAGTTAATAATTTCAAAATATACCAGAATAGGAACACTCTTCACTTAACGGTTTATGGAATAAAGTGAAAAAATAATAAAGTAACTGTCATTATGTATTGTTAAGTATTAGACATTTGGTTTTAATGTTTTCGCTGTAGGCCTCAGGAAATCATGAGTTCTTTCTATTCATTCTCATTTTCAATGATTTGTTTATAGAGAAAATCTTACTTATGACGACTTCTTTAATGAGTTACATTAAGAGGGAAAAAAAAGGCTCAAAATTCTTTGTAAATCAGTAAATGCTTTTGTATATTGAATCAATACTCTTATTACCATTTCGCGATAAATACTGCTGTAACACTGGAAGCACTGGAATCATTACCATATGCCTTTACTTTGTAATTCATTATTTTAGATTTGTTTTTCGACCCGATCAGCAGCAGCGTCTCTACCATTTCATTTCGCTTCCAATAAAGTACAGTCCATCTCAGATTTCTTTGCTAAACAACTTTTTTTAAACACAGCTTTTAATTTTCCAGCAACTCCAAAAGAAAGATTTTGCAACAGGAATGTGAAATCCTCATCCTTAGTTATTGAAACTTTTGATGGGGTAGCGTGAATCGCGAGAATTGAAAAGCAATTATATTATTTCACGTCTTTTCAATCCTTTTTTATATTCTTCAATTCGTGAAACAGTCAACATTTTTTGAACATTTAATCGTAAAAAAGAATTTAAAGGAAACAAAAAATGTCTACAACATTTTCCTCTTAAGCAAGTCATTTGTATTCAAAGAAGCATTAGTGAAATTGCCTCATCTATGAAGTGTTGCTAACACTTAAATGTAGAGATGCTTTTCACGTTAGGCCAACATCTTCGTTAATTTCCCCGATGATTTTCATGTTAGTGACGAAGGGATTCAGAAGAAGTAGCTCCGACTGTAACATTAGAGAATCCACGTGGAGGTGGAAGCATAAATAAAAAATTGTATTATTTATTTAGTTTTATTTGTATGGTAATCGTTTGTCTTACTTTCGTTGAATATACAATGAAATTGCACAAGTTTTTTTTTTCTTTGAATAATATGTTATTGCATTGCATTCCAAGTAATTTGAAAAAGTAAGAGGATATTTATAAAGGAAAAAAAAAACTGAAGCAAACTTTTTAATATTCGACGTATTCATATTTAGGCCAAAAGTTTAAGATTTTTCATTTTCACGAACTACCATACTTTTAAAAAATTAAATTAGATAAATTTAACTTTATAAAAGAATAGTAACTGTAAATTACCTTTATTTTAGAGGAGTCTTTATTTTACATAAAATAAAAAACTCAAATTGAATGAGATTATAAATTACAAAATTTTGATTTGCCAATGGAAACATTCTGTACACTTGTGGAACGAATCAAATGTGTGTACATGAAGAGGAAAAAAAACCTAGTAACGTTATAAATTAAGAACTGGATGATGTATTAGCATACAATCAGGAAAAACGAAGTTAGATTAATTGTAATTTAAAAGTAATAATTTAAGAGAGAAATTTATCCTAGTTCAAACATCACAGGAAATAAGTTTTCTTGAGATCTATATCACAGTATACTAATACTAATACATTACTAACATCAAGGATTATACTCATGTAATGTTATGAGTTGATACGTCGTAATGCTTTGACGAAAAGTTAGAAAAGTGCAGCGTTTTCTCACAAAATACGCTTCAGTCTGAGACGTAAACAGATATTTAAGCTAATTTTAAAAATATATTCAAATTTATTAACTCAAGTATTACCACATGTAATTGGAAGAAAAATACTGAATCCTGAAAAGTGTTAAATCCAAAATTACCTTAGAATCTGGTTTCTTAATTTTTAATTGTTTCCTTATTATGTATAATTATACGTTATATGTACGATATTTTTATTTTGCGCAAAATTTAGTAATAAAATTTACTATTACTAATCAAGATAGTTTAACTCTATTTATTTAACAAACATTACGAAACAAATCTAACAAACATTAGAAACCTGTTTACATTTTTTTCCTTATCTCCGATTTGGCCATAATTATTTTTCAAAAACTGCACGTGATTCTAACTTAATCTTGTTCAATCTTGGGTATTCATTACGAGAAGCGCCGTTTCTGATGCATTTATCTTTGATCAATCTTTCCACGATTCTGAATTCAGAATTCGCCATGGCTTCCACATTACACATTTGAAAGGAGGTTTCCATAGTTACTCAAAGACGTCGTGACATTTAGAAGCAAGTGAGTCCATAGATGTTTTCGCTTGGCTGAAGAGCCTGCGATAGCTTTTATTCTCCGTCTTTGCCTTAATTCTCAACCTTTTCCTTATTTTTTTAAATCTTTCCGTTTGTAGGATAATTATTTGGTTAATTGCGTTTGCAGACTCTTCTGAAACTTATGCCTGATCAAAATGCAGTTTATAATTAAGGAATTAAATTCATCGCTAACAAACTTTTCTAAAAACCCAAAGAATTTCCAACAAACAATCATAGCAAGTGTCGTAACATAGATATTACAAACAAAAAGCAAAATTAGTATACATAAGTTAAACAATATAACTTCCTCAGTGATATAGTGGCGTTTCACTTAAATTTTATCATTTCTAACAAAACTTATTTGCAACCAATAAATAAAGGTAAGATCCATCAACATTTCACTGCGATTAAGACAACAGTTTATATTATTTTTACTTTTACTTGTGACTGAAATCATCCTTCCACGTTAAATTAATGCTAAATAGCTTATTGTGGTAATTCCTCACCAGATAAAGTCCCTTTTTCCTATTATAAAAAAAGATCCTTTTTACTTGAAAATAAAAGATATGATAATATTGATGATGCTATTAATCTTCAGAATCTAGTTAATTTGCTAACAGTTTCTGAAGATTTTGTAAATATTTAAAAATAAATACGGTCTCACTTACCTTTCTTACGAAATATTTATTTCAAAACCATCAGTTTTATTGGCTTTATGGGTTTCGCAATGGTTGGAATTCCACGGCGATTGATAACAATGAAAATAGCAATAAGTAGAATACGACCAGCACAGATAAATATAATGGAGTTGAGATGGAACATACGGAAAAATTTTAGATTGCAATTATTAAGCAATATTTGCATAATATATATAAACCTGATCACAAAACCATGTGTAGAAAGGAAATCTAGGATATGTGAATTCGTGATGGTTCAAAATTGGTTCAAATTGGTTCCGAATACCTTTGACAATTATTTTTCTATTAAAAAGTGAAATCAGATTTAGTAAAGGTTAAAACAAAAGTAATTTTGATACTTTTTTTCAGGCTTTTTAAAATGAGAATGAAGTTTTCAAATGATGGATTTTTTCGTAACGTAAATGAATTTGCTAACAAAAAAAACTATGTTTATCAATACGTATACAATTAAAAAGCAATTAAAAAGCTACATTAAAAATTTCCCCAGAGGCCAGAAGTGCCCAATAAGTACATACTTATTCATCAAACCAAAGTGAAGATATACATAAAAGAAAAAATTATTTATATAAATCTATTTATATAAAAAGAAAATTTATACGCTTATAAAAGGTAAAGTTATCCAGTATAATTTTCTCTCGATTTTGTTGCAGAACGTGCATTTACGTATATTTACAAATAAAGAGTGACTCAAAAGAACATTTATAGTTCCTCGGGGGGGGGGTGTTTATTCTGTAATTTCATTGAATGAGTAAATATCTAAACGAAGTTCTTCTGTAACTAATATATTTTTTTCCTCTAACTGGTTTTCTTTTTCTCCCTGTCTTTCTTTGTTTGCTGACACCCACTTGTGATTGTTGGCTGTGTTCCAAGTCTCTGGGTAGGTGGTCATGGGAATATGAAGAGCCTCAGACTCCATTCTCATCTTCTGTCTTACGGAAGAAATTTCTCTTGCGCTGCTGCTACTGTTGTCTCATTACTGTCACCCATCGCTGACTCCATTCATATTCTATCACTGCCTCTTTTTTTAGTTCAGTTGTTTCTCTGAATTCCTTTTGTCACTCAATAAGATGCCGTTTCAATTAGTTCTTGATCTTAGGATGATTATCTTAAAAAAATCTGAATCCTGCAAATTTATCAAATGTCTTAATGCCAAATCACAAAGGTTGTTACGTTTGTTCTAAAATATTTCCGAAACTGTAAGAGCTCGAGACGGCAGATTTTCAATGAATAGTAATAGTATTCTAACCTAACAAATTGGATTGGTTTCATTTCCTTGCCATTTTGAGCAACAAGTTAATTAACAACAATTCTAATTCTACAAATTTAATTCCTCTGCAGCTAATCTGAATTTTTTTTATTAAAATTTTTAGTTGTTTCGCTTTGAATTTTAATATTTCCACAATTAGGGAGATATATTTGAAATAGTCTCAGCTAATCCAACATTTCATTTTTTTTTTCAATTTTGAGAAATCTTCATGTTCACAAATCTCAAAATTTTAAAAAGAGAGATATTCTTTAATTTTATAAATTAAATATAAAATTAAAGAATATCCCTCTTTTTAAAATTTTCTTCAAAGAAAACGTTTAAGATAATGTATTTTCAATTTATAGAAGCTGTGTAAATTTACGTGAAAAACACTAACTTACCAGAAAATCTGATGTACACCAACTTTCCTGCCTAGTAACCAATAGGTAATCCTTCGATCGGATTACCTCAGTAACACGACGGGGCTTAGGCTCCACGAGTTTTCTAAAGTACTATTACTATAGTGTAGATAGTTTACACATGTCTCCTCAATTATGGTCCCAATTCCCTAATTTTCACTGGTAGAACCTCATGATGTCGAACTCAGAAGAATGCTCTTCTAGTCATAATTTAGTGATTGCGGACTTGTGCGGTGATGCATTTTGTTCAGCTGAAAGAACCCGCTTTCGTCTGAATGAATGCATGACAAATGACATGATCAAGTGCAAATGATCCGCAAGGATGGTGATATAAAGTCCGCCGTTCAATGATACGGCGTAGAATTCCTAATGTCTATGATATACCAACCTGAATATCATCTTAACAGAAACCCTTATTATAACAGTCACCGACGCCCTAGAATGTTCTATTGTTCCCATGCGGGATCTGTTGCCTAATGGGATTTTCTTCAGCTGCGTAATCGTTCATGTGACAAAAACAGTTAGAACCGCGACTCGTCAGACGAGGCGAGAGCCCTGATGATTAGCAAAGGGCCCCAGAGGTCGTATCGGCTCCTGTACCCTCTTGTATTGTCCGAGTGCTGATGTTACTTGTGGCATTGAATTCTTCTTTTATCTGCTGCAAAGCTGCATATTGGTCGGATGTTATAATGCGGGACAGACGACGCGACGTTGGCCGTAGCTGTATCGCACATGGGATGTTTTCCTTGAGTTGCGTATTGGCTTTACACCCTTGAAATTGTTGCACGCGAACTCCAAATTTCGTGTTGATTTCGGAGATGTAGTGACGCATCCCTGAGTCATCTATACACCTCGTTCAAAGTCGCTTAAATCGTGATACTCTGACATCGTCGCTGCGAAATATACGACAACGGATTGTAGAGATATCAGCCTATAAATATACTTCATTTGCGGAGGCATGTATCGGAAATGGAAGCGGATGTCTCAGTTTAGGCATTTTCAAGGCATTCAAAATGACTTTTTTCAGCTTTAAGGGAGGAAATTCAAGCAATTAAATGGCAGAACTAAGGCGATATCATTATTTGAATTTTTAATTATTTATGTATTTTTTATATTTATTTTACATATATCAACATTTATATTTTATATTAATTATGTTTTATATTTAGTTGATTTATTTAAGTTATTGTTAGCCGTATTTTTTTTCTTTTGCATTAACTGTGAATTCACGACTACAAGTAATTAAAACGGCAAAACAACATCTAGTAGGAAGGCAGTTAGTTAGTTACATCATCTACTTTATAAATTTCGACCAAATGTGACAGAGGAATTATAAATTCATAATTCAGTGGACAAATTATGGTCGAGTTTCTTTTACTAGATTGCAATATTTCTCTCCTAAAACAACCAAACCAAACAGAATTTATATAAGAACATAAATAAAAGAAATGAAATATGATTCTATGTAATTTTAAAACCAATGAAGAAGAAAAAAATTTAACAGGAGATATCAAAGGTAAATGAAAGAATTGAAAAATTGTAGAAACATTTATTAGTATTTGTGACAAGATTTCGTGAAGCAATGAACCCTAAAACTGAAAGACTTGTTTTTTACTCTGATGATAAGAAGAATGTAAAAGACGTAGCGTGAGAGAAAAGCAGGCTTTTAAATTTTTACTTAAACCGCCAAATCTAACTTGTGCAAACGGAAATCAATAAATCGGATTTCAACCATTTGTTCCAATAAATTTTGTTGCAAAAAATTTCGTTCAGATTTAGCTTAACTCCATAATAATCTGATAAAATTCAGCACTAGAATTTTAGTATTCTAATCTTTTCAAGCACATTCTCAATAATGGACTTTCCTGTTTTTCATTGATCAAAGTGGAATAAGGACCTGTAGATTACACCTCTGATATTGAATGAATCTAAAGTCAAATTAAAAAAAAGTTACGAAGATCGGAAAGTTTCTCCACGTTCCACAAATTCCTATTTTTCCTTCATGTTATTTGAGTAATCAGATTTACAAATACCAAAATAATGGTAATAATTAACAGTAACAAATGATAATTACACACATTGCTTCACATATGACTTTTTAAATGATATTACAAGAGCTATTCACAAGTTGATTATCATACACAATTTGTACAAAACGCACTTCTACACTCAGTATTTATCTCTCATTACCGCAGTCTTTTTAGTCCTCCTCGATTCTTTTCTTTGTATCCACTGTTACAAGTCCTATTGTTATTCTACTGACCGACCGCTAGCGACAATCAACTGTTAAGGATCCAATTATCTATGGACCTTATCAGAAGTAGTCTCATTATTTTCGTCATCCAATATTTTTGCTTCTTGGAATATACTGATCCAAACCTACTGAATTTTCTCAGCTGAATAAGTAAATATTCTTTATCAATTTATCCTATGATGTTGTAAATAAAGCTAGCTAGTTAGTTAGTCAGTAAAGTAAGTAGTTACCTGTTAAGCTGTCTCTGTGTCTACATTATTTTAACCACGCAACAATATATAGAAGCTTATTATCACTTTGGGGAATAATTAGCACAAAATACTAATTTATTCATCCTATGTATCAGTATATCATAATGTGCGAATTTAGAAATTTCACAGCCTTCTGGCCCATTCTTTCTACTTTTGTTAAATCTATTAAACATGGTTCTTTCCAGTTTTATTTAAAATATTTCCTGAAAAAAAACCCAAATCAAACATCAGTGGGAAAATGAAATAAGATAATCACAGTTGTGTGTAGATTTCGTGTATCTGTAAGGTACTTAATAGCATTTAAACGATATCTAACGGTAAATGAAATGTTTCTCTTTAAAATGGTATCTATTTTATTTTAGATACTTAAAATAAAAGTATCTTACTTCTTACTCAAGGAATCGTTTTACTCCAGATTAAAAGCTTATTCTAAATTTTTACATATTTTAAGAGGTATGCAGACTTTTTTTATTTTGTGGTTTTGGTTTGAAATTAACTTGAAAGTTTCTTTTTCATTTTTATCGCAGTTATAAACATAGCTCAAATGAAATGTGTTGCCATTTGCTATTTCTTTTCCAGGGATTAGAAATGACTTAAATCATTACTAAATGAGTGTTTTATCTTTATTTATTTTAATTCCAAACATTTTAAGCAAGTTTTTCTAGTTCATATATTTACTTATTGTGGAAAACTTTAAGTACTCAGTAGATTTGTAAATTAAGAAGAAAAAAAATCTTCTTTGATTGTTAGTTGCTGTTCATTACATCAATATAAAGGTTCCATAAAAAATCCATTTTGCCACTCGTAATGTGGTTACAGAGACAAACTTGTGCCTGACAGGGTTAAATTGAAATTAAAGCCTGTTAAAGAATGTTCTACAGAGTTCTATTACAAACGACTACAAATCACAACCAAACTTAAATCTACAAAGAAAGAATTTCGCGCAGTTCTCAATTAAATAAGGATTATATTCGACTTTCTTTTGACATTCCTACAAACATTCGATTATTAATGCAATTCTATTGAGTTTATAGTTACATTAATGCATGCCTGAGCCATCAAATTCGCATTTATCATTTGAGGTAATTTTTCTTACAGAACCAACACTAATGAAATTCTTTATTACAAATGAAAAGAACTTTTACTGATTTTTTTTTCTTAGAAGCTTTTCATTTCCTTGGTGAAATCCAATCCATTGTCGAAGGATCTTTTTCTTCTTCCAATAACAACACTTATTCTTCTGCTCCGTAGAAGTGACGCAACTGAATGAAACCTGACCCGAGGCTAAATTTAGACTTTTTATGATCTTCCTCTCAGTGGCCTACACTAAGAGAAACATCGGAAAACTGAATTATAGATAACGAAAATTACAGAGGGATTTTGATTGCCTTCTCAGGTTTTACTAAATGACTAAAGATCATTTTCTGGTCCTCTTAATAGTTAGTCTTTTTAAATTACAAGTAAACAAGATTGAAATTTGATTTCGTAGAACTTGCCAAACTCTTTCAAAGGAAATAAGAAGCGCAAGAAAGTTCAACTTTGAAGGGATCAATTTTAAATGAATAGTGATCACATATCTCTCGCAATTATTATTTCCCATAATTTGTATAGGTAGAAAAATATGAAATTAGCCGACATTTGTACTATACGTTTTTTTAGAAATATGAATATAGATTTCTGAATTCAAATATTCTACAGCGGCTAGTTACTTTTAAATTTTATTATACGTTAAACACAAGAATATTAAGTTGGTGAACTATCTTTGGAATTCACTTCAGGGATCGAATAAAAAGCATTCCTGTGTAATGAAGACTTTGGAAGCCTGTAAATCCTTTGAGTGCAGTTTGTATAAGAACTATTTCTGGCAACTATCTAAGAATAAAAGTTGCAGGTGATGACTATTAGATTTATTTAGAATTCATAAAATAATACTGAGAAATAATAGTATTGATTTCCATATATATAGCAAACATAAGTATTTTTCACGATATTTTTTTCACTACAATATAATTTCGCCATTTTTGTTCCTAAAACACTTCGCTAACGTGCTATGTGATCAGGACATACAGTAGATGAGAGACGTCAAAAAAAGAAATACTAACATTAAGAATCTGAATACAAGCAAAAAAATACTGTATTGCAATAACAGTAATGAAGATATACAGTAAAAGAACAGTAAAAGATATAAAATATCTTCAATTAAGGAAAATTGTGATTACCATGATATTGAGACAAATGATCACAATATTTCCTTGGAAGGTTTTAACATTTTATTAGAGTGACTTGAAACTTAAAATCAAAATCACATCTTGAAGATACAAAGACTGAACATTTTAGTAAAGTAAATTTTTCAAGTAAAATTTCATGAGCTCAATTAGCAAAAAAAGTAAAGGAAAATTTTATGATTACTTTGTCATCAAAAGCGTTGCTGTGAATAAATACAGTAAAAGGAACTGAGAATTGTAACAAATAACAGGCATCATTCAAAACAAAACTAAACTAAAACAAGTAAACATTTAAACTGCAGATATTTAGTTATAACAGTTCTTGGCGAAGTGTACATTCTAATTTTGCAAACATAAAAACAAAACTGAAAATGTAGAAGATGTTTCTACGTGCAATCTGGATAAACTGAATATTTCCCAAACACTTGCTGTTGTTTTTTTAAACTTTTATTAAGTAGTCTAGTAGTAGTAACTAATAATAGGTCTTTTCTATTTAGTCTAAGTTATTTTAATCATTTGAATCATAGTTTTCTTTTTATAATCCACTTTAAAGCCCTCTTAAAATCCTTATTATCCTTATTATCAGTTGCTTCACTTTTCTTCGTACTATATCGCAAATTAATCCTTATCTCTGAATAAGATGGGGGTTCATCCAGGGAGTTGTGGATTGCAATGTATTATTTCCATCAACTTATTTTCACAGGAAATTTAAGAAAGTCACATTGACTTTCAGGATATTCATTAAATAAGGTGTAATTATTGAAAGGTCCTGAAAGCCATTATCGTAATCTTAAATTTCCCTTGAGGATTACAAAATTACCATAACCTTAAATTTGATGAACCATAACGTGATGAATGGGAAATGAATAAAACATTTTTAATCTTAAATTTTACGTGAAATATATTTTAGCAATAACCTAAAGAACTGTAATTATGTCAACGAACAATTTAAGTTTATTTTTTTATTTTTTTAATCTTTTTATTTTCATCTGCGATTTTCATTTATAAAACCCTTCAACATTTGTTTAAACAAGAATTGGATGCATAGAGAAATTCATAGCATATTTACTCAATTAATTGCCTACAATTTACACGGCAAACGAAAGCTGAAATATCAACAAATGATTGCATTATATTTCCATTACTGTTCAACCGAAAAAGTTACGAAAAATTTTGTGAAAAATCCAAATTCTTCTACCTTCATTTAAAATAAAAATCAGGCTTTAAATAAGTAAAATCAGGCTTTAGGTTGACCTTATTATTGATTTTTAACTTCAACATTCAAATTCAGTAATTTATCATTATAAAATCCTCTACGCTATAAAACTAATTACATTCCGAATTCTACTGGAGAATATTAAGGGAAATGTATAGACAATAAGTTAAATAACTGTAATTAATATTTTTATATACTTCTCACTTATTGCAATCGTTAATTTTTCTGAATGTTAATTTAGTTTTTTTTTTGCTTTTTTTTTAATTTAGTTCCACATAGATTTAAATTTAATTAAGACGAATTGAATTTGATTACATTTTACCAGTGTTTTATTTTTCTTAACCAATGCTTTTATATTTGTTGAGAACACAGCGTTGGTTACTAATGTAATTTTCGTGGTGATTCGTTCAGATTAATGAATAACCACGATATTTATTAATGATTACAAGTTGTCTATATCTTCTGCTTCGTTAAAAATAGATTCTCTAATATCTATCACTCAATAAAAACGTAGACATTTAGATAGGTTGATCTCTATTTAGAATTAGGTATAGCCTACATGTAATTGTGGAAAGTGTCCAACAAACAGACAAACTAGTCGTGATAACTTTAAAACTAAGAAGTAAGTAAATAAACAGGAAACTTTCATACAACCGTGTGTTGAAGCTACCAGCATGTATCTCCATTCAGGATTTTGATTTGTTTGATTGTAGAGCATTTTAAGACATAAGAATCTACAATGATAAAAAACTAAACTGAAAAAAAAAATAATGCGCTTTTTAAATACTTATTTGATGAATTAATTTTGATCTTTTGGATTTTTTTCATACTATATGTTTATTATAACTTTTGAAATACTTATGTATCCTTGTTTTTTTAAATACTTTTTCGAAGTACTGGTAGACTTAACGTTTCAGTTTCTGTATGAATAGATTATGGGAAAAAACTTCCAGAAAAAAAAAAAAAGTAAAAATGAAAAAGCTAGAAATTCAGTTAAGAATGACTACAGATACTTTAACTTTAATAGAATAGGGATTTTAGGTTATAAACAGATTTCCGTCTATTGGAGGTTCATTTTCATTTTATCGTACCTCCGTTAAATTGGCTGAAATGATTTTTCTCAACCGACCTGTTATTATAGAAACCATTGGATTCTTCATAATAGCTTTAGTTACGAATCCTATCTATTTTTTATTGGACTTTATATTTTTAAGACCTATTTAGATAGTTTATATATTTCCACAGCAACAATTGATTATTCGTTGTAGAAGATGATATTTTTAGAATCTAATTGGCCAACTTCAAGTACAGGCTGAAGTTGTTAGTTAATCTATAAAGATCAATATACACACATACAATAATAATGACCTTAAGTAATGCTTTATTTCTGCTCAATTACAGATTCTAATATTGGTAATTGGGATTCGTGTTACTTTTCTATTTATACTTTGAAAGAAATTTGAAGTTATTATTATATTTTTTTAAAAGATTTAGAATTGATAGTTTTGAAAAGCAAATTTATATAAACGGTTAAATGTATGTAAATGTAAAAGTGTTTGAGAAATAGACTTAAACTGAATAAGTCTCTCTCGACTCGACTTTTATTTAATACCGATTCAACAAAAAGATTTGTAAGAACGATCACTAAACAGGTGTTTTTTATACTTAAATTCTTAATTTTTTCCCATTTTTTTAAAACAAGAAATTTCCTATTTAAAAAAAAAAATAGGATATTTTCATTTTTTTACAAAATACGATTTTTTCATTTTTAAAAAAAATAGGATATACATTAATTATGTATTTTTTTATTTGTTTGATAGGATTCTTTACAATTTAAATTTTGTGGATAACTATTTTTTTAATTTATTGCTAATAAAAATGAACATTTTGCTAAAAAAAAAAAAAAAAAAAATACTGATTTTTTTTTTAAATCTAAAACAAATTTATTTTATATTTTTTATAAATATTTCTTTTTTTATTTCTTATTGTTTTTAAAGATTAGCTTACAAAAAGGTCAAGTATTTTTCTTATAAATCATTTTTAAAATTCTCTGCATATTTTCTTTTAGAATCAATACAAAACAATATTTAACGAACAAATTCTAAGCGATACTCTATGAGATACTATCTTAACATTAAATCCTTAAAAAGCAGAAAATGTCATGCCGTAGTTTGATGATCTCTTTGTTCAGAGAAAGATACATTGGGATTCAGAGGGAAACAAAAAAAATCTTCAGATTTCTAATTCATCTGAATTATTAAACTAATACATTACTGTTTTTCTTACAAAGATTGAGCTGAAGTTAGTTAGTGATGAATTTTAATGATTTCAGTTCCGGAGGAAATCATATCCCTCTTCGCACTTCAATAGACTCTGGAAGAAGGAGCTTCAATGTTTGTGTTTCCACTCAAGAAAGAGAAAAAAATAATATGATCTCTAAATACCCAATTTGCAATATACTAACATTCAGTTTGGCTTCGTTCATAAATACTAATAATAATAATAATAAATAATAATAAATAATATAAATATTTTAGACCAATAGGTGCAGTTTTACTATCACTCTTCTGTAACACTAAGCAGTATGCAGTCAATCAGGGTTTTTTTTCATATATATATTTTTTTTTGATAATTGCTAATTCTAAATGTATGTAGTTAAGTTATACATTATAAAGGTCGAACCGAATGCTGTTTGTGCTGTTCAATAATCTTCAAAGCTTCATACATTTAAAAGGATGAAACTTTTAGTTTCCTGGAAATTCTACGAAGATCTTTATTAAATATTGTAGTTAGTTGGGTTCTCCTCGGATTTCATACATTACGGGGTTTTGCTTCGTCTTCATTATGATTATTAAGAAGAAGAATAATTCATACTCGAAAGTTCAAGTTTCTTTTTAAGTTCTGTGAAGCTGCAAGAACAAGTTATTACTCATTTCATATAGCTTGATACGACATTTCTTCAAGCACCCTGGATTATTAAAAAGCTTTAAATGTACTTAATTTACTGCCCTCAGAAATATCTGGGCACTTCTTATTTGGAAATCATATTTACGGATTCCTATAGTAATATATGAATGATAATACGAATGTATCCTTTCCCATAAATATTACAATAATCACGATCACAGAAAAAAAAAGATAAAAGCAGTTGTTAATTGACGAATGGTTGATTCCAAATGATAATCTTACATCTTGATTGATCTTAGAAAATATTGCCTTCTTCTTCTTCTTCTTGAAATTGCCTCTTCACTACATTAACTGTGTGAAATAAAGAATAGTTAGTTAGAAAAAGAACAAAAGAAAATCCGTCTTTTCAGTTAGGCGGCTTTTATTCATGATCCCTGCATAAATTTAAGCACCCTGTAATTTCTTTCTGCTGCTTTCAAAATCATTCTTCGCGGATCAACCTTCCTTCTAACACCTCACCACTGCCCTTGACAGTCCTTGGAAGAATGAATGACGCCAATCGCACAGATGATCGTCTGATTGGTAAAAGTAACCCTCTTCAATCTCCAGTTACCTCTTTGCTAACTAAGCTATATCTTGCATTGATAGAAGTGAAGACGGTATGCTAATCCTCTAAGACAGAAACCATAAAGTATATTTTAAGATGTGAATGGACATTGATTTATTCCGAAGAGCCGAGTGAATGCCCATAGATTCGCATATTTGATGAAGTGATGGTTTCTTGGGACAGCTTCTCAGAAAAATTGGTTTATCTATCTTACCTATAGGTAACATGCCTTAGATTCTGAGTTCGAACTGGATGACTTTAATGAAGATTTAATGAACAGTGAATTGTATAATGCAATTCGTACAGCCTACGTTGAGCCTTTAGTGCAGATAATTTTTCCCTCCTTCATTAAACATATTGTCAATCGCTCTCTCATATCTTTTATTGTTTTGCTATAAAGTGACACTGGAAAGCACTATTTGTATTTGCAGGTAATTATGTAAAAGAGAAATAGACGTAATTTTTAGCTTTGGATATTTTTGATGGATGAGTTACATTAGAGTCCTAGTATCAGTAAACAGTCTCAGTCAAAAATCACTAGAAATCAACGATTGGATCTGGTTGTGCAATGGAAGAAACCTTTGACATTCACTTCTACCACATGACATGAACTTTCTTCTTAATCGGAAATTGGACAAGGGAAAGAAAATCATTTCCTTCTCTCCAGAGAAAACTTGGTCAATTTTTATAAAGCAATCTACAAAACAAAAAGAAATGTCTAGGATATAAAGAAAAAGAAATCAATCACTATTTTTCTTTATAATTTTAAGTATTTAATGCAACTGCAAGACAGGTATGCGGGAGAAAAATTACAAGAAATAAAATAAATTATAGATTTGAAATTTATTACAAAATAAGAATGAAAGCAAGAAAACAACTTTAAGATGGAAACAATACTATGAAGCCAACATAGATCTCTTTATTTATTTATTATTTATTACAGGAAATAAATAATAAAGACCCAATAAAGACCAGAATGATGGAATTAATTTATCAATAATAAAAGAGCCGCTTTTTAAAAAAAAAATATTAAAGCAGTTCACTTCAACATAAAAATTTGGAAATACAGTTTTATGTATATATAAAACTATATATCTATATAGATAGATAGATAGATAGATAGATAGATAGATAGATAGATATTAAAAAAAGGAGTGTCATAGTTAATTTTTTTCCTTCTCTTTGGATATACAGGGTGATTGAAAAGTAACTCCCTATTGTAAAATCCTTATAAAATATTTATTTATGGTAATTTTTGTCTCAAATTGTGTGTATGAGTGATCTTTAATGTATGGAAATGTACTCTGTAAATTTAATTTGTTTGAATCTATGTTTCAAATTGATTATTTTGTTTGACAGTTGAAAGACCTACAAACATGTCTGGACGTCGTAGCCTGCAGGAGTGTGTCAGCTAGCGGCACATTCTCAAGCTTGAAAATTGGGCAGGAAAAGATCCTCTTTGTTTTCTCTGAAAAAATGCAGAATCGGCCCAAAGTAACGATATGGTGTGGGATGATTTCGGAAAGGATTGTGGATCTATCCATTCTTCGCGATACCATGAATGCTGAAAGGTACCGTATCATGCTTCAAGCTGAAATCTGTCACATATCAGGGCTTGGGAGAATGTGGAGGATTTGATTTTCAAGCGCGATGCGCCCCTCCACATTTTGCTATTGTCGTTCGTGAATAGTTGAATGCCCACTGTCCCGGGAGATGGATGGGTCGTCGTGGTGTGTATGAGTGACCAGCCAAGAGTCCTGCCTGCACACCCTGTGACGTTTTTCTTTGCGGTTGGTTAAAGGAGCAAGTCTCCTGTACCAAACCAAAGACTTTGGAAGAAGCTAGCTGGGCACGCTCCTTTAGGGTACGACGTCCAGCCATGTTTGTAGGTCTTCCAACTGTCATACACAATATTCAATCAGAAACACAGATACAAACAGATTAAATTTACAGAGTACAATTCCATACATTAAAGATCACATACAAAAAATTTGAGACAAAAATTATCCTAAATAAATATTTTATAAGGATTTTACAATAGGAAGTTACTTTTCAATCACCCTGTAGTTTATAATTTTATTTGAGTTTTCTAATGTACATTGTAAAAAAAACAACTTGTTTAAAATACAAAACTAAGCTTTAAATTTAATTGATGAAGGAAAAAAAAAAGATAAGTTTTGCCAAAAGTTATTTTCTAAATTAATAATATAAGCAAAGTAATTAGGAAAGTGGACTGTGCTTTAGATTATTCACTACAGTATTTTAGATTTTTTTTTTTACCTTTTGATCAACAATATTATTAGTCGATTAGTAATAAAGATTCCAAATTTATAAATAAAATTAAAAACCAAATAATGTCGGCCTCAGTGCAGGCTCCGTACTTAAGGTATCACAGTACCAGGGCCCAAGAGTCTAATGGGGCCCAAATGCAAACAAACATGCTATTTTACTTGCAGTTACGAAAGGATAAAAGATAAAAAAAAATTCCAATACTACATTATTATATTCTAGGCCTTTAACTATTTTTACTGCTATCAATGTCTATTATTAGCATAAAGGAAAATTACTTATTTCAAAATTCGCTTTAAAATTCATTTACTAAAATAACCTTCATCTAACCTAGCACCTGTCACCCAAATCTGGTATTGGAGCCCGATTGCAGATTTACCAAGAGAAAAAAAACAACAATTTAAAAACAGTATTAATAAATAGTACTTTAATCTTCAATAACAAATAACTAATAATTTAGTAATTAGTAATCAATTGAAAATATCTAGTAAAATAACATCATCCTTTTTGTTTTCCTTTTGATGATATCCATATTATTTAGAAAATATTTGGATAAAATATGGATAAAAACCTAAAGAATAAAGAATATCTAAAGAATATCTAATCTAAAGAATAAAATTTTATTTTGAATGCAAACACATATAAGAAATGAATGAAAATTTACTTTATGGATAAGTTCAAGAAAAATTAAAGGAAATTCAAGGAAATTGACAGTGTATTGGAAAACATCATGATTTCTCTTATGTAAAACAGAATAATGTTTCTTGAAATGTTGACGGATATTCAATATTTAATTTCTTAATGTCTTTCTCCATCATTATTTTCCTGGATTTTATTCTCAATTTTTTTTTTACTTTCTATTGAATTTTAATATGATTAATGTTTTTGAAGTAACTCAAAAGTTTTTTATTATTATTATTTTCCAATTTTAATTAATTTGTAAACTAGGAATTACATGTGCAGTTTTGGCTGAAAAATTAAAAAAAAATATTAACTATTTATGATCTAAAAATTTGATCATCCAACCAAAACAAAAAAAAATTAGGAAAGTATTGCAAAATTCGAAGGAAATGAGCTATAAAATTCAAAAAGTCAAATACAACAAAAACCTTTATTTGAAAGAAAAAAAAACTGAGAAATATTTAAAGAAAAAAAACACACTTTATTTTTATAAACAAATAAAGAATAGAAGAAAATGTTATTAAAATCCGATTTGATTTCGTACTGACAAGTGTTATCCTTGTTGACCATCAATGGAAACAAACAGTGATGTTTATTTTTCATTGGAAAAACAGTGAGCTGTGGTGGAGTGGAATCCAGGAAACAAGTCCATTAGTCAGATCACTATATAGTCTGGTCGAAGCATCTCCAGATAAAGAATGACTTCGTTAAATTCTGTTCGCTGTATAGATGCATTTCATTGGTTAAAATCGAAACTGTTGCGCTTGCGTAGTGTAACTAAATATTCAGCTCCTCTACCCTCCCCTCTTAACCCCCATCACCATCTTTGTTTATCACTCAGCCGGGGCTTTTCACCCAAAGCTCTACTTCCCTGTCAGTCGCCGGTAACTTTTATCTGGTGCAGATTCACCATTCGACCTGTGACGTCATCACTTACGTTTCGTGCGACGAGACTCTCTCTCTCTTCGGAGACGGATGCTGACACAGAAGTAGAAAGCACGAATCCCTGAGCAAAAACACCAACAGGTGTTCGACGCTCCTTCCCTCATTTCACTAATCGCCAACTCCTGCATGATGGCTTCGGACGGCTCGCGTGTATTGCTCGATTCTAAGAAGCAGCCCATTCCGACAATCAGTCTCGTCACGGATAATATGTCTCGTCGAACGTCTCTGCCCGATTTTCCGAAAGCGCAGCAGCCGCTGTTGGCCCCTAAATCGCCGCGATCGCCACTGCCGACGACCAACGAACTCACGGAGCCGATCGGAGAAGCTCACTCGAGGAGTGGTAGCGAACGCCGATCCAAACCGCCTTCTCGCCAGGGCAGCCGCAAGGATCTGGAGCGCAAGGGATCGCACCGATCCACGCTGAGCAGCAACGAGAGCAGTGTCAGTCCCAGGGCAAGCCAACGATCGAAGCGCGGGGGACACAACGACCCTGAAAACGACCCAAGAGAGAAACGGCGCCGTAAGATCGTCATCATCATCGCGGTGACAGCTGTTGCGCTTCTGGTAATGAGTATTCTGCTGGTGGCCGTCACTCTCCTCCTCACCCCAGCCATTGACGAGAAAAGTGAGTAACCTGTGTCATGCATTATTTTAGTCCATTAAAATAGCTTGATTATATTAAGCCATGTAAATTAGATAAGCTTCCAACATTCTTCATCAGTTCAATTTTAAAATCTAATCAAATCCACAGGTAAAAATTCAAAATTCACGGGTCACGAACTTAAATTTAGAAAAAAAATTGACACAAGAACGTAAATAAAACAGCTACAATAAATTATTTATCGCAGATGCAACATTTTTATATCTAAATTGTAAACGTAGCTATCAAAGGGTATTAAACAACCACAAGCCCTAATTACGCATCGAATACAAAAATAGACACGCTTGGGCTAGAAAACAAAATAAAATTTAGATTTCAAGTTAATTAATCTAGCCATCCTCTGTAAAAAGATAACTCAATGGTCTTTTGAATTATTCTTAAAAGCCGAAACTTGATTGATAATTTTTAAGGAAGTTGATATTAATAGTTGAAAAGGTGCAAGAATCACCAGACTTCAAGTACTATTTATTCCAAGAAGCTGAAAGTTTATAACGTTTAGGCTTGAAAAGCATGAGTTTATTTACTGTGATATATGTTGGATCTAGAGATGATTAGCTTATGGCAATTATTTTAGACTAGTTCTTTTTTTGTTTTTATTCTGTATAGGATTGTACATTCCATTAGATATGGCGGTTTTTTTAGACCTATTGTACAACCGTTAGAAATAAGTAACATAGATGACAGAAGGCGAAACACAGGAAAGAAAGCAAACATCCATATCGCTCCGGGATTCGAACTCAGATTGTAACACATCAGCCTCCAGGCAGATTGACACCTTGAGCACAAGGCTATGGTTGAAAGGGTTAATCCTGAAACGAACTAGTATTTCAGTTGGTTAAAATATTTAGAATTAGCCACGCTCTGTGGATCAATCTTTTACAGTTTGCTTATTTTTTGAAATCGATCATCAGAAATTTTTTAATTTGCTTTATCTAAATAAAAAACAATATTAAAAAATCTAAGCAAATTGAAACGTTGATATCCTTTATTTTTTTTTTTTTAGTGATGTCTCGAAATGAAAAATGAACAATAAACGTTGTAAAAAAACTATGAATTTAAGAAATAATAATAATATAATATCATACTTCATCCTTTCTCCCCCCCTTTTCCTGAGCAAGTCTATTTGTTAAAAATATATACAATCAGATTATCCTAAAATTATCAGTGTTTTTAACTATGTTTTTAAATTAATAATTTCATCACTCAAATCAAACTCTGCAGTAAAGAAAAAATGTAAAATTTAAAGCTTAATTAATTAATTATTTTAATAAAATTCAAGAGAATAGAGGAAAATACATAGAAAAAAAAGCCCAAGATATTGATTATCAAAATTACGTAATTCTTTTTGTGTCACTTAATGTTAAAGTAATTTCTTAATTTTTAAATTGGAAAGTAAGTCATTTATTCAGTTGAAGAGAGATAAAGGTACATTTGGAAAAATAATTTAAGAAAGAAAGTTGCGTCACTTGTACAATAAAATCTCTATTATTCAGAGTAATGTACATAAAACAGCTATTGATAGATCCCTTTTTATCATTTAATAAAATCTGTCGTTTTGTAAATAACAGCATTAAAAATTCCGGAGAGATTCTTCTACTGAGGAGCTCTACTAAGGGTTAATAAATCAAAACAGGTGCGAAAAAGGAGATAAACCCGAGAATAAATCAGGGGCTTATCGTATCCCTAAGGCCTTTCTTAGGAGCTAGTTTCGAAAATAGTTATTTATGGAGACAGTTTACTCCATAAAGAAGAAATTGGAATTTATCGTAAAAATAATGTAGCAAAAGAATAAATGTGATTGAATAAAAAGATGTTTTTACCTTATTATTGCTTCTGATTTAAGAGAACTTCGTTTAGATGTTGCTGAAAAGAAAAAAATTGGACATCAACACAGAATAAGGTGAACTATTTGGTTACACGAGAATGGATTATGGAGTAGCTTATTAACTTGGGCGAAACGCAGAGCTAGTATTTCATTCGAGCTAGTATTTCTAAAGCTATTATAAATTTATTCACATCTACACAATACAATTATTGCCTGCTTAACAATACAACTATACGTCAGAGTATTTCAATAAGAAATACATATGTACTTAGAGATATATGATCTATATGAAGATTGAAGTTGAAAGTTACTTTCCTTTTGCCTTTCCAAGAGCAAAGATTACAGAAATGTTCAGGTTATCTTATTTCCCAATGGAAAACAACATTTGGAAAAATAAATAACTAAGAATCGAATCACGGATAATTTTAATGGACTTGTTAACATAGAATAACCTTTTGCTTATGCTTATATCTCTTACCAGTTTATTTGGTAAATCTAATAGCATGTTTATTTCTCTGTTGGACACCGATTGCAAATGTTCAAACAAAGAAGCTTTTATTCTCTTGCAGCATAATTTTAAAGCTCCGATTTAAATTAAGGAATGAATCACTTTGTGAGGGAGGTAGCGAATGTTTCCATGGCATTCTGCAAATAGATAGCCTTGGCTGCGAAGGACAGCAATCACTGCTTCAATTTCAGAATCTTTCTAAGTGGAGACCAAGCATTATTGCTTCAAAGAAGGAAATATTTAGAGAACTAGAATAAAATTAGTGGTTAAAACATTTATCCTTTTTCTCCATATTTTTTAAAAGCTTCTAAAATAAATTAGAGCTTTCTTCGAAGACAAAAGCTGAAATTAAAATAAATTAGCATTTTAAATGCAATTAAGGGTGTACCAATAAATGTTCTCAACAATTAATGTATGTAGTTTATTTTGTTTAAGCTTAGCAAAAAAAAATCCTTAAATTTCTATGTAGCTTTCGACTTATTAGCAAAACAGAATTAGAAATCATAGAAGCGTAAATCCTTCTCAAAGTTACCTTGAATTTTTTTTTTTGTATTGTTACATCATATTTGTATTATTTTGGTTTTTGATTTTATTTAGAATTAAAATGTTCATTCAAAAGGTTCCTTTTCTCATTATAACTAACAGTGTTAAGATAAAAGCATTTTTTATTGAATTAAGGGAAGCTCTGTCATAACAATAAAGTGCAGTTGGGCTCGGGTTCCTAGAAGCCCTTTCTAAAAGCACAATGTTTTGCCGTTCTGTATTACTAATAATTACGAACACTAATTAGGTCCTTTCAATCCTGCATCAGTGCTAGTTTCCAATGGAGTTTGATGGAAGGGAGGCATCAGCGCGGCTCCAGAGGCATCAACATTTAATGGAAATTCCAAAGTCTGACAAAACCTTTTCAATTAAAATAAAAAGTGAACTAATCAGATCCCATTACATCTAATAAAACTTTTTGAGATTGAAGCAGACCGGAGGAATTTCTCAGAAAACTATTTCTAACCTACATTCAAGGATAATAAAAATCCGTCAAAATATATATATATATATATATATATATATATATATATATATATATATA
>JAFIDM010012231.1:152090183-152102713 GCA_023159025.1 Thereuonema tuberculata
GAGAAGTTTTTTTTTTTTTTTTTTTTTTTTTTTAATATTCAGAATAAAAACTACTTTTTTTAAAAAGAAATATCTTGTACATCTAAATACTTTATGTTATGAATCAATAAGTTCCCCTTCTACAACTCTTTCCCAATTTACGGCAAATCTTGTTTTCTTCAAAAATTTCCTTAGAGCTAAGAAGATTTCATCTGGAAACCAAGGATAAATCTCCATAACTGAATTTAAACAAGGGAAATCTCCTTAACTGAAGATGAAAAACTCAAATAGCAAGCGCTAATTTCCTTTCGGCAATTTTCTTGTGAAGTCTAATGAAAAGGAAAATATTAAAGAAAGAAATCATACCTTTTTTGTTTGTTTGTTCGTTTTCCCCAAACAAATAATAAGATTTTAAAGTCCTTTGATATCCTAGTGAAAGTAAATGCAAAAGTTGAGCCTTGAATGAATTTACATGTAATGACAAGATTTTTGATAGGACTCTAGAATTAAGAAAATTGAGAGGCACTAATTAATCTCACACATCCTTTAAAGGTAATCTGATTCTTATTAGCGGTTCAGTCTGTTGGATTATCTTTCAGTAAGCCATCGTGTAAAATGCAATAATCTTTCGTATCGGATTTCTTTATGGATGTTATTATCTTTACATATTTTAAATTGAATTTTTAAATTTCGTTAATATTAATTTTTAAATTTATTATTTACTGTAAGAAATTTAGAAGAGATTCTTACTTAAAATTCGAGTCAGAAGTTTATAATGGTACTTACATTAGAGAAGGAAACAATAAATACTCATTGCCAAAAAAATTAGCGCACACAGAACGAATAATCTGGAACGACAAAACTCCGTGTAGGGCGTCACAGATAGCTGTATCAATGATTATAGTTGGGCTGCGTTTGCCCGCTGAGAACTGCCACGCTGTGGCTGTGGTTCCTATGGTTGTTGTTTGCTTTATAATCAGTATGGTTGTGAGGTTTACGTCTCTGAGTCCTTAGCATACCTGGAAGATGCATTCGATACAGTTTTGAACAACTGACAGTGTTTGAGAGATGTGGTATCGTTGGACAGCGTTGGACATAGGCTGCTCGTTTCGTCAAATTGGCAGCCACTGGATCTTTGCGATTGTACTGTGCGACCTGGTTGGAATGAGAGGAGACGTGTGGAACATATACGCGCAGGGATCAGTAGGCAGACTACCAGAAGAGAGGATCGTGTCATCGCCCCGAACTGATCCAAGGGTGTCCTGTCCACCATCCATAGAAATGTAGCAGCATACTAGAAACCTGTGTCTATCCGCACGATTGCGAGGCGACTTACAAAAGAGACTTCCTTCTCGGCGTCCCTTATGATGTCTGCCGTAATATGTCATTATCGGCGGCTTCGTTGGCAATGGTGTAGTGAACGGGTGGAATGGACTGGCAACGATTCGTGTATAGTGACGAATCCAGGTCTCCTCTCGACACGGATAACCACCATACTCGAGTATGGAGAAGCATTGCGCACCAATTCGTACTTCGTTCTTGAACTACACGCTGTCAAGATTGGTGGCGTCATGACGTGCGAACCATCTACTACGGTACTAGGTCTCTGCTGGTAGTGATCAGGGGAACACTGATAGGGCAGCAGTATGTTCAAAAGATTCTGCGACCTCATTTGTTTCCCTTCTTAGAGTTACTAAAGCAGTCCATTTTCTAAAAAAATAATATCCCCTCACACACAGCAGGGGTTTCCCTAGACTGCCTCCGTGCTGTCGACACCCTTGCTTGGCCTGCCAGATCTCCCAGATTTATCGTCCATTGAACATGTGTTTGATCGCAGCTTCTACCGTGAACGGGTAGTAAATGTGATCTGGAGGGACAGTTGCAGGAGCTGTAGGAGGAATCTTCCGCAGCAAGATTTCTATTTCACCTCTACGCCTCCGTACCAAGCCGTATTGCCGCAGGTATCCATGAGGAGGTATGACGCAGTTCTAAAGACTGTTGACCTGTAGTCTTTTTCCCGAATAAAAGGCTCCTTTGCTCTCATATTGTAAATCAGTTATTTGCATAATCATTTTCATTGTTTATGCTAAGTATTATTCTATTTCTTATCATTTTTCACATATTATTCTATTTCGACTGCTGCTCTAATTTTTTTGACAATAAGCGTTTTAATTCTTAAAAAAACAGGTATATTAAGCTTCATTTATTGGTTAAAATTAATGTGCTAAATCTTCTCGTGAGAGTTTGAAGCTCGATTCAAAAACTTTTAAATTATAAAATTGCGATTCACTTATTTCCATTTGTTTTCTATTTTCTGAAGCTTTTTGTAAAATTACAGAACAAAATCGATAAAATACGACTTCTTCAGAGCTTACCTCCAATCACATGTTGCTGAACTTTTATCATTACTTGACTTATGGCTTTCATATTTACCAAAATAAAAATACCCTGTTTATATGAGTAGGTCAATGTGAAAAGGAAGCGTAGACCTACTAATAAATTCTAATTAATTGGTGAATTCTTATTTATTGAAGTTATTTACTTGCAGGTTTTCTATGGTGTTGTTGTATTCACATTCTATTGATTTCCCTAAAAGCGAGGGCGTCGTAGGTGAAGGGGGGATAAAATTAACTTGAGAAAGGATGCTCTGCTGACGGACAACACTTGAGCTCTTTAGCACCAGAGTTTTCTTCTGTTGTGCTCATCTCGCAGCTGGAGATGCAGAATCAAGAGAGACGCAGATAAGAAGCACAATTAAACCGAAGTTCTATTACTCAGCAGTTTTCTGGCACGTGGATATCGAAAGAGACATAAATCAGAGAAAATTCGCCCTCTTGATGCATTTAAGGCATAGTAATCTCATTAGCTGTCAAGATGCCAGAAAAAATTAAGTTAAGCGAACAGCTGAAAAATTAAAAGACTAACGAAGTTTGATATTACTCAACAACAAAAGAAGAATTTATGAGATAAAGTATGAAAGAAATCAGAAAGATCCATTCCAGATGGCCCTTTGCTTTCTGTAGATTACATAATTGATTTTGTATGTTACATTTACTTGGCTTCTGTACGTTATATTTGAATTGACTTTAGTTCTGTCGGAATTGCTTTTTGATGAAACGTTTTATACCCTTATTAACCTTTATAAATAAAGGTTAAAGTAATATTATTATGATCAACAATAATAAATGATAATAAAATGACAATAATAAACAATAATAATGTTTTAATGACTAATTAAAACATTAGATGGAATTATTAAATTACGTTTATTCAATAAAGTTAAAATTTTAGTAAAATTATAATGTAATAAAATGAAAATTATAAAAAATATAATTTAAAAATATAATAGAAATATAATAAAATAATAAGAGGTACAAAAGATATATGTTTAAAAACAGAATTTAAGCATTAATTCAAATACATTCTTCAAGATAATCTAAATGCTTTCAGTAGTTTTATTTGATGTTATTAGTTATTTTCTTCCATTATAGAGAGTTGGTTTTACAAAATAAAGAATTATTCCATTTTTTTTATTTATTCATATTAATCCATTAAAGATATCCAGTTGGTAATTTCCTGTAATTAAAAATTATTTTGGAAATTACCAATTGACTCATCATAATAAGGTTAGCGTTGTAAAGAAATCATTTGATGAAATTATGGAAAGAAGCTGCGTCATCTAATACATTTTTTTTGCTTGAAGTGTAAATCAAATTATCTCAGCTAAACAAACCAAAAAAATTAATTATTAAATATTAAATTATTCAGTAATAGAAATAAAGAAGAAGAGAATTTCTTTTGTCGTTTTCTGAAGATGGAGCAAAATCAATGATGTTATTTTCACTGAAATTTATACGGATTTTTCTCTCTCTGTCACTTGTCTTTAATTGAAGCTTTTTAGAATAGCCCTTACATTGAAATACTTATAAAAAAACAATGGAATCATAGTAATTGGATTTTTAGCAAAAAAGAATGAATTTATACATAATCGAACATTCCAATCATTGCTATGATTTTACGTTCATTTTTGATAATTATTCTTCATAATTACAACTGTTAAATAGAAGAGTTAAGTTCATGCTTACTTCAATATCTTTCTTAAGAAATCTTTAACATCTGAAATATTTTCTCAGATTTTAATGATCTGACTTCTTCAGAAAAAGCCAAATAAAATTGAATCCAAACTTACACTTGTCTTCAATTACAATGTAGCAGTTTTTCGTGGGACGCTGTGATCGATAATTGCTTCGCCTGATTGTTAATAGTTCAGTAGAATTCAACAAAACTTCCAAGCATTTTATTTCAATGCCATTAACGAAGAACGCGTTTCAGTCAATAACTTTTCTGCTTCATTAATTAAGAAACGTTCCTGCAAGTCAATGATAAAGTGAAATAAGACAATTATTGTTAGAAAGAATCCACAATGAGAGTTTCTACCTCAAGTCTATAAACTCATATATAATTTTCAGCAAAAAAATAAAAAAGAAAAAGAAAAAATAGAAAAGATTTCTGTAGTTATCCTTTTTAGCGGTCCCATGTTACAGTTAGCGTAGGGAACCGCTCTTGCTTTTATGTTGTCTGTCTGTTACAGTTTTTGTCACACAGTATGTCACACTCTGTAGCGGCCAAACGGTTAGAGATATTAGAATGAAACCTTCACCATTGTGTTCAGCATCAAAAAGTAGATTACCACGTAAAAAAAAATCAGACCTGTAGGACCCCTCCCTGACCCCCAAAATTAACGTTTTCCATAGCAGTGTTAGTAAAAATGATAGCAAATAACACAGAATAATAATGATGCTTCATACATAACAATACTAAAAATTGCCAACAGGACGTCATTGTTAATATTTACAAACGTATTGTTTCATAAATTCTTTAACATATCCAAATGATGCACTAATCATTGTATTAGCGACCCGTAGGTTACAGCTTGCCTGTAAAACATACAAGAACGGTCTTGCATTTATATGCTCTTGCTTTTAATTATTTTGTTTATACAATTGTGCATATTATGGGACCACTTTGCTTTTGACACTGTCTAAAAGCATTAATTACCTTGTTTAATCAAGAACTTCTAAAAATTAATACAATATTAGATAGCTCATAGGTATTTCATTGAAATAATTCTTGAACCAACTTTCAATGATATAAACATACAATTTAAACGAGGTTTTTAGCTAATACAATCTTACAATTATGGTATTTGGTGGTTTCACTTTACCAATCAGCTCAGATGAAGTAAAACTTGAATCATCATTTAGGCGGAGTCAATCATTTTCAGTTGATAAAAAGAGAAAGTTCGAATATTTCAAAAATATTTGCATTTTGGATTATTTGAAATTCACTAACTCCCTCTACAAAATAAAGATAATTAAGTTGAATTCAATAAGTAGTTAAGTGATGATTGATTAGCAATTTTTTTAATATGAAGTTTTCATCTTCATTATCTAACGCAATTTAAACTACAGGAAAACTAAATTTCATGGTTCTCTATTCGTTGCTAAAGAATAGAAAGGATCCAAAGTTCATTTTAACTTCTGATTAGAAATCAAGTTAATTAGAAAAAAAAGCTTTCTGGTGATTAGTGATACTGTTATAGAAGATCTTTACAGAGAAACAAAAGAATTAACGTGCCACAAATTAATAGAAAATTTCCTTTTGGGAAATGGCACAGAAATAAAAAAATATCGGAGCATTCATCGATGAGTGTTTGGGATGGACCGTTTTGTCGTTTTTAGGAACTCATCAGCGAAACCGACTCACCAGATGAAATGCTCAGATAGTGCAAAAGTGGTAAGGGTATCCTTACATCTTTATAGAAAACTTAGTGTAAAAATTTCTCTTAAGAATGTAGAAAATTTGCGTAAAAAGTATTAATCCAGTTCATTAATCGCTGGAAGCTCTATCTTCTATGTAGTACTAAATATGCAATGCAAGAGGATAATTGGTATTTTTTTCAACATAAAATTTAGATTATAGCCCGCGAGTTAGGGTCCAATGGTAAGATAAAGTTATTCTACTGATTTTTGCAGTAGCTTTTTCTTACATTAATTTCTTTGTCTAATGAGGAAAGACGGCAGAGTGAAAGGCAAGAAACTCAATTTTAAAAACTCGTTAAAAAAAGCCCCACACCATTTCCACTCATTAGGATAACAAATTAGTTTCTCTAGAGTTTATTACCTAAACTTTTAAGTAAAAAAAAAGATAAATATCATCCTAAATAATTGTTTTATTTCCCAAAATAAATAAAGGATTGTGTGTACATCTTTGTATATACAGGGTGTTCCGTCGCCAAACCGACAAACTTCGCCAGCATGTTCGGGTGGTTATTCTAAGCAAAAGATATACAATATACCATAGATCGATTCGGCTTCGTTCCCGAGATGTGGACACATCGTTGTACGAAGCCGCAAAATGAAAGCTATCTGATTACCATTTAATAATCTGCTAATTTATTGATCTGAAATATAATTACATTGAAATCACTACACTTTTTAGAGGTATTGCTCAAACTGCTCAAACTACCTTGGTGCTGTAAACAAACTGGTGCTTCATGGCGGCTTCAAATTAGCAGCTTCAGTTATTGCCTGTAGTAACTGTCCCCGTGTTTCTGGCTTGACATTCATTACACTAGATCTAATGGTGTTAAGGCAAATAACCGAGGAGGCCATACCTTGCGTTGCAGATATTTTACCGTTAGACGTCATCGATTACACCGACTAATACACCCCTCTCGGTAAATAACAGAAACAAAAGAATGAAGGACCTCTCATTGGATCAAAGCAGTTATTTCACACATTCGCACTATAACCACGGCGAAACGGCATTTCAGTCCATATATCGGGAACGAAGCCGAATCGACCTATGGTGTAAATTACATTTTTTACTTAGAATAACTACATCCTATATATTAAGCTGTTTTATCAATATGTTAAGATAATATTAGAACATAATAAGCTTTTTAACTTAAAAAACTTACATCTCTGTAATAAATTAAAAGTACTATTTTAACAATTGTTTTTCAAATATCAAAAGGTAAATCATTGGCATACTTTGGAATCCCATTATAACTTTATTTAAAGTGTATTATTTTATTGATAACAGCGGATAAAACAATAAATTTTCCTAGACAATGAAAACTAATAGTTAATAAAAGCGTATTTTGAAAATTTTGAATGAAAGTATTAATATTTAATGTTAATAATCGAATGCACTGCCATGGATGCACTGAAACATAGAAGTAATCAGAAATGAGTGCAAAGTTCAAAATAAAATGCATTGATAACGTCGATACCATACTAAGGCTGAAAATTTTAATAAGAAAAATTCCTTAATAACTCAGTCTATTTCTAGACAGATGGAATTTCAAAATCCACTTTAGGGATTAAAAATCCATTCAGTAAAAATTTAGCGTTGTAGTGGTCTTACAAAAATGTGCGATACGAAATCATTTATTTACGTGACACGAGATCGTACGATACGGGAAATGAATTTGCTTTATTAAGATAGCAAATCGAAATTGTAATTTCGCAATTTTTTTGTATTCAAGGATTTTAACATACACTGATTTTGAAAAAGAATGAAGAAAATGAAATGTTGTATTAAAACATTGCAGATAAAACGACAACTTTGCTTGGTTTATGAGGCAAATATTCATCTGGAAAAGAACAGAAAACTAATCTAGCATCGGATAGAAACAGAATATGGAAAATACTATGTTTAAAAAATAAGTTCTTCGTTGCAAAGGGCCACTTCGTAATAATTCTTTCTGTGGATGTTAAACTATTCGTTCTGTTTAAAGTAGCTTTTGATCGAACTATTGATTATGGGATCGGATCCAGATTTCAATCTAAGAGTTAGGACGTGTATAAATGCTCTCATTATACTGGCTATGTGAAGAGGTAAAAGAGTCGATGTTACCCAGCCCTGGATTAACTATTAACCATTTTAAGCACGTGCTTACGGCACCAAGCGAACGAGAGTTATTAAAGAGTACCAACAGCAAGACTGTAGTCGTCGAATTTTAAGGTTAATTCCAGATTTATAGATTCATTTTCTCAAGGCGAAAGTCAGTTGGGAAGATTTGGAAGTCGAAGTTCAACTGTTAAAAAATACAGCTAAAAATCGGAAAATTTAAAATATGAAAGTTTAAATATGAATGAATCATATTCTCCTATTCTCGTTTTTGTAGGTAACTAAATTAATTAAATTTAAGCTCAAAACCGGCTAATTTTTCGAAAGAATTTCAGGTCTACTAATTATTTTAGCTTAAAACACTTCCCATTTCTGATTCTATGAATAAATAATATAATAATCTAGTAACTGAATTCAAAATTTCCTTTACTTTTCCAATAGTTGAATTTAAAAAAAATAAAAACCACAAATCGAAACTATCAAACGGGGGTGGGGGCTTTCTTCCAGGATTACCCGCATGTCTGAAACCGCTTTAGTTGAAAACATAAAAGTTGGCATGAATGTTCTTTAAATTATAGGTGAACCTTCCATATTCTTTTATTCTTCTTCTTTTTCGTTATTATTCATATTTCATATGAGATTTCATACTCCATTTAAAAATATTTAATATTACGATAAATTTTCAGAAGGCTATTTCTGCTCTTCCTTCTTCAAGCTTCTAAAACAGCAATATTGGGAGTTTCCTTTGTTAACGTTATATATATCGATACGAATATTTGTTAGAATAAATTGAGAGATTTTTGAAACAACAAGAACTTTGGATGTTGTAATTGTTTTGATTTAATATAGCAATTGTTTGAGTTGATTCTTTAAGATTTACTGAGTAAGTTCTTCAAATTTTATTATCCCGATTACTACAAATGCGAAACGTGGAAATAGAAGCTACAAACAATTGTTTCCTTAGAAGTTTTGCAAAATAGAAGAAACAGTCACAAAACTAATTCAATAATTTGAGGTCATTAGCTATGAATTATCTCACTGAATAACTCTTAAGTGTGGATTCTTTTTATTCGTTATTATTCTTTTTGTCATTAAATGAAAAATATTTCATCACTACACATTTATTTCCTATCTTTTTTTTTATTTTATTTTTTTTGCCTGAGAATCTTAAAAGATTATACAATTACTGTAAGGAAGTATCGTAAATAAAAAGGCTGTTCCATTTATCTTTTTCTTATTTTTTTTCTTTCTTATTCTGCCTTTTTAGATATTCTTCTCAAATCATCTCGTTCCTGTATTTACCTTAATCATCTAATTTTATTTTCTCTAAACTTCAAGTCATTTATTTTTCTTTTGGGAATAAGTAGCAGGTCCTTCAGTGCAGAAATCATTGTTGGGATTTTAGTTATTTCAAACTAAATGATTCCCTCAGTTTACGACAATGTCAGATTATCGAATGATATCAATTTACGATAATATCTTCTACCCAGTTTTCTCAAGCTTTGTAAATTCTAACGTGAAAAAAGTCTATTCTTATAAGGGAATGGACGTATTGACTTGGTTTTTAATTTTTTAAGTCAATTAAAATAATTTTTGTTTTAAAATGTTGCAGAAAAATGTTATCCTAATTGAAAATTTCATTAGTGCTCTGAAGCTTATTTTCTAAAATGTTATTTTCCTTTAAGCCGATTCAAGTATGTTTTGTTTTGTTTTGTTTTTGTCTTGCAATCAGAACTAAGTCGACATGAGAGATTGGGATTTTTTTTTTTTAGTTCCAATTTGCATTTCTTTTTCCAATCTGCATTCACAATTAAGTTCAATTATTTCTTAAGATGAACCCACATTGAAGAAATTTCAAATACAGAAAGTCTCTTGTCCGTAATGCATGCCATGTTTCAAAATGATCTAACCAATGGTTCACACATGATTGATAGATGACCCGTACTTTCCTAGAAAAACAGGCTAAAAAAAATAAAAAAATAAACAAGAGTCAAAACCAGAAATACGGTAAAAGAAAGATGTTACTTTGTTAAATTTACAACCCTAATAAAAAGTCCTAAGTAGAAAAAAAATACTTTAATGATAAATCAACTTCAGAATTCAAGATATTTCATTAGTACTGTTCTCCATTGGGATCACGACATAAACAAATAACATTGCTATCATGTATTAGAAAGATATCGTGGAGAGTCACTTCTTTTATTAATAGCATTTTTGCTCAAATGTAAAGTAAGAATTTATATAGTTTGGTCATAAAGGAGGAGTGAGACATGATACTGTATAGGTCCTTTTTTTGAGGGATTTCCTCACTCCGGGATCAGAATATTATCTCGATATTTCGGCCCTGCGCTCACCTTTGTGTGATTGACATTTAAACATCTCCCGATGAAGGCCCGAGGCACCGGGCCGAAATATCGAGATAATATCTCATCCCGGAGTGAGGAAATCCCTCAAAAAAAGGACCTATTCAGTAAGAATTTAAGGCAATAATTGAAAAGCATTTGGATTTTAACAGAAATCAATAACAGAAACCGAAGATCAAGTAGTTTTGGGAAATCACTAAACGAGCCTAGAATTCACTAAATCTTTTTCTTCTTCTAAAAAAGAGGCTTGAATTAAGTTTGACTTCCTTCCTTTCAAACCATCTAACGTTTTCGCTTTCCTTGAGCTCTAAACTCATTTGTGTGTTTCTTTGCTTCCCTCAATTTCAATTTCCGTTAAAAAGCCTTTCTCTGAACAATAAAAAGTTTTCCTGAAAACACTATTTCATTTCAGATTCAACCACATTTGTAAATTCAATGACCTGTAAATGTAAATAAGCGGAGAAATGAAATCCTCCGAATAAATGAGCGAGAAAATTGAAAATTTATGGAACCAAAAACTGGAAAAAATAAAAATTCAGCTTTATTCGTCTCGTTTATTTCTTGTCCATCGATCAAGAGAGCGAGATATTAGCCTCGATCGATCGAAACCAGACGTCGTTTTCACAAAAGCCAAAAAAAATAAAAAAAAGGAATAATAATAATAATAAAGGATGGAAAAAAAAGGGAGAAAATGAAAAAGGTGTTTTGTTGTGCAGCTCCAGTGAGAACCTGACGGCAGGTGGATGTTTGGAAATGTTTCCAATTGGATTCAGATACCCTTTTCGTCCAGTCTCTTATGGGAAATGAGTGCGAACAATGAAAGGTCCTCCCGGTCTCCAAGAGGGAAACACGAGAGAGGAGGTCCTCTTTCCACTGGAAAATGAAAAGACGGCAATACTGTAGATCAAAAGAGAACACGTCCCAGAAAACAATAGAAGTAGATTATTGAACATATACCATTTGACAGAAATATTAAGAAATTCACTGAGAGGATCTTTCTGCGATCATTGTTACCTAAGGGGGTAAAGTAATTCATTAAAATATGAATGGTTCATTAATTAAAATTAACTAATAAAAAAAATCACAAAAACTGTTCAACATCAGGAAAAGTTAGGCTTACAAAAATCACATAAAATGTGAGTACAGTAAAACCTCGTTAAGTCGTCACTCAAGGGACCGAACATTTTTGACGACTTAAGCGGAGTGGGCATTTTTGAAGAAAAAAAAAAAAAACAAAAAAAAACAAAATACTGAAATACAGTATTTTTATGAATTGCTGTAGGATTCCGTTAGAAAAACACGATTTTCAGAAATCAATACATGCAAATGAATGAGTGGAAAAATAAAAATAAAAAAAAAAAAACACTTTTTATAGTTATTAAAATTTAAACGTTTTAAAAGAAAGGCAATGTCTGTCTTTGAAACGTTCCAGCCAACCATTGCTGCCGATGAAATCTTCAATATTCAACTCTTTAGCAATTTCCATGGCTTTTTCTTTGAGAATCATGGCAGAAATCGGAACATTTTGCGATCTGGCATGTTTTAGCCATCGAACTAAAACCTCCTCGATCTCGTCATACTTCGATTTCCTCATTCTCTTTCGTTTGTCTTTGTCAGCTTCTTCAATTATTTGTTTCGATGAAAGAATATCGTTTAATGTAGTCCTGGGAATATGGGGTTCTTTGACAAAAGCTGTTTTCAAAACATTTATTTTTTAAAAAGTAGAATTAAAGTCTTTTTTTTTCTTTAAAAGATAACGAGGTAAGTTTCGTTTCCCTGGCATGTTAAAAACGTAATCGAACCACGAAATTGCAAGAGAAAAAATATCCCTTATAGTGGGGCTTATTCGCTATAAAATGAAGTCACATTCAGGAGCGGTCAAGAAAAACGTCTACACTCGACAGAGTCTCAGCGAGAAGTGTGCTTTGAATAATTAGCCGCGAGATTCCAGCACCCAAATCCTCCGAAGGGGTAGGAAAGGAATGAAGTGACAGGCGTGGTCGAAAATTCCCCGTAAAGCTTTGGCTTTCTTAAAGTGAAGGGGCGGGGCTGAAAAGACAATACGATGGCATGCAAAATGGAGAAGAAAGATGCTTTTGGCCATTTTTGAGGGTGACGAGTTATCCGGAGTAGAATTACATTTGGTGACGGGTAAACGAGGATTATTTTACATTATTTTGTATGAGACCTTGTCGGGATCAAAGGAAAACGGCGACTTAAACGGAGTGACGACTTATCCGGGTGAGGACTTAACGAGGTTTTACTGTATAT
>JAFIDM010012231.1:152108852-152130761 GCA_023159025.1 Thereuonema tuberculata
ATTTGTAAAGTATCTTCTTCAAATGCTAAGTGTAAATAATATACATCACTAATGAGAAACTCAATAATTAATTTTAACTGTTTATTTAATTACTAATTTTGTTATTGTGATAGCTCATAAAAACAATACCAAAAAAATTGGGAAAACTGAAGATTTTGTATGAGAATAAATATTTTCTCTAAGAAACGCATCCTTTAAATCAAATATTGGTTTAAGAGATAAGTAATTGCTTATTAATATTACGCTAGTCTTTTTAACTCTAAATAATTGATATTCTAGTTGTTTATTTTTCTGTTCATTCTATTGTTCATGTAAAGAGTTCATGTATATAGTGACGATAATATATATATGTTTCTTAAATATTTTGATAATTCCACTTTGAAAGGTTCTACACCAAAAAACTACGTAGCTCTCATTGAAAAAGAGGAATGATTAATTACCCAACGCTATTAAGAAGTAATGAATGCATCTATTAGACTCACGACACACCTATCCAAGGAAAATAAACCCATTTTTCTTTACTTTCATTTTCATTCTGTTAATTTCAGAAGCCAAAACGAAAGAAATTTCGAACAACATTTTCAATAAATCTTATTCAGTTTGATTTATTTCTTCTTTTTTTAAAGAAACAACTTTTCTTATTAAGTTTTGTTTTTGTCATTTGGATTAGATTGTTATGAGAACATCAATTAAACCTCACAATCAGTTTTAACAAAAGAAAGAAAGAAAAAAAGCACTGTATAAAGTTATAAATTACATTTAATGCCTTCAGAAATGACATAAAAAGGAGGCTAAGAAGGTTAATTGAAGATTACTTTTTTTTGTATTTCACTTTTTTTTATATATTATTAAAATTTGGTGATTTATGAACGTCATATTAAAAAAAGTCATTATAACTCAATACGAAATAAAAAAAAAAGCTAGAATCATGTAATCGCAGTATTTTTGAAAGGAACTAAATCAAAGAATTCCTTTAATGTCGGATGGGAAGATATCGTATAGAAACTGAAATAAAAAACAGTTCTAGCATATTACAGTCTAAGTCATTAAATTGATCAGTCTGAGTCTCGATTTGAACTCGTGCTGGGGATGGCTCTTTTACCGTGATTGGAGATGATATTGGAGAGATAAAGAGCATTGGATTCGGAGTTCCCTAGTCTATCATAATGTGCCTTTGAATTGTGCGCAAATATTAAGTCTAAATAAACAAATTTTAAGTACAAAAACATAAGGTTTACGTGCGCTGCGTAGTATTTGAAGCAATAATGAAGCCATACATCTGCGTAAAGAAATTAACATATTTATACAAATAAAATACACGACGTTTCACTGTCGAGAGACAGCCTTCTCAAGACTTGAGAAGGCTGTCTCTCGACAGTGAAATGTCGTGTATTTTATTTGTATAAATATGTTAATTTCTTTACGCAGGTGTATGGCTTCCTTATTCCTTCAAAAAACAAATTTTAGTGTGCATAATTGTAAAGAAATATATGCCCATCTCAATATATTTTAATTTGTTATGTCCACTTTAATTTCATTACATTGTAATCATGATCTGCTATTTCTGTTATACTGAAGCACCCGGAGTTTCGGCAACCCAACATCTGTTTACTATTTAGAAATGATTTTATTTTTTGTACAGGAATAAATTTTTTTTTGCTGTATTCCACTAGTAATGTATATAGAATTAATAATGAAAGCAAGAAGGAAATGTGATTTGTTATTTATTTATTTATTTATTTATTCTGCTTTTGTTTTAACTTCGTAAAAATTTCGGATAGACTTACTTTTTATTAGATTTCGAAAGCCTTTTAATTTTGTTTTTCTTCCTCCTACTCAAAAGCTAATGTCCACCTATTTTTATGCATTTCGTCGACTTTTATAGACCATAAAATGGCTGAATCAGGTCTGGTAAAGTTTTTTATTTATTTTTTTATTGGCTCAGTCGTTCGCCAGTTATGATATGTGAATAAAAGGGCAAACTTAGCTTCTGTTCTACGCGTTCATTTCTGGAATAAACGCGAAACAAGCTTAATAAATTGAAATGAAGATTGTGCGAGCAATTCCTGCATGCAAGCCATAAATAGTTGTGAAAAACTCTTTATTATATGATCTCAACCCCTGGATTTCATTTCACCCATCTAATCATTTCTTGATGTGGAAATCTTATCTCGGATATGAGGTTAACTAATACAAATCGAGCGTAAGCTTTGTTACGTTACAATGTATGTTCAGAGGATGATATGAACAACAAGAGGCATTGATTAGATGCTAACTTTACTGAATAACAAACAAGTACGTACAGAATAACGTGCATCATTAAAAAAAGTGAATAATGAAAATGTATATTTTTTTCCTTTGCGTTTTGAGTTGTTATCGTTATGTAATCTGGTCGATGAGTCCTGACAAGGATTAAAAACCAGCTGTTACAGATTTCATTGGCTACTATTCAAAGCGTGGAGGGAAAAAATGTACATTCTCATGATTTACGGTTTCTTTGTTTCTTCAAATATTTTTTTTTTATCTGCACGCAATGTAAATAACCTTAACAGTACGCTTTTAGGCTAAATTCAAATATATGTTCATTTTTGTCTATCAGTCAAGATTATGAAATTAATCGGAGTTTTATTTCGGAAAATGGATTTTTTTTTATTATTTTTACATTTATCCATTACCTTAATTATAATGTAATTATTATTAATGTCAATTCTGCACTTTTAGTTCAGTAAGTCCAGAATGTCTGCACATTCTGTTTATTTGGATTATGTTTGTCTTGTGCCAGTCATGCTTTAAGGTTTCTTGGTTGAAGCGTTCTCCGTCTTCGTCACTAACAGCTCCACATTTACCGAAAGAAAAAAAAATCCAAAAAATGTAAGCAACAGAACATTAGTTTCTGTTAAGTATGTTTTGTTGCAGCATTGATCTATCACTGTACAACTGACATAGCGTGGAAGTAACAAGAAACAGAAAATAATAACGAAATCGTAATCTATTTTTAAATTCAAGAGCCAAAAAATACAGAACATTCTGTGTGATAAATGAATTGGAGATTTCAAACGAATACTTGCTTCTTCTGCATTGAAATGTTACAGGTAGCCAACAAACAATATTTCAACTTCCAAGATTTAACAGCTTTTTTTTTGTAAGTTATAAGAATTCAGACGATGTTTTAATTAACTTATAAAAACTTTGCTTCCCAAACAGGTAAATAAATAAAAAAAAATTAAGTTTTACTAAACCAGTGTTTCCAATCTTTTTCGAGTCACGACTCACTTTTCTAACAAGCAAGTATCCTGCGACCCCCGCCACATTTCCATAAAAAGGTAAATAAAACATATTAAAGTTTGCATTTAAACGTCCATCGCGAATATTATTGAATTGCTTCATTGCAAACATGGCGACGTTAAACAACAGCTTTTTGTGTATTTTCCGGAAGAAATCCAAGGCAATTACGACAGTAACAGATGGATACTAAATCCGTTGCTTTGAACTGGCTAAAATTCCAACAAGTAAGAAGGAAAAACTGAAATAATGATGGAATGTTGAAACTAGACTTTTTTATCCCTGGGCGTAGACCAGTTTTGGATCAAAAGAATGCAAGACTACCCCGAGCTTACAAAACAAGCTCTTATATTTTTGATACCATTTGCAAACTCATATTTATGTGAGCTAAGTTTCTCGTCTATAACTGCCATCAAAACAAAATATAAAAGTGAGAAATCGCCTTGAACTTGAAAATGATATTTATTGTGTGAGTATCGAATACAGAGCCCAGATTTGAGAAGTTAGTTTCTGAAAAACAGGCACATTTATCGCATTAATTTTTTTGTACTTTATAACTGCAGAAACTTTTTTTTGCTTTTTATGTTCAACGTTGTTTATGTTTATGTTCCTAAATATAAAATGAGTGTATGCTAATAAGACGTTTTTCATTTTATTTGTAAATCATCTCGTTACCCCTACCCCTGGGGATAGCGACCCACAGTTTGGAAACCACTGTACTAGACTATTGAAGATCCGTAACTGAGATGAGTGATTTGGAGAGACAATGTGAAACTGGATGCGGGATTTCTAAAATTTAAGTAAAAGAAATATTAAAAAAATAATCATTAAAACAGCAATTAAAATGATTTTTAGTTAAAAATCAGTAGTAAATGAAGAAGCTAAGTAATTCATATAAATTAATGAGAAGCTACAGGTTTCTCTTCAACTGTATAAACCCCTCCTTCTAAAAAGCAGATGCTTTGTAATATGCACATACAATAAAGATAATGTAGAGCAAATTCACCAAAAAATGAATGTGGGGTAGGGGGGAATCTTTTGTTTTGGAATTTACAATTTCTCCCTATTTATCTATTGGGTTTTCGGTTCAAAATGAAATTCTGAAAGAAAATGAAAATGGAGAAAAAGCTTAAAAAAATTATTATTTCCGAGAATTTTATTTTATTCAACTCTTTGGAGCAGCAATGGGAAGGATGTGACAAAAAATCCTAAAGTGGCGGAAGTATTGCAGCCAAAAAAAAAAAAAGCATTTCTGTTTTGTACAAATGACTGTAAGGTCTCTACCTCTATTGTTTACCTTGCTATCAAAGTTGATGGATGTTGCAGTCGCCTCGAGATCTGATCCCGTTCTCCGCCTCCACAACGATTAATAGACGGCGCCTTTGTTCCTCTTCCGTCAAAACAGTTTTTCGCCTCGTCAAATGGTAGATTTCGAATGTGCTGACGTTCAGGGACATAGCTCTTTCAGAAGTCCTGCCGACAGATCCTCTTCACTGAGTAAGATAACACAGGCCTTGTTGCCAACTACGGACTCAGCAGAGGCGATTGAAAAATCAAACCACGCTTCTGCTTCTGGCGTGAATGTCTTCCACCATTTACAAACTCAGCAGAAATACACCCACATCGCAGAACTGCAAGAACAAAATACGTACAACATCGAGAAGTGAAGGAATTGCGTCTCAGTGAAACCGTCAGCTAAGGTCGCTCTCATATTCAAAATTTGCAGAATAGTGCTTGTGCAAGATAAGAAATGTAATGGATGCCACCGACTAAAAATTGATAAAACACGGAATATTATTTTTTTCAATACTTGATAAAGTGACAGATCATTTTTAACTTAAAATACTCGTACTATTTTCTTAATTTTTCATCAAGATTATATTGAGATTCAAAAAACATCCTTAAAAATCTCTTACTCAGAAAGAAAATTAAAAAGTTAAAAACTTTTAAAAGAATTTAGAAAATCTTATTTTAAATCATCACGTCATCAAACATTGTAATCTTTTATTGTTATACTTTTAATTAAGTTGGAAAAGCGTCAAAATAATTAAACTAAAAACTAATATTAATGTCGCAATTAATTTTTTGAATTAAGAAAACGTTTAACAACAATTTCAAGTGAAATCAATGACGCTAAGATTTTATTTAATTACATTAAGGAATTTTAAAATTTTGAAATTTTGTAAAAACGAAATATTTATTAAAACTGGATAGATAAAAAGAAATCTATCTAGTTTTAATAAATATTTCTTTTATTAAAACTGGATAGTTTTAATAAATTAATAGTTAATTCAGTTCTTTGGATTTTCTTAATTAAAAAATTAATTTTGGTAGTAAGATAATATTGCTTTACATATAAAAATAATCATTAGAAAATGTAATTTATTGTATGTAAATGTTTTTATTTTTAAAATTTTTAATGAATTTTAATAATTCATTTATATTGAACTTTTCATAAGTTTTTACTAAACGCAAGCATTTAATAAAATAATTCTAAAACAAATCAATTTTAGATAAAGATTTTGCTGACATTCGGAATTTTCCTAAGATACTGAAGCGTAAGACAAATATTAAAACAACATTAATTTGTATCGTCTTAATTGGTGCAAATTCATAAACGTTCCAAATCCAGTCTTTGTTTGTAAGGAAGATATTAATTTCGGAATGTCATTTTTTTATATTAATAGCTAAAAATTCTGAAATATTATAGTGCATCAACCAGACTCATTAAATGCCGGGACTTTTGTCAGAAGAATGTCTGAGGTACAATAAAGGAGAATTGAAAAGAGAGGAAGCAATTGGCGTCTCTCCAAAGATCAACACCTGTAGAAAGATGGCTGTTCTGATAAGATGAAGTGGAGGAGACAGAGCACAGGTAATGGAAACGAGAAAAACCAGACGGAAAGAACAAAACAAATAAAGCTCCAGACAGAGAAGACCTATTAAAAGAAGAAAGATATTAATTTCATCTTAAAGATTATTAATTATTATTGGATGAATAATTTTGAATTCCTTTATGAAGTTAGTCAAGCTAATTCATTCTGTTTTTTGTTTTATTCGCTCACAACCTCAAGAGAATACAGCCAATTGTTTTTCGTTAAAATCACAATCAAATATCCACTTTGGAAAATAAAAATAGCTGCTTAAACAATGGCGAATAATTTAAATTATTAATTAATTTATAATAAAATTTTTCTCATAGTTGGTAATTTTTCAGTTGTGTAGATTGGTAGTTGCTGAACAATAATGCTAAGTCTATGAGCCCAATTTATATCAAAACAACTTATATTTACGTGATATCTTTCTAACATTAAAATTTCATCTTAAGACAATTGTAAGAGATTTTTATTATTATATAATAAAAATTTGTCACACATATGAATAATCAACAAGAATCTTCCTTTTGAAAATTTAACCTAGCTTTTAAACTTTGACTTCCAAACATAAACAATTCTGAGTTGTGTTAATCAAGATGGACGGATGAATCTTCGATTTAAAAGGCATTCCAAAGTATCTTGTCTAATTGTCTATCGTATCTATAAATCATATAAGCCTTTTATTATCCTTTAATACACTATAATACATGTAATGTCCTTCGATAGCTACGTTGAATTTTATTGTATGTGGTATAATTTGTTTATTAATATTACAAATCCTTAAGATGCTTTACAGAAGTTTTGGATTAAATTCCTGAGAATTTTCCTGAATACCTTTTATCTTGAGCTTCCAATCTCACCAAACTTCGATTTCTGTTAATTACTCTGTTTTACTAATTTGTCAGTTGCTCTGAATCCGAGTCATTAAGGGTCCCTGAATAAATCGATCTGTCATCACAGGAAGCACAAGCAACTACAAAACAGATGGAGGCTTCCGTTGTTAAGCCTAAGGCAATGATGCATCAGTGTGGGACAAATCAATTTCATCATTCTGGTGAAAATTATTTCTGGAAGACTGCTTTTGACGCTTGCTTCACTGGGTTGCTACCAATTTGAAATCAATTTTACGAGCTGAGATTTAAACTAACAATTAGCACTTAATAAAGAAATCCAGAATAAATAATTTTCAATTTTATTCATCTAGAAGTTATTTATCCAATACTGCATTACAATTTGCATTTTGTTATTCTTTACAATCCTTCGAGAATTGTAAGAATAAACTCAGATATTATGTATTCTACTCGCAACGTTTACTTTTTATATAATACTTTTAGCAAAAATATCCGTTCTTCGCTCGGGTCACAAAAACAGAGTTGTGGTGATGTGGATGACGAAGAAATTGTAATTCTGAAATCACTTTGAATGTTTTCCATTTGGTAAAAAAAATCCCTTGGTAGTTACAATCTTGGTAGTCCTATTTTGTAATTCGATAAACTCTAGATATGAAATAAATGTCGACATCGGAGAAGATAAGGCTTCCCACCCGTTCTGTCCTTCGCCATACACCTATCAATTAAAACTTTCCCAAGTTAATAAAAACATCATGTGATGATTACAAAGAAAGGTTATATTCTGATTTTGTAACCTGAAAACCCAGTATAGTATCCTTCAGTAATTTTTTCCTCCGTCCCCCCAACCGTTTAACCCGCTATCCCAATTAAAAAAAAAAAAAGGAAAATTCATTGAAGCGGTTTCGGAGAATCGCATACCTTCAAGAAAGTTTGTCTTCCCTATCCCCACCCTGTTTACGCTTTTTACGACCCTAAAATCAAAAATTCGTCGAATGTTGACAAAAAATATTCATGTGAAATTTCGTGTTTCCAACTAAAGCAGTTTCAGAGCACATGTGTAGCCTTCACAGAAACTTTGTCCCCCTGTTTACATCCCTTAGTATTAAATCCGGGTTTTTTTTATTCTTCAATTAAGAACATTTACTTCAAAACAAAATAAGATTATTATTTATTTTAAAATAATAGAAAAAAAGAAAAGAAAATTAATTATCACAAATAAAGAAAGTAAAAAAAACAGGAAAAAAAAGGGGGCGGGGGGGAAATATTGCCACCAAGCAGATTTGAACCCACTAAACCATACCTTCAAAGGCCAGCGTTTAACCACAGCAACAGCTCTAGTATGAAGTTAGAAGTAAAGTAATAAGCTATACTTGAAAATTATACAAAAGTGTGAAGGGGATTAAATTTTTACTGCGTACAAATGATGCATCAATATTTACGCTTAAGAAAGAAATTACAAATGATAAAATGAAATGCAATCATTCGATTTAGTTCTGATACATTCTTGATTTAAACTGAGACCATTATGTTCATTTGCAATGGAAACGGAAAACAATTGATCTCTTTAAAACTCAGCATTCTGCACATACCTATTTTTCAAAGAGAGCTTAATATCTGTTTTTAATATTCTTGATTAAACTAAGCAGCAGCCTAATAAATTTAACTGAGACATTCTGAAAATACATGGTATCCAATATAACTGTAAACAATCGATGTAATTATATATCAAAATATAAGTGAAACTTCACTTACATTTTTATCACTTCTTTTCCATTAGGCTTTGTATGTACTTAAATGGAAATAGGGTGAATTCCTACTTTAGTAACTATTGCAATAGAATTTCTCTCCGTAAAGGAAAGTTATTTTTAAAGCTTTTTAGATGTAGTTTTCGAAGATTCAAACTTTAGGTATTTGTAACTTGGTTATTTGATGAAGATTGAGCTTTGAAATACAAATTCAGATTCGAATTGTAATTCAGTCCATATTATAATTATACAACTATCAACATCACTAAATTTATGCTATAGGCACATAAACTTTCTATTCAGTTTCAGAAGATGTTGAAACTGTGTAAAAGTTTTATACAAAGCTTTCCTTATTGGAACAAATATTACCTTAACTTTATTTCCTTATGAAAGCAAACAGAGATTATTTTTCATTGAATTTATTTCGTCTATCTTGATTTAACAAAGAAAGTTATTATCCCTAGTGAATCCTTTGTTTTAAAATCATCATCGCAGAAGATGTGTTAGTTCTACACAACTCTTTCCTTGGCGCTTCCATTGTCATTTTCTTAATTAGGGCAGCGCAATTCATTATGAACTTCTTTACTTTTATTTTGTCCACGAGTTAATTATTCTGAAATTGATTTCATTTTTGTCTGATGCTAAGTTATGACGAATTAAGGAGCTGTTTCAATATTTTCCTACGGATTAGCTTAAGCAAATATTAACATTTTAAAACAATTCAGTTCAATTAATTGATTCTTTACAAAGGATTCAGCATTTTTTCGACAAGCAAATGTTAAGGCTTCTTATTTTAGTCTAATTTTCATCTATTTCGACGGCTTATCTATTGATTAAAAACTGTGAATTTACCGAAAGTCTGACTAACTTCAATTAAGAGGACACATAAAAATGTTATCTTTAGCTTTAATCGTTATCTATATAATTGGTTTAATTTATTAGTTGTTTTAATAAATGAAATTAATTATAGAATAATTATTGAATTGTTTATTAATAAAAATAATGATATGTTGATCGATATTACAAAACTTAAGGCAATAATAGTTCCTATACTTCCTTTATGAATGTCCATTTGTAAAGGTTTGTCCTTTTCCTCCAATGTTTCAAATTAAAGTCTGCGAATAGCAATCAATTGGCAATGGTTTGCAACCTAGTAAGCTATTATTTAATTTAAGGATTATATTATCCAAGAAGATACAATTAATTACAGAGGTCAACACGATTTTTGTCACATACAAATTAATTAGTATACACGTAATGTAGACATTCAAATTGAAATTTGTTAAAAAAATTGTAATGATTATCAAATTTCAGTTTGTTAATAAGAATAATAAAAAAAAAAAAACTGTAATGATTTAGTTTTTTTGGGGGGGATTCTTATTCTTTATATTTGGAATTTATATCTTCCAGTGAGCTAGTTAGAAAAGCTTAAGTTATTTACCATATACTTAATGTTTGGATGTTAAACATTCATCGATACAATGACACAGACAAATACCAGATTCAATCACACTATCGAAATATTGTTGCTTTTTGCTTCAGCAGGAATAGATTACATCCAAAAGTAATGATCGAAACGTGAATAACTTATTCCTGGACAGAAAAAAACTTTAGTAAATACCCCATTGATCAATTCTGAAAACGTTTTACTTACGTTCCTCACAAGTTAAACTGAGACTCATGAAAATTCTGTCAGATCAGTGATGAAAATTGTGCTGGATTTATATATTTGAAGAATAAATTTCCCAAAATTGTGATGCAAAAATCAAGAATAGAATTATTTTTGGCATCTCAGGTCTCTTATTGAGATATGCAAGAACCAGAAAAAGCAGCAAGGCAATCATTCAAAAGTGATTCTCAAAATTTTGGGGGAAATTAGAAGGCAGAAAACTATCATGTTATAGTGAATGAACTTAAGAAATCATCTGAACCGTTGGTTTCAACGTCTTTTTAGAATATTCACTTCCTGAACTCGTACTTAGTCCCGAGATGTTCTAGGAAGAAATCTATCAGTAACGAGCAAGAAGAGCGCTTTCATTAGCAGCTTTCATCGATGCAAAAGAGGTAGCAATGCAAATGGAGTAGCATGTACTGACTATTAAGAGAAACATTCCCCAAGCGAAATATGGCAGAAAAATCATTCTCTATTACATTTTGGTTAAGATAGAATTTATTTTGTCTTATTAATAGGTACTCAACTTTTCACAATTGAATCCCGGAATCCAAGAGGGAACCAGCTCAAGTTTTATTGAAATTGAGTTATGGGTGCCATGTCATTGTTTCCGTTACTGCGCATCTATGTACAAAAAGAGAGGCCCTACTCCAATATTTAACCACAGTAAAGTGATGCGAAAAATCACATTAACGTGCTGCGGAATACAAGAGACCAAACTTGTAACCCAATTTCCCACAAGTTTTGTTTCATGGACTTGTGCCCGCCTTGGATTCCGGGATTCAATTGAGTACCTACATTATAATTATAACCTTATGTAACTTAAAAACTTTGTTATTCAAAATTTGGAAAATATGTAGTATCTTAATTAAAATAACTGTAATCAATATCACATGATAGAACATCTGCTGAGTGTTACCTTAAAAATCAGACACTGATGCAAGCAGAGAGAACTGTCTTCTCTTTGCAATTTAATGGAATTACATCTGATCATCAAAACATGTCACGCAATTAATTTTATAAATAATATTGACACTCCTGAAATATTAAAACTTGGGATATTTTGTAGATTAATTGTTTCATAGAAGAAAAGATTTTTTTTTTGTTTTGGTTGCCTGAGATGTTTCTGATATTAAAAGTGACATCAATTGTTGCCTAACCGAAAAATTATAGAAGTTCTATTACAATCTCAAACAATAGCGATTATTATTATATAAAACAGTTTTAGAAGAACACAACTCGTATTCAATTGACCAAAATCGTATTTGTTAGTATATATTTTTTTATAAGATAAATGCAAATTCTAGCAGCAAATCCTTGACACTCCAAATAAAAGATTGCTTCGATAGTTTTGTCTACTTTAAGCAATTTATCAGCTCTAATTATTTTTAACTCTTATATTTCTAATAGAAAATTTCTATTATTTTTTTTTGTTCTTTCTGTAACTGGTTTTGCTAAAATTATTTGTAAATTCTTAATGTAGTGAGACAACCAGCAAAAGACTGCAAGAGAGTTAAACAACATGTTTCCCCTTCTTAGTTTTAACTATTTCAAGTGTTGATTTTGAACTCATTCGCATTTCAAAACCATGTTTTCTTCTAACTTTCATGAACTTGTATTTACAAACTGATTTCTGTGATTAGATTTCTGCTGAAAGTCTTCCGATTTTCTCAAAGTAAATTCCAAGAGTAATAAGTTTGCTGATAAATATGAACTTTGAACTTTAAAACAATGGGAATTAGTAATGTTTCAAAGTTTCCGAGCTCTGTAATTTCTAAGGCAAATACTTCTGCCAAAATCCGTCCATTATTAATACGTTCTAATTCGTGGTTCTGACAGATTTAATTAAATCTTCTTTCTTCTTTAAACAAGATTACATTTCCTGAACAAATATCTTTTCGTTTTCTTTGCGGATTAAAAGATGTTTGCTAAATTTGAAGAATTTAAAATCTTTGCTAGCATAAGATTTTCAAATCTACTGTATTTCTTTTCTTTTTAAAAACAAAAAAAATTCAAATATCATATTAAATTTTAACAATTTCCTAATACTATGATTTAATACATTAAATTTAATACATTAATTCTTTGAGATAAAAACACTTTTAAATAAGTTACTTACAGTTTAATACTCAAGATTTAGTTAATTTTAACTCACTGTGCTGCTGGGATGCGATTCTTAAATCAGCAAATGAATTCAGTTAAAGGAATTAATTATATTCATAAAACAATTAAGATGTATCAGCTCTTGGAAGATCGCTGCCTTGACCACAATAGTCTATGCCTGAACTGCCTCTCATTTTATTTAAAAGTTATACAAACACATGTTTCATGAAATTTTCTTTGAAGGGACGTGCTTTTAACAACTACAGTAATTTGAAGGTAGAAAAAAAATCGGCTTCTACCAAACATTTTCGTTGAAAAAAGTTTTGAATGTAGTCTTATACGATTGAGAATTAATATTGAAAATGAATGTCACTTCTTAATTTTTCATCTTTGGATTTAATTTCACAAGCAAGTGAATAATGTTTATTGCATTTTTATCAGCAGTCAAGAATACGTACAGCAAAACTTTACGATTTACAACTTTCCAATAAATAATCGTGTTTGTCATTTTAAAACATATTTTTAAATAACAATTAGAGTGTATTTCAAATTAATGTGATTTCTATCATCAAATCAATAACAATCCAAACTACATATTTTGATATGTTGATTATTTTGAATATATTTTTAGACACACATAAAAATCATGAAGAAATTCTCTAATGTCTACTGGAAAAAAAGAAACCTAAATATAAATTACCCTGACTTTGTTTTATCCTTAGAAAATTGCGTTTCTAGCTTTTCTTCTACGATTCCAGAACGAAGAGTAATTGTATTGCTTATTATTCTTTTATTGACGATCTTCCTCCATTTAAACCATTTTCCATTGGATCCATTGTTGGTCAGTCGAACGTTGTGTTACCTTATGTCCATCTCTGATCGATATGTCTTTTAAGATTGGTCTCGACTCCCTTGACTCCGTTTCTTTACTTTTGTGATCGAAGTGAAGTTTGCGGCAGAGAAAATCTCTTTTCCGTTTATTTTCGTCTCTGAGATCGATAATCCACGGGACACAGATGGTTTTATGAAAGGAGAAGGGAAAAAAATAGCTGCCCTCAATGCAGATGTCGAACATATATAAGTTTCTATGTATTTTTTTAAATATCAAAATAACTTTAGTAAAGTGCAAAACAAAGTAAGAAATCTAATACTTTTTATCCTTTTAAATCTTGTAATGATTTAAAAATATGTTGTATATTTCAAATGAATATGCAGGATTATTTATTGGAAACTGATGTTATAAATTGTAAGGTTTTATTAACATTATTCTTCATATTAATATTCTTTGAAGTTTGTTTATCATTTCAATAAGCTAATTTTTAAAATACTCTATAATTTCAAGTTTTTCTTAAGTAATTTTGGATAAAAAAAGTAGCTTTTAGTCGAGCTAGGAAGAAGTATTTTTTTTATTATTCTTTAAATTTAAACTTGAAAATTTTTTTTTTTAGCAAAGTGTTTTACCTACAATTTTCTTTACTGTAACAATATTTCTATCTTTTGTGAACTGTGCAACGGCAATTTAATTTAGAATTGTGTAACTCCCATGATTTAATTTTATTCTCTGAAGTGCTGCAATCTTGAAATATGTTTTTAATGAAATTTGGAAGTCGGTAAATTAATGTTATAAATTCTTATTATTTGGAAGAAAAAGATGCATTTACTCTTCTTTAATGAGAAAACAAATTAACTTAAAGTACCTGACGGCCAGGTTGGTAATATGGCCAATTGACGTCCCAGAGAGTATTCGTATGGAGAACGATAAATAGCGTTAGTTTGATCCTCCAGGCTTCTCTCTAGAGGGGTCTGAACATTTGTCACTGTCGGGAAGCACCAGGATCGTTGTTGAGTTGCCGTTTTCTGGAGTTTCATGTTGTTTGGGGACTCGCTTCTTATTTCACTCTGTAATTTCGCATCATTTTTCTTTTTAAAAAGATAATTTCTTGGTTGCTTAATGTTGAGTTTTCTCTTTGCTGTTTTTAGTAGATATATCAAAATTTACATTACTTTCATCCACAGTCTAATTTTTAGGACTTTTTTGAAAAATCAGCCTGATTGTTAATATGGCCAACCCCGGCCACAATAACTACATCCAATGGCAGGTCCGTCCAGGTTTCAGATGAAAGTCCGCCGGCAGCGTCGTAGACGTCGCAGCAATTCCTCTTCCGATACAGATAACTCTCAATACCTTTCATTGTTTTCAAGTCCATCAAGTGACTGTGACCCAGAATGAAGAAAAAATTCGTCTCATCAAAGGTTCTTTCGAACAGTTGCTGCCTACACCCAAACAGAAAAGGATAAAAGTGAAAGATATGAGACTACATACAATTTGTGTAATTTATGTTCATGAAAGTTATGTTGGGCTTTCCAAAGAAAACAAAGATTTGTTTACTTGTCCAAAATGCTTAAATAATGTAAATAGAAAAAAAAAGATATCTTATTGCATTTTTAATTTTTTTTTTAAATTATAGAGATTTTTTTTTTTTTTTTTTTTATTTTTATTTAAATTCAGTAATTTCTAATAAAAATGCATTTCTCATTGATTAATTATTGTAAATTTCATTTTAGGGGGAGCAAAAAATTAATGGCCATATTAACATCACATGCTTTTAATACGGCACCAATTTAGACTTTTGGAAATCAGTTATTTCTTTATGGTTCCAATTGAATAAAATGTGTCATTATTTTTTTCCCTTATTAACAATGAACCAATGTACATTGTCGCACAAAAAGTTTTTAAAATTCCATAAAATGTTGCTAGGAAAATTCCACAAAGCTTAGCATGGTCATATTTGCATCAGTTACCTAACTTTGTCAATGGTTTTGAGACTTGGTCAACGACTTAGACTCTTGGATACTTTTGTAACCAATATGCTAATATTGTTATTAACACAACTTGATGAATCAATTTGTTCCAAATTGTTGAAAGTGTACGAAAGTAATCGAAATCTCTTTACACGCTTTCTTATGATGCCCTTAGATCAGTGGTTCCCAATCCATGGTGAAATTTTAGCCGTTCTGTAATGACAGCACAATACTATGGAAGCCAGAATTAGTTTTAGCAAAAATATCTTATTAATATTTTTATAGTTATATCTTAAGTTTTCCTTTAATACACTTTGTATTATGAAATTTCTATGCATCTCATTGGTCCTCTAAATCTTATTGAAATTTTGCTGGTCCCTGATGTCCAATAGACTGGAAACCATCGCATTAGATGATGTTCCACATACGATTCTCTAACAACAGCATATGGTTGCCTTGTGGACAACAACGTATACTATATAAGTTTTCGCTGACTTGATTTCAAGCAACTTTCAAGTTAAAATTATCTGAAATATTTTCTGTTTTAGTCAGACAGACAAAAAAGATTTAGATCCGCAAGATTTAAACCAAGACTCGCAAGACATATCGCTGTCTCAATATGAAAGGTAGCTTCTTTCAGAAGTTTCGAGAATTTTAACACTACGATTAATAAGAAAACGCTACTTGATGAGTTTAGTGCTTTTAGTACAAAAGATTAACTGTTCAATATTTTGTTTTACTCTATATCTCTCATTATCTAATTTTATTTTGCTGGAAATCAAAATTTTGAAGTTTGAGACAATGTTGTTGTTTCTTATTGAAAGAAAGTAATTTTAATCTCGCCGATCTTTAGATTTCTTTTGTCCAACTAAACAACAAATCACATTTTGAAATTGTGATTAACTTGTTTACTTAGATCTTGGGTATAAAAATAAAGACAGCAGTCTTGAAATTTGACAGTTTTAACTTAACAGATTTGTCTAATGTTATTGTGAAGAATTGCGTCCAAGGATTTCTCGCATCTTTATAGAGTTCATTGGCTTCTCGGTACAACAGTAGAGGTTCGCAGGAAAATCACTTTCTTCTTATTTCCCGGGTCACATCCTGTAGGAAATGAGATCCACGTGGGGTTCTAACGAGTCGATCAAATCCAGATATTCAATTCAGGAATAAGGATTATCACTTCCAAACATTGTGTTTTAGCTCTTATTGCTTTTAAACAAACAATCTTTCTTTATAACAGCATTAAAGTAAATTGGAGCCAACACACAAGACTGAAATAATAAAAAACATATGTATATTTATTTAAAACATAAATTAATACAACCGATTTCAGTCTTTTCAAAGACCTTTTTCAACTTGAAAAGGTTATTTATGCTTTTTATTCCATTTAGTCTTGTAGGTTGGCTCCAATTTGTTTTAATACTGTTATGAATTATCCTTCGAAGGAATTCGAATATTATATAATAATACTAGTGGTTAATATAATAAATTACCAATGTGAAGATATTAAAAACACAAGTCGAATTCAAATTGCAAATGATATACTAAATTTGAATTGCAGAGGATTACAATGAAACTCGAAATAGGATAAGTAGAAGATTTAAGAATTAAGAATTCCGTCTCGAATTTGTGAAACTATAACTATTAAATTCAAAGTACATAATTTACAACTAATTAATAAATAACTCATTATAAATCGTTAATAGTGAGATTTAATTCATTGCAAATAATTAAAAAAAAACTTAATCATTTATAAAAGTTGAAGGCAATAGTAAAAAAATTTCAATTGTAAATATAACTTAATTGTAGTAATCCACATAACTGAGATGAATATAATATAAGATCATCAAAGACTATCTAAAATTCCAAAGACTATAAATTTTCGAAAAACTTTATTCGTGTATTTCTTTATCAAGCAGAGAAATAAATAAATAATATGAAATACAAATGACATAAAAAAACAATCAATACAAACATGAACAGCTTCTTGATTATTTAAGAAAATGTGTACAGGCGTAATTATTGATAAGCAAAATCCAAAGTTGAAAAAACAATAAGAAACAATTAATCATATACCTTTATTATGTAATGAACCAATGACTTTTGCGTTTCTTAATATGAATAAATATGAATCAAGTTTTTCGAAAATTCGTAGTCTATGGAGAGTTAGATCTTTCTTTGAATTATAAATATGTTAAGAAGGATCACTGAGGAGGGAAAGCGGTCCTGTTGAGATAAAATATGAAAACAAACGATGATATAAAATGAAATTGAGCTTTGAGCCTAAAGATCAACTTTCAATTTGTGAATAACAGAAAAACGTCGCTCATTTTTTATTTTTTTAATTGATTCTTTGAAAAAAAATTTGTATTCAGCAAAAAAATTCAGACGTGTACTTTTATACGAGTGAAATAAGGAAATACAAACTATAAATTAAAATGCATTTTCTATTTAATTAAAAGAAATAAAGAAATTGTTTTTTTTATCCATTTACTTACGGTATGTAGAAATATTATTTTTATATAGATATTTATTTAGATAAATACATTTCATTCTTATTTATATATTACATTATTACAAAATTTTCTCACATCATCATATCTAGCGTTTGCGAAGACAGCAAAATCAGAATGCCTAGGGCGCCAGAAATTCACCCTTACTTATTTTCGATTGTAAAAGACTATCCTCAAAATGATGGGAATAGAACAATAAAGCCATTTATCCTTTTTTTAAAGTGCTCTTTTATTAAACTCTGTCGTTTGCGGTTTATTGGTGGAATTCTTAAAAGAGTGTTTCACCAAATTTCAAAAGAGTATTTTACCGAGTTTTCATTGATTTCAGCAGATGAAGAGATAATGGAAGGAAATGCCTATAAACGTGTTGACGCACGATTGCAATAAAGAAAAAGAATTATGGAGTCAAATTACAGATGAATGAAGTTCGTCATCCACGAAGAAAAAAGGAATAAAGATAAGAGAAGAACAAAGTGTCTTGAGAAATAAACTTCAGAAATAAGTAATGTGAATCGCCTGTAAATAAAAAACAAAGTAAACAAAGACACAGTTAGATTAATTGATTCCATAATGTAATGGATATAATTAATTATCAAAAGACAAAATATCAAAATGTAAAAGACAAAAGTAAAATCTATTAATATCCAACCAATAACTTCCAAAGATTTCCTTTCTTTAAATCGTTTTATAAAGAAATAATTAAAATAATAGATATTCATAGTTTTGCTAAAACGTTTGCATATCTGCTTAAAGCTCGAAGAACTCTTTCTTTTTTAGGCTAAGCAACGTCTGGATTGTAATGCAAAAGATGATAATCTTTCAAAATTTGTAAAAGGAACATTGATTTTCTTGAACTATTCTGCATGCTGTATATCTGCGAAGAGATTAAGAAAATCTATTCTTTTGTACTAAAGTTACTGCTGATTCACTGATTTCCTTCATTGATGTTTTTAATTTTCTCACATTCGATTCATCCACTTTAGTTCAATCTGTCATCCCTAAATCTCATGATCTTTCAATGTGGCTTAACAAAATTAACCAATTTACTCATGTTAAGATCAATGCATCCTTTCAAGCCAGATGTTGACCCGAACCTTTTCCAACGTTTGATAAATTTGCCAAGTCACATGATTATACGTTTACCCAAGAAATTGCGATGGAGAGGAGACTTTGATAGTTATAGGCTTTCAACCCAAAAAAAAGTAAAAATAACATGCGTCCTTTTCTGTATGGGGACCGGTTGTAAGCACAACGATGTCTCTCCAACCAATTAAAAAAAAAAGTCAAAAATGGTGGATTTCTTTCTTTTTCGGATACAATCTTCCCTCCCCATAATCCAATGCTTGTAATTTACAGTATTCTTAATATGTCGCTTAAGCCATTGTTTATTACTCTGAAAAAAGCATTTATGCAAATTTCTAATATGGTTACAGGAAAATCACATTTCCCAAAAAGAATAAGCTTATTTTTGACGACATTAAACACAAGTATGAAATTTTAATGACAACAAATAGAAATAAAACAAAAAATAGTTAACCTGCCGTCTATTGAATCTTCATAGTGGAAGATCCAAAATGAAATATAGTGATTAATCTTACTTAAAATTTTTAATTTTTCATGATAAATCCGTAAGCTTAAAAAATAAGTCGTTTTGAGTAATTGGGCTTTAACTGAAAAGAGTAATGAAGAGTTTCTGTTCCTCAGCTTTTTACTTCCGGGTTCTATCAGATTACCCACAACGGATATTACGTAGCAAATGCATTTGAAAGCATAAATGTACTTTAAAGTTTTAGGTTTTAGGTTTTGATGATGCCGCCAGATAAATTTGTTCCCAAATGGCCCGAGATTATAATACTCTAGTTATAATACTCTAGTTTCTGAATTCTGGTTGACATTCAGCTTTAATCCTCTTTATATAAGTAATACATCAATTAAATAGAAACTTTAAAGGTTACAGAATGGGTTATTTCGGAAGTGATAAACAAAAATGTCACATGCTTAGTTTTGGCTGAAGAGATTCTACCTTCAAGTTCACATGATCTTAACTCAGAACTTTTTAACATTCGAGTTTTTCGCGTTTTAAAGGTATAAGAGTGTGAAGATGATAAAGTAATTAAAAAGATACAAAAAGAGAGAGCGAAGAAACAGCGTTTGCACAATCGTAGGAAACCGACAAATAGCTAATTAATAATTTAGGGCCTAAAGAGTTAATAGCTAGTTTATTCGACTGTCAACTACAGATAACGAAACATTCAACCTACATAATTGGATTTTCTCAATTCCTAGGAATAGTTAAAGATTGTACAAACCAAAAACTTACCTTTTCTTACTTCGGGGAAAGAGGAATTAAATTTCAGCCAGGTAATACAACTACAGCTTTATATGAATTTAAAAAGAATGTATCTCACGCTAAATAGTAAATTATCCTGAAACGGTAATAACTTAATAAACTTCTAGAGTTGAATGATTAGTTTCTTAAAATATCTGGATGCACTAAAGAATTTATATGAGCAGAAAACAGCTGAAATTCAAAACAAGCTTAAAAATATTAGGCGAGGGTCATCTGATTCTACCAATTCTTTTGTTTTGCTGTACGCTTGAATCTTTTATCCTCTGTAAAGGAATAACAATAAAGCTCCACTGAAAATCACTTCAAATTTCAAGTTACCTGTATTTTTTAAATATCCTGCATATTCAATGCTTTTCTGGTTAAAGGAAATCTTTAGTCTTTAAATCTTAATGGTTCTTTTAGCTATTTGAATTCTATGTTTATTCTAAAAGACTATTTTTACATTTTATGAGTAGCATAAAATGTTTGGTTGATGTCTTTCAGCAAAGGTAAAGTTAACACTATGAGTTTGAAAATACTTTATTTCTAGCTGTGTTTACGTCATCTGGTTCCACAAAAATCTATAATGATTTGGAGATAAAAACCTTCAAGCACCTTCGTTTTGTTTGTTTCTGTTCAAGCTCAACAGGAAAACTTCTTGTTTAAAACAGATTCTTATGAATACAAATACGTCTACAAAGAAAAAGGTTTAAAGATAAAAGCTTTAGACATTAGTCATGGAAAAAAGTCCTCAACTACAACTAATCTAAAAGGTTGTTTTTTTTTTTTAATACAGTATTTCCAGAATCAAAGGATTTTCGCTAAATTTTAGAAAATAGTCAAATAAAAATATTATTGTATTAGATCGCTTAGTGAGCACAGCTTTTAAAAGTTATGGGTTTATAGAATTAGAGAAGAAACCATTTAAGACTATTTTTAATTATAAATAGGTACATTGATCCATCCCTGAAGTCAATTCTGATCAAGATAAATCTAGATAATTAATATCATAAGATTCTGAAATGTTAATGGTACATTCAGCTTTGAAAAAGAAAGATATCTGTTAATTCTGATTCATATTGGATCTGTTACAAGCAGCTACAGGTCAAAAACCGGAAACAGCAAATTGCTGTTAAATCACAATGTATAATACTGATAAATAATAAAAAAATTCTTAACGAATGTAGAATGCCTATATAGTATTCTAATTGATTCTGATGCCGTGTGGAGATGACATGTAATTGTAAACACACAATCTCCGTAAAACTTTCACGATAAGGAATTTAATACTAATTATAATTAGTATTATAATTAATAATTCAATAATTTCTAAAATAATTATTTAAAGTTTGCTGACCGTTTAAACTTATGCAGTGAAAACTGTTTTTTGAATCTCGCCAAGAGAGTTATCATACATGTCTTTTTATATTTTGAGGTCTTCTCCATGTATGATGTGCAAAATTTAAAAAAAATTATAAAAGTAAGCAATTTAATTTATTATTATTATTATTATTATTATTATTATTATTATTATTATTATTATTATTATTAAGGTTTTTTTCTGTTGAGCTTTCTCACATAGAAACATAGGAAAGTCGTACATTGGCTTCACTGCAGTACATTACATTAATTTCAAACCTAACTAAAAAACTATAAGTAAATATACTTTGAAACGAAAGAGAAAATAAACTGAAATACAGAACAAATTGAGATACAATAAATTTAAAAAAAAA
>JAFIDM010012231.1:152144643-152158144 GCA_023159025.1 Thereuonema tuberculata
TTTTTTTTTTTTTTTTTTTTCCTTTTTTTTTATAATGTATATATTTTAATCTTTTTTTTTCTCAATGTCCGTGTGTGAGTGGTTTTTTTTTTTTTATTTCCTAAGATTTTTTAATTTTTTTCCTAATTTTTTTTTTAATGTACTTCCTTTTTTATTGTTATTTTTATTTATTTTTTATTATTATGGGTCGCCCTTAAATTTATGCTTTAGCACAAAATTATATTCACTTGTTTTTTACTTTTTTCATTTAGCTTTTTTTTTCATTTACTTTTTTACATTTATTTTATTACAAGCCTATTGCTTTGAAAGCTTCGTATGCCTGGTTAATCTGCCTCTAAAACATAGGTCTATTATGTTGAGATTGATCGTTAAAGTAGATGGATCAACAAGATAACGATTCGGAAGGCATCCGCAACTCCAGTCGGAGGTTTTTCGAGGATTTCTTTGCCAGGATTTTCCCAAACTCTTTAGGACAAAGTGAATCCTCTCCTTTCATCTTTTCGGGTTTTGTTTTTTTTTTTTTTTACATCATCCTCAGTCTTCCGAATTTTTTTTTTAATATCGACTTTTGGACTTCAAGTTTTAAATGGTTAGCATTCGCACAATAACACATCGCTGATACATCGTCTGATAATAATCATTCACTTTGTTACTCAAAAAAAATTATTCTTTCCAAAATTGTAATACAGCTCCAGCACAATTTTATACCAATCCCTAACTCTGGAGGAGCTTTCGGACCCTGAGTTTTTGTCCAGAAACTGTAACTAATGTTTGTAAGTAAACTAATTAATAACCTTGCAATAGCTTATGAAAAAACTACTTAACCCTTCTGCAAATAAAATCATGAATATGTCATGAGCCAATTACTCACATAAATAAAAACTGAATCACTTTTTGTGATAGATCTATAGGAATACGTACTTTGAGAGGATAGGGCGCCTTGATAAAAAAACTTGAAAATTATTATCTACTATTCAAATGGTAAAAGGCTATATTTGCTGTAACAGGATAATAAGATACAAACTACAGTTTTCCACTTATCGATTTCCATTTGCGAATTCAAGCCCTTCTAGAGTTGAACAATAGAACAACCAGCATTTTGTTACAAAAGGAATGTGCTCTTATAACATTTTCAATTAACTTATATTGTCTTTCCGTTCTTTATTTCTACCAGCAATAATCAATGGACCTAACTTTTAGTATAATATTACTTTCTATAACTTAAAATAATAGATTTCATCAAATGCTGTAGAATTTATATTGGAGAAATTTCTATCCGTATCCCGCTCTTGGAAATCTAATTTAAAAAACATATTAGCTTTTACTTCAAATCCAAATAATAATGACAATAATAATAAAAACTTCAGGCTCGAAAAACCCCGAATGATCTCGAATGATCTCGGAGGTTTTTCTCAGATTCATATGCTATCTCTTTACATTTATCAGAATGCAAATATTAATATAAAACACGTATTGATGACTTTTGATCTATATGCAATATTCTAAACAACAAAAGGAACTCAAAAGGGCAATGCCCAAGTGATTCAATGACTGAATAGTCAACGAAGGAAAGAATATCAATTAATATAGAAAGAAAATCAATTAATATAGAAAGAAAATCATCATAACAAAAAAAAGATCTAAATAGAACACGCCTTTATATTGATACTAGGCAGGAAGTTTTATGAGGAAAAAAAGTTTACGATTTCATTGGTCAACTTTAAAAGCCTCAGACTGCTATCGTTTAAAAAAAAAAATACTTCGGATTTTTCATCAAATTCTGCAGAAATGAATGGAATTTTTTTTTAATCATGTTTAAATGTAGAATACATGAAACTTTATTTCTGATCTAAATATTTATAAGATAATGATGTTAAAACGAATTATCATTATCCAAAAGAAAAGAGAAAAACAAGAAACCATAAACTCTTCAGTTTACTGTTTCTTGTTTTCTGAAATAAGGAAAAACTCAAAATCAAACAGAAAACAAAATAATTTATTATTATTGGTACTACTTTTCTCATTATAATTCTTACTCGTCGTAATCTTAAACACTTATCACCTATCCACCATTTTCGATTTGAAGCAGCCCGCCTGATTGACATTTCGTTGATGTAGTTTGAATTTTCCTATTTCCATCAATTTATTGATGAGGAGGATATCTTATTATTATGTAAAGTATTACTAACTTCCAATTAATAGGTCCAACAGGATAAGATAAACATATATTTAAATAATAAAAGTTTGCTTTGCAAGCAAAAATTGATAATCCCCATCTACAGTCTAACAGATGGATGTTGACGATCTCGTTTGCGTGAGAATTACGGAAAACACCAGATCTGGCCATTAGCCTCTTCAGCAGGCCTCAAGGAATTTAGTATTTTGAATGTCTGTCACTAGGAAAATGCAGACCTAATGAATTTATTGTTTGTTTATTGACTGTTTTCAATTTATGAAAACTATATTAAAATGTAGTAAAAGTCTCATGGATTTCCCCGTATTATAATTCATTTAAATATTTCAATTTACTTCGCCATTTTGTGAGAAGACATGGATAGAGGCTATTCTCGCGTAAATTACGTGAAATCACGAAAATACGAAATCGTCAAGATCCGTCTGTTGGAATGTTTAAGTAAAAAGCGAAACATCGCAGTCAATTTCGACCTGACCATTGATACATAATTTTTAGAATAAATGATTTAAAGCTGCTAACTTATTACAAGTTTAGAATTTGTGCCGGAAAGAAAAGTAAGTAAAATCAGACGTCAAATACATTATTAATCTTTAGTAATCCAAAGTCTATGGTAATAAAACCTTTCTACATCTGCTTCTTGTTTGTTTGTTTTTATTGTTTTCTTCCCTCGTATATTTTTTTTTTTTTTTTTTTGGTAAATTAAAAATAGCTATTAAACTTGTAATTGGCATAGTTGCGATTTTAAATAAATAAAACTAAATTTAAATAAAATATTGTTTCTTGGAATTTAAGAATAACGTAAAGAAGCCATGAAATTACAAATGGGTGTAAGACCCTTAACTTACAAAATTGAAAATGTAAGTTTCTGATTCTATTCTCTCGAAATTAAAAATGTATTTGGTCATCCATGATTAAGAAATGTTCTTTTTTTTTTCTCAATAGTAAAGATCTAATGAAGACATTTTTCCAACAAAAGAAAACACAAAATAGCTTCTGGCAAGTAACATTTTTTCAAAGAAATTATCCGAAATATGTAAGTTTGGAGAAAATAATAGGTACCGTAAGGATCTGTCATCCACTGACAGATATTGGCAAATGTTTAACTCTACGAAAGAGTTGAGGTTGAATGCTCTTTGCTAAAATGATTTACAACTGATGTAGGACATTTCATTCTTGAAATACTTTGATACTTGTGTAAGCTTTGAAATAATTCAAAATGATGAAATGTTTTTGGGTTTCTTAAGGCATCTGCATTAACGGAGATTATAAAAGTTTTTGTTATTTTACTTTTAGTGAATTTTATTTTGATTTCCGTTTTTATTAGGTAAGCGTACTTAAAATCAATTACGACATTACTTTTTCTGTAATGTTAATAATCCCTTGGTCGTTGGTGTAACCAGAGAAATTCTTTCACAAGTGTTGAACCACTCTAGCTGCCTTCCTGAGGCGCCCAAACTCCCTTGTTGATCGGATTCGCAAAATGTCGTCTTTTCGTTTCCGCATCGTTGGCTACAATCAAGTAATTTGTCGAAGGTTCGTGACTTCGCCCTGATCTACTGGTCCATCAGTACTCCGCCCTGAGATTGTTGACGTGTCGGTGCCGTTTGATGAGCGAGTTGAAGCCTTCGCATAGGTTCGAGCAATCAAGATAGCAAAGTGTAAGTCACCAGTTACACTTTTGCACTGGAATTGTTCAAGATGAACTGCCCTTGAATCATAGTCGTTGAATGTTGGATTTTGGGATCTTTGGATCTAACAATTACTCTTTCTGAAGAGTTGTGTTCTTCCTCTTACAGTCGGATTTTATGAAGATTATGTATGTTATGGTTGGTACGTAATCTTCATAAGCACTTAGCAGGGGAAAAACCGTATGACCAGTGGCATAGTTAGAGTTTGCACCCAGATACTTAAAAGATCAAAATGTCCCAAGGATTTCCAATCTAAAAAAAAAAGTGTCAGAACTTCCCAAAATGTAGCTAGAAGGAATGTTTTGTGAATTCGAAAATAAATTATTTCAGTAAATTAAGTAGTCTAAAACTTAATGGGAAAAAGTGAACGATAATCAGAAGGTGAGTTATTGCCAAAAAAAAAAAAGGCAAAGACAAAAAATAGATAATAAAAAATACGAAGTTGAAATACAAAATAGAACATTTCCTTAAGATATTATACATAAAAATATTAAGAACAAGTTTAACAATCATTACAGAATTAATTGGAAGATCAAATCTGCAGAAATGTACAGAAAAGGATTAATATGTTAATTAGCATTACGATGGCAAAGTTTAATCAGTAAATAATTTAAACCTTCCCTTTTAATCATAGAAAAGATCATTTCTTAAGACTTCATGTTATTTGAAACATTATTGGTTAATAACTTCATTGTCGTTTATTTGAAAAGAAATAGTTTTTACAGCGAATTTGGTCTATGAGAATTACAGGACAATAAAAAATGTATCAATCCAATCTAAATGCTTTTACAAACGACAGGGCCGCCGCAAGGAGCTCTGCAAGTTGTAAGCAGCACAAAGCCCATGAGGGAGGGGGGGGGAGCACCAAATTTAGTTTTTAAAATTTTACATTCTGAACTCATAGTAACTTAGTCATACTTATTCCTAACTTCCCATCTTGTCTTAACAACTAAAAAATTACCAAATAAAATCATTAGGTAAATAAATTTTTTGTTTTAGCCTTTTAGTGGTCAGCAGCGACCCTGGCAATCGAACTGAGATAATCATTGCAAAAAGTTAACCTTAAATTCTTAGCAATACTAAGACAATCTAATAAAATACTGAAACAATCTACTCGTATTTATTGAAAAAGAAATCCTTAAACTAAAGTCTGCTGTTCTGATATTCTGTCATTAACATTAATGAAAAAAAATCCGAAATAACTGATTGATTTAACAACTGAACAACTGAAATTTGTCAAAGACCTTTCACACAATGCTTAAAAATAAAAACTCCAACAACATTAAGTCTTAGGATCTGATTTGTGCATTAAGATAACATAAAGAAGATATGATTTCACAATTGAGCATATAATAAATAAATACAATAAAATAAAAAATATCAATTACCATTCTGTACTGCTTGTTCATGCTAGTTGGCGCTCTTCAAATAGGAAGTCCGTTCAGAGATCTAAATTCGAATAAATAGATTCAATAATAGACAGAAAAGCAGAATCTCAGAAAGAAAAAAAAAAGGAAACAACTAATTAATGCTCCAGTTTTGAGTTTCTTAAAATGAAACAGTTACTTTAAAAAACAAAAAGATAAAAGACCTGACATTTATCAGTAGCTGAAGTAATCATGTCACTTAAGCGTGAGATCTTATTTATTAACATTGATTGATAAAGATACATGTATTTTTTTAAGGTGATTGTAATAATTCATTTGCTGCTCTGACATAAATTAAGATTATTGCAAAACTAGCTTTCGCTTTTGCAATAATTTGTTTAGGTTTATTTCCTTTCTTGAAAAGACCACTTTAATTCCTATCAAGAAAGCAGATTGTTTGAAATTGATCAAATATCAAGTCATATCGTCACTGTTATATCAAAATGTCGCATGTCAAAATTACTAAAACATTTTTATTGAGGAAAAACACTTGTATTTGTTAGCTACGTCTGCTCTCAAATTGTTCTATGTGATCAGGTGATAGAACTCAAATTACAGATTAAAAACAAAACGCATGTTGAGTTAAAAGAAAAAAAAAACTAATTGCAAAACATCGTATGTAAGTAATAGTGCACTACAAAAATAAATTTGTTAAAACCAGTACCTACATATTGCATGATTTGCCAACAAAGTTTAAAATTATGGTATCAAGTATTTAGGGTTAATACAAAATGAAAACAGAAGTCTTTCTTAGCTACTGAAAAGTGTAGATTTTGACATATGACATTTTGATATAACAGCGACGATATATGAAATATTAATGCAATAATGAGAAATTAAGTGTCCGTCGTTTCAGTGGCAAAACGACAAATCAAATTACTTATTGCTACCTTTTACGGTAAGCTAATGTAATTTAATACAACGATTTATATTTCGTAATTTAATAACTGTTGATAATTCAATTAAATGTATTTAACTGAAAATGATATTCATTTGTTGAACTTTCTGAATCTGGAACTGCAGTTTCATAATTCTATTAATAATGACTACAGTGGAATTGTAGGGGAAATGTAGTCGAATAAAGCGAGACAATGTCAATTCGAATGAAGCCGTTCTTTTGATAGAGGAAATGCTCTCTGACTGACGTTCATCGTCGAATGAAGGTTATTTAGGAACGAGTGTGTAAACATCATTACTGCTCGATGTTAGGCTGCACGTGATTGCGGTCCACATCTCAAACAAGCCATCCTGAACTTGAATAACCAGCAACTGAGCAAAATGCCAAATGCAGCAACCGATGAAGTCACGTGTTGACCAAATGATCAAGAAGAGAACTTTATTTCCCATCAGATTGCCCATTAGCAGCAAAGGCGTTTCAGGTAAGCTAAAGCAAATACTATTAATTTGGATTTTCAGAATAAAAAGGTTTACTCTAGATCCTCAAGAAGTACACTCTAGATTCCTCAAGAAGTACAGAAAAAAACTGCAAAGGAAACGAATTCTTATGTAGTGCAGGGAGCTTCACCTTGAGTCTGAAGGGCGAAACACTAAACAAAATTCTTTCGGAAATTTTTTATTTTTGCAAACAAACTTATCTTTTACATCATTTTTAACCATTTGTTATGTCATATCAAGTGTTCATATTCTGGCAATACATATCTGGCTACGGTCATGAACTGTTTTCGAAATATAGATATAAATGTCGTGGTCCTCAGGTTTTGGACCCCTGTGTATATAAGATGTATTAAAGAAACCACAGCAAATCTTACTGTGTTACACTTTCTCTCAACAAAGAAATTCATTATCCTAGATCTGATAAGGAAATTTACAAAATTTACAAAAGTACAGTAAGCTCCCGCTTATCCGCGTATTGGGTGGCGCGGCAACTGCGGATAATCCGAAATAGGACGAAATCAACACAAAAATGCTTTTAACATGTTTTATTTACATTAAAATGACAATACATACAGTTACAGTATATACATTATAAACAATTACTTTATTTTAAATTATTTATTTATTTTTAATTTTATTATTACGGAAAGGCTATCCCGTAATTTAGTGTAACCTGCCGACCTAAGCTCCGCACACAAGGTCGTTCTTTAAATTGTTTGTCTATAATTGTCTTCACTTACTTTGTTAGCCTCTTTTATTGTTTACCTTATTATATCATTTAATTTTTTTTAATTCCATAATTTATTGTACAATAAAAAAAAATGGAAACAGGAGAGGTCCGCGGATAATCAGCAAAGCGGATAAACCGCCCGCGGATAATCGGGAGTTTACTATAATTAGATATTATTTTACAAAATAATAACTACGGATTAATTTATTTGAATGAAAACCGAAATTTTACATTATTATTAATATCAATAAGTTTCGTCTCTTAATAAGTGAAATTAATATCAAAAGCAAGTAGCAGCTGCTGCTTCGAAGTCTCATCATTCCTATCCTTTAGTTGGTGAATTATCACTAACTCTGCCGCAGCTGTGACCTCTTCTCTATCAATAAGTCTCAATATAAACCATCTCTTCCTCTCTATTGAAGTCCCTAGATGAGAACAACGCCGCTTAATACCGTATTAGATCTGACCTAAACTCAGTTCAGACTCTATTCATGGGGGAAGCAAAAAAAAAATTTTTTCACTTTTTTTTTCCAGCTATATATAAGGAAACAGTAAACAAAACACGAACTTCTTTCAGGAGTTTACTGATTTCAATACTAAATTTTTTAATGATTTCAATACTAATTCAAATTTTAGTAAACGTACTTTCAATTTTTTTCAAATTTTTCTAAAATTCAATTTTTTTTTTAGATTGAAAAATAATTTCTTTGGATTTCAATTTTTTTTAGATTGAAAAATAGTTTCTTTGAAAAATTATTAAAACTTTCAGATGATTAGAAAGGAAAAAAATCTAAAATTATTTTAAATTTTTTAACAAAACAAAATGAGAAACAAGAACAGCATAAGAGTAACTAAATTGCCTTTCTGATTCGATTATCGGAAGGAATCGGGAACGGTCGTTTCGTCCTGCAAGGGACTCATCAGCCCGATCCGCCTTCCCCGATAAAAGACTCAGAAAGGTGTGACGGTGGCCTTCAGATAAGATCTTGCTTTTCTGGGTCTTTTAATGAAATATCACAAATAATATCATTTTATCCAATGCCAATCGATGAAATGGATACAAGAAATAATAAAAGCTTCAGTACTACATTCATTAAAGTATTTGCTTTAACTATCATCTTTTAATGCCAATTTATCCAGAAAACTGATTTCTTGCTTTATTATAAAGGGACATAGAGATTATAAAACTTGAGAATCCCTTTTTAATTCAAACCTTGCAATTAAAAAGGGTGAAAATGTATGAAATGATTAGGTAATGTAATAGTATACAGTAAATACTAAAAAACAAATGATCCTCTGAATCTAAAAGTAAAAATTTTTTTTAATTCTCAAAGCATTCAAACATGAAAATTATCAAAAGCTCATACATAAATTCCAATTTTTTTATTAAGAAGTTTTGAGAAGAATCCTAAATTTTTTATTAGCCATTTCGAATATCAAATCGAAAACTGTGGAGGAAGTTTAGTCAAGAACCCATTGAAATTTTCATCAGCCGCAGAAAATGGAATTAGATGGGTCACACTCTTCAAAATGGAAACTTTATTATATCAAAATATTTTAATGAAGTGCCTCCAATTGGAATCCGGCTGGAAAGAGGAAATGAGGAAGATATCGTGAGACCTGGCGAAGAACTGTCTTCAAAGAGACCGCAGTCCATTCATAAAACATGGAATAAAGCCAAGATTGATTCTCCTGACAGAGTACGATGGAAATGTGATGGAAGTAGGTGCCCTACTTTCCAAGGAGGATTGAGTAGGATTAAGAAGAAGACGAAAACATTCCTATTATCATATCCAGCTGTAGCTTCTTGTCGTTAGTTATTTAGTCTCATGAAGGAACAATGAACAATGCAGGTCTAAAGCAATTCTATAATTGCTTCCTGAGGAAGGCAACGGTACATCAACTCAGTATCTTTCCCCAGGATATTCTCTGGATCCGTCTAGGGGTTTGCCATAATGGGAACTTTAGAGCTCCATCGAACGCGTACCTCTGGACCGGAGATCTCAACTTACAAGAAGAAGAAGAGATTTATTCCTTTGATATTTTTTTATTCTCATGATATTCTTTATTTATTAGCTGGAGTTGTTAGGGATCAATCCAATAAAAAAGAATTGACGATGAAAAATCGCTGCAGAGTACAAAATATTTAAGTAGTTGCAAGCTTTGCACGTGAAAAAAGTTTTCTTCTCTGCCTTCACCACATGTTTCGCAGAGAAATGAACTTTAGGGGCTATTCTTTAACTTATTAAAGTTAAAGGTTATTTGCTAATTCGCCTTTGATCTCATATTCATTCGTAAATACCAGAACTCTTCCGATTTGTTTTCTAATATCCATTGCTAACTGAAAGAATGTCACTATTTCCAACATATCAACACGTTGAATTTACCATGCATGACCGAGAATGAAAATACACTTCATCTATCAATCTGTTAATAACGGAAGAATTGCTTTGTAAATAAGTAACTATGTTCTTTTCAGCATTCACCTGATCGCCATTTCCATTCATTATTATTAATTTTAACTTCGATATATAGTTTTCTTACGATTGCATTAATAATATCCACTCGTAAATAGCTCAAAGCAATTCTCAGACAACTGTCCAATTTTCTTTCTTTTTTAATCAACATATTGAATGTTACAGTATGTGAAAATAATTACATGACCAAATTCTTTCATCATGTTTACCTTGCAGTAGGTTCATAAATGTTAAGATGACCATAACATACACTTTGCAAAAAACAAACACAAAAGAGTTAATAAATAGTTACGACCTGTTGCGGAAATCCATATTTACGATTTTCTTCTTCGGGTGTAAGGAGACAATACGACAGTTGAATTAAATAATATAATTTCCAACGTCTCGAGCGACGCTCAGCTGACCGGAACAGTTCATTATGGTGAAAAAGGGGATGTATAGTAAGAGCGGTGTTGAATGATAAGTTGTTTTAGTTTTTATTATTATTATTATTTAAACGTCACACTATAGTGCATTTTGAATGGAAATTTCTAAAATAATTTCCATTCAAAAAAATTTCTTTCTGTTTCACAGTAAATACTCGTCTTTAACTATGGCATAAACGATGGGATCACTAGTGTTGATATTGTGTCCAGTACTGACGTAGTGTTGTGCAATGCAAGACTGCAGGTTGGCCTTTTTAATGCCTTTGATGTGTTCCGATATACATGTTTATAGCATACGTTTAGTTTCACCCAAATATACGCATGTTTTTAGAGGACATTATTTTCACGAAAACAGTCTTTTCCTTCAATGTCGAACTAGAATTCAATTACGATCTAAAATTTTTCTTTCCATTAAAAAATAATTTCATTGAATAGCAAGGAAAAAAAGCAACTGATCACTGACCTTGATTAATATCCGGAGAGAATATATCATCAGTACCTGATTTACCTGAGAAATAGATTTTTTTTTTTATTTTAAATAATTCAATTGTGAATGTAATAGGTAAAAGATTCATTTAGGTAATGAAAACACTTCAGAAAATAAATAAAAGGATCATGAGGATTGAGGCACATAAGAGAAGATTAAGAAAGAAATTAGAGTAAAAATAGCTGGAACAGAGGAAGCGCAGCTTCTTCGAGAAAAAAGCATTTTCTCAATTCATAGAAAGGAGCAAAACACTGGAATATCTTCAACAATCCTTCTTCGTTTCATCTTTTAATATAATTTTATATAGATATAAAAACCATTTCCACACTCTTCCATTAGTATTTTAAAATATTTATTTAAAATACATGCAGAAAATTTTCGGGAACATTCGCTTTCCCTTTCTCAAGCCATGAATAATGGGAATAGAATTAATTTACAAACAATCAACTACTGTCCGTTTCGAAAAGCGAAAACCTTGACAACACAGACGATTCTACCCCGCAAGGGGTGATACGTTGAGATGGGCACTTTCTTAAGACCTGTTTTTCTTTTAGTACCTGTTATTTTTGCAATAGTATTTATGCTTTCCATAATTATTTCCCGAAAAGCGCAAATAGAACGCAGCTACTAGTAAACTAACACTATAAACATCCCATCTTCCTCGCCCCTATTTGGAAGAAATCGCAGGATACCTGACGCATGCGCAAAAGCGCTGAAGGCTATCGTAAAGAAAACCGACAGTAATGGTTTAGCCATCAACAAAATATAAATACATGGTACGTAAACAAACTTCTTGTTTTTACTAACATAAAACATGTCAGCTTTATAACAAAGGGATAAGAATTAGTTTACAAACAAATCATCAATAATAGTTTGGCCATTAATAAATTTTAAAGACATTTATTAGTTAAGAAACGTTTTGATAAAAAAGGATCTCTATTACTTAATAATCAAGATAATTTAATAATTGAATACATCAAATAAATCAGTTTTTGTTAATATTTATTTTAATAAAATCTTTAATCAAAGAAACAGTAATAGGATCGGCAATTTGCTGCATGTATTTTAAATATATCATATATTTTAAAATACTAATGGAAGAGTGTGGAAGTGGTTTTTATATCTATATCTAATTACTGGAATATCTGTTCGAACCTTCATTCATTTTGGGATTTATTTCTGAACCCCAAAGGAGCGATATTTGCTATTGAAATGTACAATAAAATTTTATTGTAGTTGGCCTTTATTAATTATACATTTAGTATCGAATGAGATTGAGAAGAGAGTATTTTCAGATTGGTTATCTTTTAAACATATTAAATTCGATCTATTATCTTTAACTTGACTAATTCCGTTGCATTTTTTGGGGAAAAAAAATATTTTAAAAATTTTAAATAATCAAAATGAATATAGATTTTTGACTGAGGAGGATCGGACTGATGAGAGTGTTGAAACCCGAAACGGTGCCGTCTCCGATTCCCACTAAAAATCCAAAATAAACTCGGTGATTTTTGTTTAGTTATTGTGCGATTTTGTTTTTCTGTGATGTCTTAATCTGGTACGCACGTTAAATTTAATTTGAATATAGATTTTTGTTTCTAATTTTAGACTTTTTTCCTTTCTATTTTTTTCTACTCTTACTACTGCTTTCAACAACTGCATTGCATCGATTTTCATATTTTTTTAAACAATAGTGGTATATGTCTGAAAATATTTCGAATCACCATCGTTGAGGGTTGGACATTTTTGTGTGATGATGGTGGCTGTACGTATTACTTGATGATAAAATGGAACGCTTCCGGAGTAGTAGATCCGATGCAGGCTTTATGATAGAGAGAGGATTTTTCTCAGTATTCAGTAGAACTAGTGTTGAAGATAGCTAAGCTTAATTGATTAGACATTGAAGATCTCATCTTCAAAATCTAAGACCTCCGTCGGATAGGATTTGGGAAGGGGAAAAAAAACCCAACTCATGGCGAAGAATGCGAAGAATATTTCATCCTTCATTTACCATAATTTGGAGAAAAAATTATTCTTCAAGAGGTAAAATCTTAGGGAAGGGGAAAAAAAGAAGACCCAGATTCCTAGACTAACCATGTTTTTATATATTTCCTCAGTTCGACAGAAAAATCCCGCCGTGCAACAAACTCTCGATCTACTAACAATGTTACACATACAACTAGGTGAGGTGCACCTCAAATAATACTTCCGTGCTACAAAAAAACTGAATAAGAATTAACTTAATAATGAGAAGTCAACAAACAAATTAAAAACAAAACGAATCGTCCCCGCCTCGAAAACGAAAAAAAGCAGAGAAATCAGGGACATGGATTACCAACCTACTTCTACTCATCGAGTTACCAAAGAACCTGATTAAGTATGATAACGTTTCAATTGTCCTATGTGAACCTATGTAATGAAGCGGTTCTGCTTCATTTCATTTTTTTTTTTTTTTATTTATTATTTTTTTTTTTTATTCCTCTTTGTGCCTTCTGTACGTTGATTTATTGTTTCTCTAATTTAAAGTTTTGTTTTCTTTAATATCTTGGCTGTAGCGCTTTTCCCAGGTTTTAGTATCACCAAGTGTCGCTGCTATCCGGCGAAGAAAAAAAAGGTTAATTGTTGTCAGGAGACATAGCAACCGTTGTTGGTGACGGAGAGACATTTTCTTTTTTTTT
>JAFIDM010012231.1:152168144-152213111 GCA_023159025.1 Thereuonema tuberculata
ACTTTTATTTAAATCACAACGGTTTAAAAACCCGTTGTGATCACATGGCATTTAAAGCGCCCAATCAATTTGTAATCGCCACAACCAATCAAATCCTTTTGTACATAGTTTATAAATACCGATGTTAGCTGTAAATAAACAGTTGTTGTTGTTAGTTCTTGCTTTCAGTTCAGACGCAGCTTTCAGTCTATACTTATTTACTCCCACTACGATTTTACCAGCTATAAACACACCACAATTTGGTGCCGAAAAACCCGCTTCGAGCTCCATCGAACATTACCACCATTCCACGCCGAGAAACCAGCCTTCTCCAGCCCGCATCAACTCGTCAGAGCCGCAGGTTACGTGGACTCCCACCCTTATCGATCGAGATGCCAGACGCTTGTACGGCCACATACGCGAGCGTTGCAGCCACTCCCGTTCAATCTCACCGATTCCGGGAGCCAACCACCTTCTACGGCAGGCCGGAAGAGGATCCCGCTCGTTGGCTAAAAGATTATGACAGGATCGCAAAATTCAACGCATGGGATGAAACAGCCCAGTTAGCAAATATTTATTTTGCATTATCGGGCACAGCCAAAAAATGGTATGAGAACAACGAAGGAACCATAGTGACGTGGCCATTATTTAAGCAGTACTTCACGGCTACCTTCATCACCCCCTACGATGGCTCAAAATGTGCTAAAAAAGAGTTGGAACAGCGGGCACAAACTACGACGGAATCATGCGAGGAGTACGCGCAGGATGTACTCAACCTCTGCAGAGTCACAGATCCTGCGATGTCCGACGCCGAAAAACTCCAACATCTTATGAAAGGAGTCGCTCAGGACGTTTACACACTTCTGCTGGCGATCAGAGTAGATAGTACGGAAACATTCCTCGAAGAGTGCCGCCGCATAGAGAAAATGCGTCAAAGTAGACTTGGCGACGCCACAGCGTTCAGACGCCTGCCGAACGTTGTTTCAATCGGACTGCAATCATGCCCGCAATCATATCCCACACCAACGCCACAGAATGATGCCATTCAGCAGCTTCAACGGCAAATCACTGCTCTCCAGGCCCAAATTCAACAACTCCTGGTTCCAGTCAACGCAGTAACCAGCAATTTCGCGTCGCACACGAGGCAATCCCTCCCCGCAGCTGTTCAGGCAACACCCGTCAGAGGCACCCAACAACGCCGTCAAAACTCACGGAGGCCAGAGGAATGGAGGACGGCGCAAGACAGACCAATATGCTTTTACTGCCACAGAGTAGGGCATGTTATAAAACACTGCAGAACCCGCCAAAATGCTCAACGCCCAGTCCCCTGCTATCAACCCCGACAGAGGCAAACCTACACACCGATATATGACGCGCCGGCGTACCAACAAAACGTACGCCCGAGCTACGCACAAGCCCGGCGCAGCAGATCCATTTCCCCGGCAAATGGCCGACGATTTCCAACCCCATACAGGCAACAGCAGAGCCAACAGAACACATACGATCGCCCAGCCGCAACGACCACCCGTAGTCAGTCCCCCATCACACCGGGAAACTAAATGAAGCGACAACTGATGACGGCAGATTTGTCGCTAACGCCATTACCGAACTTACGCACAACATTATCAACCTGCAATTCGACGAGAAACCTGTCCAAGCATTGATTGATTCAGGCGCAACTGTTAGTTTAATTTCCGATGCCTATAGGAAACAAAGAAACAAGGTACTTACTAGGAACGATCAGCCATTACTTCGTGGGGTTACAGGAAAGCAACTCTCCGTCCTGGGAAAAACTACAGCAAGACTTCGAATCAGTGAAGCCGTCATTCCATTCGAATTCTTTGTTGTCGAAAACTGTAGTTTTAATGTCATCCTGGGAATGGATTTCTTGCAATTCACGAAAGCAAACCTGGATTGTGGAAAAAGTGTGCTCCAGTTGCAAGAGCCAACAAACTCAGCAGTAACGGACATCCACCATTTGTGCGCTGTTGGAACTACCATCCTTCCTCCCCTGTCGGCTGTTCAAGTTACAACACATTGCGATGCGCTCAGAGATGGATTAATTGTTGTCGAGCTGTTACAGAGACAGTATCTCAATAGTGATTTTCGTATTCCCGCTTCAGTGTGCAATTTGAACGATAACTTGGCGAAAATATGGGTTACCAACTTAACAAAGGCAAACATCACCATAGCTACGCAAACTAAGTTAGCTATAATCCAATTAATCAACCCAGCGTTTGTTGCAGCAATAGCCACGCCCAGTTCCTGCCCAGAGGCGCTACCCAACGATACACTGCGTCCAACCAGCGATGACGTTCAGTTAAAGACATTATTAGATCAGAAACTGCAGACAGAGCAACGCCAGCAATTATTACAGCTTTTACGAAAACATAGAACCATATTTGATCAGCCTAACCCAGACGAAATTCCACAGAATTCACCGAAGCATCGAATTGATACTGCAGACAACAAGCCGATTAAACAAAAGGCCTACCGAATATCAAACAAGGAGAGGAAAATAATCCAGGATGAAGTGACAAAGATGATTGACAAGAAAGTAATTCAGCAGTCGAATAGCCCATGGAGTTCTCCCGTTGTTTTAGTCAAGAAAAAGGATGGATCTTGGCGATTTTGCGTTGATTATAGGAAGCTGAATGCCATTACTAAGAAAGATGTTTACCCTTTGCCGAAGATTGACTCAATTTTGGACTCATGTGCGCACTCGCGGTATTTCTCGACGGTTGATCTTCGAACAGGATACTGGCAGATCCGAGTTGACGAGAGAGACAGAGAGAAAACTGCATTTGTCACTCCAGACGGATTATATGAATTCAACGTGATGCCATTTGGACTTTGTAACGCTCCCGCCACATTTGAGAGGCTAGTGGATAACACACTCCGTGGATTGAAGTGGTCGATTTGTCTCTGCTACTTAGACGATATTGTCATCTACTCACGTGATTTCGAAGAGCACCTGCGACGACTGGACACCGTATTGGGATGCCTTAACGCCGCTCACCTGAAGTTAAACCCCAAAAAGTGTACTTTCGCCGCTAGAGAAGTCACTGTGCTAGGGCATATCATCAGCCAGGAAGGAATTCGCCCTAATCCAGACAACGTCGCCACAGTCAGGAACTTCCCGCCACCCACCAATCAGAAGCAAGTGAGGAGTTTCTACGGTTTGTGCTCTTACTACCGGAGATTCATACCGAACTTTGCCACGATTGCCAGGCCACTCTCAATGCTCATGAGAAAAATGCAACCGTTCACGTGGGGCGAAGAACAACAAGCAGCATTCGATGTATTGAAGGAAGCCCTCGTTACAAAACCAGTCCTAGCTCACTTCGACGAGACAGCGCCAATCCAATTGCACACGGACGCCTCTAATCACGGGATAGGAGCAGTATTAGTTCAGATCATCGATGACAAACAACATGTCATTGCGTATGCAAGCCGAGTTCTCAATAAGGCCGAAGCTAATTACGCAACAACTCACAAGGAGTGTCTCGCAGTTGTGTGGGCCGTCGCAAAATTCCGTCCCTACCTGTACGGCAACGAGTTTACAATTGTAACTGATCACCACGCTCTCTGCTGGTTAGTCAACCTCAAAGACCCGACGGGAAGACTTGCGAGATGGTCCCTTAGATTGCAGGAATACCACATGCATATTATTTACAAGTCAGGACTCAAGCATTTGGACGCAGATTGCCTCTCACGCTATCCCGTGCAAGCAGCCGAACAAACAGCGAATTGCGTCACCGCAGTTCAACTCCTGGAAGAGACAGTCGATATCGCAGTTGAACAACGCCGTGATCCTACCCTACTCCGCCGCATAGAGACGTTACAAACTACACACCACGCAGATAAGCATGGATATGAACTGAAAAATGATGTTCTCTACAAAAGAAGCTATGAGCCAACTTCTGATCCGCTCTTATTAGTCATTCCCAGCCATCTCCGTCACGCTGTAATCGAGATTTGCCACTGTGAACCGACCGCCGCACATTTGGGCACGGCGAAAACCGTCGCCAGAGTCCGGCAGAAATACTTTTGGCCGGGACAGAGTAAAGCCATTCGCCGATTCGTTTCCCGCTGTATCAGCTGCCAAGCTCGGAAGACACCATCACAACTGACGCCTGGAAACCTCCAGCCTTTGCCGGTAGCGGAGATACCATTCTACCGGGTAGGCATTGATCTGCTAGGCCGATTTCCGAACTCCACCGCCGGTAATCGATGGGTTATTGTTGCCATAGATCACTTTACGAAGTACGCGGTTACCAAGGCCCTCCCAAATGCCACAGCGGCCGAGGTAGCTAAGTTCTTCGTAGAGGATCTGATGCTCAAACATGGAGCGCCACAAGTTCTCCTGTCCGATCGAGGATCGCAGTTCCTGTCCTCAACAGTCGCCGAGACGCTTCAGTTGTGCCGAACGATTCATCATAAGACCTCAGGCTATCATCCACAGACCAACGGATTGTGTGAGAAGTTGAATCGTACCCTAGCCGATATGATATCCATGTATGTGGACGTGGAACACACAAATTGGGACTCCATTCTCCCTTTTGTGACGTTCGCATACAACACCTCGGTACAACGAAGCACAGGATACTCGCCATTTTACCTGTTGCACGGAAGGAACCCCCGCACGATGTTAGACACCTTGCTGCCAGCCCACATCGAGCCTCAACAGGACTACCCCGCAGTGCTTAAAACATCCCTGGACGAAGCACACCAGTTGGCCAGGATCAACATACGAGAAGCGCAGGAGACGAACAAACGCCAGTACGACGCCAGTCATCGCCCATTACACTTCCAGCCGGCCGATCTTGTTTGGGTTCATATCCCTACCCGACGAGTCGGCCTGGCCGAGAAGTTGTTGCATTCCTGGTACGGCCCCTTCAAAGTCATCCGGCAGACGTCACCGGTGACTTACGAGGTTATCGCCGCTCCAGGTTGCTCCATCAGCCGCCCGCATCCAGAAGTCGTGCATATTGCCCGCCTCAAGGCATACCACAGCCCCGACGACCCAGAGATACCGCCGGCAGAACCAGTTCCTTTACCGACGAGAGATACCCCACTCCCTGATCCTGATGGTATCACTCTACGATCAGGTAGAATCCTACCTTAGTCCCGACTAGTGAACTTGTGTGAATTTCAGTGACTACCTGACCACCAGTGAACTTGAACTTAATTTCCGTGAACACCTGACGATCAGTGAACTTGAACTTAATTTCCCTGAACACACTAGGATTATCTGTACCTTATGGATTATTGTGAAATTTAGATATAAGTGAACTTTGACGAACAATAGAGAAAAAACTTTTTTTTTGAGAATTTTTTTTTTTTTTCTCTCTCAGTGTTTTGTTCAATGGATACGACGCTACAGCTGATTGGATACAATGTTACTTTGTTCTTATGTAAATATGTATATGTAAATAAATTTTAGCTTTTCCTTATTTTTGAAGTGAGCTCAGTATATTAGTGTTTATATTTATTTATTTTTTTATGGCCATATCTTGTTTTTATTTTTCGGGTCGAAAAATCTGGGAAGAGAGATAATTGTAGTGATTTTTATAGTTTTATCGTTATTTTATCATTTGTATTTCTAGTTATTCCGTTTCTCTGCATTCTAATCTTTATTATTCAATTTCTGTGTAATTATCTGTTGATCTGTTTATTTTTGAATTTCAACGGTTGTGGCATCTTTTAATTCACTTTTATTTAAATCACAACGGTTTAAAAACCCGTTGTGATCACATGGCATTTAAAGCACCCAATCAATTTGTAAATGCCACAACCAATCATATCCTTTTGTACATAGCCTATTTAAACACATGTAACCTGTAAATAAACAGTTGTTGTTGTTAGTTCTTGCTTTCAGTTCAGACGCAGCTTTCAGTCTATACTTATTTACTCCCACTACGATTTTACCAGCTATAAACACACCACAATATACAGTGCAACTTGGAAAATTCGAAGCTGAAGGGACCACAACAAAACTTCGAATTATCCAAGACTTCGAATTAAACAAGTTACATCTTTAACTTTAATTTCAGGTCCACTGAATGCTTGAAAAGATTATTCTGTCAATAAGTAAATATTTATTCAGAAAGATCATGGTATGAAAGACTTAAACACTATATGTATGTAAACAAAATAAGATTTATATTACGTAAGCTACAGTACATATTACATGCAATACAGAAAATTATAGTTTTTCAAAAAGTTGTGAAATGTCTGATTGTTTTGTAGAGTTCAGTCGCTTAAGGTCAGCAAAATCATCAAGCATGTTTAGTGAACGGAAAACAGCTTCACTTACGTTGGTTTGTCCTTCAATGTACCGACGAAATTCGGCGCTATCCCGTACTCGTTGGTGATTTGGCATTTCTTCTTCACACCCTTTTCCACCTCGCGAATGACGGCGACCTTTTCAGCGAACGTTAAATTCTTGTACACGCGTGGTTTACTAAAAGACATGGTGACACTGACAGCAGAAAGCTCGAATGGCGTCTGAAGCGTCACGTGTTGAACGGTGGCGGGAAGGGGATTTCAGTTGTCACGTGTCGAATTTCTTAACGATGAAACGCCGAAAAGTCGTTATAAAAAACTTCGAATTAAGGAAGTTGAACTTCGAATTATCCACGATTTTTTAACATTGATTTAATAAGAAATTCAAGGGACCAAGAGAAATCTTCGAATTAACCACGATTTCGAATTAAAGACGTTCGAATTATCCAAGTTGCACTGTATTATTAAAATGAAAAACGCTTCTGTAAAATAAAGTAATTAATTTATTCAGTTAATTAAAACTCTCAAAAGAAGCTGAAATCGCAGACAAAACTTCGTACTTCTGGAGTCGAAATCGGAAGCTGAAATATAAACAAAAAATTGAGCATCCACCTTATAATCAATGTGATAATATTTTTAGAGCTCTCTCTTGCGAATATATATTTGTATTCATTGTATTCCAGGAGGAAAGGTCGATATTCTGGAGGTCATTCGAAGAAAGACAGTTTATAGGAACATGTGTCCAACTGTTTCCGAACGGTTTCCAATACAGAGCTATTTGAATGTAGAGTTGCAAAAGTGTTGATTGATTGATTGAGAAAAAAAGATATTAACGTGCTGTTAATATTGTGCAAGTGACAAATCTGCTACAGTTTTTAATAATTTTTAAAAACTTTGTATCGATATCACTCGTGAACACAAATGAAACCGTTGTAGAAACCATAAACGTTCATCGTATCTACATATTCGACATTTGTAAAATGTGCGGCAGTTTTAACAACACTTGTATAATGTCACTATCAATAGTCAAAACAGTCAAGTTAGGATTCTTTCAGGCTTTAGATAGTGGCACGACGGGAGGGAAGGACAATATTGAGCATCAAATTCAGAAAAGCTGGGCGGAGTGTAGGTCGAGTCCAATCTCAAGACAACGAATCAAAACTTAAACTCTTATGGCCTGCTTCTCCAAATAATATTAGTACAGTATTGGGCAAAACTAGCAGTAACACAGCGAGTTTTGTAACATAACTTAAGTAACACAACTTCTGTAACACAACGACCCGCCTGCTCACCGATCATTTGTGGTCACACCGAACCTTGCCCAAATGGGAACCCACTGTTTTACCCAACCCTCAGTATTCCCCAGATGTAGCCCCCCCCCCCGTCACTATTATCTGTTTCTCAAGCTAAAGGGGGCTAAGAGGCAGATTTAGACCCTTTTCCCACGATGCGACCATGGTCGCTTCGTGTGAAAGAGCGATAATAGTCGTGCAGAGATTATTAGACAGCAATAGCAGCACTGAGATACATACCACCCAATGTCTTCCTTGAAGGTACTGAAATATTGTACGAAAATGAAAATTGCATAAGGGAATAAGTGTAAATGACAATAACAGCATTTTTACATTTCCTCTAGTAGTTTTTGCTTTACGACGATTCCTTCTTGAATTAAAAAAAAAATCAACCTCGTAAGTACAGTACAAACATGTCCTCTGCATCACCTACCTCTATATTTCCATCGCTATGCAAGGACATTGGAATTTAAAAAAGTAGAAATGAAACATTCTTATATTTTTAGATTGGGTAATTGATAGAGGGACTTCGGTTCCTCCGAAATATTCGAAATTTTTCGGAAGTTAATTTTTTGGTTGAAGGATGTCGATCTTTTTAATTTGGCCTTCCCAAAAAAATTCTAAATACGCCCGTATGCTTATAACAGATGATTAACCAAACTGTACAATTCCAGATCAAAATAAAACTGGTTGCGTTTATTTAGTTAAATGCACGAATAACCCTTGCTTCTACATAGGAACTAGCGGCCAACAAATTTGAAAAATAGTTTGCGAATCACAGAAGCTGCTTACGCAACATAAATGCCTCAAATGTTTCAAAACATGTCTATGAACACGGACACAATGTTGATTTTAATAAAGTTATAATATTAGATAGAAGTAATGACAAACAAATCTTGAAATGATTGATCGTATTTTATTTTAATATTAGAATCACAATCGACGAAGTAGTTCAATTGAGTCTGGATGAAAAAAAAAAAAAAACAGTTTCCATGACGTCAGATTATGTGATATTGTCCTCAAAGAAGGAAATGGAATTAGTGAATCCCATTGGTTAAAATTTGGTGTCCAATGAGGATTAAATTAGACACACCTACATATGTATAGTGAGCCCCTTACTTAGATCTACAGGTTGACAAAGAAGGTCGTAGAGGATCCGAAAAGCTTCCCGTTTTTGTATTGTGTTTTTAAAGTTATTTTTCGACTTGTGTTTTTTTTATACTGCATTTTTATAAATAGTCCGTTGGTAAAATTATAAAACAAATATAATATCCCAGAAACTATCAAAATATTTTTTTAATGTTTAATTACATTCATTTTGTATTTATATTTGTATGTCCTAGCGCTACATTTTGCTTTTGAAGGTGTTTTTAAATAGTATTTCAATATTTAATTTCAATCAATACGTGTATCAATATTTGTTAATAGTTTTGTAGGTTCGAGAGATGGATTAAAGTAAACAGTTTCGAGAGATGGATCAATGGTAAGCTTCGTAGAATCTGACAATCCCATGAATGATCGCCTGCCTTCCTATTGAAATTTAATCAAGTTGCCAAAGTCCTTTTCCTTCCTTAGTTGGTTCTTCGAATCCGGATCGCAATACTTAGGTTTATCTGAACTTACGCCAAGATGCCAAATCTATCCTTAGATTGATAATGACTTCAGTAGTAATTCATACAACATGAAAAATTTATGAACTCATGCAGTTAATTTATATAGAAAACATACGGATAAACAAGCAGAAAGATAATTAACATTGACAAATACTTTATCGATAGTGGATCGACTTTCGATCGATAAGACGTGAGGAAGTGCTGTGAAATTGAATTATAGATACTTTATGATATACGAAGTAATTGATTTACTATGAGGACAGCTTGTATGACGTCATCTTTCAGATCCTGAATGATCGCCTGAGGAATTCTTCCTCTTTTCTGACTCAAAACAGTCAGGAAGGGCCGGAATCGAAGTGCGCTGCTCTTATCTTTATGTTGCGACTTGCGCATGACAACAAAACGGAGGTCATCTTCTTGTCCACCCTTGCTTCATTGTTCGCGCACTCGCTTTTGTTTCCCACAAAGAATTTAGTCGCGTTGGCTATTTGTAAATTATTTTAATTTAATTTAATTATTACGAAACCTCTTCCTAGATAATGGCGTTACTTACTTACAGTGGGAAGATAATACGAAAAGACACAATTACTCGATTACCTTTCCTTGATAATGCTGAAATCAAAATTAATCATCAACATCTTACATCAAAACGATATCAACAATTTTTTTTTTGACTGCACAGTTATTTCCTTTTGGAAAAGAAAAATAACTGCAAGGAATCGGTTATTATTGCCTTAAGAAACGACTGCTGCACGATTCTTTACCTTCGCCAACGACGATTTTGATATTTTGAATTTGAGAATTCCCCAAAACCATCAGATTCCCTTAAAACATGGCATTGCATTGCAATTTGACATTCAAGAGAGGTTGTTGAAAAGCTTTTATGCAATGTGCAAACGAATGAGGATTGGGAGTTCAAAAATTTTATTATCCTTTTAGAAAAGAATTCCTTATCAGCGTCAGATCTGTGTTTGGTTTATATTTGGTTTATATTATCTCTGTTTGGTCTGATTTTCAGTCCCAGAAAATTAAAAAAATTTGACATCTCGACTGATTCAGGACTGTCTGGAAAATCCTTTTTGGGAAAATCAGAAGATTTTGCCTTTTTTTGATCACCCTTTACCTGCAGATTTTAAGAACAATTTACAATTATTAATTGTCTGCGCTGACATTTGTTTCTTCTCCAGTTGCAGTAGAAGAGGAGACTCATGGGTATCTTACATCATAGCTGTTCATTGGCCTTCTTCCTGATCTGTTGAAGTAGTAAAGATTTGTAAGGCATCAAACTGTAATAGAGGAAATTCCAAATTAGTCATCTTCTCCTGTGCAGTCAGAATGTTCAGCAGAAGGATACCGTTCCTTCAGCAGACATTCCGACAAACTAAATAATGGATAAGCTGGTATTTTCATTGAAAGATGACTGGAGTGAGTTGCTATCCAAAGATGTCTCCTTGTACCTTCAGATGAATGGCTTCAAAAAATTAAACAGTGGAAGGCGTTTTTTCAATAGCTTATAAGACAGCAATTTAGCAAAATAATCCAAAGTAATACTTGCGAAGCTGGAAGCAACACAATATCCTGAGATGGATTCAAACATCATCGAGCTCTATACAAAGATCAAGCATTCAAAAGGTCAAACATCTCAATCCTTCAGCCAAAACAAAGAGATCATCTGAACAATATCAGAAGAAAAGTAGATTTTTACTAACATTTGATTTTGAAACGTTGTATAGGAAAACCCTGTCAGAAGATCGTGATATAGAGATATTTTTCATCTTAATTTATAAGAAAATAAAAACCCCTATACAAAAAAAAGGCCCTTTTTAAGGCCAACAACTTTTAAAAAAGAGAAATCAAAATGGTGGTTTTTAAGACAAAATAACTAATTAAATTTTAATAAAAAAATAAAAAATAAATAGATAAACTGAAAAAACAACTAAATAAAAAACATCTTCAAATAAAAAGAGCTTATTTGAAGATATTTCTCTTTAAAAATGTACAGTAATACGACGTGAGAGATAAAAATCGTGAATTGTTGGAAATGATTTGACAACTGTTGAGTTCCGATTTTAATTATGTCATTGTTATTTGTCAAATTCATCAAAAACCAAGAAATTATGATTGGTTTATTAATAGAAACAGCTAATAATTTAGCAAAGTTCTCAGAATCTATTTATTGTCTTATAAAAAAACATTAGGAGATATTTTTTTTTCTGTTTTAAAATTTACGCACTTGATGATCCAATCGTTTTTTCTTCTTCAACAGTCTATTTAATTTGTGACTAATTTTCATTAAAGAGATTAAATCAAAGAGTTCATTAATTACTTTGGCCAAAAGCATTGTTATGTATTTAAGCATTAAGGAGATTAAATCTGCTGTCTCATTAAAAAGTAATCACATATTCCCTGAAGGCATTGCTATAAATCATCTTACCTACGAATTATTACAAAATTAGCAAGTTTTCAAAATAAATAATTAAAGTAGTTATCCTTTGAGATGAATAATTTACCAACCTCATCAACATAATGCAAATAAAAAATATATTGAAACTTGAATACTGCAGCTGTCTATAGTCTAAGGGGCGAAAATACGTTTTATGAAATATTTAAAACTTTAGAAGATTATTCTAAAATCACAAAAATTCAATGTCATCAGTTGAACTTCAACTTATATTTTTTTTAATTTCTAAATTTATGCATTGATTTAATCGAAATTATTATAAACCAAAACTTACTAGCCTGTAAATTACAAAATTCTGTCATTCGAATTCCAGAAAAAATTAATAGAACAATGTTTAATAAGAAGAGCAGTGGAACCTCCTTGACTATAAACTAAAAACATAAAAACACATTTAAAATAAAGGAAAAGGAAATTCATGTGCTGGGCTTTGCCAGCCTCAAAGTTTAGATTACTCTAAAAAAATTACAACAGTAAAATAAAAATAACTGTTCAGTATAATAAAAAACAAATAAGGACATAAATAAATATAGAATACCAATATAGAAATACATGTAGAAATTCTTCGTAACAAATAAAGAAACTGATTTTTAGATTACTTACTTTATTAAGAATGGCTCACAAAATATTCTAAGTAGAAAGTTATTAATGAATGTTATCTGTTTTAAATTTATTTGTGTAGGTAGGCACATATTAAATTTCGTTCGACAGGCAGCGTTTTGACACAGTGCAAAGGATGCACCGCACGTCCAGTTACACTGATAACAAATGCAAATTGAGGAAGGTGTTACAGTCGTCTAAATGAAGTCTCCAGCGAACATCCTTAAAAATGAATCTTGATCAAATATCTACGAGATGTATGTTCAAGGAAATTGATGATTTTGCTTATAAGATACAGACCGGATAATGTTTGAGCAATGTCGACAAGGACGAGAGAATCTTTACTGTGGACGCTGTTAGCGATGGCATATGATGATGAAGCTTTCCTGTCAAATGTCTGGTTTTCTGATGAAACCTATATTCATTTGAATGGATTTATCACTCGACAGACAACCCACTTTCTGGGATTTGAATGTGCAGACATCATTGTGAAGAAACCCATTCATACTGAGCGTGTAACAATATGTTGTGCGATGTCTGAAAACGGCATCTTGGGTCCTTATTTTGTTGAGGATGATCACGGCAATCCTTTGACTGTCAACAGGTGCGGTACAGAGAAAACATTCTCAAACCATTTCTGAGGATCTCATCAGATTGTGCCGCGTACGTAACCTGCCACTTCGTATCCAATGGTTCCAGCAGAATGGGGCCATTTGCAATACAGCGAGGGTTACGCTTCAGTTCCTTTGTGCGAATTTTGGTAATCGCGTCATTTTCCATGGAACAGCCCTCCCATATCCGTCTCATTCACCTGACCTTACCACCTTACATTTCAGTTTATGCTGAAGGAAGCCACTTTCCGAGAGAACCCACAGACATCCGTTGGTGACTGAAGTTACAAGATTGTGACATGCGTCAGAGGAATGAAGCAACCTCTTCTCAGGAACATTTTTGAGAATCTACATAAACGTTATGAATACTGCCTGAAACGCAACGGACAGCATATCGAAAAAAATTGACTTCCATGTACCGAAAGCTTCCTCTACTATTTGTATTCTGTTTGTCACATAAACCTTTTTTGTACACAAATATTTCAGTATTATTTGTTCTGGCGCATACTGTATTAATACTTTTTTTACCGTTAATAAATGTTGAAGATATGTTTAAGTGTTACAGTGTTAAAATAAGATGTGTAGATTGAAGTTTTGGATTGTTATTTAACGTTTTTATTGTCTGTTATTTAGACATTAGGTTATTTGTCCACAAAATCGGTAATTTCTATTAGTGGACATCAGGTGTCCATTACTAGTGCATTTTATTTTTTTATTATTCATAAATGAATTCTCCGTTCTTCAGAAAACAAAATGTATTGATTTTTGAGTTATTTTAACTGTATGAACTAGTAGTGGAAAGGGATGTCTACTACTAATGCACCAACTATCTACTACTGAAGCTAGTTTTTAGAAATGTAATTTTCATTTTTCATAATTGTGGAAAATAAGAATATACGTAGTTTGAGAGAAACTTATCATTTTATCTTTTACAAGATGGCCGTTACAATTGTCTAGTAGCGATAGGGAAAGTTGAACTGTATTTGAGGGTTAAAAATACAAAATTCATAATTATTAAGCAGAAACATACTTTACAGCCCAAGTTTTTTGTTCTCTTGAAGAGAATTGGAAGAATAAAGTTCATGAATGGCGACCGAAAAGCCTGAACAGAACAATATTGAAGAATAAGAATTTTTGCAACATCATTAAAAGAAATTCTCAATGAGAAAAATCACAAAAATATAAATCAATGAGTCAAAATTGGAGAAACTACGGGCGAAGATTTAGAAGGAGAAACTGTTTAGAAAACGGCGAGAAACTGGATGAATACATGAATAATACTAATGAGTGTATCAAGAAAAATACATGAGAAATAAGAGGTAAATGTTGGTGAGCTTTTTCCAGAAGTTCTAAGGATTGGCTATCCGAAGGGGACTTCGTGTTGGTTTTATTTTCAGTCAATAATAAGGAATACAAATGTGTTTGCCAATCACAGATTTACAACAATATTGAAGCTGCGGGTCATCGCTCTTTACCCATGCAGCTTTACCAATGAGAAATGTTTTTGCAATAAATGAAATATTGGAGAACCATCTACTTATCTCAAATACTCTGCAAACTTCCTAAGCCTCTAGCTTTTAGGCTACAGAAGGTAGCCATAACTATCAATTTCCAAACTCAATAAAAGTTGATTTTTTTTTCTTTTTTTAATGCTAACAGTTCTATAAGGTATAAAGTAAGGTATAAAGTTGGTTGCTAAAACCAAAAATATTAATTAGTGAAAACTTATTTAACTTATGTTTTTCATAATTTATGCTTACTAATTAAAGTTGTAGTGTTTTTTCATATTGTGTAATATGTGTAAATATTATGTATTTTTTTTTAATATAATATGTTGAAGTTTTACATTTAGTCGATTATCTTAATAATGTAAAACAATAGTATCTTAATAATGTTAAGTTAATTTAGCTACCTTTGTTGTCTATCATTTGTTGTAAATATGATCCCACCCAAAACACTTCGTGTAAAATAAGTTGCCAAGACTCACATGCTCATAATGCTTTCACTGTTAAAAAGATATGAGATCTCATGTAGAGCCAAGCCCCTAACTCTACGAGGCCTAACTTTACAAGCCCTAACTCTAAAAACCCTATATCTTGGTCAAAAAGTATGCCTTGGCCGTTTCGTGGCTGTCACACAAACAATCCCATGGAGTTATGTAAAGGATATGGAGTATGCCAAGGCATACTTTTTGACCAAGATAGTAGGGTTTTTAGAGTTAGGCATGTATAGTGAGGGGCTTGGCACTATACGAAATCTGATAACTTTTTAACAGTGAAAGCGTTAGGAGCATCTTGGCAACGTATTTTACATGAAATGTTTTGGGTGAGATGAAATAGTTCCATGAAACGGCCAAGCCATACTTTTTGACCAAGATATAGGGTTTTTAGAGTTAGGGCTTGTAAAGTTAGGCCTCGTAGAGTTAGGGGCTTGGCTCTACATGAGATCTCATATCTTTTTAACAGTGAAAGCATTATGAGCATGTGAGTCTTGGCAACTTATTTTACACGAAGTGTTTTGGGTGGGATTTCATTTCTTTTTGTAGGATGAGATCTGATAACTTTTTAACAGTGAAAGCGTTATGAGCATGCGAATCTTGGCAACCCCTTATTTTACATGAAATGTTTTGGGTGGGATTTCATTTCTTTTTGTAAGATGAGATCTGATAACTTTTTAACAGTGAAAGCGTTATGAGCATGTGAGTCTTGGCAACTTATTTTACATGAAATGTTTTGGGTGGGATTATCTATTACAACTAAATTTAGTTTTAAGATTATTTAGAAAATCGATTTTTTTTTCAATACCCTACTTTTCTGTTTTTCTATTGGTCAACTTGTATATACAAGCTGTTTGCACTTTTGTAAGAAATCACATTATTACACAGTATTTTTTAGGCCGAAGCATTGAGGGTACGACGTATTTCAGATCTCAATAAAATCCAAAGTATAAAAGCTAGATAAATGAAACTTAGCGTATTTCATTAGTATGGTAACTGCATCTTATCCTGAAAATTTGAGCTCTCTAGTTTTATCCAGGCCGAAGCTATGAGGGTTCGATAATAAATAACCAGACCCCCCCCCTTTATGAGGGGTTGGAATGTGAAAGTTACGGATTTCTTAATTTTTTTGTTGTTTGTGTGCTAATCCTAACCTGCATACCAAATTTCAGCTTTCTAGGACTTCAGGAAGTACCCTAGAGGTTTTGATGATCATGAGTCAGTGAGTCAGTGAGTCAGTCAGTGACGGAATCGACGTATTTTAGGTATTAATAAAATCCAAAGTATAAAAGCTAGATAAATGAAACTTAGCGTATTTCATTAGTCTGGTAACTGCATCATATCCTGAAAATTTGAGCTCTCTAGTATTATCTAGGCCGAAGCTATGAGGGTTCGAAAATACGACGAAACACTTCCAGAAAAGGTACGTAGTGCCCTTCCTGCCTTCGGCTCGTCTTGGCGGGGGCACTGCCGTGCCCCCAGATTAGAAAATAATGTCTATAATTTTAGTTTTGATTGTAAATTCAAAAATAGTAACTTGTGAAAACTTATTTTAAGATAGTTATTTTACCTCTAATTTTATGGGGTTTTTTTTTTACGTAAAGCAAAAAAAACAAAAAAAGTTTTAATCTTTTAAATATTTTGCACATCTGTATGATGTACTACCTCATTGGCAATAAATATGACAAGAGGAAAAGGTTTTCTCATTATAATTTAATGTCCACCATTGGTACATTGAAGTGTCAACTACCAAGATTTTTTTCCAATTTTTATGTGTCCACTACACATTTCCAATATTTAATTTAAAAAAAATTAAATTAATTGCTTTTTATTTCATAATTTCAAGGTAAGGAACAAGTAAATTTTCTAAGAAAGAAAATGTATTTCTAAAAACTTGGGTGATACAAATGAAACGAATATTCCCGAAAACAGTGAAAATTCTCATTTTAATGGCCACTACCGGTGCATTTATCTTAATTTTATTTCGAAGATGTAAGGATCCACTGAACACCAAACAACAGGTGTTCTGGAAAAACGGTGGCCTCCTTCCTCTGAACTTGAACTCAAAAATGTTGATTTAATAATAGATTTTGCTAAATCAGAAGTTTCAATTCGTGATATATGATCTAAGTTACTGTATCATAACAGAAAAAAACTGGAGAGTTTTGAAAGTAATAATTTCATAACTTAAAACGGAAAACTAAAAATAAGAAAACGGGAGACCTATAAACCAAATCATTAAAGATTCAAAAATCAAAATAATAGAAAAATAAAAAGTAAAACTTAAAATTAAAATAAAAAAGAAAAAAACAAAAAATATAAAAATATATAAAAATATAAAAAAATATAAAAATATATAAAAATATAAAAAAATATAAATAAATATAAAAATATAAAATATAAAAAAATATAAAAAATTGAAATAATATATATATATAAGAATTGTTTTTATTTTTATTCTTATTCGTTATTTTTTTTACATTTTTTTTTATATTTTATTATTATTTTTATTTTTATTCTTATTCGTTATTTTTTTAAAAAGGGCGGAAATAAAAACAAAAGCAAAAGTAGACCCTAAAAAGTAAACAAGGCAAAAAAAAAAAAAACCAGACATAAAGCGTATAAAGTTGCAAACAAAAAAAAAAACAGATAAATTTACTAAACCGAACCGAACCTTTCGCTTGTTTAACTTCATCAGTCAAACAGCTCCAGGCAAGCGAAACATTCTATTGGTAAATTTATCTGGTTTTTTTTTTTTTGTTTTGTTTTTTGTTTGAAATTTTTCAATGTTTAATTTACGTATTTTTTGCTTGTTTATCTTTTAGGTCTACTTTTGCTTATATTTTTATTTCCGCACTTATTAAAAAAAATAACGAATAAAAATAAAAATAAAAACAAAGAATAAAAATAAAAATAATAAAAAAATATTAAAAAAATATTAAAAAAATTATAAAAAAATAACGAATAACAATAAAAATAAAAATAATAAAGAAATATTAAAAATATAAAAAAATAACGAATTATTTCCGTCCTTTGTGTTTATTTTTATTCGTTATTTTTTTATATTTTTTGACATTTTTTTTTTATTTATCATTATTTGTATTTTTTTATATTTTTTATTTTTACATTGTTTTATTTTTTCTTTATTTTTCATTTTAATTTAAAAATAAAATAAATAATAAAATTTTATTTTATTTTGTAATTTTTATTTTTTATTATTTAATGATTTGGTTTATAGGCCTTCCGTTTCTTATTTTTCAGTTTTCATTTTTAAGCTTATATGATATTATTATTATATGCTTTTCATTCTTTTCTCACATGTTAAAAATACTGCAATTGACTGGAAATTTTGTTTCATTTTTATTATTCAAACAAAATCTATAGGCAGGGCCTCCAAGAGAGATCTTTCAAGGCGGTACAAAACCCATTTAGGGCCCTTAGACTTGCAAAATTATTTTGAAATTAAAAAAAAAAAAAACATTGAGGCTAATTAATGTGCATTAAAATTCAACAACTGCTCATTTAATGATCATATAAAACAATATGTTAAAACATACTGGTATTCAAGTAATGTACCAATATAAAATACAATTTATGTATTTACATTTACCATTTTTTTAATGGAAATTAAAATAGATAAAATGTAGAAAAGGTTGAAAGAACAAAGTGAGAAAACTGTGATAGTGGATACTATCTGCTGTTTTCCATACCAGAAAGACAAAAACAGCAACTTTTAAAATTAAAAGAGCCATATTAAAGAATAGAAATGGGTCTTTCTATTCTTGTTAAGAAATTGTTAAGAAATTTTTTTTTAACAATCAACAAGAAAAATCTGAAAAATAGATGAAGATGTTAATCAAATTAAAAAAATGTATATAGTTTTTCTTATTTTTGTTTATATTTTTATCATATTTCTTTTTTATTTATATATTTATATATTATGCATTTTAATGCACAATAATTTTTGAAAATGCATAATAATATTTTAAATGGTCCTTCAGTCATGGACCCCTCTGTACCTCTCGGGCCCCGGACCAATAAACCTGCTGGAACCCCCTCTCATAGGGCCTGCCTGTAGGTATTATAATACCAACAGTAGGAAGCCGTCTGGACAATAGCTTTATGCATCTAAGATCCGTAACTCAGAGCAAGCTCCTTAACGAGCAATTGTAGAAATTCAAACTATCGACAATTCAAATATTTTGTTTATAAGTTATTTCGGTTTTTAGTGTTATTGGATTCAGTTCATCTGGTTAAATTTAATTTCTTTCTTTGAAAAATCAATTATTAAGATTTATTTAAACAAATCAATTTAGAAAAATGTAGATTGTATAGAATAAAGAAATAAACAATTTCACCATACAAATACAGCTAAAAAGTACGTTTAATGATAGGAAATGAATACATTTTGTATCAAGAGAAAAGCCAACATTCCTTAAACTGCAGAATTCCATGAAGGACTGATAGTTTTAACTTGAAAATTACAGAATATGAAGTTTACATCAGGTTGGGACATGCAAATGATTGTAATTTCACTGAAAATGCGCGGACGGTTTCGGAGCAGCGTCCTCCGAACTATTCTGTCTTGGACGCTTATCTACCAATAGGTGGCTCAAACGAGATGTTGAATGAAAGGTGTTTCTTGTGTCTCACAATGATGTCCAATCATCGAAAAATTATCTAATGACGAATATTGAGCAAAGAAGGATTCATCTCAATTGCCACTCGTACAGTACGAAACACCAGTGCAGTGATGAGAACGTTGTGTCAATAGATAGATGAGGTAGCACGCGAAATCCGGTAACTGGACTGCAAAATCGCACGACTGCACAGGACGACAGAAACCTCTAACGCAAGGCAGTGACAGATATCAGCACAGTTTGTCCTCCAGCACAGTTCTACGTCATCTGCTAAATAGAAGAGCGGTCGCTCGCAGTCCATTGCTCTGATTGTTTATTTATCTTCAACCACAGACTGCAATGGGGTCTCGAACACAGAAATTTGCGTATTTTCTGACGAATTTTGATTCAACTTGATGTCCGAAGATGGTCGCCTAAGTGTTCAAAGGCATAAAGGGTGAACGCCAGCTTGCAGCGTGCGTTTTGGAGAGTCACACCGATCCAACGCCAAGTGTCAGGAGATGCAAATTTGGCTCAATTCGTTATCTCATGATAAGAATACAGGAAACTCTCAACAGTATATTGTAGATGTTTTAGAGGCAGAGGTGATACCCTCCTTCAGAGTTGTCCTGAAGCTACTTTCCAGCAGAACAAAGTTCGCCCCTATGTGGACCGGAATGTTCAAGATCTCTTCCATGCATGCTAGATACCGTTTCTTCCTTTAGCCTGCACGTCAGCCCGATATGTTCCCGATAGAACATGCCTGGTACATAAGTAACTAGCCCGTAAAATGCCTCCGCCATCACAACGCCTCCACAAATGAACTCCCATAGAAACAGCACGGCAGCTTATTCCCCACAACGATGTCAAAAACCTCCTCCATCCAATGCTACGATCTGCAGAATCTGTTATTGTTGCCCCAGGGACTTCAAATGATACTGAATTTTGAAACGACAGAATCTTGTATAGCTATGCAAATGTAATCAGTAATCTTAAGTAATACGAATAATCTGTGATATAAATGTCCTTGGAATAGCGTGTTTCTTTTTTGATGTTAGAATTTTCACAAACAGTAATGTATTAACTTATATCTGATGGAGTCTGTTATTGATGTTAATATGTTCCTTCTATACCTACACAGTAAAGTTATCTCCTCTGTGAGATTGCAATGACCTCTCAGTCCATTATCAAGAGACAGAGATTTAATTTACATTTTAACACCCTTATAGTACATATGTTTTGTTTTTTGTGAGCTTTTCAGAAATCTGCTTATATTATCCTTAAAGCTTTAATAGTTTCTTCCCAAAAGATTTATATCGAACTTTGCTTGGTTCATTTCAGATATTTAGATTCTCTGTAGCAAAGCTAATGTCCATCCTTTTTGTCTCTTCCATTCCTCTTCTTCTGTTCATTCTCTAAACGACAAATTGAAGAATTGAAGAAAATTGATATGGATTTTTTAAATATTTTTCACTCATTGGTCTTTTATTTGTTATTCTATCATGAAATGTACTTTCAAAGATATTAGCCGCTATTGCCAAAGGTTTAGAATATCCTTGACTACATCTAATAAAAGCAAAAGTTTTCATATATTAAGAATATAAGTGTATCAAAACTTTTGCTTTTCTTAGAAAGCTATCAATATTCTCTAAGTTATTTTTTTGTAATCAGTCAAAAGAGCAAACTTTATCACTAAGAAAACTTTCTTTTTTAAGAAAATAGTTTAACTTATTTCTTTTTTTTTTTAAAAAAAAAAAAAAAAAAAAAGTTACGACATTAATTAAAGTTGATAAATTGACTCTTGTCATTACCAATTAATTTCTTCTGGTTGTGTCGCAGAATTAATTAAAAGCAGAGATTGACTTCGATGGCTTTCGAATTTTGCATTCAAAAAATGGAAAAGATAACAAGCGGCTGAATGATTAAAATACGAAATCAGCAGCGAAAAGTTATTAAGGATTTTAATGAAATGTTATTAAGTAAAAAAAAAAAAAATATTTTTCAGGTTTATATTTTATGCGGACAACAAAAGCTGTTGCAGTAATTTAACAATTTGAAACTTCAGAAAAGATTCAATTTTCTGAAATTCCCTTATTAACTATAGGACATTACTGTTTATTTATTTATTGCTTTTCTATTTAATTTTATTTTTTTTATTTTCTTTAGTACAGGCTGTTTGTGGACGAAAGAAATGAAGTCATTTTATTTTCTAACCTCAATCACAGAGGACTTCTTGCTTTGGAACCTGTTCGCAAGAAAAGCAGGGGAAAAAAAATCCCTGATGTGTCTCTCTTATAGTTAAGAGTTTTCTTGAACTTGTGTTGCACCGAATGCCATCAAAGGAAAAAAGTATATTTTTATAAGTCTTCCTAAAACATGATGGTTGTTATGCTGAACAAATCCAATTCACAAAGTCTTTACGACTACGATCTTTTCTTCTTTTTTTGTTGTCTTAGGGCCATTTTAGGTCTATGACTACGCTGTTACAACTACACAAAATTCCTGTAATTTCATTCAGAAGAATGATAGTTAGACTAATAATTGCAATTGACTTATAATTGATTTTAATAATTATTATTTTCATAACTAAATTCCTTATGGAAATATCGTAATAATTTTAGATTAAGATGAGCAAATGGAATAAATGTTGTGGATATACAATGTATTCATAGTATCTATGTATTTCATTTTAATATAAAATTAACAAGGAATGTAAAAGATCTGAATGTAAAAGGTGTTTTTTTGTTAACATAATAGAGGATCTAAATGTATTTATGAGGAAGAAGAGTTAATTTCTTTTCCTCTATCATCACCTGAAGAAACCTCTCGCTGAGGGAAATGAAATATCGTGGAATTAAAAAAGGAGTTATTTTGAAATGTTAGTAATGCTTGGTGATCTTTTGTTGTTTAATTTTGAAATAATGGCATTCAAATTTTGAAATAATGACCTCTAATTGACTTTCCTTACATCTGAAACTTCGAATTTTAAATCAAGCTGAAAATTTTTAACTTAAGCAATTTGCTTCCAATTGCTTAAATTAAATTACTAAAATTTAAACTAAAACATTAAAATAAGTTAATAAATTAAAAATCTGTAAAAATAATCAATTACTTCGTCGTTTCTCACAATATATATTTCTGAAATCATTATTTTATTCTTAACTAAACATATAAATTTTTGTTTTAATTTAACTTATTTTTAACTTATTGTTATGCAATTTTCTTTTTTGTTAATAAATTTTGTTTTTCCTCTTTCAGCTCACCTGGAATTCTCTTGGATTCATTTGGCTGCTATTTAAAGAAAGGTCTTCTAGAGTTTTCTACGTCACCTTGATTCGTCATTGCTGAAAAAGCATTATTCCTTCCAATGGAAAACCCGATGTTTCTGAAAATAGCGTTGGAGGATGTTTGAGAACAATTATTTTTAGATGTTCGCTTTTAATAACTGGTCTTCGCAAATAGTCACCTTACGAATAACTTCCGATGTGGGTGAAATTTAAACAAGTCTCTTAAAACCTAACCAATGCAGTCTTGTTTGCAGGAAAGACAAGATTGTCTGTTTGTCCTTCAATTTATTGGCCTGAAATCATCTGTTAGTTTTTATCATTTCGAGTTTCAACGTTAATAGAAATGACAAAAGAAAATTTTGTAGAAATATAGACAGGTAATTAGTGGTAGGAATCTTTAAAACTGTTCTTTAAATAAAATTCATGTACTAAAACTGAAAATAAGAAAGAATAAAAAGTAATACAAAATGCTTTAGCTTTCCTAAAGTTTTTTTTTCCTAAATAGAAAGTAAAATATAAGTTTGAAAAAAAAAAAATAATTAAAAAAAAAAGTAATAAAATTAGTTATTGTTAAATATCTTTTTTAAGCATAAAATACAAAGCCTTTCGCTGCTCATTTTTGACGAAACTGGAATTGATTTTTTATTCTAAAAATAACTTCATGAAAGATTACAAAAGCTTTTCTTAATAATGAATAAAGAAACTCACTATCATTTTAAGAACTTGTGTTTTTAATTCAAATTTAGTTGGGTTTTTTTAACTATCAAATGTTGGTTATTAAATTAATTACAGACGATTCTTTTTGCAATTTTACAATGTAAGAAGATTTATTCTTTTCTAAATATTATTTGCTCTTAAGGATTTTGAAATGGAAAGAAGCTTCGAGTAAATACTTACCTTCAGGACATCTTATGTCTTTAAGAAAGAATTGATATTTCAAGAAAGTAAAACAAAAAAAAAACAGTTCATCTTCTTAGTCAAATTACCTGTAATGAGTTTTGCATTGTCGTTTTTGCGAACGACACAAGATACCATCTCACTTTTCCAAATGCCTCAGGGTTTGGCCTAAAATAATTTTTCAGCTAATAATTTTTGGCTAATTTTTCAACTTTTCAGCTATTAGGATTCGATTCAATTGCTGATGTATTCGCCAATACTGAATGGTAATAAGACTACCTGTCTGATACACCTGTAGGCCATTTTGCTTTAATCAGCTTTGGAAGTGAGCGAAAATTAACGTTCTTTTTTTTTTCTTCTTTCGTTAATTGACTGCAGTTCATAGTGTAGTCTATCGCTGGATGCTCTCGTGACTTTTGCAGACCAAAAACGATTGATTGAAAATATCAATTTTTAAAGCAGTCTATTTCAAGCAGTCTGGAGCGCTGCATAAAATCATAAGCAGCTGATTTTCCTGAATTTATTAATCTTCTTTATTTTCTGCCAGAATGTCTAGCCATAGAATATTGCGTTTTAAACTGGAAATAAGGTTGATATCTGTTATTCTAACTCTTCGATATTCGGAACACATGAATAAACTTATTAATTATATATAAATCAGATTTATATATGCCTAATTTTGAAGTTTTATGTTTCATGGCTTCTTATTAAGGTATTTACTTATTTTATTTTATTTTATTTTATATTTCATAACTTTAACTCAATATTACAGATTTTGCTCTTTTTAATATTTTTTGCTTTTAGAATTAGATAATTTAGTTATTATATTGGTAATTTTTTTAATGTTAAAGTTTAGTTTTAATTTTAAATTTATTGTTTCGTTTTTATTTAGTATTTTTTGCTTTTAGATTTCGATAATTTAGTTATTATATTGGTAATTTTTAATCTCTAATTTTTGTAGAATTTTAAATTTAATACATAAAATTAGGTTTTTAATTTTTTAATTTTAAATTCTAAATTTTAAGTAGTTGGTTTTTAATTTTTTAAAAAAGAGCAAAGTCTTAATATATTGCGTTTTATGTTTCTAAATTGTTTCCAAATTTTGACGCTGAAGACGTGGAGATAATTAGATTATATCTCCATAGAAACAGTGATTTGTTTTTTGATATTAGCGTTTTCAAATCCCAAATTACTGCCCGGCTATATATATATATATATATATATATGTAAAAAAAAAAGTATTTTCCATCTTTAGTTTATTTTAAAATATACAATTTAAAATATTCACTTAGACTTTACTGTTCAAATGGACTTTCAGATTTTTTTTCTTTTAAATCCGAGATTTACCTGAAACTACCTGAGGAAATCTTCTTAAAGAAAATATAGTTAACTGAGTAAACGTTTCGAAAGAAAGAAAAATGAAACTAGTCATGTCCTTCAGGAATAAATTACGGAAAAATAAAGAATGATGATGATTCTAATCAATTACAACAGCTAACACTGAGTTAATGCATCGGTTTTCAAAAAAGATATTGATATCAGAATGGGTAAAAAAAAAATATTATTCTAAATTTTGACAGCGTATTAAAACCGTTGTGCATCGTTTGGATAAGATATTTCATTTTATTAAAACAGATAGAATTAAATAATAACACTTTGAAAACTGTTAAGGGCTGGTAATTTGTAGGTTAGGTTGCTTTGTTAGGTTGTTGTTGTTGTATTTTTGAACTTTGAACTTTACGGACTTAATGCACACTTTGTGTCTCTAATCGAATGAAGAGGAAATTACTTTCTTCAGAAATGGAATAAAAGAGAAATCATGCAAATTTTATTTATCTATTTTGGATAATTAATAATTTTGTAAAGTTTTCGTAAAATATTATCATAAATCTTCCATATTCAACATAAAAATATTGATTTCCACAATATTTCATTCTTTTGAACAAAGAACTTTTTCAAGGCTTCTTTAAAAACACACCAAATATCCAAATATCCAAATTCGATGATTTATTTTTACGATTTCAATTTTTTTTGTAGATTTTAATGAATAAATTTGAACAGACTTTACGAATTTCAGTAATACAGATTTCGTGTTCTTCGCACCAAGAATGAAGAAAGAGAGCCGTAAGTTAGCCTATCAACATTATAAGAAGCTAAAACAGAAAGGGACCCACAGTCGATGATATCGTAATATCAGATATCAACTATTAAAATCTTCTTTTCTCAAACAAATACAAAATCATACATGAGTAATTTTGTTAAATTTCATTCATTAAATGAACGTGAAATAACACAATCAAATCTATTAAATGAACGTGAAATAACAAACAAACAATACAAACGTGTAAAACAAAAACAAAGTGAATACGAACAATATAATTAATACAAAACAGACTTACACCAACCAAATTCAGTAATTTTTTTCAATTTTATATTGTTGTTCATAAGCTTTTTGAAAATACCCAATGAAATCTCGTTCACTTTTAACGATTTATCTTTGTTTATACAATGACTCCAATTAATGAAGCAAGATTAATCTTTCTGATTCTTTCTGTGATTCATATAAAATTTCTATAATGGGATCCGGATTATGGTTATTTCTCATACAATGGTCCGCCCATTCTGATACCCCTTTCGTATTACTTCTATCCGCCCTTAAGTGCTCCTGTACACGTTCTTGTAATGATCTGCCTGTACTTCCAATATAAAAATCTTCACAATCTCTACATTTTAAAAGATATATGACTCCCATCTTGCGTAAATCTTTAAATTCCTTGTTAACAACCTTTTTCTTCTTAAAATAATTTATTACCTTTGTAATAATCAACCTTCACTTCATTTTCTTTACAAATCTCTTTAACATTCCTGTTTAAATTAATATTTTTATGTTGAATATGGAAGATTTATGATAATAATTTCGATATAAAGAGATACTTTGGTAAAATAATTCTTGCAAAAGCATTTATTAGCTTTTTATGTCCGTCGGTGTGTCTCAACTAAAATCATTCAGATTTGATGAAAGTTTACATTTATGTTTTCTATAAGAAATTTATCTACAGAATCCAAATATCCAAATTCGATTAATTATTTTTGTCATTTCAATTTTTTTTGTATGATTTTAATGAATAAATTTGAACAGATTTTACGAGTTTTTGTGCATGAAGATGAACCTCTGGTAGGTTTGAAAGGCTCCACTATTTGTAAATATGTATTTTTATTTATCAAACTATTGTGTGTACAATTGTATATATCTTTAGTTCACGAATTTCAGTAATAAAGATTTCGTGGTCTTCGCGCCAAGAATGAAGAAAGAGAGCCGTAAGTTAGCCTATCAACATTATAAGAAGCTAAAACAGAAAGGGACCCACAGTCGATGATATCGTAATATCAGATATCAACTATTAATCATGGTATAATGTGTTCTGTGTAACTTTAATAATTACAATTTTATTAATAATTTTTATGTTGATTTACATTAATCTACTTTTTTTGAATAAATTTCCTTTCATTTCAAAGTTAAAATAACCTAATGAGAAAGTATGTTTTAACGCTGGTTTTACCTTCGCAGTCTTGTTTGATTAGAAACGTATCCTTTCCTCTTGTAAGAGGGAATTATTGATACTTCCTCTGCTTTCTATATTCAAGTTTTATATATCAAAAGCCTTTTGATGGGCGAGACTGACGACTCCATAAGTCTATTCTAAACATACAACTTTATCATAAAAATCTTGCCAAATTCAAGATATAAGTTTACATGAACGAGTAAGAAATGAAGAAATTTGCTTCTTACTTCCTTAAGGAATGGCCACGATCTGAGAGGTAATGTTATTCATTGAAATATTGAAAAAGCATGAATACAATGATTAAACAAATAGGAAAACATAACTTTCGAATAAGGAATTAGAACATGTAATTCATAATAAAGTTAAATGGGATCATTATAATTGTCATTCAAGACATACTATTAACAGTAAATGGCTTGTAAATAACTGTAATGACTTCCAACGTTCATAATTACATAATTTTGCAATTAATTTTTTTTGGTTTACTTTTAAAACAGAGCTTTAACATTAACAATAATAATGTTTGAAATAATTAACTCTTATATAATTGGATAGTAATTGACAAAGGACTCCAATAATTTAAAAAATAAAGTAAGTATCAAAGGTCGTTTCTTCACTAAAAGAAGTGAATATTCGGATCATTGCTTCTTTAAAGTGTAGATAAATTCGACAACGCAAAATGTAAGCAATTTGGATAATCTGGGAACTTTAGTATACATAGCTATTAAATCAGATATTTTAGTCTGCTTCCAGAAAACACGAATCCTACGATTCACATTACGATTTTGACTTAAAAATTTAGGATATCACAATAATAGATAAGACGACTTCTGTAATAACAAGAAGTTTTGAAATTTTCCTTAAAATATCCTTAAAATTTCTTTTTTTATTAGTCTTTCTTTTCTTTAAAGTTTTAAAAATGACAAACGAAAAGCCTACGTTCACTTTTAAATTATGTAGATAAACGTAAATTTAAAAGTAGACGTTGTTTAACAATAAGTACGCGCTCATTATTTAGTTCGGTTATTTAAATTCGTAAATGAACCCTCGGGCAAGTAAATGGATTAGGTAAAAAGATTAATAGCCATTGTTACATATCATTATTTGATATCAAAAAGGATTTGCATCATCATAAACAGTGTAGTTTAGATAGTTCAGCCTATTCTTTCTCTCGATTGGTCTGATCATTTCGATTGAGTGATCTTCTTCTACTGCGTTTTCCTTTATCCTGATACAGCATGTCTGGTATACATTGATCATCCATTTTACAAATATGCTGAAACCAAATATTTCTATAAGTAAAATTCTTCTTACCTTCTTATTTATTCAGATGTTATAAAAAATAATACAAATTTTCGAAAGGAAAAACTACATCCTTTCTTTTTCAAGTAATCCATTTTCAACTAATAATAATGGGTGAACACGAATTAAAACTATTAATATCACCATATTATACAATTCTATTATTGGCACTAAGAAGCCAATTGTTAGAGTTGTTAAGGCCACAATATGATAACTAACAACTATTGAACCAATTCTTTAACAATTATTTTGCTTTTAGATTGTTTCCTAGATATAGTCATCAAATCATTCGCCAATTTAACAACTCTTTCATCCAAAACTATTTCATCATTTCTGTTAATATTACTTTCTTTAGAATTTCTTATAATTAAACTTTCAATATTTTTTTTAAATTTAGTATTTTTTTTCAATGCACAAGATTTCAATTACTTTATCAAAGCGATGCCCAAATTTAAGCAATGTTCCGCCAATTCAGATTTATCTACTTGTTTGTTTTTTACATAATTTATGTGCTCAAAAACCTGTTCCCGAATCGTTCTTTTTATCTCTCTAGTATAGAATTTCCTACATGTTCCACAATTAATTTTATATACAACACCCATTTGGTTAATTTTTTCACTTTGGTTAAATTTATGACATAAAATATTTTTTAATTTGTTTTGTATTCAAAACTTACATCAATTTCGTATTTTTTGCAAATTTCTTTTAATTTTAAGCTATTCTTATTCGCATATGGTAGCATAATTCTAATATGCTACCATATGCGACCATATTATAAGATGTTATAAGAATAACCTTCTTATAACCTCTGAATAAATAAGAAGATAAGAATAATTTTTATATGAATTATGAATACTAGACGAAGATTGAGGAATGAATATTGGTTTGGTACTTATTTTTATAACTAACAAATGGTATCCATAATATTGATGACATCCATTTGTTGACGGATGTCCTGATTTCTTGATGACCTTTGAAATTAATTTCTTCGACCTCTATTCTTTTTAATTGCGTTGGTGCCAGAACAATAATTCTGGAACATTAAGAAATATTTGATTTGTCATTATTTTGGAAAGTTTATGTATCCTTTCTATTCTAATCATTCTTTTCATCAAGATCTTCTGAAGTGCTTATTAGCAACTGCAATTTATTAACCATTTGAATAATCTAAGGATTGACTCATACAGATCTTTGTCTTCGTCCTCTTAGTAAAGGAGTTGATCTAGAATCCTGTTGGTTTAACGATCTTTTATTTGTCATCTCAAGAAAAAGAAATTGTCAGGCAACGTAAATATTGAGCTCAACGTAAATCATGGAAAATTTTGTCAACTTCTCGACAAGGACAGAATTTCAAAACTTTTCAAATATAAAATATGATGCAAGTTTCAAAAAGATCTATTCAACGGTTCAAAAATTACGAGAAAGATGGAGAGGGAACATAAACACATTCATAGACTGAATGATTTGAGGAGCTTCACTTTCTTAGGAAAATAAGTTAAAAAGAAGTAGAATATGTTAAGGAAGAATCAACTTTAAAATGAGAGATCCTCATATCAAAAAAAAAAAAAAAAGCTGTATTTTAAGAAATACTCAGAAAGTTCAAGATTCAATCCTTTAAATTAAAAAACCTCGGATTTTGATGCAGAGTGTTTTTAAAAAGAAACTCTAGAGTGTGAACCAATTTAAATAACTAAAAAATGATTTTAGAAAATGATTTTCAGATATTCAAGATGGAAAGATAGATAATTAAATTTTTAGTTCATGATATTTTTGAGCTAATTATTTATGTCTATTTCGATAATTAGGATTCAGCGAAAATTTCAATAACTTTCCAGCAATGAATTCAGTTAATAAAGTAATATTTAAGTCATAAAAGTCCTTTCTAAACAACCATGAAAAATCAATTTTAAAAAAGATCGTACAAAAATTATTATAAAAGATCACATGTACGAAACGAATTATAAATATGTATATATTAATTAGTTATTTCTGTTTCTATCAATTTATCTTTAATTTATAAAAATGTGATTTCCATCAGTGTTACGATCAGTGACCGGCTTACATTTTATTTATTTATGTATTTATTTATTTATTTATTTATTTATTTATTTATTTATTTATTTAACATCACAAATAAGGAACATACACGCACAAGAAAAAATGGAATCACTGATCTGTTTTTTTGAAATTTCGATACCGGGAACCCAGAACAGCTGTTTCAGGCTTCCTAGCCTTCTTCAGCTGGATTCGCCCAGTATCTGACAAACCAGCGATTCCAAGAAACACCTAAAGAAAAACAAAAGTCAACAAGAAAATGGCCCTTCATAATAAAAAACAACAATATATAAATTAAGAATAAAAAAGGGCAGAAATTTAATCCCCGCTAAAATCAACTTAGCCTGTGAAGGATTAAATTACAAAAAGAATACATTTAAATACAAGTTTAACGTGCGGAACTTAGGTTAACATCACAAATAAGGAACATACACGCACAAGAAAAAATGGAATCACTGATCTGTTTTTTTGTAATTTAATCCTTCACAGGCTAAGTTGATTTTAGCGGGGATTAAATTTCTGCCCTTTTTTATTCCTAATTTATATATTGTTGTTTTTTATTATGAAGGACCATTTTCTTGTTGACTTTTGTTTTTCTTTAGGTGTTTCTTGGAATCGCTGGTTTGTCAGATACTGGGCGAATCCAGCTGAAGAAGGCTAGGAAGCCTGAAACAGCTGTTCTGGGTTCCCGGTATCGAAATTTCAAAAAACAGATCAGTGATTCCATTTTTTCTTGTGCGTGTATGTTCCTTATTTGTGATGTTAACCTAAGTTCCGCACGTTAAACTTGTATTTAAACTTATTTATGTAGTTAGTTAGTTAGTTAGGTAGTGAGTTAGTTATATAATTGGCCGTTCTGTTCTTATGAAATTTCAATGAGACATCCTAAGAATAGAAAGAAAGAATATGCATTCTTTTGTGATGTGGAGCCAAATAAAAAAAACTATATACTGTATATGTTTGCTTTGAGGTGTTGCCTTGTTTTAATTTTTGAACACAACCGAACTTTAAGAAACATGAAATAGTTTTGGTTTTTCATGGAAATATCGGAATTTCTATTAGCTTTGGAAATTTCCTTCCATCGGTTCCCGGCTGTGCCGAGTACTTGAAATTATGTTCATACAACATTGATGGATTTAGAGAACGGATAATCTGACAAAATGTGAGATGAAGGAATCTTTTATTTAGGCAAATATTAGTGTAGCTGAACTTGATCCATTTCAGTTCTAAAATAATCCTTTAGATGTAAACAAGCTTCACATGTTACGTGGGTAATTGCATTTAGCAGCGTAGCTGTAGGGGAAGGGCCTTGAGTGCCACTGAGAAAGGAGGTCCCATATTCATTAACCTCATTTCATTCATTACTCTTTTTTTTATTATTATTATTTTTGGAAAACAAGATCCGCTGTTTTCTTTTGCGAGAAAGACCTTGGATAGTATTTTGATGATTTCTCTCCAGGTATCAAAGATTTTTAGCTAAATCACTGATTAAATTTCGTTACAATTTTCGACTTTTTTCTGAAAACCGTTTCCAAAGTAGCAGTTGCATTCAAGTAGATTACGATATCCCCACTGTCAGATTTCGTTAATTTATTTCATTGAAAACTTCTCTGCAACTGACATTACTCCTTAGCCATAAGGAAGTGAGGCTATAAAATTAATCAATCTATGAGTATATCTGTGCTCTCTCCCCCCCCCTCCCACCTAATAATTTTTGAATCGGAGAATAGGTCTTCTTGAAACTTAACATACATATTTATGGACAAGAGACGATGTAACTTTTTTATTTCAAATTCTCTTTTTGGTTCTTACAAAATAATTAGCGCTTGAAGTTGTACAAAAATTCTCTTATAATAGCTTTAGGACCGAAACAGTAGATTTTGATCTATGTCTTAACAATGCATATATAAATATTAATATGCTTAGTAATTCTCTTAATACTGCGCATTAATGTGATTAAAATTAATTGGATCTAGAAATCAATTAGTTTTGGTTTTTTTTGTTTTTTTTTGCAATAAGTGAAAATCTGCATCTTTTTTTTATTTTCGACAGGTATTATAATTTTAAAATAAACAGACACGTCCCTTTGTATCATTTTCACGAATTTAAAACAACAAAGAAAAATGAAAAAAAGTATTATTTTAAGGAAAATACTTTTCAAGTTCTTTCAGAAACGTCTTGGTAAAATTTATTTTTCTGAAAGGAAACGCAGAAGTCAATGTTGTTTATATTCAGGCAGAAATTGATTGTAACAAAAGAATTAGTGAATTTATCGTTGGTTTAGATGCAAATTTTATCCTTAAACAATCGAAAGCTAATAACATTTTACTAATTGGACTCATTTCAAGATTGTTGATTGCATTAGTCCATATTTGTAGAATGCAATCAGCGCGGCTCTTTCTGGAAAATACACAACGCGAGATAACCATATCTGCTATTGATTATTGCGATTCGTGTAAAGGACTTGAAATGGGTTTATTATCCTTTTGGTCGGCTGCAACAGCGAACTTCGACAACACAATTACCACGAAACAAGACCAGATTTAATGAATCTCCTGTTCAGCTCATTAGGTCAGTGCCACCACCACTGCTGCGTCATTTGCATTCTCACGAGGATTTCTAATGATGGAGGACTTAACAGACAACGTTTGTACCTACATGATAAGATACTTCATCAAAATGTCATTGGCCACTGAGAACCAGTTCAGCGAAACGAAATCTCGAACCCGTATTCACTAATAAATTCAACGCAATTACAATTAAATGAATTAATCATTGATTTTGTATAGTACACCATGGGGCCAAAAGTTATCGGACAATCTCATCTTTTGTGTCTTAATACAATCATGCATACTTTAATCATGTTCTGATCAGCCATGAAAGCACCAAATATAGCTAAACTGTAAAACTTTGGAGCTCTGATAGACCACCTATGTTAGATGGTATACAGTAGTCTTATACAATTTGTCAGAACCATTAACAAAGTTTATATATAGGCCTATATATATATATTGATTTTGACAATATATGTAAATATATGTTCTCAGCGAAAATGATTTGATAAACGGTCTAGTAAAGAAATATTTTATGATATATAAATTCTTATGAATGGAGTATCTCCAAATATATTGGCCCTTTTCCACGTAAAGATTCGGAAACTCTAAGAAAGGAAAGAAAAGTAACTCGAACAGAATAGTTGAATAAATTTGCTGAAATGACGGATAATTATCTGGCATCAGTAATTCAGATAATAATGCAATAAAATTATATAGTAGATCAGTGTTAAACTCATGTCCAAAATCAAAATGAAATATTAGAATTTATCGTATACGGCTATAAAATAAAGCGAAATTAGTAGATGACCATGTACGAAATATTTCTTTTTAATTCTACAGGGTGGCGCACATGACACCGGCTCCAAAATAATAATACAACAAAAAGAAATGTCTATTGGAACCGGTTTTATTTGCTCTGTACAATCGCACTTCAAAGTAAAATTATCAAGTAGTCGTTTTTTAATAACTGTGAAATAGTCCGCAAATTTACTAGTTACATAATTTATACTATTTGTTATTCAACTTTCTTTCTGCAGACGATTTCGCTGCGGCTTTTTGTTGGGGATTTTACACAAGATAATAAATTCTTGCAGATCCTTCGTGAAATGAAATATAGGTCATCTAAATTCGAAACCATGAATATCTATTCAGATAATAAAAAAAAAATCACACAAACTTTGGTTAAGTAAGAAAAATATTTAAAATATAACACAACTGTTATCATTTTGTTTTGTTTTGTTTTTTTGTATTTTTGTAACTTGAAAATGGCAATTGAAACTGTAATTGCCGAAACGTTGTGTAATATTTTAAATATATTAAATATAGTTCTTACTAAACCAAAAGTTTGTGTGATTTTTTTTAATTATCTGAATGGATTTTTACCTCTCACATGTTAAATATAGACTACCATGAATATCTGTTTATGAAGTTATCCAAATAATAAAAACAAATATTGAAACTAAAAAAATTAACAAACTTGCGGCTTAATTAAAAACTCTACCATCCGGAATTAAGATTTGGAAAGAAGAAAATTAAAGATGCTCCTTTAAATCAATCCAAAACATATAAAAAAAAGCAATTATTTCAGACTAAAACTTAATGAAAAAAATAATTAAATCAATAAACTCAGTTAAACTGAACTAATGATTTACGGATTCAGTTAATTGGACAAGCAAAATAAAACAAATTAAAACACGCAATTTTAACTAAATTTAGAATCACCACTCAAGAAAAATTTACACAACATCTTTCGAAAGATGAAATTCAGAAAATCTATTTATCATCTAAAGCATCTTGCACATCGATCCGAAAATCGGACAGTCGGACGTATTCTCTTTCACAAGGCCACGAAACTATCTCCGACGTCGTCTATAGGACATGTAACATTCAAATCGTTCTTATAGACGACGTTTTGTGGATTCAACCGTCCGATTTTCGGATCCATGTGAAACGCCCTTTAGGGAGCGTTTGAGACCAAAATTTTCATATTGAAATGAAAAAAGATAAGGTGAATGAGGGTGTTTTGAATACGTAAATTTTGGACTGAATCACTATTTTTAAATTGTGTTCCAAAACACCCTCATTCACCTTACCTTTTTTCATTTCAATATGAGAATTTTGGTCTCAGGCGCTCCCCTTAAGCCCATTGCACATGGTTCCGACCGACCGATTTTCGGATCCATGTGCAATGGGCTTAATAGTCAAACACTTGAGAAAGAACATAATCACCACTGTTATAATATTATCTATCTACTTATCTATCTTTAAAGGAACATGGAGCAGCGACTCCAGTAAGCATACTATACAAACTTAAAAGTGAGAGAGAGACAAATGCAGGAAAAAGAAAGTTCAACCCAATTTCATCAATTAAACCCAAGGATAGCAGCTGAGTTTCCAGCACCAATGTTAACTTATTTCTAAGATAGTTTTAAAATGGCTATCAAGTATTTCAAGACGACAAAAGTATAATCCTTTCTATTGCTGATAAATAGGGGATGGTTGCCTAATTTGTATCATTTTTCGTAATTGATTTAATTTTAATGATTTTAATGATGAGTTTCAAAGTTATTTCAAAAGTAAAATCTTAATTTCTGTTAAGTTGGAAAAAGTATCCAATAGCAAAAATTTTGGAATAAGTCACTACAAGATCTACAAGATCAGTTTTTTGGAAGTCTGCAGTCGGTACAATTTTAGAAAACTGGTTTCTAAGTTGTGCCGGTGGATTCCTAACTTATACCACATGTATTGCTTCTGAGACTGCACAGTACTTTCACTTTCAATAGGTAAAATATATCTTTTTTAAGGATTTTCTCACTCCTGCACATTTTGAATGAAACCAGGTTAAAATTCAAACAACTAATCATCCCATCTGCTCTATATTCGTTACAGATTTCACAGTAGCAGTAGTCGAGTTGTATCTTTTATCTTTTGTATTTTTCGTTTTACTCTTGGTGATGGAGAGAGCATTCTTGTTGGGACACACTCATTTAGTCCATAATCTCCATTCAAATATGCTGCAATCGCCAAATCCTGGGTCCATTTTTATATTGACTTAAATGTAATTAAATGAAAACCTAATTAGGCCTACTGTGAACAGAATCTGAATGACGAGTGACAGAAAGACTTTATTATGATTATCTTTAATTTAATTTCAATGGGTCTAAAAACTAATGGCGAAGCTAAAATAAATGTGAAAGTGAAAATGACAGCTAAAAACTAAAACACCATAGAAAAAATTCTGCCAAATAATAATAAGCAATTATTATAATTAATAAGACAGAAATTGTGTTTAATTACAACTTTTACTTAATAGGCCAAAGATAATTTCTTTGAAAGTTGAAATTATTATTATTATTAGTAGTAGTAGTATTAAAATTATGATTACATTATTAACTACATTATTTTATTATGTATTACACTTATATTATATTATAATGTGAAATTACTTCACTCCAGAACCCGTTTGATAGGGATTTTTTTACCCCTGTCGGGACTGCAATGTAATTTAATTAAATAATTTAAAAAAGTAGTAGTAGTAGTAGTAGTAAGTAAAAGTTTCAAACCTTGGGTTTCCCCAGCAAAGACAACATGGCGGGTCAAGGACCAAAGCACATATTGCCAAGTGTAAAGAAATGTGCAAGGATGGTTACGGATGGTGGTTGTGTCCAAAAATTTCCTAATAATGCGTGTTGTGTTGAGTACCACTGCCTTCTGTAGTTGTGCATAATTGTTTTAGTGAAATCCTAGTATGCTGAGGCTGTGGTGCGAAGTGCCAGACCAGTGGCGGACAGGACGATGGGTACAACATGTACTCGGTCCTGCCTCCAATGCTTCTGGAGCTCGTGTGCTAGATTGGTGTATTTACTGATCTTGTCAAGGCGATCTTGAGTGAGTTTTCTTTATTATTATTATTATTATTATTTTGGTTGATAGACCCATTGAGCTAGAATTGAATGTTACGCTGAAATCATTATGCCAACTACCAGGACCATTGAAATTATGCTAGATCTGAAGTTGATAGCATTGTAACCTACAAACTCGTTACATTATCCAACTCAGCTAAATGATGTATCCTTAAAAATTAATGTAATTGCGTATCACAATTTATTAATTACATTGTAATTGTTTCGCAATTGTACCGGTATATTTTAGGAAACGGAAGTCGGTACAATCTTCGCCATTTTTTCTTTGTCAGATGTTTGAAGCCAAACCAAGACAAATTCAAATCATAAACTTGGTGGGAATTAGCACACATTAACGCAGTTTCAAGTCATATATAGCACGATTTAGTTTTAATTTTCCTTTCAAATGTTCTTTTCTTCGCTACGTAATGAAAAATTTAAGTTGAAATGATGAAAAAACCAACTTTTCTCCTTCGATTTGCCATATGCACTGGCTTAATCATGACCACTCATAAAATGGCTTTCGAATATGCATACTTCACAACATTCAAGCTGGATGGTACCATCTGTTGAGGACGTATTTTTTAATAAGGTAGTACAATTGTATTTTTAGATTGTATTTTAGGCGCCGGTACAACTTACCCAAGTTTCTTCTATCATCCAGACTAAATAATAAAAAAAATTTTTTTTTTAAAAATTACCCTAAACTTCAATTTCTTTGACAAGATAAATCTCCATTACGCTCTGTAACGTAGCTAGAGTTGAATCCAGATTTTACATTGAATAGAGTTTGTTTGCAATTGTTCATGTTTTGCAGGTTTATGTTAGATTTAAAATAAAAAAGTAAATGGATAGCACTTTCAGTTGTAATGGCTTCACTATATGAATAATCAGGAAATTCAAGAAAAAGACTACAGTCATGCTTTAAGATAATGAATTGGAAAGTATTGTAGAATGTTAAACCTACGGGGAGCTGTTATAATATAAACCCTTGCTCCAGCAGAAGATTACTTGTAACTACACGCTATAAAAACTTTGGTGTGAAAACTAAGTTGTGAGAAAAAAAAAACGAGTAAGACAGATTTTTAAACGACTGAGTATATATTCTCTTAAAAAGTCTGTTACAAATATTTTGTTGTCCTAGTTCACTCATATGAAATTACTGCTTGTAAATCATATCCTTCTTAACTATTCAGTTACACCCTTGGATAACCTCGCTTCAAGATTAGATTACAAAAGTCTCTTTGTGAAATCTTTAAGTATAGTCACTTTGAACTCTTGACTCTTTAACTTTATACTCGCTACTTGTCTTAGCTAAACTGTTGTACTTGAATGAAAGTCGATGGTCAATGTATTCGTGTCCTTGGACCGTCCGTGTAAAGGAGAATCAAAGACATACTTACAAAACTTGCTGTTGAATCATCTTCGATCTAACCTCTTGAATATCCGATTACTTGCATGGATAATTCGGTTCCTCTTCGTTGCATTCTTCGGCTTTCGAACCCTTTAGAACGTTGTATAGTGATCGGGATTATTTCCTAAATCCTTCTCACCAAAGTAAACTTTAATTCTGCAGTTTAATACATATCAATCTTAGTTATGCATTTCCTATTGCAGGGACTAGGAACATTGGCTCAAGATAATTCCTATTATATCCTCGATGAAACAACGTTGGAATACATATTTTGTTTTACACCTCGGAAAACAACTCCATCTTTTTCTTCCAACCTCAGAATTCATTCATCGCAACAATACGTCTCGAGTTCACTGTTCAAAAACAATCGTTACTACTTGGCATCATGTGTATCTCTTCTTTATTTGAACGTGATTGTTGCGCTGTTCTTTTGTTTTTTATTTCCCTCAGATTATTCACGATTATTTTTTGACTTCTCTTGGAATTGTCTCAGGTTTGAAATACGTTAGAAAATTGTTCAGGTAACCTTTTCTCAATTCAAACCTACAAGTATTTATTCATGTGCAAGTTAACGAGTTTTGTAAACCCCTAACCTAGCCTTAATGTTTTCTACTGAATAAAATCTAACACATTCAATACTATCCATATAGTGCACAGTAGTCGAAAAAGAAAACAGGTTCCAGATCCATTGTTACAGATATGACTTTAGGGTCTGATTTGGATTGAAGAAAAGACACAAGTGTATTTTGTTTTCTTTTTTTCCGCAAGGCGAGGGTCTGTGGATTGCATAAAAGAAAATTTTAAATCAGTAGGATAGAAGAAAATTAAAGGGAATAACAAATCAAATCTGAGATCCCTTGGAACGCGTATTTGATGATTTCGTCAAGATAGCACTGGATTAGATATATCTTAGTAAGACAATTAAATACACTACAACCTCGTTTATCCGGACTAACTGGGACCAAAGGCAATCCGGAAAATCGAAAATCCGGATAATCCGGATAAGATGGGTAATAAGCAAAACAAATTATTAAATAAGCAGACTTACCGTTTATTACAATAAAAAATTATGTTTTGTAACAAAATTACTCTAGTAAAGCTTTCTTGAACTCTACAAAAAGCATTTTATTACTGTACCATAATTTATTGTACAATCTATGCAGGAACTGTACATTTAATCAAAATAAAAAGCGAATGTTTGGCGTACTTGTAGTTATGTTCTTGTTATCATAGTTAAAATTATTATCTATGTGAAAATTAAATAAAAAAAAAATGTCTACAAATCTGATCCGGATTATCCGGAGATCCGGACCAACGAGGGCCGGATAAACGAGGTTTTAGTGTAAATAGAAATCCACTGAAGAAAAAAAAATATCTTTTTAAAATTTAAAAATATGACTTTCCTAATTCATTGCTTGAAATATTCTTTTAATATTAAATTTCAAAAAATGTACGTAGAAATGGTGTTGTTAAAGATGATATTCCAATTTGAGATAAATACATTTTGATTGATTCTAACATTTTTGTTACATATAACTGTTCTTTGTTTCTTTTTAAATCTTGTTAAAAAAAAATTCTGATAATTTCGATTTGAAGGAAAAATGAAATTCAAGAAAACCAAACTATTCTACTATAATATTCACTGAACCAAATAATTCAACAGTCAGGAATGACTTCTTTATTAAAAATATTTGTTGGATATTTATTTATTTATTCACCCGAAAAGGACTACAAGTCATTAAATGCCACAAAAAAATCAATACTGGGAAGTGTTTGCTGATCTCAAGACAGCAGCGAAGAAAACAACATGTCAAACTGATTTCCTCTGGAGACAGTAATTACCAGAACCAAAGCAAATAACAGAAAAACTGTTGACTTCCAACCAAGTGAATATGGCCCCGATTCCAGAAAACGTGAAGCCGTATCTCAGTCTCAGTACGTTTATTACTATTTTGAAGAAGAACTAAACAGTTTATTACATTGCGAGCAGTTAAACTCGTCAAAACTATCGAGATAATACTTAATACCCAATGTCGATGCTTCAGAATTACAGCAAAGATTACAATGAAGAAACCCACTGAGAAGAAATTATTTTGCCAGCAGATCTAATAAAGAAAGCAATAGATGAGATAAATTATTTTCCATTTTTTCAACCTTAGCTGCATCGATTAAATGGTTAATTATTGAAAATTTATGATATTTAGAATGTAGCTGTGAGATTGCTGTGAAATTGCTTCCTCACATTCGAAAAACATTGCATCTGAAGGGAGACAAAAACCAAACGCTGAGTTGATAAACATAAAGCATCAACAGTGTATGGAATGAAGAATATTCCAAATGTATCTGGAAAATTACACGGATTATCTTAAGTTAATAATTTCAACTGATTTTTAAAATTTAAATTAAGAATTGTATGTAAAAAGGTTTAACGTGCATTAAATGCAACATGAAAAATGGAAAAACGTTGAAAATGCATAAGTTCGTTTGCTTTCCCGCCTTGAGCCATCATTGACGAGAATCTGGGACAGCTGTTTCGTCCTTGTTAGGACTCATCAGCCAGATTTACCCTCAATGATCAAGCTCCGAACTCCCGAGAGCGGGAGGAGGATCCATAGGCTTTCGCGCGTTCTGAGCTTGATCATTCAGGGTAAATCTAGCTGAAGAGTCCTAATAAGGACGAAACAGCTGTTCCAGATTCTCGTCGATGATGGCTCAAGGCGGGAAAGCAAACGAACTTATGCATTTTCATCTTTTTTCCGTTTTTTAAATTAAGAATTGAAGATGTTATTTCTCATTTTCTAATTAAATATATTTTGAAAAAAAAAAATATTTATACATATAGGCCTGGTAAATAGACATAATACCTTCAATTAATAATTTCAAGAAAGATAAGCTTTCGTTATTTTTAATTTATCAATTGATGATATTATGTTTATTTAATATATATTATTTGATCCAAATGTGTTGGTAATCATTATACAAAAAAACCTTGAAACTGTATTCATTTTCGACAAACGATAATAAGGCTAAGACACATTACTATAGGCTATTCTTCTGGCATTTTGGACAAGCAAAAATAGGAAAAAATAAAAAATTAAATATAATTTCATAGTCGATTTTTTTTTTAACCATCAACTAATAAAACCTTAATAAAGGAGATCCCTGTTACTCCCATTTACAATTTTATCGATTACTGACTCGACTTCTTGATTAATGGTCACATAACTTCTGTTAATGATAAATTCTAGAGGAACGAAATGTTTACATTATAACGCAATCATCAATTTCGGACGATCCACTAATAAATTTCCTAATCTCAATTTTTAGGCAATACCCTTTGATTAAGTTTGGAGTGAAGGTTTCTATGCAAACTTCCCAGTACTGATGTCCCAACTCTTTCCAATATTTATTTATGTATTTATTATTAATATTATTTATTCTTTATTTATTCATTTCATTGCATTTGATTTAAAATTTAAAATAAGGTGATCAGATTTTAACATCGGCAAAGCGGGACACCATTCATCTAGGGCTCCTAGGCACTTGATATTCCGTAAATCTACAACCAAAAAAAAAAAAAACGGAATCTCCAGTTCAACAACCAAAAAAAAAAAAAAAAAAAACCCAATTTCAATAACCAAAAAAATCGGGACTTTTTTAAAACGCCGCGGGACGCGGGATAAATTGTTAAAAATCGGGACGTCTGGTCACCTTATTTAAAAGCGTTTTTCATGCTATAGTTCAATTCACCGAAGAATACAAAATGGACGTAGCAATTAGTAATGGATTAAATCATTCTCGCTATCTAACATCTATTCTTGAATGTCGTAAACTGTTCCTGAATGAATGTAAAAATAAATCGATAGCATAAATCACTGTAATTTCCTATATCTTGTGCGTACCCATATTATTATTGTACGCTCAAATTTTAATTTATTTATTTAACTTGCCGATTATCAAGTTTACTTATTAATTGATTTTTTTTTATTCATATTGTAAATACTCATTGTCAGTTGGACTTCCAGGCATGTTTAAGAGGTATGATCTTTCCTTATTTACCAAACTTTCTTTAATAAAACCAACTCTACATAATTAAATTTAATGTGCAGCCGTAACCGTAGAATGGAAAATAAAATTAAAATTATTTTCCATCCTTGACGACATTGCTGCACGTTAAATTTAATTATTTATGGCTAACCGGGTACCGTCGCTTCGCTCCGGAACCAATGCATATAAACCATTAAAAAAAAAAAGCAAATTAATATTGAGGTCGGAGAATATACGACTTCCCAGCCCGTTGTGGCCTTCTCCGCTTAACTGTGGTGTATTGCGGGTTGGCGCCACATACCTGGGGTTGCGCCACACACATTTTTGCATGTATCTTGCAAACGTAGAAACGTTTGTGAATGACTAATATATCGTTCGATAGAACTTTCAAATACCAACATTTTCTCAATATAATATTCTCTTCCAACTTTTATACTTTTCGTTTAAATTGAGAAAAAGTCAAAATTTGATCCTTTAAATGGCGACATTTTGGAAACCAAAAAAAATTTTCGAAAGATTTTTGTAGCATTTTGTTTGCCTTAAATAGATCTACATTTTATCCATTTACATGACCAGTCTATCTCTTATAGTTTGGTCACAAAATTCGAAAAACTTAAAGTCTTATGACAGAATGACAGACAGAATAACGTTTTTATAATATATAATTATATTATTCTTTCTTACTTTGTATTTACAAGCCTTTGTATACCCGAAAGTTTGAAGGTCGGGTCTTTAAATCCTACATTTATTACTGGTAGTCTATTTTTTAAATGTTGTTTGTTTTTTGTTGTTTTTTTTTGGATCCCACTGCCGGGAGTGGGAGTGGGATCCAAACCCTTTCACGCCTTCCTAAGCTTATCATCGAGGGTAAATCTGGCTGAAAAGTCCTAAATATAAAGAACGAATCAGCTGTCCCAGCTTCCCATCGATGATAAGCTCAAGGCGTGAAAGTTTGGCAATGTCTAGGCTTTTTTTTTTTCCATCCTATGAAAACAACTTCAAATAAGGGTGTTTTCTACATTAATAAATTGTCATTAACCAATCAATTAATACTGGTAACCGAGTGAAATGGTAATCTATGGTGTAAAAATTGAAATCTTGTTAGGCACTGTGGCTTGAGTGGCAATGACGTCATGACCAGTGCACACCTTCCGTGAAGTACCGTTGTTGGAATTCCAAAGTTATGAAAAAATGTCCATGTCCAATCGAAGTTGCCATACTTCTTGCATTGGTTTTTCCAGGATTTTTTTAATCGGTGGCCTGTTAGATGTATTGCTACCTTTATTCCTTTATCTTCTTCAGTATTTTTGGGAAATGTGAATGTGACCCGAAATTACTTAAATAAGATGAAATATTAGAAATTGGTAATTAGATTACTAATGAGATTCACACAGACACAAGAAACTGTCACGCAGTTACATTAATTGCGGCTCAGAGTAAGCTGTGACAGTTCTTCAGATTGAGAGCCACCTTGAGAACCACCTTCTTCTGTATTTTTGAGAAATGTGAATGTGACCCGAAATTACTTAAATAAGATGAAATATTAGAATTTGGTAATGAGATTATTAATGAAGATTCATATAGAGACAAGGTCCAAAGAAACTGTCACGCAGTTTCATTAATTGCGGCTCAGAGTAAGCTGTGACAGTTCTTCAGAGAGCCACCTTGCAACTGCTGTCAGTGCGAACTTTCGTGACAAAGGAGCAATGGTCTTAGCTCAACTATGACATGAACTGTTGGTACACTTGACCACATGGACCACAATCTTTCAAGTACAACTGCTGAGAGATCATTTCATTGCTGGTATCAGTCTGTTTCAGTTTTCTACATTGTCTATTTGGACTAATCAAAGATTAGTCTGTCTTTGGCTGCTTTCAGTTGCTATAAATCCTCATCACTGTGCCAGCTGTGGCTTTGAAGACAATAGAAGTGTCTGTCCCACACCATTCAAATGAATCACAACCAAAGGAGGGACAATTAGAAGGTGAGAAATTGAAGTAAAACAATTGGCTGCAGCATGGTAGTAAACTGTTGGAGAAAGAGGAATTTTAAAAAGCTGCTGATATTGTGGCCTGGTCAACTTTTCATGCTTCCAAGAAAGGAAGATCTTCACACTAGTCTTAGTCAGATGTTGCCCCTTGTAGAAAAGGCAGCTAAGGCATGCATGACGAAGCATAGGATGAATGTCTTGCGTTGGGCTACAGAATATCTAAACCCTGGACATATTCCCGTTCTGGCAGTCGGTGCACTGCTTTATGCCTTAGCCACGTTCACGCAATGGAAGTGGCCTAATATGGACGGAGGGGAAAGGTTCATTGTAATGATGGCAGTGCCGTAGCTAGAGGATTGGGGGCCCCGGGGCAGAGCCGGCGCTAGGAGGGTGCGGGGCCTCGGGCAAGATGAATTTTGCGGGGGCCCTTAACAATTCTATTTTAACAACCAAAAAAAAAAAGGACAATCTTATTTTAACAACCAAAAAAAAAAGGACA
>JAFIDM010012231.1:152213121-152233905 GCA_023159025.1 Thereuonema tuberculata
AAAAAAAAAAGGACAATCTTATTTTAACAACCAAAAAAAAAAGGACAATCTTATTTTAACAACCAAAAAAGAAAGGACAATCTTATTTTAACAACCAAAAATAAAAAGGACAATCTTATTTTAACAACCAAATAAAAAAAAAACAATAATCCTATTTTATCCTCTTTCTTCTAAGTTCGCCAACCCCTAACGCCGGCTCTGCCCGGGGCAACAGGTGTTTATGGTTTCGTAAAAAAAAAAATCCCCCTTCGTTCAGGGGCCCCCTTTGCTCGGGGGCCCCGGGGCACTGCCCCAGCTGCCCCGGTGGTAGCTACGGCCTTGAATGATGGGTGGTTTGCATGAGAATGGGTGGTTTGATGAGATGGCGATGTAGAAAACATTTGGTGATTATTTGGAGGGATCAGGATGGACAAACTCGTTGACAGAAGCTGGTATTGCATCATCAAGCACAGCCGATTCTTTCTTTTTGGTCTCACATGTGACTAGAATAAGACATGCTCACCAAGTTACATCCTTGGCATATCCAGGAGCATGCTTTTCTATACCCTGAAGGACTACACAATGATGAAACAGAAGATTTCATGGGGAAAAGAAATTGGCCAAAAGAGTCCGACATTCCGGTATTGTGACGCGATTCTTAACATGGAGCTCCTGGCCCTTTCATACATTTTTTAGAATGTATAAAAATTTTTGTCTTTAGTACATTTTCAAAACAAAAACTTGGTGAATAGTTTATAAATGGTAGGCCTACACAGATACACCAGTAACAGGTAATATTGTGAATTAATAGATCGTCTGATGCATTTAAAAATGATATAGTTGTATTCCCTAAACCCTAAAATGTATATTTACACACCACGATTGTGATTCTAAGTACTTTAGAAGCAGAGATATTGGTAATGTACTTATATTTCAATATGGCCGCCGGAGGAGGTGGTTCCTATCGAAAATTGAAAGTAATGGTTCTAAGTAGCGCATGAAAAAAATTTAGTGCTTTTATCCGGTGTGTCCACATTCATTTTAATTTTGTCGTTAAGCTACAGTACTATTATATATTCAATTAGAATAAATAGATTTTATAACAATCATATTCCAGTAGCCCCCCCTTTTAAGCTTATTGTTTATAAATTCTATTTGCTTTTACAGTTCATATGGAATTGCTTACGTTCGGCACTCTCCATAAATTACGTACCAAAGTCGGGGGGAGGGGGCTGCTTAGTGTGACGAAATGTGAGGACATCACATTTCACTTGAGCGCATATTTTGAAATCAAAAATACCTTAATATGAATTAAGAAATTCATTAAACACCAGTAATTATCTAAATTTTAAAGTTCAAATGAAAATATGCTTGAGTTTGAGAAATATGCATCAAATTTCTAATAATACGAAAAAAGGTAATTTTTACTTCAGATTTTGAATTCTCTTAAGATCTAACTCGATTATTTACGAAATAATATGAAATACGAAAAAATACCTATAATTTCAAAAAAGAGATCGTTTTAATTTTAGATTTTGATTCTATTTTTAATATTGTATTTAAATTATTTGATTTTTTAATATCTTTGCAGGAAAAATTAAAAAATATTTAATGTATTTACTAATAGTATATTAAAATGTATTTACAATTAAAATCCTTTTTTTTTATTTTTGGTTGCTTAAAAGACAATTGATTTATTGTTCCACGGTCTCATAGGCCTTTTGCCAGTTAAAGGATAACGTTCTCTATCAATTCTTCGACTGATTAAACAACTTAAACGCAGAAACTAATTAATAGGTGTTCTGAACTGAATCTTACAAATACTGAATCTTTATAAATAAGAAAATACCAAAAATTAGTGGGACATATAAGCCCCTATTGTCTAATCTTCATAGATGAGTTTGTTTTTTATAGCTTTATAATATGGACAATTAAGATTTGACCCTTATCAAAAAGCAATCATTTATATCAAATTTTAAAATTCAGAGATTGAGGCAAATGAATATATCTAGTCAGCTTTTGGTGTTTGTGCATCCATCTTAAGGATATTAAAATGCTAATTTAATTATATGCCCAGTAGTATTAAGTAATTCAAGAACAACGCACTGATCGACATCTTATTTGATATTTAACAACCTAGTTCTGTTTTATCCATATTTGATTGTATTGTGATCCGAATTCTCAGCTAATTGAGGGAATAACTCACTTATCTTATAAGTTCATCTTATAAGTTTAGTCAAAATTCAGAGATTTCCAAACTTTTTTGGTTAACAGCACCATTAGGGCATCAACATTTTTTTCAGGCCCTCAGGGATCAAATGAAAAACCTAATAGTTCTGTTAATTAAGCAATTAGGTTCAGACAACTTTAGTAGTTTATGTTCTAACATTCTGATAGTTGTTTGTAAAGAATATGGCAAATAAATTTTTTTTAAAAATATACAGTATTTTTATTTCATCCTCTAAAATCTGAAATTCCCTGCGGTGGCAACATGAGTTTGCTACTATAAACGGGAGCCGTGGCGCACAGTTTAGAAATCGCTGTCAATTTCTTTTTTGGTGTTGCTATAGTAATTTTAAAGAAACTGTTGAGATACTGCCAAAAGGTTTAGCTGCCCCCTATTAACTTCTTTAATACACTCGGATTCCTGGTTGACGTCTGTTGTTGGCTGGAGTATTTGTCCAATGGATTAATGAAGGTTCTTTTGATCTCAACAAACAGGATTGTTGATATAACAATGTTCCCTAACTGATTGTACTGATTACCAAACAAATGTAATTAATACAAATCTCTTGTAATATTAATATAAAATTGGCATTGAAAATAATAATAATATATACAGTATATATATATATATATATATATTCTTTTTTCTGCTACAGCAGAATTTATTTTTTTCTCATAAATTCTTCCTTTGTACATTTTGTCTATGTAGAAAAATGATCTGATAACATCTGTTTCAAGCCCTCTAACGATTTAGTGAATATTCTAAATTCTATCTTTACCTGTATACAACAACTAGAATTTGTTTTAAATTGATCATGGGCGATGAAACATTGTAAAAATTTCATAGAACAAGTATATAATGGAAATATAATAATAAATAAGGATGTAAACTTAACAGCACATACAGACCTGTATGGGGCATTGGCTGACCAATTACATACTTTTAAGAGATAACTTTGAAAAATTTCAAGCCCTTACAAAAGGAAATACTAGCAGATGTTGCTTGCGGAGCAGCTCAATTGCGTAAAAATATCAGAAAGAAGGTACCCAGAAATGAACTAGAAGTAGATTTGAATTCCAGATTAAATTTCATATCAACAATTGTTGACAAACTGCTGATTAGAAGAGGAGAGGTGTACAAAGACAGACTTTCTTTTCTAAGTGATGTACAAAATAATGTAACTTCATCTACTGAAACTAAAAGGTATTCTCAAGTGTTCTCAAAAGCTAACTGATGTTTATCCAGAGGACTTAGAGGACGAGCTTCAGCAGTTTCACACATATGTAAGCCATAAGTTCAGAGCAGTAAAAACTATTAAAGCCAGCTTCAAGTATTGTTGGACTTTAAAAAAGTAATTTCAGAAGACATGATAATCGAATGTAGACATTGCCTTGTTAACATTAATAGCACAGCTGAACATTTATTTTCTCAGCTCAAGCATATTAAAAATTCCAGCAGAACAGCTAAATATAGAAGCAGATTTTGTTAAACCAGATTGGTTTAGAGAACTTCATCAAAGACTTTGCCATTAAAAAAGTAAGAAACTTTTTAAATAATAAATAAAGTTATAAGTAGACAACAATAAGCACTACTTTACATCTTTTGATCCTGATATGTTAAAATGCTATATATCTGCAATGTTAGAAAACAGTGAAATATGTTTTTGATACATACAAATAATGATACTTCTCCATTAGAATATTTGTTTTGTCATATTATCCACCAACATCAATCTCTGTAGAAAGAGGATTTTTCAAAATTGAAAAGTTTGTTCTCAAGATCACATAATTTCAATAGAGATAATATAAGATCTTATAGAAAAATAGAAATAAATAAAACGCACTTACTTACAAATAGTTGAGAGAAATATATATGGTAATAATCCGACAGTTTCTGAATACTATGCGTATTCCTTCATCAGGGACGGCACAAACATATAGGACATACAGACAAACATTTAGGATGACATGATGAGGGGTACATGATGAGGACGACATGATTGCCCTCATCATGTCGTCCTAAATGTTTGTCTGTATGTCCTATATGTTTGTGCCGTCCCTGATGAAGGAATACGCACAGTATTCCGAAACTGTTGGATTATTACCATATATATTTCTCTCAACTATTTGTAAGTAAGTGCGTTTTATTTATTTCTATTTTTCTTTATTTCATTCCATGCACGTTAAGCCTTCTTTGTATAAGATCTTAAATTTGCCTTATTCTAATCTTTTGGACAATGATTAAAAATCATTTTCAATAATTTTTTGTAACTGCATTTATTTTTCTTATAACAAGTTTTATTTAAAAAATGCATAAAACAGTAAAATTTGATTTTTTTTTTATTACTCTTAGTTATAAGTAATTGGTTTACATTGTTTGCTGCTATTTATTGTTAAAGTAAATATAATAACAGCAATTTATATTTTAAATTTAATAGGGCTGGTATTTTGGCTTGGGGATGGCCTTGATGAAAACTGAGTTTTAATGTCTTATTTCACCTTCAGCACTTATATAGTATAGTACAGAGTACAGATGTTTTACCAATTAAGCAAAGATAGGTCCTAGAGGGACCATTATTACATTGTGCTTAGGGTGTCAGCTGGCCTTAATCCTGACCTTTTAAATTGAATGAATTTCACATTGAATATTTTAATATTAATATAATTAAACACCTTTTTAATTATTTTATCATTCTTTATGTTTTTGTAGGGCCTTTTTCTTTAATTTAAAACATTTATTTTAATTATTAAATGATATGTAATTATTGACTATAATACACTGTTGAAATAACTTCTAATTGATTTTAAAAATTAAAAAAAAAAAGAAAGAAAGGGTTCCTTATAATAAAATATAAGACTAAGGTTTTGTTGTCTTGACATATTCATCTGAACATTGCAGTGGTGGAGATAATTTATATCTTCTCTTCTGAAACCATTAAAGGATTTCCACAAGAAGACTTCTACCTATCTCACAGCAGCAAGATCTCACAGGAGACTTACGGAACAGCAAGAGGAACATACAAATCCAGATTCAAGCAGTTAGTACGAGACGCCAGCCCTACATCACAGTCTTTGGCTATAAGCCATTCATCACAAACAAGGACAGCAAAGTTTATCAAATCATAATACACAAAACGTTTCAAAATTATATATGTCTGTTTCAATTAAAAAAAACTGTCAATCACTAGTTGTAGCAATGAATAGCAAAGAATAGTCATCAGAATTTTAAGTAGCTCCTTTGTATATTGATGAAGTTATTGCTGTTCCTTACACACTGAAAAGTTATGAAAGTGAAATGGAATACCCAATTACTCCAATTCATTGCAGGGAAAAAAAAAAGATACATTAAAATATTATAATAAGGAAGAAATGGACAAGTCTAAGTTTCTGAAAAGTCTAGTTTCATTAGTCTTGGACTTTGTTCTATATAATTTTCATATATAATATAAAATCATATATAAAGTAAAACTTTTGTCAAATTACTAACCTTGTTATAAATTAATCCCTTGAAGCTAAGCTAAACGCTAGCGGGGATTAATTATTCACCCCTTTTTATTCTTGATTTTATTTTGATGTTTTTTTAATTCAGGGGTCATTGATTTGTATGTTTGTTCGTTTTGTCTATTCGTCCCATTTCACTGAGCGAGGTATGCTGGATGGGTTCGGGCTGTTGAAAGGCCAACAAGCCTTGAAACAGCGCTGTCCCCGACTTCCAGCACAAATATCAAAAATAGCTCAGTGAATTTGTGTTTTGTCTAGTTATGTGCGTTCTTTGTTTTATTTTACTGTATATATCTAGTTTCATATATTTGTTCTATATATTTTTTGATGATGGTTGATGATAAACATTGAAAATAACTATAATAAAATTTTTCTTCAATATATTTTATGGATTGACACAATTGTAATTTTTATCTGAAACATCTGCTAATATGTTTCACAAAGGTCAAGTCTCGATAGGTAGATGAGCATGACTGCTGAATCTATTACTTTGAAGTAATATTTCCTTTGTAAATTTTATTTATTGTCAGAGATTAGTTTTTGTAATTCTTACAGAAAATTGTTTTCAAAGTCCAAGAAATAATAAAATTTTCAAATAACAAAAAACTGAAAGAATTAAAAGTTCACTTATGGATCATTAAGCATAGTTTCTTCAATAAAAGGAAGTGGCATTGTAGATGAGATTACAATGGATCAATAACACCAGGAAAAAAAAAATTCTTGGAGAGGGCTAAGGGAAAATTAAGCCAGAGCAAAGTGATTCTAACTGATTTAAAGATCATCAAAAAAACTTGATCAAAACTTGACATGAACGAATGAATACTATATTCATTGAGAAGAAAAACAATAAATTAATAAATTTTTATTTAAAAAAAATATATATTCACAAATTTTCATAATTCTAACATAAGTAACAATATAATTGTGTATTAAAAATAAAATTTCTGCATTACAAAAATAGCCTCTACATAACAATCAACATACATCTGCAATTTAAAAAAAAATGCAAGTGCATCAAAAATTGCTACAAATAATAAATAATTGTAATATTACAATAAAAAAATATTTATCTGAAATAAATTCAGTAGATGGAATTGTTATTCAATGATATTTGCAATAATCATTATTTCAAATTAAAAAAAAAAATCAAAAAGTGAAAAATGATTAGATTCAAATATATCAAATATTGTTAGATTATAAATGAAAGGGTATTTTGAAATTTACTTTTTTTACAATAAATAAAATAAGGAAAGCTATTAGAAAATTTAAAAAAAAATAATAAAGGCACAGTAAAGAAAAAAACTTTGCTTTCTATTTCATTTTAAAAACCTTAAATTTAATGTGATTCAAAATGAAAAACTTACTACATCTAGACATAGATCCCTAACGGAGACTAATAGCATCTAAATTATTCAATTATTTCCTTAGCAATGGTGTGCTTCATTGAAAACATTGTTGAAAAATTTTATTTCAAAATTGCACCTTGCTATTAATACATTGCAAGAAATATTATTATTAATCTGCATCCTAACAATATAGTTAAAACTGAAATTAATAATTTAATTTACATTTTAAATCTCAGTAAATTCATATTTTTTTTTAATTCAGTCCAATTTAAAAATATATTATAAATTTTCAGCTAGAAGTTTTTATTTTCTTCATTCAAAATTCAAAAAATACAAAATTCAAATCAAATGTTCTAACTTGAATATAAATATATTATCATAATCATGTTGTATTGAATACTGCAACAGAATACGAAGATCTTAGCAACACAATTCAAAGTTGGAACTAAAGAAAATATTACAAAACTTGTGAACGTTATGAAGGAAAACCTAATTTTTAAGTAAAACTCTTAGATAAAAAAATTAAATAATTTAAAATCAATTGCACATAAAGGAAGACACAATATAATAGTGCATAATTTTGTTTATTCTTTGGTTTAGCATAGGCAAAATAATATAAATATAACAGAATGTAATATATTTTTATTGTATTTTTCAATATTCACAACAAAACTAAAATACAGTAGAATACAGATTATTCAATTTCTGATTATTCGAAATACTTTATCATGATTAAACTTGTGGGTTCAGTTTTTGATATAAATGTCACCCTACTCTTGTAGTCAACCCACATAGAAACTAAGATCAGTCAAACTCTTTATTATATTATTATTATGATAATATTCAATAGGCCTTTACAGCAAGCAATAATGAATTGTTTCTCTGTGGATAAGACTGGCTTTTTTTCATTAATGCAATTATTGACTTTTCAATTTCTTAACACCTTTATCATGAATTAGTTCACGATAAAGATATATCAGATCGTCGAAAAATCTGTTAATTGGAGTAATAAATTCAGAAACTGACATTCTACTGTCCTTTAAACTTTTTTTTTTTTTTTTGTAAACTAAAAACTATATTGTGCTATGGAACAATATGCTATCTGTTATAAAGTTATATTTGCTATTAAAGTTGAGCTTTTTCAATCTTCAAAGATAACTTGGTTTTTACATTAGTTCCTAAAACAGCACTTCCATTCCATGAATTATTAAATCATTTTTATCATTACTATTTTGAAATATCTGAGTTTCAATGAAATAATCATAAATTTAAAATTAAATTTTTAGAAATATAGATAAATAATGGGCAAGTTTGGAAATTTAGAAGGATTGATTAATTTTAATTTCTGGATTAAAACTAGTAAGTAATTTACACTAGATTTAGAGAACAAATGAAGTAAAGGATACTTTTATTTTTAAAAGTTATTTTACAATATCCACCTTAAAGACTGAAACTAAGATTTTCAAAACCATCTTTGTTTTCAGTTTACTGTATTTACTGTATAGCATCCTCATTAATTATTAAATATGTGCAAATAAAGGTTCAATTAAAATATAAGCATTTTTAATGTACTTGTTTTATTTATATTATTACTTTATAACCTAAGCATTTAAATTATGCTTGATAAAAGAGAAAGAAATTCCATTATGCCAACCATATCATAAGTTTACAATATGATTAAGAAGGTCTAGTCTCTGGGGAAAAAAAGATTTAGTTTCCAATACATAACTTATGTAGTTAACATATGCAAACATTAAAAACCTGTTGTTGTTCCTATTTACATGATGAGCTTCATTATGAAAATTAAATATTTCTTGAGAATCATTAACTGAGATTACAATTATTTAAATCAAAGTAAAAGAATGGATTAAATACAGCTGCAAATAATAGTCAAAATAGAAAAAAATGGAAAAGGCCGAACCAAACATTTTGTAACAACTAGCTTATCAAGAAGTAAAGAGAAGAAATAATTGGTAAAAATAAAAGATCAAACGAAACCCATTAATTTTAACAATCACTGATGTATTTGACACATGGTTCACAAATGTAGTTGTGCCTATCAAGAACCATTGATGGTTGTCACATTTTTGGCAAATCTGAATTTATCTCACACATAAAAAAATTATGGATTAGAGTAATAGGAAATTAAATTCTAAAATTCAAGGAGCAGGTAATCCATGGAATCTTTATCAAGATGAATGATATTTCAGATGAAATTGTTATTGCTGATAGTGAATGGGATACTTTGAAATTTAAATTTGGATGTCATTATATATTCTTACAAAGCAGATTATTTACTGAACATTTGTTAAACAAATCAATGCGGTTCTATAGTTTTTTTTTTACCTATGAACAGTAAATAGTTAAATATTAAGATGCAATTTCATGCGAAAGTGGAAAGAGAATCCACATAGCCCATTATAAATAAACAAAATATAGTTCAGCGAACTTCTGTTGTCATTTTCAAATCCAATGAGCTCCTCGGCAAAGTTTAAGCTACTTCAACTGTCTAGATCTAGCTGATGAGATGTTTACCATCTTTCAAAATTATGATTTCAGTCATCCTCTCTCTCTCTCTCTCTGGATCTCATATAATTACATTTTGTTAAGTATCTTATAGACAATTTTATTCCCTTTAATTCTAAATTTCATTTAAATCTCTTTTCTTTCACTTTTTTTTTTTTTTCTAAAGTTGATGTGCACCAAATTTATTGATATGCACTCTTTACTGCACAGTGTCTCAAATCAAACCAATAAAATTGAGATTAAGGTTAAAATTTATGTTTACAGCATGCTTTTAACTGAACTATAACATTATTTAAACTTACTTCACATTATAGTTTCCTACATTGTCTAAGATTCAATTTCTTTAAGTTGTATTTTGAATTATAATGCTGAAACAAATTTTAGTCATCTTTTATTTAAATATCTGATTGAAAGAAGTTTCTTTCTTGCATTTTACTTTTACTTATTTATTTCACTCTTACTTTTAATTTCTTGATTATATTTTTTTTTTTTTTTGTTCTTTGTCATTTTCTTATGTTCCATTTCTTACTTCTTTGCTCATTATAACTTCAAAACCACAATCGATACCAACAATACATTTTCATTTATATCCCGATTTAGTAAACTACCTCCAATCAAAGAGGTCAATACCTCTTTTCCCCCATTCTTACACAGTAGAACCCCGGGAAATCCGAACTAAGTGGGGCTGTGGTCTGTTCAGATTCGGAAATGTTTGGATTATCCGAAAACTAAATATTAGTACTCTACATGGTAGGCCTATACAGTTAAAGCTATGGTATTTGCTACCACTTAGCAACATAGTATAACGGTGAGACAGAAGAATGCTCGCACTGTGAAAAGACAGTAGCCGATCATGTGAACAGTAGCAGTATTTGCAGTATGCCAGAGTGTTGCATACTTTTCTGTTGGCTTTTGCTGCCAATTGCCTACAATACAGAGTAAATATGTTGCATTCCGCTAAGTACTAGCTTAAAAACTGTTATTTTAATAATGTATAGAGTGATATGATTCAATACTGTATTTCCTGTTCATTGCAAGTGAGATTTAAATTTTTTCCTGCATCATAGATTCTGTTCAGATTATCCGAAATTTCGGATTTGTGGGGTTCAGATTACCAGGATTGTACTGTACTTCCAAGTAATGTCGCAACAAATCTCATAATGAAAGTTTAAAGTATGTGCAAAACTTACTGATGAGAAAATTGATTTTTAAGAACAATATAAAATAATCTTTTTTGAGAGCACAATTTTTTTAAGTTTAATTATAATTCTTCATATCTAAATAATATTTTAATATTTTTAATGTCAGCAAGCAAATAGATTTGAAATCAAAGTATTGAATTTGGCCATCAAAGGTGGGGAAAGAACGTTTTTCCTTGTAAAAGTAATTATAATTAAACAATTTATTCAGATAAGCTTTCAGAATAAAAACTAATAAAAACACTAATACTAGGACTAATGTACTTTTTTCTTTTTTAATAGAAACTGTACTTCAAATTATATACAATTTGAAACTAGGAAAAAAATTCCAGTTATATTACCACAGTTGTAATATATTAAGTAACATTTGAAATATCACATTACTTCAAAATCTTATGACAAAAGAAAATCAAAGATGTTTTTGCAAAAATGTAAAAATCTTATTTTAGTTTTGTCATAAAACAATATGCTTTACTTCTAAACTAAGATTGAAATTTAACAAAAAATAAACAAAAAGCTTGTTTTTCTTAAATTCATCTACTTTCTATAAAATTCAATTCAATTCATCAGCCTAAAAGATTTAGTTATACTAATTAAGTACAAGTTATTTTCTGAAAAAGGTTCTTGTTTTTAATCACAGTTGAGAATTTATTGAAATATCATCGGTATCTGAAGGTCTACCTGAAGCAATTAAAGATGACATTGGGCTGATAGAACTAGCTGATGAGTGAACAGAAGGTGGTTTCTTTTTCTCTTTCAAAGATTTCAACCATTCCAGAAGAATAAATTCTGTTCCAACGGTTATTCTGTTTTTTACTGTAAAGGTTCTACTAAATAAGGCTTCTGGCTTTACCTCGATTGTTTTCTGTGGCTCTGACAGGCTGACTGTTGTAATTTCCAAATTGTTGGGAAACTTAGCAATATCTAAGTCACTTTCAAAAAAGGCCTGCAAAAAGTTAACATTCAGCCAAGTTGCAATGCTAATTTCTTCAGGATCTAGCTATATATATATATAAAAAAAGCATATTATTAATAAAACAAAGTAAATGAATTACAAATAGAATACAATCAATTTTATAAATGAAATGTACTAAACCAGAATCATAATTTTTAATCATGTAAAATGCTAATACATCATTAGATAATGGGCATCTTCTCCTAATTTGCATATTTTGATGACTTTAATTCTTCTTAAATATACTTATCCCACATTATTCATTAATAAAACACTGAAAAATGGTGATATTGGATTGTCCCTTCCAATTATTTTTGTGGTATCCCCTAATTGTTTGGACCAGTATGCATAGAGTGCTTCCTTATAAGTTCTTTGCAAGACCAAATAATTGATATCATCAGAAAAGACACAGCAGTAGAAAAATTGAAGGTGTGTAGAAATAACATGAATTCACACAAACAAATAAGCCTTCACCATAAATAGAGCATCTATTAGCATCTATAAAAATTATTCCAGCCTGACAGTCAGGACTATTATGTAGGAAATTTATAATATCAGAGAATTACTCGTTTTACCAAAATATCTTCCAGTCTGACAGTACCGTTAAATATGAAATTGCTAATCACTGGCCTTAAGAAACACTATTACCAACTCTGTTAAATCTGATGGAAGAATATCCTGACTCAACAAACAACAGTGAGGTGCATTTAAAACAAAACAAATACCTAACAAATTCAGTGCTTCACCAAAGCAATTTTCAATTCATTTAATTCAAGAGATAGTGAACTTGAAAGACTGCAGTGACTGTAAAGTGGAATAGTCCTTTAAAATGTGGAAGTAGCCATTAGTAAAATGAATTAATTATATTGTGAATTAAACTAAATATATAAAAGAAAATAAAATAAAAGGAAAACAAGCAATTTTCTCTAGTCTCCATTAAGATTGAGTCAAAACATAGCTGATTATTCTGTCAATCTGGAACACTGTTATTCTGACACACAATACATTTATTCTTCAATTGAAACATTTTATTTTGAATGACAATGTTTTAAATATGGTTTAAATTTAATTGTTTCAATTCCCACTGAAAAAATTCAAAATTGTGCAGAAACATATTCATGCTTGTTGAAGTTTCAAAAAGTTAATGGCCATGTTGTTCAATAGTTGCATTTCAATAATTTTCTCCAGTATTTTTAAGTAACATTATAGATTATGTTATGCAGTTAAAGGAGAAAAGAATATGAAAATTAAAATATATGTATTAAAATTAAATATATATTTTATTGGCTGTGAAATTGTGGTGTTTTTGTTGATGAAGAATATCTCTAAATCCTCATTAGTGATCTTCTTTGTTTAACATTCTTGTATTGCAGGTAACTCAAGTATTATAGTCCATTTATTACAACATCTTATTTTCAAAAGTATCTCAGTTCTTAAAATCATAGCTGATAAAAGATCATAGAAATTTATTAAACTTGAAGTTAAAATTATAAGCACCAAGCTATGATAATAAATATTGTCTAATAAATATTAGACAGAGAAAACAAAAAAGAAATTAATGATGACTTTTAACAGGTTTTTACATTCTTCTTTTGATAGTTAGTTATCTTATTTATTTTTTTTTTTTGAAGGTAAAACTAATGATTCTAGTATTCAGTATATATTAGCTTTGAATTGATTCAAGAGTAGACAGTTTAAAGATGGTGAACAGATTCTCAGGTTTCCTTCAACTACAAATAAAAAGAAATTAACACAGCAAAACAGTAAGCTCATCAACAAAACCTAGCAGACTCATCTAATACATTTGATAATTAGAAATAACTCTTTACATAAAGTGCTTTGCTTTGATAAAACTGTGAGGTACTATTTCAGCAATCTTAAAAAAGGTATTCCATTACAGGCCAAGCAGATCCTTTGGTTGCAGGAGGTTTAGACCAATGGACTAGTTCAGACCAGATGATTGCCCTCCCTCACTCAGTAAGAAACCTGGAAACCACTTGACAAGACAGTTGGGTAAACCCTAGATTCCATCTGGAGAAGAAATAACAGTCAAAAAATTCCCAACCACAGCCAGGAATTGAACCTGGCTTTTCCAGTCCACAGTCCAATGCCGAAAACCACAGGACCCATATTTCAGCATTTTTACATATTTGTATTTCACTACATTTTTGAGCCAATAATATTTTAATTTTAGACTATGTTTACACTTAGCTATCCATCATGCACAGAAGATTGAGCATGCAAAGATGATGCCAATTTTCAGGATTATTTGAAGTAAAATAATCATGCTTGTATTTTAGTTGGACTATCAATAAGCATAGAATCAATTTTTTTTAAGAAATCAGTTGTTATTCCAGCGAGACATTTTAGAAACATTTTTAAAGGATGGGAGAGATGGAGACTAAAATAAATGTGCCTTTGTTTTAAGTTGGAACATAAAAGAAGCACCAACTTTTAATGAATCCCTTTAACCATTTTATTGTGATGAGCAGAGAAATAGACAAATAAAGCAGAAAAATTTTTGAAATGGAATAAGATGACTTTCCAAATTTTGCATGCTTAATGAATTTGATTTTTTACTGCTTTCTCAACAAATAAAATCAAATAGTAAGTGTTAAAAATTTGTTTCTGTCTATCCTATATTCCTAGCTTAATGTGCCATAGATTCCTTAAGGGAACCTAATTTGATTGCTTCTATCTGTAAGGTTATACATTGTCACCCAAAAAGTCAACCTCACATCCTCGTCGTGGGTGGCGGGCAACATCATAGGGTCTAGATAGACTTTAGATAGTTCTAGATAGATGACTATAGATGGCTAACGAGGCTCTGGTCCCCGAATCTAAGGTGTAAGGCATCGTGCCTATGGATGTATGGCACTACGGGGTAAATTAGTGTCATGAACGATCCCTGTGGGCTGCCTGGCGACACCCACATTATTTAAGCTGCCCAGGCAGCACCTTCCAGGCAAATATGGGGATGTCTGCCTGGCGACTGTTTAGTTTCCCCAAGCAAATATAATGTATGGAAAAAATTGAAAAAGAAAAAAAAAAACCCACGTTCGAGGACCCTCAGAGGAACTCGAACGGTAATGAGTCACAAGGGAGCAATGCGACCTTGGAAACCAAAAAAACTGAAGAGGCAACTACTAGTAGAGACTCTCAGGAAAAGAACATCACCTCAGGTTTTCAACGCTTGAACCTGGAAAAACGAAAGCTTTCCGGGGCTCAGCGTAAAAAACTGAAAAAACTGAGACAACTAGAAGCTAAAACCGGGGACTCTGAAGTACCGGGTAATGCTTCTTCAAAGCAGGTAGCTACCAAGAGTGAGACCGGTAAAAGGCCCATCTCTGAGGATAGCAACCCCTCTCCAAGGGGCAAACCTGCTAAAATATCAAAGGGTCCTTCAAACCCTGTATCATACAAGGACATAGCATCTGCCATTAAAATGGCAATTGTCCCTGTAAATTTTCCTGACACCAAACTAACAGAGGAAGAAGCCAATGTCATTGAAAATGACATTCTTGGGGAGATTGATAAAATCACACCCGGGAAGGCTAATCCTCAGTTTGAGGAAAGTAGATTTCTAGGGAGTTATCTAAGAATAACATGTACTAGTAAATCTACTAAGGAATGGTTAGAAAGTCTTTATAAAGACTCTAATAAATACAAGGTTATGGAAGTCAAAGATCTCCCGAAACCAATAAAGATCTTAGTTTGGATCCCAGGCTCACCGCAGCTAGAGGTCCAAACTATCATAAAACTACTTGAGATACAGAACCAGGGACTAAATCCCAGGGAATGGAGGCTCATTAGTCGTAGAGTCGAAACCAAAGGACAAAAATTGGTCTTTGGCATAGATGAAACATCTGCTAAGAAATTAGCAGAGTTAGAATATAAGCCTCACCTGAACTTAACCAGGGTTACTGTTAATATCCTGGGGAAGAAGGATAAAGAGGCAAACATTGAGGAGAATACAGGGATGGACCTTGACAATCCAACACCTGGTACCTCCTCCAAACCTTGAATAAAGCCTCCCCACCTCCCACCCCCTTTTTTTTTTTTTCTTTTTAGGCTATGAAGATTATTCAAGTAAATCTACAGCACAGCAAGGCAGCAACTGCTACACTATGCAAGTTCATTTTAGAAGAAGCTGTAGACATCATCCTTATCCAGGAACCATGGTGTTACAAAGATAAGGTAAGAGGACTGGGAAATATTGGAGGAACTATCATTGCATGTTCTAACAATAAACCACGTACTTGTATTTTTATCAAAAAGAATATTAAGTATTTTACTCTAACTGAATATTGCACCACTGATTTGGTAGCAATTAAAGTTATGTTTAATGATAAGGAAAAACAGAGGGATGTTATATTTACCTCTGCTTACTTTCCTTATGATTCACCTGAACCTCCACCTGCTGAGGAGTTTGTTAAACTTATTAACATGGTGAGAGACAAAAAGGAACAACTCATCACTGGTATTGATGCCAACGCACACCCCATTGTATGGGGGAGTAAAGACATTAATATCAGAGGTGAGAAACTTATAGAATTTATAATCACTTCAGATTTACAAATTCTGAATAATGGTAACACTCCTATGTTATCTAATAAAATTAGAGAGGAAGTTATCGACATCACCCTAGGTACTCCTTTCATTAGTACCAAAGTGAAAAATTGGCATGTATCTAATGAGATGACCTTTTCAGATCATAAATACATTAGCTTCACCTTAGAATCAAGTTATTCTATAACTAATCTCTACAGAAATCCTAAAAATACTAACTGGGAATCTTATAAAGATGACCTTAAAAATAGTATTAGGTTTTGCCCACAACGGATTAAATCTGTTGAAGATATAGAGATAACTGTTGATTATATACAACATTCTATTATCTCTTCATATAATGCGAACTGTCCTGAGATAAAGCTCAAACTACCTAGACGAGTTTCTTGGTGGAATCAAGAGCTGACAAATCTCAGAACACGCACTAGAAGGCTGTTTAATACAGCTAAGAGAAACGGTGAATGGGATGTTTATAAACAATCCCTCACTGAATATAACAGAGCTTTGAGAAAAGCTAAACGAAAATCATGGAGGAAGTACTGTGAGGAAATCTCTGATGTCCCTAACAGTTCTAGACTCTATAAAATTTTAACAAAAGAACCTAATCTTAGATTAGGGACTTTGTTACAAAAAGATGGAAGTTATACTACCAATGGGGAAGAAACACTTAGGGTCCTAACCAGTGTACATTTCCCAGATTCTATCGAGATCGATCAGGACGGAAACGCAAACTCGCTAAATTTAAACTTGGGGTCTCATTTTAGAGCACCCAAGGAAAATTGGCGGACTGCGAGACTGGCCATTAATCGATCAAAGGTAGAATGGGCAGTATCTACTTTCAAACCTTATAAATCAGCTGGATTAGATCAGATCTTTCCAGCCCTTATACAAAAAGGAATAAGCTTTCTAGCTACACCTCTTTGTAATATTTTTAAAGCAAGCCTAGCACTGGGTTATATTCCATCTCAATGGAGACCAGTCAAGGTTGTATTTATTCCTAAGCCGGGTCGATCTTCTTATGTCGATGCCAAAGCTTTCAGACCAATTAGCTTAACATCCTTTCTTCTGAAAACTATGGAAAAGCTAATTGATAAATATATTAGGGAGGGTGTACTTAGGACTTATCCAATACACCCAAACCAATATGCCTATCAAGTTGGGAAATCAACTGAGGCGGCTCTTCATAGCATTGTCTCTATTGTCGAAACCACACTTGAAAATAAAGAAATAGCTCTTGCAGCGTTTCTTGACATTGAAGGAGCATTTGATAATACATCCTTCCTTTCTATAGATAGGGCAGCACAAAAACACGGTATTGACCCGACCACGTGTGGTTGGATAAATGCTATGTTGAAAAACAGAACTATTCATACTTCCATTTATGAAGATACCTTAAAAGTTTCGGTGACCAGGGGATGTCCGCAGGGAGGGGTTCTTTCACCTCTCCTGTGGAGCCTGGTGGTAGACGAGCTTATTGAGGGACTAATAAAGAAAGGTTTTTATACTCAGGGATTTGCAGACGACATTGTGATCATTGTAAGGGGTAAATTTCCTAACGTGATTTCAGGTCTTATGCAAAATGCACTAAGTACTGTAGAAAATTGGTGTGATAATATTAAATTATCAGTAAATCCCAATAAAACGGTTCTTGTCCCTTTCACAAAGAAAAGGAATTTGGAAGGTCTTGCAGAACCTATCCTATATAACAAGAACATTAAAATATCCAAGGAAGTTAAATATCTGGGCATTACCCTAGATTCAAAACTAAACTGGAATTCCCACATAAATAAAACTATCAATAAAGCATACATGGCCTTTTGGTCATGTAGAAATGCTATTGGAAAAACATGGGGATTAAAACCTAGTGTAATCTATTGGATTTACACAATGGTTATTAAACCCATTATATTATATGCAGCCATAGTTTGGTGGACTAAAGGTAAACTGATTACAACCAGGAACAAACTGAACACCTTACAAAGACTAGCATGTATGGGCATTACTGGGGCTATGAAAACAACCCCTACTGCCAGTATGGAGGTCCTTCTTGATCTATCCCCTCTTCACTTGGCACTTGAAGCAGAGGCAAGAGCGACCATACATAGACTTAAAATTAATAATCTGTGGAAACCACATTATTATAATGTGGGACACGCAGTCCTAACTAGGGACATTTCTGAAGAACCATTCTTACAAATGAATTCTGATAAGATGATATCTAGAATATCTTTTACAAAACTTTACCGCATTATCATTCCTTGCCAAGATGAATGGAATAATGACAACAAACCCACTAATGTCAATGGAATAATCTGGTTTACAGATGGATCTAAACATAATGGGAAAACCGGAGCTGGAATCCGAGGAATGAAACCAAGGATGGACATAAGCCTAAGCCTAGGGATCTACTCAACAGTATTCCAAGCGGAAACATATGCCATTTTACAATGTGCCTATGAAAATATAAGACGTAAATATAGAAATAGAAATATTTATATATTTACAGATAGTCAGGCAGCTCTTAAAGCCCTGAATTCTCCCAACACCAATTCTAAATTAGTATGGGAATGTAAACAAACCCTTAACAGTCTTGCTGAACATAATTGGGTAAACCTAATATGGGTGCCAGGACACAAAGAGATTGAAGGCAATGAGCTAGCAGACAAGCTAGCAAAAAAAGGAGCTGAAACCTCGTTCATTGGACCTGAACCAGTTTGTGGGATCTCCATTGAAACCACTAAAACTGCAATTCGGGACTGGGCAAGGAGACAGCAAAAGACCTATTGGAATAATCTTCCAGGGCAGAAACACTCAAAGCTCTTTATTAAAGAGCCTTTAAGAAAAAGAGCCAGGGAACTTATTAGTTTAGATAAGAACCAGACTAGAATCCTGACAGGACTCTTTACAGGTCACTGTCACTTAATGAAACGCCTTTTTAATATAAAAATAGTTTCAAATCCTACTTGCAGAAGATGTGGAAAAGCTGATGAAACAGCAGCACACATACTGAAGTGTGAAGCGCTTGCGAGCACTAGACACAAGTTGATAGGTATGGGCTTTCCCAATCCCTCAAACTATGTGACTATACCCCTGCATAAAATACTACAGATTGGTAAAATCCTAGGACTTATGCAGAATTAAAGACATTGGGATACACAATAGGCCTTTTGAGGCCGCAGTGTTAGGGACTTTATAGTACCTCCCATTTTATGTTATGTTATGTTAAGGTTATACATTAGGAGCTTCAAAATCTAGTACTAGAAGAGTATTGAAATTCATACTAGATGAAGCTGACATTTCAGTTTTTCTGATACTCACTATTTGCTCACTTGACAATGTTGTTTTATTGTTATAAACTTTCTGTAAATCTTTATATTTTCTGTCTTAATTTGATGTTAAAAGAAGTTATCATTCAGTTTTTCTGTAATTTTTACTTCCTTATAGTTTTACTAAAATATAATGTTTATAACAACTAGTCGGCTACCCGTCGCTTCGCTCTGGAAGCCTTGCGTATATAACGGAAAACAATTTGTTATTTATTAAAAAAACACACACACACAAATTACATCAAGTAAAATAAAACTAAAATTTTTTTAAAGTTTTTTTTTTATTTTAATTTTTGATGTATATATTCTCTCAATTCACGACTGCTTTTAGAATCATTTGAGTTAGAAATAGTGATTGTTTTTGAGTAACGAATAGCGATTTTTCAGTATTCTACCTAATAGAAATAGTGATTATTTTTTTTTCTGTTCTTTTTTATCCAATTCCAATTGATACTTTTCAGTGGTTTTTGAGTTACAAATAGTGAAAATTATCTATATCTATTAGCTAGGCCATCAGATTGTTCGATATAGATATTTGAAGAAGAGATTTCAGATGGACGTTAGTTGATATAGATGATAAATGAAGATCATAGCTTGTATACGAAATTCTTCGCAACAAATTGATTGTGAGTATTCTTTAGAGTGAAGATAACCAAATTCTGTTGAATTGTGACTCAAAGACCTAAAGTTGTATGTGAGTTAAGACCACGTTTTCCAATTATATGGCAACTTTATTTAGAGTTTGTCCTTGAGCTTTATTGATAAATATCGCCTAAGAAGGTCTGATCGGAAATTGTTTTCTTGTGAAAGTGAATGGAAGTAGATTACCGCATGGTTCCATAGACATCCTATGGATGAAAACAAAATCTCCTTTGTGAGTTCTGTTATAATTTCGGTTTCTATGAGATCATTATCGAATGAACAGCATTTAAGTTGAGTTCCATTGCAGTATGCAAACTTGGGATTGATGTTTCGCAACAATATTATTGGAGATCCAATCTTCAATGACAAACGATGTTGAGGAATTCCGCTGAGATTCAATGCGTTCAGACACTTGGGCATATAGAGATGTTCGTGTGATGGATTATCAGAAGTGTCAATTTTATTCGCACTTGTATTGTATGCTCTGTAGTCTCTCCTTGTATTCTTAGACTTAT
>JAFIDM010012231.1:152254106-152297636 GCA_023159025.1 Thereuonema tuberculata
CTTTCTATTTTTCATTCTCACAGAAAACTGCGCCGGACAGACAGACAGACAGACAGAGAAATAAAAGATTTTAGTAATATAGATTGTTTTTACTATAATACAATTATTATGAAGATTATAATCTTGCTGGTTTAAATAAACACTAAATTAAACTGTATTCAAAACTGTAAGAAAAATTAAACTGTAAGAGCTTTTTGTCTTTGTTCTTTTGGGCCAAAATTACTGATTTCTTAGAATTTTCGACAAATTCACACAGAGCTGTTTTTAAGACAGCACAATTGTTTTCCCTGTTTCTTGCATACCTACACACAATCTATAACTGGAGCTTAACTCGTTATCATCTTTTTTTTAACCTAATCTACCTGTAAAATTTTAACTTGTAGAATAATCAATTTTTAAGTTAACCTACGACAAATGAATGCAAATGAATATTCAACTTAAAACTGAACAGTATAATTTTTTTCTTCTTCTTTTTCAAACCATTTTCTTTTTGTTTATAATCCAGATATAAAACAAGAAATTCCAGAAAGAACTTAAAGCCTACTTAACTTAATAAGTTATTCCTTAATTTTTTTTTTCTTCTTCTTATAGAGTCGTGAAAACAAAAAACTCCTGTTATTCTTAAGTTAGTGAATATAAATGATTGAAATTTTCCATTTTCTGACTCTTAAATAGGATTAATGTTAATCATATGAAATTACTGTTTGTGAAATAAGCAGACTAATTCTCAGTGTTAGAACTCTTTCTTTTTAATGCTCTCTGTTATCTTCTTGTGCTAATTTCTTGACAAGGATCGATATAGAATAGATTTCACATATAAAAGTTAGCTCGTTACTAGTCCTTAAATAAACCTATCAGGTTTGAAAAAGATTCATCTAGTGAATCAAAGTTGCTAGATGGACACAAGCATAGATTGATTTGTTAAGACTCGCTCTTTCCTAAGTAAATGAGCTAAAAACAGCAAAGGAGATTTATTTCTCAATGATAAATAAATAAATAAATAAATAAATAAATAAATAAATAAATAAATAAATAAATAAATAAATAAATAACCATTGAATTATTTCTTTTTGTTTTTTCATTTTCTTTCAAACCAACAGAACCTAGGAATTAATCTTTAATGATATATTTTGCTTTAATGAATGCATTTTTTGATATTGAAAACTTCAAAAATTATGAACACAGTAATACTAAAGTACTAAAATTCCAATATCAGAAAAAAGTACCTTAAATTTTGTTGTTAATTCTTGATGCGACGTACTTAAATTTGCCAAAAAGTATATTATTATATGATGGCGCTTTGGAAGTCCCCAAGCAAGAACTGGTGGAAACACTGATTCCCATGCTCCAATTTTTTTCAAAATTGACTCAGACTCAATTTCAAGGCCTGTCTCTTCCTTCAATTCTCTTATAGCTGCTGCCTCCAGTGATTCTCCTTCCTCTGAAACAAAATCATAAATGTATCAATTTCAGCAATTTTTGTTATAAAAATTTAATTCTAATTCTTCAGTATTTAATAAAAAAATAAAAAAAATATTGACTGACCCTGAATACATTTCATAATATCAACATTGAACTGCAAACCAAAATAAACATAATCAAAGAACTCACAAGTTTCTTATTCTAATGTTAATTGCCAATTTCCCTAAATGTCTGAAAATTAACATTTGCTCCTAAAATTTAATGAAAAATATCTCTTACTTTCAAATTACAACGTGATCTAGTCTTTAGATTTTAGGTTGAATATTTTGAAAAAATAAAGAGGTGCCTCTCTCATTAGTAGACTTAAAGACTTTAAAATGAGCAAAATAAAAACTTTTTTTTTTTTTTTAGCAGAAAGACAAGAGACTTTGACTTTTCTCTAAACTACAGGATTAGATATGAAAGGTACTTTGAAAGGAACATACAAACAATATAGCAGGAAAATTAGAAGTAACAGCAAGAAGAAAATGGCAATGAAAAAATCTCGAGAAATTGAGTTGACAATGCAAAAACACTCAATGTTAAGACATCAGCGAAGATGGGGACAAAAATAAGAGAGAATATCTTTTATTAAAAAAAATAGAATTAAAATAGAATATGTGATTTATGTAAATACTCTTACATAATAAAAGGAACAAATCTTAAGGACAAATGAAAATGAAACAGATGCAGGGATGAAGTAATACAGAAACTGAGATTGATGACCCAAAATTTGGAAGACAATATCTCAAATATACAAGTACCAATAAATTTTGGAAACTGCAATTACACTTTAAGTAGGCACCATGATACATCCAATCTACCTCAGTTGTTTTCAGGAGTCATAACATCATAAAAAAAAAAAAAGAAATACAAAATATTCCAAGTGCAATTAATATGATGTATGATGAATGTTTCAAGAATTGTCAAGGTCACTAATAAAGAACAAAACTTTGAGGACTGCTTATTAAGACAAAAGGAATTCCTAATAATCATTTTGAATTGAACTTAAGCAATTTGAAGATAAATCTCCATAACAAATCAGTATGATAAACCAAGACCAAAAGATTGAAGAAATAATAATGACAAAACATAATTTTAAAAATTTAAATAATTCTTCAGACTGAATTAGATAAACAATGCATTTGTTAAGAAATAACCTGGATCTCAAAGATATCCAATAGTGACAAAAATTGTAATTTTACATGCTCGTCCGTTGCAGGATAGTAAATACTGAGTGGCATGATTAATAATAAATGTGAAGTAGCATTATTTTAGTTATTTTCTTTACTTATTTCTGGAATTATTAAGGTTGGCCCATAAGTTCTGGCGGGTTTTTTTAAGTGAAAAGTTTGCTTGAAAAATCAAATGTTTTGGCAATGCATTTTAAGTTATTCGATAGAGATTATGTGCTCTACAAAATAGTGTGTTTATTTTTTTTATGCTGATATACTTTTGGTTCATTTCAGGTCATTAAAATGGAGTGTCAAGTCGACAAAAAAGAGCATTTTCGACACCTTCTGCTTTTTGCGTGTAATCGAGGTGCCACAGCCACAGAAGCTGCTCGAGAAATTTATGAAGTGTAAGGCGAAGAAGCTACGCCTCGTAGGACGGTTCAAAATTGGTTTAAGAGATTCAAATACGGCAATTTCGACCTCGAAGACATGCACTGTACCGGACGCTCCGTTCAGTTCGATGAAGAGCGACTGAATCAGCTTCTTCACGAAGATCCATGCCAAACGATGAGGGAATTGGCAGAGATAATGGGATGCTCCCACAGTACCATAGAGCATCACTTTCATTCGAAAGGGAAAGGTTCAAAAGACCAATAACGTGCAAGCAAACCGGCGGAGATTGTGGCTCGTTGATTTTTGTTGTTTTCGTTCAAAGCATGCGGAACCCATGCGCCCAACTTTTGAACCTTTCCCATCGAGTGAAGGTGATGCTCTATGGTACTGTGGGAGCAATTGATTATCTCTGCCAATTCCCTTGTCATTTGGCTTGGATCTTCGTGAAGAAGCTGATTCAGTCGCTCTTCATCGAACTGAACGGAGCGTCTGATGCGATGCATGTCTTCGAGGTCGAAATTGCCGTCTTTGAATCTCTTAAACCAATTTTGAACCGTCCTACGAGGCGTAGCTTCTTCGCCTTACACTTCATAAATTTCTCGAGCAGCTTCTGTGGCTGTGGCACCTCGATTACACGCAAAAAGCAGAAGGTGTCAAAAATGCTCTTTTTTTGTCGACTTGACACTCATTTTAATGACCTGAAATGAACAAAAAGTATATCAGCATAAAAAAACTAAACACACTATTTTGTAGAGCACATAATCTCTATCGAATAACATAAAATGCATTGCCAAATTATTGCAAAATTTTCACTTAAAAAAAAATGCCAGAACTTATGGGCCAACCCAATACTTCAATAGATATCCCTAACTATGGATCTCCTTTAAGTGACTCCAACTCTTGAAGTAAGAACAAACTAAATAAACTGGACAATGGCATTATCTGATAAGTGACTCTTTCTGAAATTATCTGACACATGAAACAACATTCAAACAATATTTTTGAGAATTTGAAAGCAATACTTGAAGAATGTAATAAACTTAGTAAACGTATAAGATTTAAATACAGTTGATTCGCGATAATCCGACAGTTACGGGACCGAGGGAGTGTCGGATTATCAAAAATGTCGGATTACCAAAGGTTGATTATTTTAAAACTGAATTTTGACTTCTAAGCCAAGAAAATTTAAGTTATTATGTATATACAGTACTGTACGTACTACTGTACGTATATTGTTACAATACATATTGAATACATATTTTACGCCATTGAGGATATAAAAAAAAACTCATTAGGTATAGTTTTACACAAATGAATGCCTACGTATGTAATACTAATTTATTACTGTATTTATGTCTTAAAAAAATAAAATTACAGTAAATAATGTAAAATATAATTTTATGTCTTAAAATAAAATATAAAAATACATACATATGTATTTACGGCTTAAAAAAATCTGTAATCGTTTTTTGTTTCTTCTTACGTAAAGAGTCTGTCATGGCTTTTTCTTGAATATCTTTTAACATTAAAATGTTCTCGTAGTCCGAGTTCCCTCTCCGCACACCAACTTATCAAAGTGTTTGCAGCCGACATAACTTCATGCAAGTGATTGTGCATTTCACCTCCGTGACCGCCTCAATCGGGTCGGTTTTCGAATCAACCTGCGTCGGACTACCGAGCGTATCAAATGTTGGATTATCGCGAGTCAACTGTATACCAAATACATTATTGCTTACATAGGAACATTCTTAAAAGTACTGAGGAAGAATTTAATTCTTATTAAAGGGGCATTTGCTCTCTTGGTATTGCAGCTAGGGCTTACTATAATTGAGAGATCCTGAATACCGAGATAACTTTCATTTTTTTCAATTACTCAAATATTGGTGTTGATACAGAAACATCAGTTTTTCAGTATAAATGCACAAAATAATTATTTATGTTGCAACTGAGGGATTATTATTTACAACACAAATGAACAAAAACTGAAAACTGATAAACTGTCTAAATATAATCATATACAATCTTACAAAGATAAGCGTTCCTGCTAGAAAATGTACACTCATGTTTGTGAAAAATGCAACACCATGAAGGAACCATCCAAATGAAGTGAAACTTACAGAAAATGTAAAGCACAGTATGATATGCAAATGATTCAAATTTGGGAATGATTGCACATGCCTAGACTCAGTAGTGCCGTCTGAACTGTCGTATAAGAGCATATAAGTAGAGGACTGTTGTGGATCCAGACAAGTAATTTTTCATCATCAATGAGCTGTACATGTGCTTACTGGAGTTGGTATGCCGCGATGACATCAAAGGGTGCCTTATAAGCAAGCTACGGAGTTTTATGGGGCCGAATAATCGGCTCGAGTAAAGGAGGATTTTCATACCATAAAATTGCTGCTTGTACGGGGCATAATGTCAAGACAGCTATGCGAGTGTGGAAGCAATGGACTGATGAGAACTGGATGAGTCGAAAATCTGAAAGTGGACCACAAAATGTGATGACACGGTGAGATGATAGACATCTCATCTGCATGGCAATGACGGACCACGTTCAGCTACTTCTCGAATGTTAGCACAATGTTGGAACACTGCAACAGGTCTGACATTGTCTGGTTCCATGATATCTGCTACGCAGAGGACTGTGTGCATGCATTCCTTTACAGAGGATTCCCTTGGGCCTGAACCATCTAGTCTGTTTGCAAGTGTACAAAAATCTATGTCCCGTGGGATTTTTGATGATACAAGCATGGGAGTGGTATCAATCTCTTCGTTATAACATGGAGAATCAGTATTTGGATGGTGGACAGTAGCCACTAGTGGCAGATTAATTTTATACTGAAAAAACAAAATGGCGGCCGCTGTGTCGTACATGGTACTGGTTTTTCATGTTTATCTCGTAAATTACAATATTTATGACAATATGACCTATTACTAAAAGTATTCAGTATTAAATTCTACACAAAACATGTTCTTAGGATATTTTGTGTACGGCTAACCTTTAACATAGAAATTCGGCTTTGAAATGAAGAATTTATGATTTTGTTTTGTTGATTTTGTGAATATAAAATTAACTCAGATGCTTGAAATCTCTAATATTACTTACCAATATCACCTTTTTGTAACTTTGTACATGTAATGTTGTGGCTTAATAGATGGGATTAGAATGGGACATGGGTGCAAGGCTAAATTGTTGTCCGAGTGATGTTGGACTTTGGACATTGGAGGAAAAGACGGGAGAGACATCATTTTTTTTTGTGTGCGTGGAAACTCGGATTTCCAGAAAGCAGTGTGTTTTGGGGGTTCGATACTCTGAGTAAGTGTCTTTTTTCAATCCTATTTTATTGAGCCACAACAGAGGGAATTACTTTAATTAATTTCTTGTAATTCTTGAAAAAATATTAATGAAAATCAAATAACAAAGAACGAAGATGTACAGAGACGAGCAAGCAATATGTCACAGATGCTCATGTCAAATTGTCTTTCTCGAAGACAAGTAGAAAACAAAACATGTTTAAGTTCCCATCACAGTCGAGACCTACCTCTTCAAGTGGCTTGTGGCTTAATCATTCATAATACAACATGAAGTAAGTCTTTGATCAAACTCATGCATAACGTCGGGTGCAGTATTGATTACTCAAAGAGTCCTGAGAATTGAAACAGATATTGCAAGAAGTGTGGTTAATAGGATCATTAGCAATGAGGGCGTGTACATACCACCAGATTTGGTTACTGACAGGTTTATTCATTGTGCTATGGACAATATTGACTTTTGTGAAGACACCATTGATGGAAGAAGGACATTTCATGGGACAGCTGTAACTGTTTTACATCCATGCTGTATGGATGTAAAAAAGTCTGATCGACATGCTCCAATATCATTGGCCTTATCAAATAATTTGCCATTACCATCTCTTGAAGATGCCTTACCAAAAATCCTTTCTTGTACAAAACCTACGAACTGGAATACATGTTGTCCAGAAACTGTCGTTTCCAATATTGCCCAACAATAAGGTGACTTACTTCAGAAAGCAATATGTTCTGACAGTGTTTGGTTCCTATTACGAAGATCCATATTGAATGGTAATGATATATCTATCTCCTCTCCCACATGGATTGGGTATAACAGCTATTTAGGAGATGTGAAATGTGTTTCCAGAGTTTCCTTGCTGCCAGTATTTCCAGAGCCTCCAACTAATAGTTCTGTTCAGTTAACAGTTATGAGGCAACTTGAAAAACTTAACGAATCCATAAATAAAACGACAAACAAAGTAGTTGTTACAGCTGATATGGCAATTTATAAATCTTTAAAGCAGCTTGAAATGGCAAAAGAAGATTGGCAAAGGCAAATGGATATTGAAGCCTGGAGAGCTGCATATAATAATAGCTCAACTTAGAACAATTGGTGAGTTCATATGTGGAAGTGGAATACCAGAGCTGTGGGTCGAATGCGATTTGTACTCCTCGGTGACTCGGTACAGCGATTTGTACTCCCCTATGAAACAAATACTAGAGAGAAGACACATAAGGAGAGCTATTGAAGCCAATTTAACTATTACAACCACATTAAATATTCTTCTTCTAGAAGAATTTGACAAGGAACACCCGGGAAAAATTACCTTGTTACAACCTCTATTAGATGAACTGGCAGTGAGTTTACATTCTAAGAATGAAACCAATATTAAACAAAAACATGATGCAGTAATCTATTTCATTAAAGAAAATAGGATACTTGAAGAAATTAAAAGATTTGTGAGTTCTAGGAAATCAGTGGAACCAGTCTTCAAGATGGCATGTTCATATATGGATATGGTACAGTCTATGCTGTGCTTTATCAGATCTGTTAGAACATCTGATTGGAATCTCAGCCAGGCTTCTTTTCATGACTTTCTGAAATATTTCTTTGCTCTTAATAGACTAAATTATGCACGAATGATTTCACTGAATCTTGCTGAGATGGATGTATTACAATTAACAGATCCAGATATCTGGAAAAATTCATAGAGGGAAAATGGGTTGTCAATCGTAATGTTGTACCCTTCTGTGCTCTAGGTGCAGATGAAGCCTTAGAGCACCAAAACTCTACCAACTCTTTTCAGTGTAAAAACCAACAACTGAGCCACATTCTTACTCAAACACTATGATCCCGGAGGACGTGCAAGATTTTGTAAGTAACGTAGCAGAAGTGGGTAAAAAGTTGGAGGAATCTTTCATGGCAGAGCATATAAATAGCCACAAAACATAATTTTGGTCTACAATGAAGAAATATCCCTCAAAAACTTGTAAAGCGTCAGCAAAAAAGGTTAAAGTTGTCCTTAAAGACAAAATTGTATCTATGAAAACAGATCTCTCACTTATGTCTAGGCTATTGATTGCATCTCGAAGCAGAGATGATATTGACATAAAGTTCAATCTAAGCAATTACGAATTTTCACCCCTCCCAAAATCATTGTTTGCTAGTGATGGGAAAATGCATCACTGTTCCAACAAATCCAAACTTGCAGCGATTTTGGAGTCATTGCCATCAAATGAAGAACAGATTGACAGCAGTTCACCACTATCACATCCAACAGATGACTCACACGGATCGGACAAAATCGCGGCTGTAATTGATGGAATGGCTCTACTGCACACTTACAATAAACGTAACACAGTAAAAACATGTCGTGATCTAGGAATACACTTAGGCAAGTGGATTGGTGACAAATTCAATGCATACAATTCAGTACATGTTGTGTTTGACACGTATAAGGAAGATTCATTAAAAAATGAAATGAGACGCATTCGGCAACTGGGCAGTGATCCAATCCGTTACAAAATAACATCTGAAATGATAGTTAGCAAAACTTCAATGAAGAATTTGCTTGCTCATAATAAAAACAAAGACGAGCTTACAGAGTTTCTCTCTAGTCACATATTACAATGGGGAGTGAGCAATAACAAGAAATATATAGTTAGTTGGCGAGATCAAGCTGCATCATCAGATGGAACAGATGTGTCAAGCCTTCGGACCACACAGGAAGAAGCAGATACAAAAATCATACTTCACGGAGTATAGATATCACAACAAGGATACAGAACAATGCACGTTTATTTGCCAGACACAGATGTTCTGGTTTTAGCCTTAAGGCGATTTCCTCAAATGACATCACAATTTGGAATTTTCCTTGGGCAGGGAATGAAAAGGTTTGTTGACATAGCTTCCATCCACAAGTCACTGGGATTACTCAAATCTGCTGCTCTCCCTGGACTTCAGGCCTTATCTGGTTCAGATGTCACTGGGACATTTGCCAATAAAGGGAAGCTTAAATGGTGGAAAACATTCAATTCCGTCAATAATGACCTACTAGAGGCCTTAGCAAAGATTGGTACAACACCCACTCTTCCAGACGATGTCAGAAACGCTTTGGAGTCATTTGTTTGTCAATTATATATTCCAAAAACTACAATGACTGAGATTGGAGATGTGCAATGGTGGCTTTTCACCAAAAAACAATGTCAAGATGAAAATCTTCCACCAACAAAAGCTGCTGTAACTCCTGCACTGTTAAGAGCTCATGTTCAGGCACTTGTGTCAACCCAAACCCAGTCATACCGTCACTACTCAGCTTCGGATAGACGTACGATGGAGGAAGGTTTGAACCAATCGCTTACACCTTGCCTTGTGTTCCAGACCTTATGGCAGAGCTTTGTAGTTGCACATGCTCCCTACGTCGCTGTTGTCCACCATGCACCTGTCTCATGTATGGAATAACGTACTAACGTCATGTATGGACTAAGAAATGTGTAGATGTGAAGATGATCCAGAACTTTGTGAAAACTCTAAGGATACGGAAGACATAGATGAATGCAATGAATCAGCTATAGAAAGTGAAGACGAGATTTATGATGGAGATTGTAATTGATAAACTGTTGTTTAGTAAAATACAGTAGACATATATTTGGTCTTTGTATTAACTTTGAAGTCTAATAATGTCTTAGATTATGTAATTCAATTGTAAACTTAACATTTATATATTTGCAAATAAAAAAAAAAAAAAAAAACAACACTCTTTGCACTTTTTGGAAAACAAAATCATAAATTCTTCATTTCAAAGCCGAATTTCTATATTAAATATTAGCCGTACACAAAATACCCTAAGAACATGTTTTGTGTAGAATTTAATACTGAATACTTTTAGTAATAGGTCATTTTGTCAAAAATATTGTATTTTACGAGATAAACATGAAAAACCAGTACCATGTACGGCACAGCGGCAGCCATTTTGTTTTTTGAGTATAAGATTAAACTGCCACTAGTGGCTACTGTCCACCATCCAAATACTGATTCTCCATGTTATAACGAAGAGATTGATACCACTCCCATGCTTGTATCATCAAAAATCCCACAGATGTACACTTGCAACCAGACTAATCAGGCCTGATTCCCTTGTAGCCTGATGTCTCTGGCTACAATGGCACCCACGAGCGTGCAGATTGGCACCATGTCGTGTTTTCGGACAAGTCCTGCTTCAACTTGGATTATAATGATGGCTGCATTTATATTAGATGATATCAAGGTGAGCGACATCTACCAGGCTGCATTATCCAGTGTCATACTGCAAAAAATGATAGGCATGATGGTCTGCGGAGCAATTGGCGATCTCGGCTGCTACAAATTGTGGGCATTCTCAATAGCAACCGCTACATCAGGGAAGTTGTGGAGGCTGAAGTGGTACCCTTCCTTCAGCACACTCCTGGAGCCATGTTCCAACAAGACAACGCCCGACCACATGTTGCCGGAAATGTTCAGGCCATCTTCAAAGCAAGGCAGATACCCCTTCTTACCTGTCCTGCATGTTCGCCCGATATGTCACCTATTGAAAATATCTGAGATATGGTCTTTCGGCAATTAGCCTGTCATTGTCTTCCAGCAGCCAATACCGATGAACTGTGGACTTGGATAGAAGCAGTCTGGCAGGCAATACCCCAGGAACACATTCAAGGCCTTTTTGATTCGATGCCTCGACATATACACATCTTTTGCAGCATAGAGGCTTACACAATACTGATTTTTTGCAAGTACTGTTGTTGCATTGCTCTGAAACTTTAATCGTTTGTTTGTATCACTATTAGTAATGTGTGCAATAAATTTCCTTCCATTCTGATGGTTCCTTCATGGTGTGGCAAATTCACAAACATGAGTATAGTTAAAAAGGAAAGAGTATGGATTGCAGTGGGGGTTAAATCTGCATCACTATCAATAGTACAATAGTACATCATCTAGTACAAAATCTGAAAGGGTGTTTTGTGCCACTAATCAAAAACATACCAAAATTAGGGCCAGCTTAAATAGTACCACTCAATATCACTTTGATTTCAAATAAATAGTGTGAATTTAAAAGAACTTTACTTTTAATAATTTTTTGTTGAATTATTATGATAAAAAAGCTTGAAAGTATGAATTCAAATAATTTCATTTTTTTATCCTTTATTTTATTACCTGGAATTGTTGTCAAAATTTGCTGAGAAAAATGCTGAAATACTGGTATCCCGATTTCATATATAAAAAAATATTGCAAAACCAATTTTAAGATTTTGACAGTATGAACCCAATTTGTATTTATAAAATCTGAAGTAAAATGCATCTTTCAGACAATGAGACAATAAATAAAAATGCAAATTTCATTAAGTGACACTTATGTATCATATTCTTAATGCAATCTCTGAATCAGTAGCATCAAGCTAGTAGTTAATAGAAATAAATGTTAAAAACCTATGCAATAAAAAGAGTCAGTCTTGAAATAAATGAAATTCAGTATATTAATGTAACTTCCAAGTTTGTAGTAACTGAATGCAGAGTGAAGCTTTGTTATCTGGAACTAGCAGCAAAGCCTGTCATGACAGACATGTTCTTATGTTATGACAGACATAAAAAAATCTGAAAAATCATTTTATTATCAACTTTGAAATATAAAGTAAATGTAATCTAAATACTGTGCTAACTTGTGAACGAAGCTTCTATTGCAAAAATGGTTTTGAGTTTCGAAATCAGCGTAAACAACTGAATAAGTATGCCAAATTTCATTAAAATGGATGCAGTGGTAACAAAATTATTTGGTTTTGATTTATTTTGATTTATTTATTTTGTTTTGATTTGGTATTTATGTTTTGTTAGAATTTCAGTTGTTGAGGTCAGTTCCCAAGAATAAAATTTCATGGAAACAGCATGGAATGACACAATGAACTAATATTTTCATCCAATTTGAGTACTTTTGATTCAATGGTACCATTGAGAACTGTTGGATCTATCTTAATAGCTTAATTATATCGAGTTACAGACAGACAGACAGACGAAATTAGCCAATTATATAAGTTGTTTCTGTTACAGTGAGTGTTATAAATTATTCATTAGTTTTGAATTAGCAAGTTTCTTTTTGCAGAAAATATCTTCAATTTTAGAAGATTTTAGATGAAAACACTGTCTTACAAATAACAGAAACATATCGTCGCTATTAATGCAAAAGGTTGTATGCCAAAATATACTTCCTTTTTTATTGGCTGAATGCATTTGTCTTTGTCATCAATGCAAGTTACTTTGACTCCAGTTCTCCTTAATTTTAAGGTAACTTTTTCTGCCTATAAATAAAAATTAAAATCACAAAACCCATAAATTGAGAAAGGCAAAAAAAAAAAAAAAGCTTTTTGTTTCCTGAAAAATAAGATTTTTTGACATATGCCTTTTTACAGTAATAGCGATGATATATTTCAACTAGTTTTGTCTGTGATTTAGTCTATAATGTTCTTGGCCTTTAATGAGCTTTGTCACAATGCTTTTTTTAGTTCTGATATTTTTTTTCTTAAAGCCATTAATAACATAGTAAAGGAATAATAAGATATTTGTAATAAAGATATTACTGTAGGATATTCTGAGAATTATATCAACAAACAACTGAATAACAATTTTTTAAAACATTCTTTCAATGTAAATATACGATCAAGTATTAAACAACAATAAAGTATTAAAGGGTTAAAATTTTTGTTTAGGGCATATTTTTCATTATAAATGTTAACAGAAACTAAAAGTTGAAGTTGCTTTATTTAAATGTAATGATGAAATATTTAAAACAATAACTGATGATTTTACAGTGTGATCACCTTTAAGGATTTTGTTTTCTATTTCATTTTAGCCTTTGATAATAATCATCTTTGCTTTCACTAACATTTAAGTTGCCTTCTCTCTTTAATAAATACATTGAAAACATTTTTTTTTTTTTATGTATCATGTCTTTGGGAAGTTTAAGTGATATATGTTAGTCTTAAATTCAGTTAAATAATTCTCACCTACATGTCCTCCTGGAGGAACCCATACCCCTGGGTAAGTTCTCATATGATCTGGTCTTCTCGTTAGGAGAACACAGTCATCGTTTGATATCACTAGAACTGCAACAGCAACAGATATTCCTTGAGCAGCTACTTCAGGTGATATTTTCATTGTTTCTGGTAGTGATAAAAATGGACACATAGGAGAATGCTAAGAAGAAATAAAATATGAAAAATTAATATTACTTCAAAACACAATGAATTTTTTTAAAGAAAATAATCTTATTAAGCTGTAAAACAAATTTTTGATCCAAGACTTGTTTTTACTTAATTTTTGTTAAGTATTTTCATATAAGAAAGCTTCTTTCAATACCTTTATTTTGGGCTTTCTTAAATAAAAAAAAATTCTACACAGTTTGATCAGAAAAAAAAAAAAGTTTATAAAGCTTCTGTTTGAAAAGCAAACCTTCACTGGAAGAAATGAGATGATACCCTTAAAAATGACACAGATACAATACTTTTCTACAAAGTCATTTTGACGATTGAGGCATTGCCACAAAGTTTGATCAGTTTGACCATTCAAGCCACATAAACGTAAGGGCCCTGCTGTTGTAGCCATTTTTTTACATCTCTTTTATTGAATGTGAAGCGTCGACCTGATTTGTGCTCTTTTAAGGTAAGGAAGAGATGAAAGTCACTGGGATCCAAATCCTGACTGTATGACAGATGTCCCAAAATTTTCCATTGGAAACCATACAACAAATTTGTGTGTTCTGTGCAATGTATGATTGGGCATTGCCATGAACGAGGATCATACTGTTGTTCAGGAAGACCAGGATGTTTCTTTCTGATGTTGCTGCACAATTTCTTTGAGGTTTCACGGTAACTACAGGTGTTGACTGTCATTCATGTTCCAGAACATCAACTAATAATATGTCCTGTACGTCCCAGAATTGGTTACCAACACTCTTCTAGCAGCAGGCATAACTTTGAACTTCTTCCTCATCTGTGAAGCAATATGCTTCCATTTCATCAATGATCTCTAACTGATTGGAGTAAAGTGATGGAGCCAAGTCTCAGAATCAGTAAGAATGTGATTCAAAGCATTCCAACCATTCATCGCATACCACTGCAATAAACTGAAAGGTGTCGTCATTCAAGCCACTTTGCTGTCTTCTACAAATGAATGGTGGCACTCATCATGCATAGAACCTCTTGTAATGCAACTCATCCCGAGCGATGCCTTGCACAATGCCATAACTCAATCCCAGACCACTGAAATTTGTCGCAGAGTTATCCATGTGCCTTTTTGAATGGCTTCCTCAATACGTGCAATGTTGAAGAACATGGACGACAACTTCGACCGGGTTTGTGTTAGTGACAGTTTCCCTACCGTGTGTATACGCTCTACACCATTTCGCAACTTGTTGCCTTGACATCACACTGTCTCAATAAGCTCAATGGATCTCAGCTGCAGACACACTCTGTGCCCAAAGAAAGTGTTTAATTGCATGAACTTCAATAAGAGACCAGTTATTGAAGAGGATCGCCATTTTGAAATGATAGTGCATATCTCCAAAGACACAATATGAGAAAGACCAAACAGCATTGAGCAGTACAGCCCTCTATTGGATGTTTCAGCAACAACATTAATTTACATCTAGTGGTGGTATTTTTTTTTTCTAATCAAGCTTCACAATAACTCATAAATTATAATGTAATGAAAAGTGTCAATGCAGATATAATGGAGTTATTGAATATCTTCAATAATATATTTGTGTGGTATAAAAATGGTAATATAATAATTAAATTATTATACTTCTTATTTAATTATTATCTTTAATAATAAAATTAAAAAAGGCAAATATTAAAGATACTTTATAAGAGCTGCATGATGATTTTTATAATCTAAATTTGTTGTATTGTAAATAAAAATATTGTTAATGAAATTTTACTTGCAATGATAGTTCCGTCTATATTTTAACGTATTACAATAAACTGAGCTAAGATTTGCATCAATTGATATTTTAATTCCTTAATTGCATAATTGACTTGCTTTAATAAAATTTGAAGATGTAATGGAAGACGATCATTTCTATATTAATAATCTTCAATTTCATCTTTCCTACCTAGACTCTAGCAACTGTAGATTCTCTTGAAATAGTTGAGCACAATATTTAGATTTGGTAGCAGACTTGCTCTTAGTCAATATATTTAGACATTAGGATTAAGGACTAATATTAACAGCAACTAGCAACTGCAAGAACTTAGTTCAAAGTAACAATGTATTTCATTTACTTACTTAACAACAGATGTTAAACAGTGAAATATATTGGTATTACTTTTAATAAAAATCTTAGTTTATGGCCATAGAGTACTTAAAAAACCCTAACAGTGTAACTTGCAATTTATTGTTCAATTAACAAAGATAAGAATTTTCTTTCCAAATTCACAAAATAAAATTGTTGAGTTTTGCAAGTGTCATATTTTCTCATTAATGCTATTTACTTGTTGGGATCATGTTAAACTCTCAAATTGAATGCTGGAGAGATGCAAATGCTTGTGTGAGGCACTGTTTTCATTATATGTAGTTTTCGATTACAGTAATTAAAATATTACATTAAAATATTTCATTATATTACTTACAGATAAGCAAGTACATAAAAGTAATATCAACAAACTTTGAAGTAGCATCCTAAATAACTTTAAAACTCTATTTTTCTTCAGAAGAACAGAATTTAGTCTACAGCATCTCTTTATATAATTTTTTGTTACTGTTATAACTGCAATTATTTTTGTATTCACAAAACTAAATTATTACTTATAAAATATTTTTGTTTTGAATCTGTCGAAATATCATCCGTTTTTGCACTTAATATTTTGGGCTTTGCTTCATGTTTTATCTAAGTTCTTGTTTCTAAGAAATAAGATCTTGTTCTAAGATCTTGTTTTATCTAAGTAAACATATTTAGAAAATTCATTACATCTATGCCAAAACTTCTGTTTTAATGAAATTCATGACACCTATAACTACATTATTCATTATTCAGAAGTTCATTGTTTATAATACAGAATTAATAAATAATCTTTTTAACAACTATGCTAAATAAATGAATGCAAATGCAGCTGTTAAGTAGGAATAAACTTTCCAATTCCTGCAATAAAGCATGATGATTACAACTTATAAAACAATACGAGTCATTTTCAAAGTAGTTCTTTGCATTTGGAAATACCACTGAATGCTTAAAATTTACCAACTAAAGTTCACTTATAGTAGTAGACTAATTTTGCATTATAACTTCATTGCTCACCATTAGACAACAGAATATTCTTAACAGCAATAATCGCAATTCTATTAAAATTCTGAAAACATGGCAGAACCTATCATGATACAGTCATATATTTAGAAAGTCGTCTCTGATTTCTTCAAAGTGAATGATAGGATTTCGGAATTTTTGAAATCTTCCATGTAAATGTAACATGTAATTTCACAAGCAAAATTTATACTGAAGAATATAAAGGGAATGAATGGACAGTAATTTTCCTTTCTTGTTAGGAGTTTTTGTATGGAGGGATTCTTTTAAACAGGAGCAGTATTTGTGTGCTATTCAAGAGTTGATGATTATATAAAAGAGTTCTGCTGTATAATTTGTATATACTTCTCTTAACATTTAATATATTCTTGGTTTCTTCTTGTTCTGTACTTGCATTTTTAAGATTCCTGGCAGATTGGACATTAACAGTTCCTTATTTTAATTTCTGTTCAAAATTTATCTTCCTTTTCTTTTTCACTTTTTAAGTTACTGGCTATTTCGTATCTAATTCATTTAAAGTAAATAAAATCCATTTCCTTCTTCTGTAATTTTGTAAGAGTTTAAGCCGCAGCACTCTTTAAGGTCTTCTATTTAGATAATCATTCACAAAGGTAGGTCGTAACTGAAAGAGCTATTTGTTTTACAATGACTCCCAAAAAAGAATAGTTCAGAGCTATGTTAAAACAGGGCTAATTCTGAATAGTTGAGGAAGTATTATAATTTGAACTAAAATAAAAATTATGAAATTATGGAGAAGTCTTAGCTGTTTCCTGTTTGAGCCTCCGGTGGCTCATGGGTTTGCTAAAGGTGTAGGCTCCCATGTTTCTCTAATCAATCATACCCAGTAGAGATACTGGAATTCCTTGGAAAGAATCATGTTCCCTATTTTACAGAGGGCTGCGACTTAACCAGAGGAGAAATAACTTGGGGAAAATCTTGAATCCCTAACAGGATTTAATCTGGCTTCATCAGTCCAGTATGTGAACTAATAAGGTACTAGATCCACAATTATGGAGCACATGGAACAAAATTATAATAAATGACAACAAATTTATTCAAACTGTTGCGAGATAATTTTTTTGTATGCATACAAGACACTGCATACAAATATCCAGGAGTTATTTATGAAGTTACAAATATTCTGTAAAGCGCATTCATGTCCAGATTAGCTCTTCATAGCTGACTTTTGTTAATGCTGTAGCATTCAAAATTTAAGGCTCAAAGTAATGCATTTTTTATTTACATTTCTGTTTGATGTAGGAGATTTTCCACCCACTATCTCCATCAACTGCAAAGATCTAAGGTTTGAAATATGATTCCATGGGTGAATAACTCAGTGGACCATTATGACTACAGTAAAAACTGGTTTATATGTAACTCACTTGTACATAGTTCTGGTTTGTGCATAATCGTTTGCAGATCCTGGCGAAAACTGTACTTAATTAGATATAAATTATTTCTGAGATATACATAACTGATTTACACATAATTCGTCTTTATTTGTAGTATATTTTTGAAAACGAGATTGAATTGTACGTATTTTCAACTATAGATATTCTCCAGTTTCACCGATATACAACTCAGCGTTCGTATCGATATTTAATCGTCACATTCATGATGTTTCTGGCGGCTGTCTTCCTACAAAGGCGGCTTTTAATGATAGGTGGGTCAGTGAGACAAACTGTGGGAATCCAACTGAATTCTCATTTTGAGGAAACATGTGTTCCCCTCTCTCTTGCAGCCATGGGTGATAGAAAGAGAAAATGTTACTAATTAAAAACTGCCAACTAATTTGACACTTAACAATTTAAAAATTTTAAAAATTTGGTTTTAAAAATTAATAAAAGCAATCGTGACGTTTCATTAACCTCTGCAGAACGGTTACATTACCAAACATATAAAAATACCCCCTATCTTCCTTAATTCCTCTCTTGTTGAGAGTCGTCGATCAAATGATTATGAATTATCAATTTTTAAAACCAATTTTTCAAATTTTTAAATTGTTAAGTGTCGAATTAGTTGGCAGTTTTTAATTCATTATACGACACATTAATGTATTTTATCATAGAAAATGTTACTCTTTAAAGGAAAAAGTGGAATTTATTCGGGAAGTGAAAGACAACCTGCACAAATCAAAAGTAGAAATAGCAAGTAGCTTAAATCTAAGGTAAAAAAAACTACATTATGTAGTCATTAGTAAGGAGTTAAGTTTAGCAGAATTTTCAAAATCAGGTTCAAAATCTGTAAAGCACAGCCGTCAACAAAAGGGGAAATTTGTAGATATGGAAAAGTGAGTGACAATGTGATGGAAAATTTGTGAAAATTTGGAAAGTCTTTGCTTTACATTTATATTAGAACTGTAATTGTGTAATGGGTATACAGTATTTTATTCAATCTCTTAAAGTTTCAAAAACATGAAATCAGAAAACCTATATGAAAATGAATACAGTATTTTGAACTTTGACAGTTTTACAGTTATGCTTATCAGACTTTGAAAAAGATGTACTTACTACACAGATGTTAATTACAAGTGTTCTTATTTAAGTTTAATTAAAAATAAAGTTAAACCTGAGTTGTAAGTAATTCCCAGTTATGCGTAATTTAAAATTTTCTCTTTGAAATACGTAAAAACCAGTTTTTACTGTATTTCATATAACCAAGCACATGTAAATATGTGACCCTAAGGGTCTTTTCACACGAAGCGACCATGGCATTGTGGCCAGTAATTTTTGGCCGCAACGAAAATCGCATCTTGTGTGAAAGGCCCCATTGAAATCTATAGATCGATGGTGGTTGTGTGTCATGTTATGACCAGAATTCTGGCCACGCGGCCAGAAGCGACTAAGCAGCCAAGTGTGAAAGGCTCCATTGAAATCTATAGATCGGCCTGGCCACGCGGCCGTGGTCGCATCTTGTGAAAAGACCCTAATAGTTAGCTCCCTAAGCTGTGCCATCTTCATTAACTAAGCTGTACTGTTTGTCTCTAATTTTACAAAAAAATCAAGTTAATTTTCATAGAGATCATCTGTTGTATGATATCTGACAATAAGATACAAGCAGATACTTAAAAAAGCCTGATAAAAGGTACTGTACTTTGGAATAGTGAAGTGACATTTGAAAGAATAGGAAATAAATCTATACATATATATATAAAAGGAAGAGTCTGTAGCCCTTTTTCTCGGGAACCACATGAGATACAGGGTTACTTGTGGTATCAAATTAAAGGTCCTGATGTGGAGGCGTGCATGAGCATATTAATTTTCTTAAAAGTAATTTTAATAAAAAATTTCATAAAAAGTTGATGCTTCCTGGATCCCTGTTATTGCATTCCCCTATAACTAGAAAATGGCTAAATCCATTCACATCGAAAATCTACAGTTGAAAATATAGTTATTAGGAGAACCACATTTCCAACTGTAGATTTTCTTTGGATTCTACTAGTAGCATTATAAAGCAATGAAAATGTGCAGATAATGTGTATTGGTTTTCCAAGTTCAAAATTGTGGCTCTTTCAAATAAGAAAATTTGATTCCAAAGATATAATTGTGATGAAAAGGAAATGTCATCGATTGCAGATTTGTCTCCTTACATTTGCAGCTAAAGATAAATATAGTAGATGAGAATAGTTGTTTTTCATTAAATGACAGAATAATGTTAGATGGAAAGCCTTTGTGGTTAATTCCAAACAGAAATCTATGTGATGATATAATCTGTTATTGTGAATGAAATACTGTATATTATAAATAGTGTACAGTATACGGTACTATAAAGGAATCTTAGATAAATGGCTAAATTTCTAACAAAATCAAATTTCAGTTGTCCAGCAAGATAACTAGGGTTAAAATTTCTACAGTAGATTATATCCACTCATTTAACCAAAGACAGAAAATATTAAATATTAAGCCTTACTATAGATCTCCAAGAGTTTTATTTCTATTAATTCACCCTACACAAGGAAAACAGAAAAGGAATTAAACAGTTGAAGAGGAAGGTGAATTAATAGGAATAAATCTCTTTAGATAGAGAATAGTGAAGTTTCAACACTACTTTTGTAACAATGTGAGGGAGAGTTTCCAATCTTTTGGGCTAACGGATGCTTAAAAGATTGGAAACCCATTATGCTTCTAGTGTGGAAATGCAGAGAGGAAATTTCCTGATTTTCCTCTCCTGAAAATGCAGAAAACATATAGAACTGAAGCAAATAGTGAATTAAATAAGTGGCACAAGTTTAATTCACAGGATTTAAATAGTGATTTTAGCTTTGATAAACACTGTTTTCTGATAATTAAATGTGAGACATCAAGGTATAAATTATGTGCAAAAACAGGGATTCGTGGAATTTTATTTTGATTAACCAAAAAAAAAAGTGTGGGGGTGTAATTTCTTCTTAGCCAGCATTCTAACCAAAAACAAAAAACAGAAAACAAAAAGAAAATAGGGCTTAGTCGGTACATTTTGAGATTTCGATGGGCAAGGGTACACTTAACCCTACACTATATATGCTTACATGCAAAGTATTAGTTGCAACAATTTAAGGAGAATTATGTTCTCTTTAATCAGACGCAACATAAGTGAAGAAGTATTTTCAGCACTATGGAAATTTAGAGCTGAAAAAAACAAGAATGGTAAGAAGCATATTAGAAAAACTGGATTAATAAGATATGGAAGTCAGCATTAATGGACAAAATAAAGATATTTTGTTTTGGGAAAAAGGCCTCAACTTAACAGCCTCCAGCAATAATGAAAGTAATAACAATAACAGAAATGCACATTAGGTTTATTTTGAATAACCAAAAAAAAAAAGTGTGGGGGTGTAATTTCTTCTTAGCCAGCATTCTAACCAAAAACAAAAAACAGAAACAAAAAGAAAATAGGGCTTAGTCAGTACATTTTGAGATTTCGATGGGCAAGGGTACACTTAACCCTACACTATATATGCTTACATGCAAAGTATTAGTTGCAACAATTTTGGTTGTTTGATCAGAAGGATGAAGACCTCCCATATTCTTGGAAATTATTTTGTTAAGTATCTCTGCTTGATGATTTGAAGAGAGCCAAAGTGGAAATTTTTTAATATTTTTGTCTAATATTTTAGCAAATTATTCTTTTAAACTTTGATTTATTCCAACAAAAAAAACAAGCAATTATATGCAAATGAAAATATCAATCAGGAATTTATAGCACTTTACACTATATAATTAATAATCACTGATAAAGCAAACCTCATCTTTACCCCCCCCCCCCCCCCAAGTTCCAGTAATTTGTGCAACTCCAATCCAGCACAGCAGATATCAGATACAAAATGAATTAAAACTCAAAGCCTGTCACATACTTGTATGCAAAGACAAAAAGCCATCCATGTACAGTACCATTTACTTTCTGTGAGAAGCAGATCGTTCATTTTGAACAAACTTGGGTTCTATTATTTCATATTGCTTCAAAATCAAATTCCCTAGATTTTCCATTTATAATATTTGCTTCATTCGAAATCTTAATTACAGATCTACAACTTCAATTTTAAATATCAGTACTTAAATCTTTAGAACATCAAATTTCAAGCTGTAATCCTGCATCATCTTAAATCTGAATATGCTTTGTCCATTTTCTCTTATATTATGTCCAATTGGCTGAACTTTGCACTTGACAGTAACATCTGCAAAACAATTCATTGGTAAATAGTTAACCTATTATGTAAGTTTAAAATTATAAGAAACAAATTTTTGATATTCATACAGTGCTTCGTTTTCGAGCTCTTCTTCCTCTTTGACTTTACTCTTTTCTCTATCTTTCAGTTGATGCTCTGCATGACATGACATTTAAACTAATCTAGACTGATAAAAGTAGATACATCAAAGATTCTATCTGCCTGTTTTCTTTAGCATATAATAAAGTTCATATCAAAACATATTTGGGTTTTTTGTTCAAAAGTTACATTTTTTTGCATTCCTATCTTGTAATTATCTTCAATACTTGAGTTGTTGTTTTTTTGTTTTGTTTTTCAGAAATAACAAATTTTATATGCCTAAAAATTCAACAAAAGTTAACTACGGAAGACACGAAGGAACACAAAATGATGTTGTCTGGCTGACGAGTCCTAATGAGGGCTAAAAGGCCATCATAGATGCTCCCCAGTGACAGCTTGAGGTGCGAAATCTTTTTTTCCTCTGTGTCTTCTGTAGTTATCTTTTGTTTTTAGTAGTATTAAGTCTTCCTGGATTACTAACTAATGATTGATATAAATATTAATTGAGTTTTTTAAATGTGGTATTATTCTATATTACGAAAAGGGCAGAGGTGAATTCTTCTGGTTTTAAATCCCAATCCTTAATATATTTTCCATTTCAGTCAGTCAGTAATACGACACAATATATAAATAGAACTGCAATTAAAATATTTAAAGAAGAAAATTAGATTTGAGCTTTTGCTTAACTCCTTGTGTACAAAGATGTCAGTGTTGTTGTTGTTGTTTTACTCTCAGCAATTGGATGATGTGAGGTTGGGGCTATTTTTTTTAATTAAATAAGACCTCTCGCTTATGTGTAAACTTATATAAACTTAGAAGGGCCTCGTCCATATTTGCCTTCGGCCCTGCAGAACGCAAAAGTGCTTCTAACTAAATTAATTTTGTTTGTTTGAACTATAAATGACTGCAATATTATTTGAAGCAAATACTAGTAATGCAATATAATTCTGGCACGCAATATAGGCTTCTCTAAAGGTTTTTCTCCAATATATATATTTTTTTTCGGGTTTTTTTTTACAATTCCGGCACAAAATCTATATTCACTTCTCTAAAGGTTTTCTCCAATATTTTCTTTTGTTAAGTTTTTTTTTTTTTTTTTTTTTTATAATATGATTTTTTTTATTATTAGATATTTCTGTGATCTGAAGCGTAAAGAAATTTCTGAAAATGCGCAGGTGAAAATTTCGCAACGCAATTATTATTATTTTTTTTTTACTATTACTATTTTACCTGCAGGGGAATCAGAGATTCTGAATCCAGTTCTCCGTATTTGTTGTAGGTCAGTCGCAAAATACCATCTTCAGTTGTACACCGAATATCGCCCCCAACATCATCAATTCCTAACTTCGTTAAAATGCAATCACTGAATTGAGCAACTATGGGTTCACTACTGCCGGGTTCACACTCTAACAACACCTTCCTTATTGGTTTAGTCGCTCTCGAAGACATTGTTAACAATCAATTGAAAATGATGAAAGGAAAAAGTTAGTTTGTAGAAAAAAAATTCTATTGAAGTTGAAAGTTCACTCGTCCCTGAAAGTTTTGATAAATCGCTCACTTTTAATATATATCTCTAGATTAGATGATGTCGAGAAATTTACAAAAAAACTACAAAAACTTTAATCTTCTGTTTATATTATTAGAATAATATTTACAAAAATATAAAACTGAGATTAAAGAGTTTGAACGCAGTTCCAGGGCTTCCCATGTCTAAGAATATAAAGATGGTATTTTTTTTTTTTTTCATGGGTACTTCAGATCTTATAAAAAATTAACAAAAAATATCTAAAAATTAATGTCCTTTTTTAGCTTAGAAAGTAATTAGATTGGAATGACTGAATTGATTTTTTTTTTTTTTTTTTTCCTTTTTGTTGATTGGATGTTATGTTAATTTATAATTTTGAAGCAGCTTTCGTTCCATAGAATTTGAAATCTCGTCATGTGTTCTCGTTTAGTCCCGATCAGAACGTTACCCTTAAAATGGCGTCTAACAAGGTTCAGACGATTGACATTTCCAAATTGAATTTGTCCCAATTAACACAACTTAAGCAGCAATTAGATCAAGTAAGAATAACATTCTACTGAAATGGTCTAACTTATTTTGAAAGACTTATTTTATTATGATATGTAAATTTGAAATGCTGAGTTCAGTGACATTTTGCATTCGAAGACCAGCCCCAGCCCAAATTTTTTTTTTTTTTTTTTTTTAGTTTAATTTATTTAAGAGTTAACAAAATAAATTAAACAGTTTTTTTTTTCTTATAGGAAATGCAAGTTGATCTTAATGGCACTTATATATTCTGTTGTCGTGTAATATTTTAAAAGGTTTCAGGAATTACTAAATTTCAGGTTTAAAAAATAATGTGATAGATTCTGTAAAAAGAAATATATCAAAGGATAGAACTCTTAATTTTAAATTTGTTTTTAGACTACTCAAAAATGATTGATTTTCATTACCAGTTTTCTTTAAAACTCAGATCAGTTTAAAAACATGATTACAGGACAATAAAGAAACCCTATGTCGAGATACTGAAGATTTTAGAATCACATGGAGTTCCTTTTTTTCATTAAGAAAAAAAGCAAAAACACCAATTAGTGTATCGGTTTTTATATAAATGATATAATGCAGTGGAAATAAGAATTATTGGGGAGACAATAAATATAATTTGTAATTGACTTGTAAAACTGTAGCTCCTGTTGAAATAAGATCTGCTCCCATAATTTATACTATTTTCTGAAAGTAAATGAAAAGTTCTTACGTATAAATTAATAAGAAAAGAAAGAAATTATTTAAGAATAAATAAATCTTTAAATCTTATTTATATATAGTTCCATGAAAATTCAAAAATAATTTATGGCAACATGATTTCTGACACAACCTTAAAGAGTGCACACTGTTTCAATGACAGATATCTAAAAAATTAGGTAGGAGTGCCACTGTCACTTAGTGGGATACTAGCATTTCCTTCATATCCTGAATAATTTGTGTGAAATAATTTTATGCAGTGAAATAAACTCAATAGAACTGAATATAGGAACCTTTAACTTTAATTAACCAGTATTTGTAGTTTAAGTTGTCAAGATCTACATCATAAAAAATAGATTAATTTGGTATAGAAAACAAAATGAATTGAGTTCCGATTACAAATAGGCTTTAATATATCGCCTGAATTGGAATAAATTAGTACAGTTCCAATGAAAAGCGGTGGATGTGATTCCTTCATAACAGTAATTGCCTTTCTATCTTCCATTTTTGAAAAGAATTAAAAATTATAAGTATTACTTTGTTCACAAATTTTATTTTATTTACTTGAAATTTACTTGGTTTATTTGCTTGGAAACTTTATTATTTTGAAGTAGTTAACATTAGAAGATGTTGTAAACAGAAAATAAATAAATAAATAAAAAAAAAACTTATAATTGTTTATTTTGAAATATTTGACATAATGATCATGCATTTTATACTATTTTAGGAAGTTGAGCTATTTGGGACGTCATTGCAGCAGTTGAAAGTAGCGCAGACAAAATTTCAGGAATCTGGTGAATGCTTGGAAAAAATTGTTCCTAGTAATGAAGGAAAAGAAATCTTGGTTCCTTTAACAGGATCAGTATCCTTTATTATTATTATTTTAAAACTATTTCTTCAAATTAAAAGTATATTAAATTTATAATTTAAATCTTTTTAATTATGAATCATGTAATGTTCATTTTAAGTAATTTCTTTAATATATAGTTCTCCTCTGGCTTTTTATAATATCGATATCATTTTGAAGTTACTCAAGAAATATCGGTGTTATACCGTATTTTTCATTGCAATTTAGGGTGTCACTTGATGATAACTGTTTCGTGTGGAGTATCTCACTCAGCACTTGATCTTAGTCTGAATTTCTTTCATCATAAATCATTTACAATTTAAATTTCATTATTTATTATAATTGTATTTAAGAAGAATTTTTTACGTGTGACAATATTCAAGTATTAAGAATTAAAAAAAAAAAATCACTTCAGGACACACATAATGAGGGTAAAATTAAAATATGTTTATAGCAATAAAAAAAAGGTAAGACCTGGATGGTTTCAGCCTGTTTTACCCCACATGGCCATCCTCAGCAGAATACGAGAATTGGATCGTGAAGATAGATTTATATCTTATTTTTATTTTTTTTTAATGTTAACCAGTCCTATTAGGTGCAATTAGATTAATTAAACCTGTGTTATAGGTGCTGGAAATTTGTTATATGACTTATAAAGTTGAGATTACAAGCAGAGATTAAAAGTTTTTTCTTATTTTATTATTAATTTTATCATAGATCAATTGATTTTTAATGCATTTAATACTATTACTAGTATAATTTTCCCAATTTATTTGACTAAATAATTTCAATTTGACATAATTGTCTAATCTAAGACCAAAATTATTATTTGGTTTATTCATTTCAAAAATATTTAACCAATTATTTCTAGTCGAAATACCGATGTTGTAGTTTTGTTTTTTGTCTCTAAGTTTGTAGAAATTGTTCAAAATTGTTTTATAAATAAATTTTTCTTCTATTTTTAATATTTTATATTTATAACGAATTTTTAATTTTTGTTCAGAAGTTTCGTTTTTATAATTAATGTAAATGCTATTAAAAATCTTTAAAATCAATTGATTAATATTATCAATTTGACGTTGATTTAAAAAAATCCAACAACTTAATCCATAATCTAAAATAGAATCAACTAATGTTTTATAAATTATAAGTTTTTGCTTTAAAGGGTAGATATGTTTTAAATGATAAAACATATAAGTGAAAGTATGTAGTTTTTTAACAATATAGTTATAGTGAAAATTCCAATTGTAATTATCATCGATAAAAAACACCTAAATACTTTTGATTATTTACATAATCAATAGCATTACAGTTACAGTCATTACTTATATTTGAATTTATGTTACGGTATGAATATTCATGTAAAATAAAAGATTTATTATAATATATTTTTTTATTTTTATTCTTAATAATCATAATTTTGTTTTTTTTTTTATGATTGATCGTCATTTTATTATTGAAAGACCATTTAGATATATTGTTCAAGTCTTGTTGAAGAAGTTCGAAAGCAATGTCTTGGTTTCTGTTACTATTTAATATTAAAATATCATCTGCATATATATAGATTGAAGAGTGTTTAATGCACTTGCATATAGAGTTTATGTACAAAATAAATAAAATAGGTCCTAAATTTGAGCCTTGTGGTACACCATTTTTTATATTGTAAGTTTTACTAATGTTATCTTTAATTTTTATTTTAAATTTTCTGTTTTCAAGGTAGTTTTTCAATAGGTTATGTATATTACCTCTTATTCCATAATTTTCTAATTTTTTTAAGAGAATAGAATGATTAACATTATCAAATGCTTTACTAAAATCTATTAATGCAATATATGTTATTTTTCCGTCATTTAAGTTTTTATTTATATTATTGTTTAAATTATGTAGGAGTTTAGTTGTACTACTGTTATTTTGATAAGCATATTGATTATTGTTGAGGATTTTCATTTTTGTAACATAATTATATATAGACTTAGTTAGATAACTTTCAATAATTTTTGAAATATTAGAGAGAATTGAGATTGGTCTGTAATTGTCAAAAATATTGTATTTACCACTTTTATGTATTGGAATGATATAAGCAATCTTCCACAAATTTGGATATTTATTGGTTTGAACGATATTTCTAAATAATTCCATAAGAAATAAAGAAACTGTGTCTTTATTGTTATTAATTTCATTTATAGTTATATTATCAACACCAGCACTGTAAGTTTTTCTTAAATTATGAATTATATGTAGAATATCATTTTGGTTAGGCAGAAATAAAACCCTAGACTTAGGGTTGTTAGGCTCATTAACTTTATAATTTTGTAAATTAAAATGATCAAAATTACTTTGAGTTTTATAATTAAAAACTTTTGAAAATTTTGAATTAATTATGTTAATATCATAATTAGCTAATAATTTATTAATTTCTCGATTGTCATTTTTGCTTTTGTTATTACTAATGTCACTTTTTATGATTTTCCACATATTATTTGAATGTAAACTATTCTCAAAGAGTTTATTTATATACTGTTTCTTCTTTTTATTTATATAATTTTTCAACCAATTCCTTTTCTTTTTATAATTTTTTTCATATGTTTTATTTGTCTTGTTATTTTTAAATTTTTTAAATAACATATCTTTTTCTTCTCTGTGTCTCATTAAATCTTCGTCCATCCATTCTTGTTTAAATTTACTCTTGACATTGTTATTGAATTTATAATGAATATTTTGCTTTGTTTTTATATCATTTTTGGTATTATTTCTAGCTTTTTCTATAATCCTTTTTAACTTGCTTATATAAGCATTAGGATCTTTATTGTAATTGTTTTTAATTTCATTTGTTAAATCAGAAACTTTCGTATTAAAATAAAGTTGATCCATAGGATATCTCGTTCTTTTGTTTTTGATCAGATTTTTATTTTTGCTGACATTTTGGTAAATTTCAATAAGAATTCCATAGTGATCTGATATATCCCATTCAACAATGTTCGCATTTATTTCATAATTATTAAGATGAGTAAAACAATGATCAGTACATGTTTTTGAGGAAGATCTTGTTGTTACTACATTCCTAGTTGTTTTATAAATATGATTTTTGTATCCTAAAGTATATAAATTATTTAGATAATTATTTATATTTTTGTTAATTTCTTTATCTGGATCAATATCCATATTGATATCTCCAATATAAATACAATTATAGTCTTTTTCATTTTTATTTTTTATTTCTAATAAATTGTCTAAATTCTTTATTGAATATTGTTTTGTTGGTATGGGGAGGTTTGTAGATTATATTCAGAATAAATTCTTTATTGCCTGGCTTATTCAAGTTATTAGAGTAAACATCACAAATTATATTTTCATAAGTGATAGTTGATTTCAATTCTGTTGATACTATGTAGTTTTCTCTGAAAAATAATACAATACCTCCTCCTTTGTTTTGAGATCTTAATTTATGTATTTTATTGAAGCCCTGTATATTATAAAAATTTATCTTGTCTATTTTGATATTTACTTCTACCAAAATTATAAAATCAAGAAAAATTAATCTGTTTTTAATATTCAATAATTAATAATTAAAGTTTGATTTAATGCTTCTGATGTTAAGGAATAAAATATTTATATTATTCTTGTTATTAGTTGTATTAGGTGTCCAAGAATGTTCAAGATTTCCTAATTCTAAATTATTCGCCATTTGTGTACAAATTTAAATTTTTTTAATATCTTCATCATTGTTAATTCTTATTATTTTAGATGTTTCATTCATTCTCATCAATATTTTATAATTCTTAATCCAAATGTATTTATATCCTTTATTTCTTCCTTCAGTTTTGGCTTTCCAAAATAAATTCTTCAAATTCCTTGTGAGATTTTCATTTATAAATATCCTAGACTTATTTTTATTTCCAAAAATGTCATCATTTGTTATGATCCTTTTTAGTTTAAATGTATGCAACCATGTATCTCTGTCCTTTCTATTGAAGAATTTAATGATTATTGGTCTAATTTTATTATGTTGTTTAGTATTGTATCTGTGAATTACCTCAATCTTATCATTTGGATCTGGAAGTTGTAATGTTTCTGCTATTTTAGTTATTACATTAGAAAGGATTTCATCTTTACTTTCGTCCACACCAACAATTTCAATGTTATTTTTCCTTAATTGTAGTTCCATATTAGTTACATCATCCTGCAATTGTGCAATTTTTTTGTTTTTGAGATTCTTTTTCTTTTTCCAAATTTCTTTGTTTTTCTTCTGTTACCTTTTGATTTTTGTTAATTTTATCAAGTTTTTCCAAAATATCTTCATATTTTTTGTTTATAAATTCCATAGAATTTTTAATATCTGCCACTTCCTTTAGAATTCTTTGGGCAAGATCCATTTCCATTGAGATTTGGGAAACATCCATTTGTTTTCCGTAGGGTGGATAGTTAGTAACCAGAGTCCCTTCATTGTTAGTGTTCGTTACTTCATTATTCTTTGCCTTGTTAATGTTCTTATCTCTTATTGTTACATTTTTACAACTATTACATTTCCATTGATTCTTTCTATTTGGTGTAGCAATGTCCACTGTTTCTTCATCTGTTTAGACAACTAATGTGTTGCTCAACCCCTCATGCTAGACATCTTAATTCTTTGTTCTTCATAATTAATTCACAACTATTGCATTTAATTTTAAACTTAGCATACTCACTCATTTTGTTGATGTTGAATTATCTGATATTATAAGTCCTTAGGAGTTCTTGGAATTTATTTATAGATTAGTAAATTACGGAGCGAGGTGACTGCATGTCTTCTAATGCTGACGCATGCGCTGTTGAACTATTGAACATATATCGAAAATTTTAACCAATTAAAAGAAAGCAATCTGTACATATTTAAATGAGACGACATTGGAGCCTGGTGGGGATGTCAAAACTTCGTGGGGCTCTGGTAGGAGATATTGGAATTAATAAACCGGAACTGTAGAAGTGAAGGGCTGTAGACAACGTGAAGGGAAAAGCAGACTACAGATATCTAGATGAGAGAAGTTAAATCTTCATGGAGCTTTAGTAGAAAAATTGAGACCGGCTCTTGACAGAGGAGGACTAGAGGGCGACAGATGCCTTGATGTAAATGACAGACGATGAGTGTTTAGATGTGTAGGATGTGTGCATATGATGAACATCAAGGATATGGTGACAAGAATGAGTTACATCAGGGGAAGATGACTTCCTGACTGGAATGTCATTGTTGGTTGCATTGTTATGGAAAAAAAGATGTCTGATGCGAGGTGGAGCTTGGATGGTCCTGGTTTGAAAGGAATCATATTCTGTTTATAATGCATAATTCTGGTTTCATGATGTGTAGGTTATGAGATGTTGTAGCTTTAGATTCTGAAAAAGTCATAAGATATCTTAATTAGACAATTTTGTATTGTAAGACTGTATTGTATTGTGAACTGTAATATATGAAAAATGATTCTATGCATTTGCGTTGAAATGCATTGTTGCAAATGTCAAGTATTTCAATATTATGCCCTCGACTTTCGCACAATTTGCTATTTCAAACATTTTTAAAAATTCAATTTTTAAAGATTTTTATCAATAATGCAAAAATTGTTCGCTTCACATAGTGCAGAAGCTTGCCAGCGAGCACTCACACATTGCCGCCTAGAGTAGCAGATTTGTTGTGACTTCACTAGGGATCCAAGTCTTCATATTAAACAAGTTTAGGGTGCGTGTCGATGCATTGTGTGTTTTGCCGATTTATTTGTTTAAATATTTCGCCCTTATAAATTTATAAACATGAGTGACAAACGGAGAAACTGCAGTGATGATTCGAACAAAAAAAATTAAGGACTTGTAAACTTCATACGATCGAGACAAAGATGGAAATAATTAGACGTTCTGAAAGCGGTGAATCTTTTGCTTCAATCGGCCATTCGTACGACATAAACAGGTCTACGATATGTTCAATTTTGAAAAACAAGAATAAAATTAAGGAATATGTTTGAAATTGTGGAAATATATCTTCAAAGATTGTTTCCAAAAGACACGGCATAGTGATGGATGAAATGGAAAGATCTTTGTCATTATGGATTGATGATCAACATCAAAACGATGTCCCTCTGAGTTTTTCAATTATTCAAGTTAAGGCTCTTAAAGTTTGCATGAAGATTGGAAGACTAGATTTAAAGAAGATTCTAACACGGTGTTTCAAGCAAGTAATGACTAGTTCGACAAATTTCAAATGAGGTATTCTTTACAAAATATTAAATTCACTGGAGAATCGGCTGATACAGAAGCTGCAAAAGAATTTATTTCCTCATTGTCCAAAATTATTGTCAATGAAGAATATTCCTAATCAAATATTCAATGTAGATGACTATCATGGAAGAATGTGGTACCAATGGAGAACGTATATCTCAAATATCTAAGGCAATTGAGAAAGATGCAGCATTTTATAGAACTCTTCATCAAGAAAAGAAAAAAAAAAAGGATAGTAATCAAGTAACTCTTGACAAGTTTATAAAGAAGACACCTGAAAGCAATTAAGCACGCCCTCATTAACTTAATTATATTGTATTTAAAAATACAATTTTTGATGTTTTTTTTTCTTTTTACATCCCTCTACTTTCAAACACATTTTCAGGAACCAATTATGTGCAAAAGTTGAGGGCCGCCTGTATTCACGAAAGTAAAACAGATTCCACATTTTTGAAATATTGTGACATTTTTCAAAAACCCAAGATTGAAAACGATGTTCTAAGCTCATTTTTTAAAAGCCATGACTTCCATAACAGCCCATGTATAATTTGACTGATGCTAAGCAATAAAACATGTGTATTTTGATCATAGTAACTCTTGCAAGCATGTAATTATCCCTATTTAGAGGTTAGTTTCGAAATATGCTTGAAGAGTCAATAAGGTGTGAGATCATGTGTAATTAATAAAACAATATGTGTGTAGTAGTTCATTTTTATTTATTTATTTTTTTATTTAATGGCCCGTAACACCCGTGCAGGGTTTGGACGCTCTAGCCTAGTTATAGGCTAGATACCGCAAGGGGGCGCCAACCCCAGGGGAAGAAACGAACAACACAGAAGAAAGGAAAGTGAAACACCCATGCCACTGCCGGGATTCGAACCCAGGTACTGGCGCATTGGATGCCACGGCTGGCCGCTGCCGAGACCGCACGACCACGCCAGCAATGCAGTAGTTCATGACTTTACATATATATATTTATATATACATACACACTAAAAATTGTAACTATATACAAATACAGTAAAACCCCGTTATTACGCTCGTCAAGGGACCATGACCTATAAGCGGGATAGCGCTGTAGACGGGAAATAATTTGATAGGGAAAGATTTGGACACCATTTTACAGGTGTCATACTTGATTCTGCAATAGATATAGTGCAAATATGAGTTTATTTCCTATTGAAATAAAAATCTTTGATTGTGGTTTGCCGTGTGTGTATGCTACTGTTATGAATTATGACATTTTCAATGTGGTTCAGGTAATTATTCAAGTCAATTGATACACCACTAGAAGCAATACTAATATATTTTCGGAGCACATTTAGTGCATTCTTTACTTTTTTACGTTTGCAGCAACCCTTCGCTGCATCGGTAATTGCATCCTTGTTTTTCATTATTGTTCACAGACTGGACGAGGGAATTCCTAGAGATTCTGCGAAATCCTTCTGACTTCTGTAGAATTCTCGTCGTACTTACAGAGAATTTGCAATTTTTCAGTTATAGAAAGGATTTCCGCTTCAACATTTTGCACTACTGTATCACAGACCCGCAACTTCTCAGAGTTAAAAGATTCCCTCCTACCAGTGAAAAAAAAAAAAAGAATCGTTACAGTGTTACATTTCTTTTCGATACAAAATTTCCGATAAAAAAAAAGCGCTACAAGCGGGATTTGAAGCGTTACAAGCGTTATAAGAGGGTAAAAGTATACAGAGATATATAGAAAATTCCAGGGACCGTACAAAAGGAGCGTAAAGAACGGGATAGTGCTATAAGCGGGAGCGTAATAACGGGGTTTTACTGTACCAAATTAATTGACCAGTTTCGCAGTAGCCAGCGCTACGCTTTCTCATTATAAGTTAACTTCCTGCCCTAAAATAATGTCGATCCAGACAAAGAAATGTTGGTGGCACCACCTTGTATTTTGTTTTTGCGTAAATACTGTTTCCCTAGCGAGTATTGAGAAATGTTGGTGGCGACACCTTCTATTTTGTTTCTGCGTAACTACTGTTTCTGTAGCGCTGTTGGGATGACAAGGACATGTTGGTGGTGACACCTTGTATTTTGTTTCTGCGTAAATACTGTTTCTGTAGCGCTTTTGGGATGACAAAGAAATGTTGGTTGCGACACCTTGTATTTTGTTTCTTGCTTAAATACTGTGTCTGTAGCGCTATTGGGATGACACACAAACAAATATCCATACAACTGTACAATTTTTGCCTATTAATAGTATGATTGGTGACAATTAAAAATGTGTTTTAATTTTACTGAAAACCAAACGAACATTTTAGCCAACCCAATAGAAACAGTTTTGGTTGCAGCAATTAATTTTGTAAATGACTCCTTTTTCATTTTGATGCGTTTTTATTTTGTTATTGTGATTCGTGAAAATATTGAGTTTATTATTTGGTATAACGTTATCATTACATTATCATTACAAATAATTCTTTTATTTTTTTGAAGATACTAACAAGGATATTGATTGTTGCAAAAATGTTTAGTATTGGTTATTTCATCACTGAAATAATCCTATAGATAATAATTGCAACCCTCCTAACAGAAAAAAAAAAACACAAAAAAAAATACCTACATATCTATACGATTCATATCAGGCCTCAGCAAAAAAAAAAAAGAATAAAAGAATTATTTCAAGATTCCAATGTAATGATAACTTTTAAACCAAATAATAAACTCAATTTTTTCACGAATCACAATAAGAAAATAAAAACAGATCGATACAAAAAAGGGATCGTTTACAAAATTAATTGCTGCAACCAAAACTGTTTCTACATAGGCAAAGAGGTCATTATCTTCAAAAACTCATATATTCCATAACAATGCAACCAACAATGATGTTCGAGCCAGGAAGTCATCTTCCCCAGATCTCATCCGTTCCTGTCACCATTTTCCGTTACCAACCTTGATGCTCATAATATGCACACATTCATCCTAGATGACCATATGTGGGGTTAAAACAGGCCGAAACCATTCCAGTTTTATCTTTTTTTATTGTTATAAACATATTTTAATTTTATCCTCATTGTGTGTTCTGAAGTTATTTTTTTTTTTTAATTCTTAATATTATTATTGCATTGAAAAAAATTGGTAATAGTAATTTAACTAATGGAAATTTCAGGGCTTAAAGAAAAGAAAAAGTTTCTTTTCTTTGAACAACAGCAATTTGTTTTTTTAATAATTTTGATTTTCAGACTACACTTTTATTTCTCTTATTTTTCTTAACTTTGTAGATGTATGTTCCAGGTCACCTGAGTGATGTAGAAAAAGTTCATATAGATATTGGAACAGGATATTATGTTGAAAAGGTAAAAAAAAACATCTTACTAAGGATATAGCAGTTCTTGTTTTTGAAAACATATTCTAATCAACACATTTACATGAAATATTTTTTTGTTATTCTTTAATTTCATGCAGCTCTTCATATATTGATCTAAGATTATTACTTTTTCACATTTTGATATTCAAGACTGCATATTTTAAAAAATATTTGGGATAGAATAGCAAATGGTATCGCTTTTATCACTTGGTTTATTTTCTGCGTTACTCACTGGAATATCAAGTATTTCATTCATTTCCTTACATTGTTTTCATTTCTATTAATTTCCTCCAAGCACATCTCTTACCACATTTTCTTTATCTAGCTGTCTACCACCAAATCACTAACATTGTTTTCTGTAAGTATAGAAGAATTAACATCTTGCTTGTTGGTGGCGGAATCTTGAATGGAAGGGATATTGAATATTACACTGGTCTGCAAAAAAAAAAAAAAAAATTGATTTTGAGGTCTAACACCATTCCTGCTTAAGTAAAATAACCTCCTGAATCTGAATGTAACCCCAGTTTTCCCCCATCACCCACAGTTTTCGGGGGAGGCCCTCCCCCCTACACCTATTTTTATGACTTTTCGATAATTTGGAGGGATGAAAAGGATTATTTTAGCCTTTATATTTCTTCTGAGAGGCTAGAGAGGTGAAAAGTTCTAAAACATGAACATTTGTAGTAAGGAGGTAATTTGGGGGGGGGGGGGGGGAATTTGCCCCCTTAAATTGTAAAAAAAATAATTAAAAATGATTGATTCTTCCGGTTTTTTCGCCAATTTTTCACTTTTCTACATATTCCAGCTTCTAGCCCCCCTCTCATCCTCCCCCAAACACCCCTAAATAATAAAAATACCATATATAGCAACAAAATAAAACTATAGCAACAGTTTAGAAGAGTCACTGTACCATGCTGGTGCTCTCAATACCTCGTGCGCATAAATAAAAAGTAAAACAATAAATGTAAAAAGTAAAGTAATAAATGTAAAGAATAAAAAATAAATAAGTACCTTCATTTGGTGCTTGCTTTCCTTTTGTACCCTGAGGTAGAAGTTTCTCGTACCAAAAACCAGCAGTACTCTGGCAACATGCTCGCATTCCACTTCCCTGAAAATCTCCTCTCGAACTTAGTGATGTTTGATGGAACTATTCCCCGTGTTCATCCGAAACTGCTCCTAAAGTTTCAGGGAAGTCCAGGTGTGAGTGAAGGAAATGGACTTTATAAGACATGTTACACCCCATGGCCTTGTATGCTGACAGCAATTCCTCGACATGAGCAACATAATCATCACTTTTGTTGTTACCCAAAAAGTTCTCTCAAACACATTTTGGAATGCAAGCCAAACTCGTTTTTCTTTTCAATTCAGATGTTCAATAAACGTCGAATCTTGGAAAAGTTGTCTAACCTGGGGGCCCACGAAAACTCCTTCCTTGATTTTAGCCTAAGACGAGGAAATTTAGTTTTCAAAAATTGAAATGCATCACCTATTTTTTCCCAAACTGTTTGATCAATCTGAGTTTGATGTGCAAAGGCAGCAAGTAAATGTTTTCCTTCGGAACCAGAGGATTGTGAATGATGTTTTTCTGACTGGGAGTAAAACTTTCTCACATAGGCCAGTTCCGTACGATGTAATGCTTGTCTGGGGCTCGGCTGTCCCATTCACATAGGAAGCATCAGTATTTTGTGAAGCCTGATTGCAGGCCCGTGTGTAGAGCAACAACTTTTACAATGAAGAAAACGTTTCAAAAAACTATAACGAGGATAAATATAAGAATACATATAATATTAAGGGATGACATCAAAATAAGGCCCACAGTTTTGTGAGAATATGAAATTAGAAGAAAGGCTTTACTTGACAGTGTCTATCAACAATCAGCGAGTATTTTCAGATAATTTTCTGTAGTCAGACGAGTATCTTTAATTCACGTTCATTGAATTACTGGAACTTTTACAATAATTGGAAACTTTGGAACAACAAAGTTTCCAATTATAATCATGATAACTGATTTTTATCAAGGATTTGGCTGATGTTTTCGTACGTCTCCTTCATATTCACCGAGTATGCAACCGGGACTGATGGTAACTCATTCCCATTGGCCAACAGGACAACTTTCAAGCTTGTCTTTGATGAGTCTATAAATAGTTTCCATTTGTCTGGATCATATGGCATCTTCAGTTCTATCATCAATGCATTTGAATTAGGGCAACACTAAGCCTTCATCTTCCGAAAAAAGTAATTTCAGAGTTGATTGCCTGGTCCTGTAAGAAGAGATTTGTACACTCTTTTCTAAGAGATTCCACTGCTGAAGTCAAGATCCAAGAAGTTGAGATTTACTCTTAGGTAACTCCAAATCCCTGAAGAGATCATTCAATTCCGACTGAGTAATGAGGTGAGGTTGTCGATGAGTTGAATCATATGAACACTCTTCATCATCGGTGGACGTATCATTTGATGGTCCAGGCTGTGACTCAAAAGTCTTTCAAATCCATTTCTGGCTCTAGAGTATAGGTTTTTGGGGGCACTGAGATAGGCAAAGATTGTTGTGAGGAACTGGTGTTTGAGCTAAAGGGATATTAAGATACTGAATTGTATGCTTACTTTTGCTAGAGAACCTGATGGTGGAAGTCATATAAAAGTAGCAATCTGTGAGATGACAGCAAGGTTCGCGCCAAACCATGGGCACAGCAAATGGCATTGATTTGCAGGTACCTTTGAGCCATTTGGTCAAGCTACTGTAACAAGTAGTGCAGCAAACTGTTGACGTCCAATCCTTGTCCTGATCGCCAACTTGGCAATCAAAGTAAAATTTATATGCAGTTTTAAGAAGCGGAGAAAGGGGTTTTCACTGCGTTTTTTAAAGTCAATTCCCCACAAACATAGCAGAAGCTATCGGGATGATTTTTACACTCGCTTGGCATAATTAAACAATAAATCAATGCTCGATACTAATCACAACTCACACTCTTGTACTGTAATTCACTAGGAAAAAGCCGAAGTAAAAAAATATCTACCGTTTTACATAATTTAAACAACTTGGAAACAGACAATCCGCGCCTAGAATACCGATAAATTATCAAAGCATGAAACTTTCTGTGCAAACCTGTGCGTGCGAGGTATTGAGAGTGCCAGTGTGGTACAGTGACTCTTCCGAACTGTTGCTATATATTTTTTTTATTTGGGGGAGGATGAGGGAAGCTGGAATATGTAGAAAATAAATGAAAAGTTGGCAAAAAAAACCCAGAAGAATCGATCATTTTTAATGATTATTTTACAATTTAAGGGGGCAAATCCCCTCACCTCCCAAATCTACCTCCTTGCTGCAAATGTTCATGTTTTAGAACTTTTCACTTCTCTAGTCTTCAGAAGAAATGTAAAGGCTAAAATAATCCTTTTCATCCCTCCAAATTATCGAAAAGAGATAAAAATAGGTGGGGGGGTGCCTCCCCTGAAAACGGTGGGTGATGGGGGAAAACGGAGGTTATATTCGGATTCAGGAGGTCATTTTACATAATCAGCAGGAATGGTGTCAGGGCCGATTTTCGTGCAGACTAGTACTATTTGGTGTTTCATCAAACCATTAAACACGAACCAAGAACAGGAAAAGCTGGAATTTGTTTTTCAGATGCAATGAGGGGATTTTAGTCCCATTAAAACCCTCCCTTCAGCCATGCTAGTAGAGGTCAAATACTAAAGGATGGGGTTATAAAGCCATCTGAAAGCAGAAATCTATATCTAGCTAACTTAAATTTTCTCTGATATCACTTCAGTTTACATTACATCCAGCTTTTCTTAGGATTTGATGAAGTTTGCTTCTGATTACTTCAAGATTTCTTTTTCATCACTTAGCAACTCAACAAAAGTTGATGATGAATCCAACTAAGTGTTGAAGATGCAATGAGTGAAGAATTAAACCACATCAGTTATTATGTAACTCGCTTTTGTTCTGTCTTTCATTTCTTTTTTTCAACTGAATCAAGAGCCAAACTAAATGCATTGTTACCGTAATGATGCTTTCTTTCGAAAGGAAATGATGTTTGCATTGAAGTATATTCAGTGAAAATGTTATATTTTGGAATTAGCAAATGAGAAGTCCACTTTCCATTTAAATAAAGTTCTCTATAAATGAAAAGGGAATTTATGCTTTCAGTCTGTTTATAAATTGGAAACTCTCAAATTCCTTTTTATAATGCAAATTATATTGCACATAGGCTGTAATAATTAAAATTTGGTAATTTTTTTCACTGATTGGTTCAGTGTTTCAACTTATATGTCACTCAATTACCATTTGAAAATCTTATAAAAATCTTATTCGGTGCAAAGAAATAATTATTTAAGTATAAACATTATCTACCTTTCAAAAATTGATCTAATTATTGCCAAAAATATCTTTAATTGAATAGAATTGAGGAAACATGGAAAGTTTTGTGAAGAATAATTTTCAAAGAAAAGTACTCAGTGGAAATAGTTTAAGACATTATTTCCCTTTCCATTTTATAGAAAAGGAAAAAATACAAAGGATTAAATAAGAAAAGAAGGATACAAGTAAAGGTTACAGTGCTAGCACTTAAAGTTGAAACTCCCAGAGTGCAAAGCAGATTATAGATTGTCCTTTCTTGGCCGTTCACTAACATTGAAATAGAAGAGAAGCGACCTCTTCTATTTCAATGTTAGCGAACAGCCAGGAAAGGACAATCTATATTCTGCTTTGGATTCTGGGAGTTTCAACTTTAAGCATGAGCACTGTAGATATTAGTTATAAAAATTGTGATTGTAAACGAACTGTATTTTTGCTTGACATACAGATTGTTAACATTAAAGTTCCTCTACATAGAAGGCTCTGGAGTGCTTTCTAATACCCAAATCACTCCAGCATATTTTTTCATCATTGATTTGCTTCATTGAAATGATCATTGTTTTCAGTGAAGTGTTCCCAGTCGCTTGCTTTCCGCCATATCGACGAAATATGATGAAACAGTGCATATGATTGGCAGAGCGCTAGCCAATCAGAGTTGAGTTCGAAAGTTTCCCCAGTTACAAAAAGACAGAGTTTAATCTTTTTTTAGAGGTTAAAATCGTGTTTCGGCAACGCAATTTCGGTAGAATTTGAAATGACTTTTAGCAAGCTATCAATCTGTTCGAAACTAATTATATTCAAGTATCTCTACTATTTAAATGGAATGGACCACTTGAGGTTTATGCCCCTATCGACGTCACGTATGACTTGTATCCCACATGCGGCGAGAGCTTGTGGGATAAAGAAACATATAACTTTGTGTGAATTACTTAAAAAATCGTCGATATTTGATATTTCAAGACGATGGTTCAATACTGTGCAGATCCAGTACTGTAATAATTCTGTAAAAACGCTTGGAATATCCTTCTTTAATATAATATTTCTTCTGTATCTAAATCGGTTAAAACAAAGCACGTGGCTTTGTTTATCCCACATGCGAAGCAGTAGCATGGTGGGATATTTTGTAACTACGAAGCTCCGCCTATCCTCAAGTGATCCATTAAATTATATCCTTGTTTGAAAATATATTGCTGTGGCCTTCTTCAATAGGCGATAATCAACTCTATATCCAATCTGAAGATTTTGGAAGGCTTACAATCGTTGCATCCAAAACAAATCTTTTAGTTCAGCCTCTATATCTATTAGGGTTAAAATGAAGCACATGGCTTTGTTTATCCCACAAGCCAAAAAGTAGACTGGTGGGATATTTTGGAACTACGAAGCCCCGCCTATCCTCAAGTGGTCCATTGAAGTGAATTTCGACAGCGGCCATCCCACAATGCTCTGCGAGCGTGTTGAAGATTTAATAAGAAACGAAATCTCTCTCTAAAAAGTTGACATCTGCACATTCTGATGCATAGAATTAATTTATTTCAGTAAAAATATTGTTTATTTTCGAAAGATAATCTCCTCACTGTGATACTTAATTTATAAAAGCCTTCCGATTCAATCGAAACGGTGGCCAAAATAGGGCTGGTTGGCTTCTTCGTTCTCGAGCTAGTCTGTTCTGATTGGAGCTTTCACTAATTACCATCATTGAAAACAACGATGCGATAGAGCAGATCCTAAATTTTTTCATCATTGAAATCAATGAAGAAAATGGTCAACAGAGGCAAATCACACGATCACAGACCTCAATGATAGGGTCAATGATTGAAATCAATGATGAAAAATATGATGGTATGATTTGGGCATTAAGACTCCAAATGGAAAGAAATTTGGACAACAGATACTTCAAACGTTGCACTCACTGTTTATTGAAGAAAAAAAAAAGTACAAAAAATGGACAATAGATGGCACTGTAGCAATAGTTAACCATAACTTAACGTAAAAACAATAACTATGTGTTACTCTAAAAACAGCTTAAATAATGAAGATACTTTGCTAAAAAGTAACACAAGAACTAACAAAAGACAAGAAGCAATTCTGTCAAATTCGACTAATTTAAAGTTCTGCTTCATGTACCGATGGCGGAGCGAAGAGTTTTGTCACTGGCCACATGTCGCTCTCTGATTGGAGGTCACATCAAGGCTGTGCTTAATGTTGATTTGCAGCTCTATAAAAGAAAAGAAAGCTCTTCAAAAACAGATGCACTTCACGAGCAGTGCCAACGTTTCAGGAAAAAGCGCTATTGGTTAAGTTGTTCTTTCAGAACAATAAAATGGAGCTGCGATTGTTTAGAGAATTCTGACGTCAGAAGCAGGTAAGGCATGGACCAATGTCTACTCATGCTGTCCACAAAACAATTTCAAAATTTGAAGCAACTTGGTGTTCTACCAGGTATAGGTCGAAAATGAGTGGTCTCTTCTCGTGTTTAAAGATGTGGCTACTGCTGTAGTGGATTGGTCACATGAATCTCGATGTGGTAGTATAAGTGTACCAGCTGTTGCCCGTGCAGTGTACATGCTGTATGCCACTGTAAGGCTAGTGATGCGTCAGGTATTGCAGTACTATCAGTACAAGATAAGGAGTCTACAGCACGGTGACACAGGAATTCGTGTAATATTCGTGCTTCAGTTCCTGGCACGAATGACAGTTGATGTCACTTGGCCTTGGAACATTCTTTGGAGTGACGAAGCCCACTTCTGCTTAAATGAGCAAGTGAATACCCATAACTGTCACATGGGCAACAGAAAACCCTCGTGTTATCCAAGAGGTTGCATTCTCCAAAAGTGATTGTGTGGTGTAGGTTTATGGCTGTTTACATCATTGGACCATATTTGTTTGAACAGGTAACTCCAACTGGACTCCACACCTGTTCCATAAGCGGTATTATGACTTGTTGGTAATACCAAAGCTTCAACAACACGAGTGCCTTCAGGAAACCATATTCATGCAAGACGGTGCACCACCCCACATCATCCATTGGGTTCAAAATTTGTTAAGGCAGCACTTCACAAATGAACAAGTTATCAGCTGTAATTTCCAGGCAACTTTGCCTCCCCGATCACCCAACGTCATCCCATGTGGCTTCTGGTTGTGGGTTTTTTTGAAGAATCAGAGGTATTGTGAAACATGTCAAACTTTGTCAGATGTAAAGGACAGCATTAAAATTATGTTCCAGCAATTCTAGTAGATTTATTGCATTCTGCTATAGAAAATGCCATTTTGCAAAATGGAAAATGTTGACAACAATGGTGGGCAGATTGAACTTTTGTAATGCTGTTCAAGTATTTTGTATTGCTACGGTGCCTTCTATTGGCCATTTTTTGTTCTTTTTTTCTTTCTTCAATAAACTGCGATCACATCGCTTGAAGCACCTGTTGTCCAAATTTCTTTCCGTTTGGAGCCTTAGAACGTGCTCCAGAGCCCTCTGCATAGAGGAACTTTAATTTTAACAACCCTGTATATTTCTATTAAGCACAAATAGCTATCATGTTTCAATATGTAATGTAATGTAAAATGTAATGTAAAAAGATGGGTGGTAAATTCATACCTAGCACCGCGACCTAAGGTCTA
>JAFIDM010012231.1:152307636-152329173 GCA_023159025.1 Thereuonema tuberculata
TCCAGTTGTCCAAATCCGCAGAAGTCGACAGGGGATGCATCAGAACAACTTAAGAAGGATCTAAATAAAGGGGATCACCTTCACCCCTGTTTCCCTCTCTTTCCTCAGATAATATTCTAATGATGAACAGTAAGGCTGGATGCCGTATCCATATAGATTTGCACTTTGTGTTGCTCGTTGTCTTAAAGATGGGGGATGTCAACATCGAAGATAGGGTTCATCACATTCTCCTGAAAGTATGTTGCATTAACCTTTGCATTGCTAGCCATTCTGTGCACGATGAGCTTGCCACATGAGCAATAATGGCCACTAACATGATCCCTTAGAGAACTTTTCTCTCCATTGCTTGACGAAATCCGACTGTCCTTTTGAGCCCCTTTGACAGTAAAAAATTGCTCTTGGCTTGGTGTCATCAAGGTACACCCATGCCTTGTCTAAAACACAATCCTCTTCCATTTGTCGTCAGACAGGTAACTTTTGTTAAGTTTATGACAGTTCATGAAACATTCACTGATGTTAATCGGACTAAGCTTGATGTCTACGGGCTTTATGGCTGCATTCCATATGCAGATTTTCCTTGATCTTTGCGCTCTGACCTCTGCAACCTGCTTGCAATCCGTCATTGGTGGGTTTTCTTTTGTTACCACTTGACTTACACGTCTGATTGTCGCTGGGGACCGCAATGTTTGGGTACGGTTTCGTTGATGTTTACAAGACATCCATGGTCAGAAGGCTAGTGATTGCTCACTTTTATGTAACACTTTCCACACATTGCACAGTGGTTCAAATCGCTGATTTAGCAGGACGAAAGTCATTTTTGTGATTTCCGAAAAAATGGATGTTTTAACTGTAATAATATCGTAAACATATTGCTTCGTCATGATTCAGACTTTAAATAAGTGAAATTTAAGATATAACAAAGTTTCAGACCTGTAAAGTAGGATGTCATCAGCTCTCCCTTTTCTTCTGGTACCAGATGGCTTATGACACTGCGAGGGGAAAAACAACTTGTGACTCGATGTAAAAAAATGGAAGCTTTGATTCAAATGAGAAGCTTTACTTGAAGGTATGTAGAACCTGTTGGCATAATATTTGTGTAAATATTCAGAATTATCTGCCACTGGTATGAAGTTATACAATTTAAAACAAAATTAAAACAAAGTTTTTAGAACAGAATTTTCCAAATTTTCAAAGTGACTGATAAAAAAAAAAACCAAATCAAGATAAAGCGCTAAAATCTTCTAATCTACATAAATGCTTGACTTAAATGGGCTTAAAAGCAGATCTTGCACCTTTTTTTCTATATCTGGCTTTCATTAGAAGAGGGTTAAGAACCAAAGAGCCTTGTAGGTGACTCTTTGTAATCAGTTATAAGTATTCAAATGAATCCAAAGCAAATATATTTAATAAGGTTGATACCAAATGATTAAAGGAAGTTATAAGTTAAATAAAATGTTATTTTTAGTTTTCATCTGGAAAAGAAACAACAGCTAAGGACGACTTGGATGTATTTGTCGTTTCTTTGGTTCCATTACAGTTACGTTGTAGTTCTGTAAATGACATCTTGTGGCATAACCTCAGACCATCCTCTACTAGATATTGCAGGCCTGTAAAATTATTACTTGAAAAGGAGACAAAAGCAATGACTGTAAGAGAAGTGAAAAGTATAGAGAAACAGATAAATGAACTCGCTTCTGAGGAAATCAAAGTTTATGTTAAGAAACATAACATCAAATCACAATTTTTATTAACAGTGGTTGATGGCAAAGTCTGTAATGCTTTAACTGACACCTCTTCCCAAACATGTTATATTAATGGCTATCTTGTCAACTCCTATACAGATGAATGTTGACAAGATAGTTACTGATGTAGTGGATGTTAGATCTTCAAATTTGGGCTTTCCGCTTTGTATGCCTTGGATTAGGTTTTTCGAATGCCTGCTCCATATTTCCTACAGGCTGGAACTTAAGAAGTTAGATTAGAGGAAAAGAAGAAAAAACATCAGTGAAAAAAAAGGAAAGAAAATATACTTGATAAATTCAAAAGAAATGGGTCTAATAGTGGATCAGCCTTTAACTGGAGGAAGTGGTACTTCCAAGGATGGCAATAGAGTCTGCCGTTTTTTTCAAAAACCCTAAAATCTCAGCATCAATTACTGGCATTGGCCAAGAAGTAATCCATAAATTTGGAACTATTCTAAGAACACTGTCTTATAGCTATCCCATAAATGCCAAAAAGTTTGATCACTGTGCACAAGAGACAAAATACCTCTTCCTCAAATTATATTCCTGGTTTTAAATGCCTGTCACTGTGCATAAGATTCTTACTCGTGGAGCACTATTACCAACTGGAATGCTTTCAAAAGAAGCACAAGAGGCAAACGTCTAAATTCATGAAAGCCATGCTTGAAAATGTTTGAGAATCGAAACAATGAAGGATGTTCTAAATCTGCTCGTGGGTCACCTCAGATCCTTTCATCACAGGTATTCGTTCTTTGCCTCAGAAAAATAAAACAAGGCGATAGCCACACCTTTGGAAATGCCACACCTCAAAAAACTGGACAAACCAGAACTAAAAGAAGACGAGAATGGTAGAGGCAGAGCCTGATGATGACTAAGACAATGACAGTGATGCTGATAGTGACTAGGAATAATAATTTTAGTGATTTCAACTTTTTGCCAGTTCCATGCTGCTGCATGCAGATATTTCATAAATGAACTCGCATGCTGTTATCTGCCTCAACCCTTTGTAGCTCTGAATTTCTGTCATCACTTTTATGTATATACATATTTGCAAAACACTTTATACACCATCGTTTGAGAAAAAAGACAACAGAAACCTGAAGAGTGACACAAAACTTAAGAATGGGAGGGTGGACTTTAACCATTAACTTTAATATTTGTACTTCCTTTTGCTGATAAGAAAAAACATTCTAAAACCATAAAAATTTATCACCGGCACTATTATGTGGATTATAAGAAAGTGAAGTTGTGAAATTAGGTAATCTTTGCTTGATCCCTAATAATTTTTGAAGCACTTTGTAGATTTTCCTGAATTTTGGCATGCACATATATGAACAAAGAGATGACCTAACTTTTGTATTTAAAAAGAAAATTGAGTTGGTCCCTTATGAGAGTTTTGAGAAACTTAAGAATGAAATTCTTATTAGGAAATAGAATAGCGTTAGAAATGATTTCTATATTTGCCTAACAATTTAGTAATCGTATGTTTTGATGTGGTTAACATTTTTTTTAGATCTAGGAAACTTACATAAATAATGAGAATTTTGCTAAATTTCAGAAAAACAAGATGTGTTTGTATTCATTACATTTAATTTAGAAATGCTTCTTTTCTGAGGGAATTTTTGTCAATTCCCAGTTTGTTTTGTTTTTCTGACAGGGATCTACTCAAAACAGTTTTTTTGCAATACAAAATTTAGAGCATCTCTTGTCCATAAACGAATGTTTCTTCAAGTTTTCGAGAAGATTAATTCACCAGTTCAAAAACTTTTTGGAAATGAAAACTTCATTCATTTTGAATAAAAAAAAAATGCACTTTATAAATTGAGAGAATGGAATATTAAAGAATTAAAATGAAGAAAAAATCAGTAAGTAGGTTTAATATATTGCTGGGTGATTAAAACTTCATTTTTAAGATTTTACAATGTTTTGGTAATTTTTTAAAAAGTGACACAAAACTGAATTGATGGTTTCTTTTAAATAAAAAAAGTAGTATTGAGATTGTCCTGTAAGAAAATAGAATTTTATCTCTTCAAATTTACAGTCTTGCAAATCTATATATATTTTAATAATTTAAGCAAACAACGTTGGCATAGATTAGATTTCAGAACACAAAGGAAGGTCTACAAGTAAAGCTTGTTCTATGTTCTGGAAAACAAGTTCAGTAATGTAAGTTTTCACTGCAGAAAGCCAAAACCACCTGCTCACTGACTTGGTACTTACCCAATTTCAGATTAGATAATGCAGGAAGTGTTATAGTTTCCAAGGAAGGGAAAATTCCCAATTCCAATGATAGATAGCAGTAGTTTTGAAATACTGTAAGTACGTCCTGATTTCTCCGTTCCTATCCATACAAGATCCTATCATTGCGAGATTGCAGTCATAATTATGTTTTTGGTTTTTTTTTTTAACGGAGTGTTCTTGATGGCTGGATGTAAAGATTTTCTTTGAAGGATTTTGTTCAGTAAACTTTCAAGATTGTAATTTAATTGATATATCCTTAAATAAAGTTTCTTAAAAAACAACATAACATCAGTTACAGTTTGGGAGATTCATGCTGCTTTTTGATAAATTGAACTTAAACCTCTTGTATTGTATAATACAGTAGGACCCATTTATCCAAGAGGAATAGGTTCCAAGACCTAGCTAGGTTACACGAACCTGTGGATAATGCCAGACCCCATATATAATGTGATATTCATGTAACACATAAATACGGTAAAGTTTAATTGATAAATTATGCACAGTTGGTAAGACATTACCTACATCAAATAAAGTAATAATAAAGTACTTTTTTTTTCTATTTCAATCATACCCAGAAGTTTCACTTTCTCACTAATAGAAAGGACATAACGGCTTCTCTTAGGCTTAGAAGCACTACCAGCCTCACTACTCTTACGCTATGGGGCCAGTATTACTGTAAATACGGGCTTTCTGAACACAATACGATAATGTGGCAAATAATTCAAACAGCATGAAAGCTAAAGCAGAATGGAGGCAAATTCTCTGGGAAAGCTTAAGTACTGGGACAAAGGAAGATGAGTCAAGTACTGGGCGCATTTGGCCTACTGGATTTCACGATGTTCCGACCCCTTTTCGTTTGCCGAGCATTTTATGAACTATTAATGAACTATTTATTTTTTTAATTTACCAATTTATTTATTTTCTTATTTTTGGGGGGGGGGGCATGGTAAACCACGAATACTGGTAACTATATATATATTTACTTTTGAAAGATCTGAAGATGTTGCAAACTCAAAGATCTGGAAACTGCTGTATGAGCAAGATGGTGTAAGCATATATTCTGGCAGATATGTTGTATCTTGTTGTTTGCCTCAACTCCATATTATTTATTATCAGTAAATTAGATCATAACAGAAGATGCAAACTTGGAATGGTCTTTGTAATTCTATATTGAAATTTTGATATTTGATTTTCTACTCATCCTGTGCTGTCATTTAAGATTAAAATTAGCATTTGCTAATCTGGCATATCCAAGTGGTCTAGGCAGCTGTCTGCCATGAAGCAGATGTGTAGGAATTTGCATTCGAATCCCTACATCCAGAGCCGTCGCGTGGGCGGGGCGATCGCCCTGGGCGCCGCGGCAACGGCAAAAATAAAAAATATTTGGAAATTCCGTTTGTTTGTTTTTTATTTGGTCGTAGATTTTTGGGATGGGGGGGGGGGGGCGCAAATATCAAGTGTAGGGCGCCTGACGAAATCTTGCCCCGGGCGCCAACAAACCACGCGACGGCCCTGCCTACATCAGTAGGGATTTTTGAAAAATCTCCTTTCCTGTGTTGTCTGCTTCTTTCTCTTTCTCTGCACATCTAGGGTCATTCCTTAAATGGCTTCCTGAGGAAGGCAGCGGGACACCGTAGTATGTGTTCGCTGTTCAAATAGCTTCTAGGTGTTTGCCTTGATGGTATCCCTAGAGATTCACTGTGCATGGACTTCGGACTCGAAAGTTTGCACTTGATGTACAACGTCATATAAACAAAAATCTATGATCAAAATGTACTCTTTTGATTTTATACCAAATGAAAATCTTTACAAATACATTGATCAATAAAGATATGTTGTGGTGGAATCTGTTACGTATTATATGCTATTTTTCTTTCATTTGGTTATTTTTTTATGTAATTATCGGTAATTTGAAATGACAAATCTGGCAAGTATTTGTTTATTTTACGCTATTTTATTTAATTTTAAATTTGATAGGAATACATCGTAATTTATTAATTCACATGACCTATACCAAAGGAAAAAAATAACTGTTGAATGTCATTTTTTGTTTTGGTAGAAATTATAAAAATAAAATAACTCGTTGCAGATGATTCAGCACTTTGAATCGTTTTGATCAATTTCACAACATCAGTTTAAAATTACTTACTTTTGAAATGTTAGTCATTAATTATAAAAATAACTTTTTAGATTGTCACTGAAATAAATATAAGAACTTGACTAAAGAATTTCAATTTAGAATTATTATTATTATTATTATTGATATGATTTATTTGTTGAAATATTGTTGGAGGAGCAGAAAAATTATATAGCTAAGTTTCTATCTTCTTTTTATAAAACTAAAAACAATGTAGTTGTAAGGATATCAACAAATCTGCTCACATAAAAAGAGCATAAAATTCGGAAATTGAACTCGCATTTCCGTATCATGTGTACTGAAAACACACTCTCTGAGCAAATTTGATTTTTAGAATAAATAGCATTATTATATTGCTAAAATATTTCATTGATCATAACGATAAATTTTGAAGCAAAAAACTGTAAATATAGTAATCATAAAACTACTCTTTTTGAGTCGGATCAAACAAAACTTTTGTGCTGACCATTAATCTGCAGTGTAATTTTCTTCATTTTTCATTTCTTGTTATCTACTGAGAAATTTCTTTTCTCCATTTGTTATAATTTCTTCTTACCATATACCCATTTCCATTCAATTTATGTTTCTTTATATTGAGTATGATGCCATTCTACAGTATATACGGTGTACATCACCTTCGCAAACTCTTCTTATAATAGTGATATGAAGAAACATTAAACTCCTTGAATTAATTCTAACAAATATTATTGATTGACCAGTCCGGTTTGTTGACTGAATTCTGATTTTTAAAAATCTAATTTTAAAAAATATAATATTGACTTGGAATTCATAATCAATGAGTACGTATTAAATTCGTTTATGTCTCTCTTAAACAATTTGCTGCCATTGGATTGATTTGCCCGAAATTTGATGTTAAAAGTCATTGAAATCGTATGAATATTCAACGGTTTTTAAAATGGCACTTTCTGAAAACAGCTCAGCTGCTAGAAGATATTTTAATGTAATTTGATATTTTCCGAAAGTTCATAAAATCTCAACAATGGATGAGACCAAGTTATTCACAAGTGACATCCTGGAACAGCTATTTCACGCTCGTTGGCGATCATCAGCCAGGAGAAGTCAGAGTAAATAACAAGGTCTCGCTACTGAGGCTGGTATGAATGAGACATCGGAAGCGCAGTGGTGCCTCAAGGAATAAATTACACAAAGAAAAACTCACTAATGGAAAAAACGAGTGAGAAAATTCATGTGCCACGACGAGCGGCCTCAATCATTTTTTTTTTAAAGTATAAGACTTCAAACTGCGTATTTGAAACGTTAAAAAACAACAATGGATGAGACCAAGTTATTCACAAGTGACATCCTGGAACAGCTGTTTCACCACTACGCTTCCGATGTCTTATTCATACCAGCCTCAGTAGCGAGACCTTGTTATTTACTGGTGACTTCTCCTGGCTGATGATCGCCAACGAGCGTGAAACAGCTGTTCCAGGATGTCACTTGTGAATAACTTGGTCTCATCCATTGTTGTTTTTTAACGTTTCAAATGCGCAGTTTGATATCTTATACTTTAAAAAAATTCATTGAGGCCGCTCGTCGTGGCACATGAATTTTCTCACTCGTTTTTTCCATTAGTGAGTTTGTCTTTGTGTAATTTATTCCTTGAGGCACCACTGCGCTTCCGATGTCTTATTCATAAAATCTTTTTTGAGACAATTCTTCTGTTTCCTAATATAAGCAGATATCGATGAATAGTTAAATTGCTACTGAATTTAATAACTTAAAATGTAATCCAAAATTCTAATGATTGTAACAGACCATACCTCATAGAAAGTTGTATTTTTTTATTCCACAGCTGACAATAAGCTTTGTCCCCTAACCAATCGTCTATGTACAGTATCAAGATTATTATTTTTTTTTTAATGCGCTGTTGTACAGCGGTAACTACCATGAATGATAAAGTTTTATTCAGTATCACATATTTCGTACAACTTACATTTTCACTTACTATTTTTTTTTTTTTTTTTACCACATTGTTTTACTTTTATTATTTAATGTATGTTAGGGTGATATTTAAGCAAAAGCATCGAACAGAGAATGGATCCCTGAGTCATTAGCTTATTTAAAGAAAATTGAATTGACTTTCTGTATAGAATTCCTAGGGAACAATAAGTAAATTGACTGTAATGCTTATTGTATTGGTATCTGTGAATTGACTGTGGAAATACATCTTGAGGTTTAATAACTAACAAGTGGCTGATTTATAAGATTCCTGACAGGACATTAACCTACTCACAATTTCCAAAAAACACAATTTCACACACACACACACACACACACACACACACACAAAAGCCAAAGAGAGACTTAAAATTTCCAAATTAATTTTATTATTATTCTGAAGTGATTTAGTTAGTTTCTATACTGTTTCCCAGGAAATTTTGAAAAATCGAAAAAATCTCTCCTGTAAAAGACATTGATTGAACTATTATTAAGGGAATTACAATTTTTTATTTCTGTTTTCTATAGCGAAAAAGGATTTTCTTCCTATACAAAGAAATGAGAGAAGGTTTTGAGGTTCAACGCATTGTATTGATTGTGGAAAGCATTATATTTAGCTTTTGTGACCGATCCTAACTTCCTGCTACTGTGAGATTACTGTATTTCTTTGTAAGATTGAAGTGAGTAGTTCGATACTCTCAGTGGCTAAGACTGATTTATTATTCAAGTAATATTATTTATATTGTTATTTAGAAGGAGCCTCAATAGGACGTTAGTTTCAGAAAAAGGCACAATAAATAGATAAGGGAGCAATCAAAAAGTATTATTTATAATAAGATGCTTCTTTTCTTAAAAAAATTAGAAAGAAAGCACTAAACAAGAGATCTCCAACGAATTCCAATATTTGAGCTGTGTAATTCAAACTGCGATCGTCAATTAACTTAAATCTGTCAGAGAATCAGTTAATGAGAATAATCAGTTTTTTTTTTTTTTTTAGTTTTTATTAATAAATGAATACAGTACATACATATTTTGAAGCATGTAACTGCACTTTTTCAAAAGGCATAACCTTGCGAACAACTTGCTCACTGGCGCCAATGGTGAGCACTAGGAAAACTACAAGAATTACACGATAATGGCTCTATGCGATCATGATCCCTTTGCTGGATGCATAAGGAGAACACGCAGAATGAAACGAGATCTTAATCATGATTCTATCATGTCCCCCCCCCCCCCCCAAAAAAAAAAAAAGGTGTTCAACAAAATTAATTAACTATTGACTCTTTCTCTAAATATTTCCATTTTAAATTGAAGCATTAAAGAAAATTAGTTGTAAATAATTATTATTATTTTTATCAGAATTAATCAAGTTCTTACTGATTCGAAGATGTCTTATAATCTGGATGTTCTAAAATCTTCGAGTCAATAAGAACTTAATTAAATTCTGATGAAAATAATTTTTTTTTTTTTTTTTTTATTTCTTCGTTATTTTAAATTACATTTCAGTCCCGTTAGGAATATAAATTCCTATCAACAGGTGCTGTATTTATTTTAATACATAATAATTATATTAAAAAAATTACATTTAAATAAAATTTATAAAAATTACAAAATCAACTTCCTCAAACAATTTGAAACAAAAATATCAACGAAAAACAAATTAGCACAACATAAAATTAACAAATTATTAATTAATATTATCTAATATCCAACTTTTTACATTATTTTTTACAATGGAAATTCTTTTACAATCTTTAAAAACATTCCAATTTACATCATTAAAGGTTTTCTCAATTATATAATTTAAATTTCTTATACCATATTCATTATAGATATAAGGATAATCAAGTTTTATTCTATTTTTATTTCTCAAATTATAATTTTCTTTTATACTTTCATCTTTTAATTTAACAACACTATAAAAATTCTTTATTATTATATTATATATAAATTTTTGCTTAGGATATAATATATTGTATTGTATAATAATAATAATAATAATAATAATAATTTACAACTAATTTTCTTTTTTCTTTTTTGTTATTGTTGTTGTAAGAACTAAACAATTTGGGCAACTAAAAAAAAATGAGAAATAATATTTAATTTTTTTAACATTTTAATCTAGGATTTGATGTGTTTATCTTAAGAAGATCATCACTTGCCTTTAAACAATTTATCCTGTTTGTTTTTTAACGATTTTTAAATAAGAGGAAATTATTCAAAAACATAAACAGGAAGAAAGAAGGAAATTCTTTTTATTGTAGGTCCTCAATTTGTGTATTTTATTTTGTGAATCTGCCTCGATGTTTTTAGCGTACTTACGTAGGAAAGTGAGGCTTATCGGATCACTTAGCCTGTGTGTATCTTCCTTAATAATTTTTCAACCCTGGATGAATCTTTTTTAAACTTGGTTGCAGAAGGAGTTGAGACAATCCAAGTTTATCTTTGAAATCGTTTCCATTTGGGCCTTGGTAAGCAATTAGCCCGAGACAAAAATCCCCACACAAAAGCATTGGAATCTAAAAATGGATTTCTATTTTATTTCTAATTAATACTTTATTGATTTAAACAATTAATTTTAATCCACTTTCAGCTAATCCATTTACTAACGCATGGTTTGATACAATTAAAGATAATCCGATTTTTCGACAACTTAAGTAAATATTGCGGATTTATATATTTTTTTCTTTCAGAAAATAGAAATTTATTTAATGAAAGCAAATTTAACGTCCGTACTAATTAAAAATTAAAGAGGAAAATCACAACCGGACAACAAATATGCCTTCGCACATTGAGCCAACATCAACGGGAATTCTGGACAGCTATTTCATCCTTATTAGGATCGAGAATTATTATCGTTTCATCCCGGGATCGAGAAAGCTTTCGCGCAACTGAGCCAAACATCAAGGATAAATTCTGCTGATGATTCCTAATAAGGATGAAACAGCTGTTCAGAATTCCCGTTGATGTTGGCTCAATGTGCGAAGGCATATTTGTTGTCCGGTTGATTTTTCTCTCAGAAATTTATTTATTTATTTATTTATTTATTTATTTATTTATTGTATTCAGGAGATTTTGAATTTAAATATAGGCTTTTCATTTTTATCGTTTCCACGACTTAAAAAAAAAAAAAGAAAAACAAATAAAACAAGATAGAGATAGTGATTAGTAAACCAATCGCAATGCTTCGCAACATCTTCTGATACGTATAAGAAAATATAATTGATATTGCTTTAATTTCCTTATTATTATAAATGTGATTGTTGCGATTGTTGTTAATGATATTTTAATGATACTTGTCCCCAGACAAAACGGAAATATAAGTCTTCTGATACTTGTATCAGAAGACTAAAAAAAATACAGAAAAGAAAGAAAGAAATTTCACAATTACATTTTAAGGAAAGTATGCTTTAGGCTCTTTGAACTTCTTTTGTTAATTCTCTTCATACTCTTGTTTTCACTTTAATCATGTAATGGTGCCACCTGGCGTCGAATTCTGACATCACCTTCAATTCTTTAGTAACTTGCTTTCTTCCATCGTTTTAATTAGATCCCTGAAAAACATTTTCTTTGGCTTGGGTTTTCTGGGATTTAGTTTAAATTTGACGAATGCTATTACATTACTTTTTAAACATTTGTTTTATTATTATTTATTTATTTAAAAAAAGTCAAAACTTAAAAGATTTAGCTACGAAATACAAGGCAAGAATCACAAACAAAAAATAAATAACAAACTAATCTCTCAATAAAAGATAAATCTTTCAGACTAATTTAAAGATTGAAAAATAAATAGTCAATATATTAAAACAAAAAACTATTTTCAAGGATAAATTTTATTTTTTTTAGCTACTTATTTTTATTCTTTTAAAGCTGTCCAATGACAATTTAAAAAAAAATGAAAAAAAAAATCTTTTCACGTACACTTCTATTTTACAACGTTCCTACGTATTTCATGACGTAGGGTTTGTAAGGAGACCAAGTCGTTTATTTCCAATCTAGATATAATCTGTATAAGACGAAAATCACTGATGCTTAGTCAAAGAACATAGAAATGTTTATTTAGGTTCTTCGGTTTGGTTACCATGTCTGTATTTCAATGTTTTCCTGTATAGACAAACTTCAAAGGGTGTTTCTTTCATTAGTCATTTTCAGTTAACTGAAAGAAATCATTTGCACTTGTGAGACAATAAAAAAAAAAAAAAAAAAAAAAATCGAAAGTTCCCCTTGTGTTTTGGTGTTTGTTGTGTTTTTCCTACATATGAAATCGATGATATTTTTGTCTTCTGTAATTCCTTACTGTAATTGATTGTTTTTTTTTTTTTTCTTAAAGACTGTTTTATTTAATAAAAATGTCATTCCAACTCAATCCAGGGTGTCTATTGTTCTCGTAAAAACATGTCGTCCGCCACCGTGGTCGCCTCCCTGCCAATGGCTATGGTTACGGAGAGGTTTTGATGCCATGGCAACCATTCCCTTCAAACAAACGTCGCATTCTTCAACTTGGACTAAAAGAGCGACACGGTATGGACGACGTTGACCGCACGGATTGACTAGAAAAAGATAGCCCAGGCCTGAGCTAAAATGCCCGAGGCCGAGAACGTGAAGGTGGCCGTGAGGGTCCGCCCTTTCATATCCTTTACTGATCACCTGGTGAGCACGTGCCGCCTCCCTCACAGGTAGGGCAAACCTTGTCCAAATCCTACAAGCAAATGACACAACTCTTTTATTTAGTAGTCTTACCGATTCTATTAAGTTTTTTATTTATTTATTTTTATTTTTTTTTATTTCTTAAATTTTTTATTTGATGATTAATATATATTTGATGAAATTGATTATATAATCAATTTGATTGGATGAAGAATCCAAAGAATTGAAAAAAAAAATTCGAAATAAATAAAAACAAATCTTAAAAGATTAAACGTTTAAATAGAAACGGATTATGATCTTGGCTTCAGTATAGTTATTTATTTTTATTTACACAAAAGAGGTTTATAATGTGAAAAAAAAAAAGTAAATATCACTACAGTTGAAATTAAATGTATATATTAGAAATAAGTTACGATTATGTTGGGATGCAAATTAATATATTACAACAATACTTTATATTTTTATTGAAAAGTAAAATGTGTCTTTCATAATTTAATAAGCGCTGAAGTTTGAGATGTAATTTGCAATTTTTTATTAAATGTAAAATAACAAAAAAAAAAAAACTTTTCAATCGGATTTTTAAGGGGTATTAAATTGATCAAATCAAAGTTAGAAAATAGTGCAGCTCTTTGAGTAGCACTTTTTTAAGCAATAAAAAGAAATGTTAACTTACTCTAAACAATTTTAAATCTGTTTGTAATTTAAAAAAAAAAAAATTCCTACAGATTTTCACCAATTTTATATATATAAATTGGTTAAAATCTGTATTATTTTTGATTATGAATTATATGTAAGAATTGATTGTATAACATGAATAATATTATCAAATATATATATTATCAAATATAGACAGTAATTAGAAGTATTGAAGAAGTTTTTTTAAGTGAAAAATAAAAAAAAAAAAGGAAACTTTTTTATTAAGTGCATTTGTTTAACTCAAAAATTGTCTTTAATTTAAAAAAAAATAAAAGCAAAAATAGTTATTTAAATTAAAATAAAATTCTGGATATTAGAAAAAGGAGGGAGAAAAATGAACTAAAGACTTAATAAATACAATGACGTAGCTTCAGAAGAATAAAAATGAAGCCAAAGCATATAATAATAAAAGTAATTAATAAAGAACCAATGAAATCACTTCAGGACACTCAAATAATTTTATATGCGGTAAGATTTGTCATGATGAAAAGATTTACAGGTTTTTACAAACCAGCTGTTTAAAATAAAGACTAATAAGAAGCAAAAAAAAAAAAAAAAATCCGTTTTGATGGAACTTAAATAAGACGTTTTTTCAATACGTTAATCTTTTTTTTTTTTTTTTTTTTTTTTTTTGATGTGAGGGGGAGAGTCTGTTATGATATTTATTTGTCGTCACTGTCTTTTCCTTCATCAATAAGAAGGTTACGCCCACTGCTAACTCCTCTACAACATTTTTATACAAGTATATTGATTGTTTATATAAAAAAATAGAAGTGTATACATATGTATATATAAGAATATGTGTTAATACAATGAGCCAAAATGAATTCACTGTTACCTTAAATCGATAAAAATCCCTTGAATTCAAGATTGAAATTGCATTTTTCACGTAGGATTTTTTTTTTCTTTTAGCTTGTGCGTATTGAATCGTAAAAGGGGTTTTATTTTTGTTTGGATATATGTATACATGTATAGTGTGTGTGTGTGTGTGTGTTTTTGCACTTTAAATTCAAATAAATAAAACTATTATCATTTTCATTATTTAAAAAATTAAAATTCAGTTTTTTTTAATATTTAATATTAAAATACAATAGAATTCTGTTAATAATTGCTTATAATATTTTTTATCATATTTTTCATTATTACTTTCGTCTGCTTTGCTAATTCAGTTCAGTTTTTCTTTAGTTCTTTATGACAAAGATTACTTTTCTTTGAATGCTCGTGTGAATGTTCAGGAAGCCACAGCAAAGCCAAAGGTTCTTGCATCTCAAACCCCTCCCACAGTATGCTATTGTATACAACGCGACCTTATTTAGACACTCTTTACTAATTACATAGTTTTGAAATGTAAGGAAAATGTGTGGTTAAATTGAAATAGTTCAGTATCATAGATAAAGTAATCCAAAAAGATTGCAGTCCTGTGAAATTGTTGAATGCCTCGAAGATCTGTCAAAGAATGTTCCACGTTGCATAGACTCAAACTGTCCTGAAAAGTATTTGGAGATCTTTGTTGCACAGTTTAACGTTTGGTCGGCATTCTGTTCACTGATGATAATTTCTTTTTTGCTTAAAATGTAATTTTTGTTTTTTCACTGAAAAATCAATATTTTACGAGAATTTAAGATAGAGACAATTTGAACTAGTTAAAGTAGGTATCGGAAGAGCAGGGGTCGTTTTTAATACCTTCTGAGGTCAGTAAACTGTGAATCCTGTTCCGAGACAAAGTAACGTTCCAAAGAACATGTAAAATGCTGAAGGACAATAGCAAATCTGATGACATGCTCGAAGAAATAATCAAACAACATTGATTCATCTGCTGTTTGACTCTACTGGAACTCTTATTTCAGTCTCGCTTTAGTAGGAAGATTCACGAAGACAAAGTTAATGCGAATTGACAAGTATGTTATACATTACTTGCACGACGCCATAATACAGCGACTGAACATTATAATTGGTCTAGGCATTTACGGTGCTCAGCTTAATTTAATGGTATATAAGGAAGGAATCAAGATTGAAGGGATACATGACTAATCATCTTATTACATCAAGAAAGACACATGTTAGAATGAGCAATATTAGGATCTGGGCTGACAGTTTTCTGGCGATAGTTCAAATCATTTTGATAAAAACCAAGCTTGCCTCTGAGATTCAGAAATTCTTCCCAGCGATTTAACCCAAGAGCAAAATAGAAAATTTTCTTTCAAGGGCTACATCATTGAAGTTATTTCATATTCATCTGTCTTTTTGGACTTATCATAAGGGGTAAGGTGACATCTCTACGATGGCATCTCTAACAGCTGCATTTTGGAAATGTTTATAATGAGGCAATGCTGAAGGCAACGTTGCTGTGAGATGTGCTCATATGCCGTTTTAGGCCAATTCCTATTTTCATACCAATTTCTATTCCCATATGACAGTTTTATAGATAAAATATGGAATTTTTGTCAAATACTAATGTTCGGAATTCCAGGCGAGCTTTATCGAAATATAATAATAATAAAAGAAAAAAAATAATAGACAAGTGATAGGTGTATCACTAAGGAAAATTCGCCCAATATATTGTGCGTGTTCAACATACATATATACCATCCAAATTACTACTATTTAATTTGAAAATTAAATTTATAATCATCATAATTAGATGTCTGTTAAATAATTTTACATCTGTTATCACTGATTGGGATTTATAGTTCAGTTGGAGAATAATGTAGTTGCCAAAGAACTTACAAAGCTATCGAAACAGAAAAAAAGAGGTCTGATGTATTTCAGTATCTCTATTGGTTTAAGGAAGATACAGAAAAACTTTAGAACTTGAAGGGATAGCTAATCAGTTTTATATCCATACCTCCCGGGACACTTTCTCAAATTTTTTGTACAAAATTGGTCGAGCGATATTTATTTCACAGCATTTTTCGTAATCAGTTCCTACAAATTACAAGGCGTTTTGTGTCGAATAAGGATTAATTTTGAACAAAGTAATTTTTGAACAGTTTGAAAATATAATCTGGTGTCAAGAAATGGGAAGAAAATAAAGTTGGTCTAAATGAATGAAAACTAAAAACATTTGCCTGGTTCTTTCTACAAAGAAAAGTCACATTTAAAATAACAGTTTATTTTTGAATATAAAGTATTTCTGGAAGAATCTGGTTCAAAATTTATTTCTAAATTCATTGGTGTTAACTACTTTTATGTTAATTAAAAGAAGAGAATCCAGCAGAAGTCTTCAGCATTATTTAATTTTATTTACTAGATTCCATTAAGCAAACGTTAAACAAGATTTCGCATTTAAGTAAAACGGACCATTTTTTGTTTAATTATATATTTTATTTTTGAATTGATTGATTGTTTAAATTTAATAAAAAAGTCAGCAACTGTAAATAAAGGAAAAGCACGATTTATTACTATTTAACTCAACATTTGTGGCTTCAAGATCTATTTTTACTTCTTTGAATAATACTCAAACAATGGTTTTAGTAAATTTATCCTTTCTTTTTAACTAAATTGATCAGATCATTATTTTCATTTCCATTCAGCTTATGTCATCTTTTCCTATTCCTTTATTGAAAAAAATGATATTTATAATTTGAATATTGAATTTTAAGCAACGAATTAATAATACGAAAATATTATTAGTTCATGTGTTATTGTTGTTTCGAAAGAATTACTAATGAAGTCAATAACTTATTTTTATTTCTGTATTGCTGGATTAAAATAACAATGGCTTCTTAGTCAATTTGATATGGTTTTTACGCTGTCGTTTAAAATTGTTTTGCAATTTTATTTTGTTTTTTAGAATTTTTTCTTCCTGGGTTAATATACAATCACTACTATATGTATAGTATAAATTATAGAAGCATTTTACATTTATTATATATATAGAAAATATTTTAACGAAATAAAAGAAACGAGAACTTTATTTTTACAAGTAAAACAATAAGATATTGAGGAGAAAAGAGAATAAATTAAAAATGTTGTTTATTGAAATAAATCAACTATAAGCTAAAAATAAAATAAAATACTATGTTATACGAAAAAAGCTAATTCGGAATGATTTGTTTTGAATTTACCATTAATATCTTTGTCATTATTTTTTTGTGTCCCTAAAAGAAATTGACTAATCTGATTTCCTAAGCCTTCTTGTATTTAGACTACAAAATAACGGTGTTAAATATTCTGTATGTAGCTCTAAAATTGTTTCCTATTTAAACATTAATCTTATTTTTTTAATATTAGAAAATATCACCGTGTTTATTTTTTTCTGTTGATTCCCATTGATGCCCATTTTCAAGCCAATAGAATATAGAAATCTGTCCAGATGCCCTCCATCGAAGTTCGCGACATTCCGTAGAGTAGAAGAAAAAACATCTCTAGATTTAAACAACCAATGAAGCTCAAACCTGCCATTTTTTAAATTTTTATTACTATATAAAAATCTCGAAGCCATAACTTTTATGTTTTTTTAAATATATCCAGCAACAATAAATAGACAAACTTCTAATTATATAGCTTTTATATATATTGGTATTTAACGTTTTAAAAAACATTAATAATTAGCATAAGATAATATCATAGAAAAAGTTCTTAGAGAAAAGTTTTGTGTCCACTTTTTTGTTTTTATCAATATTTCTAATTAGTGATTATTTATTAAAAAAACATAACAAACTATAATATTTTACAAATAGTTGAAAGGCTGAACTAGAAATTTACAAGCAAATGCTTAAAGTCTTATAAATTGTAAAAGAACAATTCTTGAAAGGATGATGTCCTCAAAAATGAACAATAATGCTATACCTTAAAAACATATATTTGGTTTAATATGTCCTTCATACTTCACCAATCTTTATTAAGCTTCGAATAACTTTTTGATAAAGAAAAAGATCTGTTTTCTTTTATGAAACAGTCCGAGGCTTCATTTAGCCATGAATCAAGTCTTGAACATCAAATTCCATCAAAATCAGTCCAGTCGTTTTTCAGTTATTCCTCAAGATTCGTCTGCAAAGAGGACTGAACTGATCTGAACTGTTCTGAACTGAAATGAACTGATATGAACTGAAATGAACTGAACTGATAACACAAAAGTTCATTTCATTTCATTTGTTTTTGTTTTTTTCTTTTTCTTTTTAGTAATAAAGAACGGTTTTTACAACTAATAAACGGACATAACTAAAAATATATATATTTTTATAATTAGCTATCTTTGATAATAATTTATGTTTTAATTTTATTACAATTCAAATTATTTATTTTCTTAAATGTCATCTCTTCACTACCATTCATTTACTATAGGTTTTCAATTATAAATGCATGGTAAATTTTATCTCATTAAAAAAAAAAAAAAAAAAAGAAAAATAATATTTTTGAAGTCATAAAAAAACTAAACATTTTTTAATGTACTTTTATCAAAGTCTTCATTTTTCATCAAGTCTATTTCAGAAAGCTCTTCCAATCAATTTACTTTATTTTTCAAACACATTAACTTAATTGTTTTGGTTTTAGACTATTTAAGGAATAGCGGAATTGATAAGGAATTTCCAATATTATTTAATATGGAGAGATTGTACAATTGATAAAAAGACAATTTAATGTTTCAAGGCAATGTTTAAAAACAGTAATAACAAATGTTCTGTAAATTTACTTGAATTTTTATTTTCAATTAATTTTCTCAACGATGGTTTTATTTTAATAAAAAGAATCTATAAAAAGCTACTGCATATTGATAAAAAGAATTGAAATGATCATTTTTTATTGAACTATTTATTTTTAAAAACTATGAGTAAATAATTTTTAAACATTTTAATATGCGAAAAAGATTAAAATAAAAATTGAATCAGCCAATATTACTTTTTTGAATTGTCAAATTGGCATTTCAAAATTAGAAAGATATTTTTATATCTTGTCTAATTTTGAATCTTAAGATCTTTTCCTATGAATGAAAAACCTTATCTTTATTCTCATGTTTCCATTGTCTTAACAGGTGGTAAGGATGAATCAGTTGTAAGTTATTAATATATATCTCTTTCGAACCTCAAGTTTTATTCTATTAAATCTTATTTTTATCAAGTGAGGAATTTCTTTGATTAATTAATGAGAATAAAGAAAGGAATGAAATTCTTATGAAAATATTTATATATAATAATTGTAAATATAGAATATTATTCGTTATAAATTTTTACATCCACTTTTTGGGTGGATTGACTCCTGCGAAAATTGCGAAACGGAAGAAGCCTAATTTTTGGAATTGGGAACTCAGTTTTTTTCGCTCCTTTCTCCTCCAAACTGGTCCTAGGGTCTACCCAGCCCTCTCTAGAATGGGTACCGGGTTTCTTTCTCGGGAGTTAAAGGCGGGAGGGCGCCGGGCTGGCCACCCGACCCCAATTTCGTCCCGTTGGCCCTGACCTCCAGCGCCCCGTAGGCTTATATAAGTTTGTACCGGGAAACTTTAACTTTAACTTAACTTTAATATTGAAATAGAAAAACGTGCATCTCGTAATTACATTTTTTTTAAATATTATTTCTATTAAGCAACAATTTTAGAGTTTCTTTCTTTGTTTAATTTTTTTTATTCTTTATTAAATAACTGATTTAAAAATTAAAAATGTAAATTATAATATTTAATTAGTTTTTAGTAAAATTAAATTTAATTGCTTTAGTTTTCTGACTAAATTACAATTCTTTGGAAACCTTTTCAAAAAAAAGATCTCACTTATCATATATGACTTTTAGCCTAAACAAAATAAACTATAATTTCAATTCTTTATTGTTTAATGAGTATTTCATTTGATTTTTAAATGTATAACTATAATGATTTAATCAGAATCAAACTTTAAATTTTTAAACTTTTTTAATTTGAAAGCTTTTTTCTTTTTTAATAGATACGCTGTATTTCATTAAACACTGTTCAATGAAAATACTATTTTGTTTTGTTTTTTTTATTTATTAATAATAAATAAGTTTCACAATATTTCAACCGAAAATTCAAATAATTCCAATTTCATTTTAATTACTTTATTCAGTTTTTATACTTCAACATCGTTAATTACAATATATTTCCTATAATTTGTTTTTGCTTATAAAACAAACATAAGATAAAGTAGCAAATATCTTTTTTTTTATAGATCGTAAACGCAATTAAGATTTTTTTTTCTTTTTGACGATTATAATGTTTTTTCTATGTGTATGATTTCAGTGGAATTTAATGTAGGCGACTGACCGGGTCTTGATATAGATTATTCTCTATTTACCTCAAATCTTTATAGATTTTCCGGTGAAATGGAGTCAATAGAAGTTTCGTAAGACTAAATCTTTTAATAAAATAAAAAAAGAAAAAAGAAAAACAGGAAATCTTTTTCCGTAAGGATTCATTGACGTCAGAAGAGTGTGTCTAACTCTCTATTGGTAAGCTGTGGCTGTTGTATTGCTGTGAGGGCCTATGAATAAGCCCAATCGATCAACTGTAAGATTCATGAATCTGTTGCCTCGGAAATGATTTTCGAAACAATAAACTGACTTAAACTGTTGACAGAAAGTAAAGTCAATATCATTGGTCTTCTCAGAATTATTACTTATTGTTCTTAAAACAGCTCTGATTTAAATCTAGGTCTTAATTCGTTCGTAAAAACCCCTTCGATTTCGATACTATTGTACTAAGAGTTCAAGCTTATATTAATAAGAGAAATTAGTACTCGTTTGTCTACAAATCGTGTATTGAATACTGATTAATTGAGAATAGTTAATAATATTATCAAAATAATTAACAAAAGTTGCAGCTGAATGCAAGTTGTAGCATGTCAGTTACTTTTGCCTTTGTTATTTATTATATTACAACGCTTAAGTACTGTGCGTTTATGAAAGGCAGAGCTACCATTGCCAGACGATTTTACTCCGCAGAGGGGTGATACGCTGAGATGGGTACTTTCCTAAGAAATTCTTTTGGACATTTTCGCCTTTAAGAAAAAAATGACGAGGAGCATTTTTGCAATAGTATTTATTCTTTCCATAATTATTTCCCAAAAAGCGCAAATAGAACGCAGCTACTAGTAAACTAACACTTTAAAAAGTAAACATCCCATCTTCCTCGCCCCTATTTTGAAGAAATCGAAGGAGACCTGACGC
>JAFIDM010012231.1:152335070-152376754 GCA_023159025.1 Thereuonema tuberculata
AGGGAACAGCTGTTTCACTCTTCAACGAGATCATCAGCCCTAACCCGCCACCCTCGATGAAATGAATCAGAAAGGCGTTGCCTATGGTGAAGTCAACAGCCAGCCTGGCTATGGCCTCCCAAAGGCGAAAAGGCAATAAACAAAATTTCCAAAAAGCCGAGAGGCATTATTGGAAATATTCCCTACAACTAGTAGGCGAATAGTAATAAATAACAAAAACACAAAAAAGGAGAAACAAAAAACACGCTACATTTAAGCAAAAGGAAGGGTTAACGTGCTGACAAATTCACTGAGAAATGTCTGTTAAGCCCAGCACAGAATAAACAAAAACAATTGCCTTTTCCGATTCATTTTTACGGGGTGGATTAGGGAACAGCTGTTTCACTCTTCAACGAGATGATCAGCCCTAACCCGCCACCCTCGATGAAATGAATCAGAAAGGCGTTGCCTATGGTGAAGTCAACAGCCAGCCTGGCTATGGCCTCCCAAAGGCGAATAGGCAATAAACAAAATTTCCATTATGTGGCAATATTAATGGAAACAAATAAATAGTAACAAAAAAATATTGAAACATTTAATTCTAATTTTCCACAAGACTTTCCTACAACTTTGATCGTTGTACTTTTCATTGTTGTAGTTTTCTTTTTATAACTATTCATTGACGATTTCAGTATCTAAAATAAAGATAAAGCCTACATTTCCTGTTAGTAGTCTAGTATTATTTGAGATTCATTATAGATATTTTTTTACTATATTTATTTCGGAATTTCTGTACTTTTCGATTTTTTCCGTTTCTCTATTATTCTTTATTATTCTCGCTCCATCCCATTTTCTATTTTTTTTTTACCTTGCTGTAACTAATTTCTTCAAATGAAAGTGGATAAACATAAAATAATATCTACTTTTTATTATTAAATGGATTTACAGATTTTTTTAACAATAATCACGTTTATCTTTTAGAAATTTGCAGCAATTTCAATATTGAAATAAATTTCAATATAGAAATACATTTTATTAAGGAAATAATAGTTGGGTCTCAGATTAAATAATGTATTTTGGAATCTTGGTGGTACAACTCGTGATTTAAATACACTTCCGATATTTAGAAGTTTAGAAGAAATCTTATTCAAATTTAATCATGTTATTAACACTCAAGTTTATCAGCTATTCAGATATTAAACTAGTAACTAAATGTACTGTGATCTAATAATCTTAACATTTGTCTGTTATTGAATACATCTACTAACAAAATCTGTTGGTTGTAATGAGAAATGCTAAGATTATTATATCGTTTTTCATTTAGTCATAGTTTTTGGAATATCGAATAGTCTTTTGGTCAATAAAGTGATCAATTTTTCATAAGGCGTTTCAACAGATTGATGAACTGATTATTATTCATTGAAATTTAATTAACAAAAATATTTAAGGCACCAAGATTTTAATGAAAATAAAAGGTTAGGGTTATCTGTTACTTAAGATTTGATGATTGAATGACTTGACTTTCTACCTACAATAATTTTCAGTGGATATCATGGATAAGATATGTACTGAAGTGAGGATAGGCAAAACTTTCGACTGAGAAATTGAAATGCAATGAGGATTTGAGACGAGAATAAGTCTGAAACCCACATGCAACTCCTTTGACATTGATTTGAAGTATTTGAGAGAAAGTAATTTATTTTAAGTAGGTTTATAACGAAATTTTATTTTTGAGTTCTGTAAGGATTGGGAAGTTCTCCATTCCTTTCTTCTTTAATTCGTACTTTAATTCTTGATAGCTATTTCTCCACTGAAACATGAAAATTGAGTATTTGTTAAAATCTTTGGAATTATTTGCACAACAGTCTTACAATAAATAAAAATTTACAGAAAAGAAAAAGTTAAGAAAACTTATATATTGATAAAACTAATCAATAATTTTGATTAGTTTTTTTTGACGTATTTTTTTGAACATTACTTCTTGCTAGAATGCATAACATCTAGTTCATCCATAGAATTACGACAATGATCATGGTTTTAATTTAGCTTTCGAGATAGTTAAAACAACATAGTAATATCTTTTTTTGATTTTATGAATCATCCTTTGATACAATAAACTTCACAAACTTCATCCAATACACATTTACCGGTGTAGATCTAACATCTACTGGACTGTTTGCTCCCGTTACTACTACTGTTCTTGCAAAATGCGTTATTATTTACAAGCGAATAAGGTTTCTTCAGCTTCAATGTAGATGACTTATATTTTGTTTATATGTTCTAAAAATCTTATTTCCCTTTTAGATGTCAAGGAAATATTAAAGCAAAACCGAAAGAAAGCTTAGTCTTCCTAGAAACCATGATGCTTCTTTTGGTTTCGGCCATAGCAAATAGTACGATATTATTATTATTACTAGAATATTGTTATTATAAAAATATGATATCCAAAGCTCGAAGTCTCGTTACACTGATTCAGTTTTGTGTTGGTTTTTTTTTTAACCCATATTTGCAAATTCTTAAAAGAGTTCAAAATTTAAGTGAAAACTTAACCACTAGAATAAGTAGGAATTCAAAAATAAAAACTTTTGTTAAAGTTGATTAATGATACGGAGTAAATGATCCTTTTTAGTCATAGTCTTGATCGGTACAGTACTCATCCCTACAATAAAATATATATTTGATTTTTTTTAACAATCGTTTCCTTCTATTAATCTAATTACAATCATCTAATAACTCACAACCTCCAAACGACAATATTTCGTATGCCTAATCGGCCATACTTTTTCAAGTCTTTTTTCTTTATTAGATGTTAATCAAGTAGTTATTAAAACGTTAATTACAATCAGTTTTTCTTCATTTGACTTTAAGTTTGTAATACTAAAATCATTGAGATACGTTCGAGTACAAGAACATCATAAATCAGTCGAAATTATTAAGCTTTTTTTTGTTAAGTTTCACACTTGCAAGTAATGGAATGGAATTACTGCCATAATAACTCATTTCTTGGAAGTCTAATTCTTTGAAAGAAAGGATTAACAGTAGGAATAAAAAAAGGTGGAGTAACAGAATAGTCAGGCTTTTTATCCAACTCGTGTTAATAACATTATCGAACAACATCCAATATTACTACAATAGTATTATTTCTTTCACTACAGTCAGAATTATAATGAAACTGATTTAATTAATTTAAAAACTTCAGCAGTTGTAATTATATTGTTTTTAAATTAAAAGTGAAAGTTTGATGAATAATAAAATTTCTTAATGTAATAAGTTAGTAATCTTATTTAAACTATATCACCCACCAGATAACAAAATAAGGATTTTTAAATTAAATAAAATTACACAATGTTGTATAAATATCTTTGAATATTAACTCATCCTCTGCATATTCATTTAGCATTATCTACATATTAAAACTTTTTGATGCTAGTTTAATAATTTTCATTAGATTACAGGTGAGCATTCACAATAGGCAGATGGTTGAAAATTATCTTACCTGCTGAAAACCTGAAGAGAACGATTGTTCAAAAAAATTATTGTAAAATAGTACTTACAAGTAATGACATCCACGGTGAGGCATTGACTATTGGGAATCCTTCATGATATTACTGTTACTGTTAAACTGTTACTGTGAGATGTTACTGTTTAATTTCTAATAATTTCAAGAATTGTTTAAGTTCGCTTAGCCTCAGCAGAGATTTCAGACTGGAGAGGAACTCAGGGATTTCAGACTGAAATTAGTGTTAATTTCAACTAAAAAAATAAAAAGAAAACTGGTAATATAGCAATCACATAGGCCTATTAAAAACCAAATCCAACCTTCCCTCCGCCCCGTGGCTGTGCCCTTCAAGTTTAGACGACTATTTCAGACAGAAGTTCATTATTAGTATCTTTGTCATTTTATATAATGATAATATTTATGGTGTTATTGTTAATTAATATTAAAATATTATCTTTAAATATTACCTTCTTCTTTACGTGTTGCAATTGATTTAGTTCATGTGTAGGTTTTTGAAGCTCATTCGCTGTCTTCCTGATTTCCTTTTTTTCCGTCCGAAATTTAGTCAATCTACTCCATCCTGTCAGTGTGTTGATTCCATCTTAATTTCTTATTTTAATCCAGTAGTTGATCCAATTTTAATCCAATTTTATCTCGTAGATATATTTGTACGATTTCCCTAAAGATTACCACTTCTGTTGTTTCTTGTGTTTGTTTTGATTTCAATTTTTTAGGTTAATATTGATCTTATAAATATTCACTTTAGTTTCTTTCTCTAAAATTCTTATTATTCGAAATTATACTGTTTCAACATCAAGTTGTTTTACTTGCTTTATTTCCTTGATTAAGTAATTTCAATTCCTGAATATTTTTATTTCGTAATTTGTTCCATTTGTTTCTAATTTGCGTCTTACATGTTTTTTTTTAATATTACTAAATATTTTGTCTTACTGTAATTTTTATACTGTATTTAGGTACTATTAATTTATGAAACAGAATCTGTAAATTGTCTTCTGATTCTGCAAGAATATTTTTTCCATATCCGTAGTTTACGATTTTGAGTTCTGTATTTCTTAATTCCTTATATTATTTTTCTTTCTTATTTTAATGGTTCCTTTTATTATTAGACAAGATTAGGCTTAAAGAATCTTTTTTGTATATCTTTCATAATTAATATTTCTTGTTAAATAATATTTGATAATATATAATGGACAGTTTATTTCCTATTTATTGACGTAATTTTCTTCATTTCTAACTTGGATTAACAATAAGCCATCTTCTAACCTTATCCTGTCGAAACCTTTTTCGAAATCAACAAAGCATTTAAATGCTGCTTTTTCTGATCTACTTTTGACTCTTTTTTTTTTTTATTAAGAATTGAGCTGGTAATATTTTTCTTCCACTCATTAAATCTTCTCATTGCATTGCTTAAGCTTTCAAATGTTTTCTCCAGTTTTGTAGCATAATAATTTTGCATTTCATCATTAATATTATCAATTTCAGTATATTACCTATTTCTTAAAAATCTTTAAACTTTATTTACTTTGTTTTCAACTCTTCATTATTTTTCTTTGTCTTTTGAATATAAATTTTCAAATAACCGGATAACCGCCATACTGTTACTAAATACATAAATATATATGGAAAATATATTCTCTTACAGATTTAATGATAAAATTTATGTATTTAGTAATAGTAACAATGGTGATTATTCGGGACTCAACTCTCCTTGAGATCGGATCCCGTGTAGTATCTACACATTTCATTTCTTTTTTAAATTCTTTATGCAAGTAAAAATAATAGAAGTCATTCCTGTGTATTTTAAATAACAGTGCTTCATTGTCAATTAGTATTACACAAGGATGTTTTATTATGTATTAATGATTTTTAATAATTTTTTTTAATACAACGTAATTTGGATTAACCGTATTTTTCAATTATCAAGACTCTACCGATCCACGGATAAAACGTGAATTACTATGGATTAACTGACCTTTTACTGTATTCTTTGATTCCATGTAACTCCAAAGCTGTCTCTGAATGCAATAAGAGCATACTTACCCTAAAACTTTGTTTTAGTTTTTTTCTCCCAGCATCAATAAATTAATTTCATCTATGTTTACTATATTCGTAAGCATTAACTTCAGTTGCTTAAATTAAAAATGACTGATATTAGTCAAGATGTCCTCCATGATACAAACTATACATTTTTTCCTCTCTTGTTTTACCGCTGTAGTTTTTATACTCAGTGATTCATTTGCTGATTCGTGTAGACCATTGTTTCCCAAAGTGGGTGATACCGTCCCCTGGGAGGCGCTGGAATGAGCCGGGGGGGGGGGTATAAAAATAAAATTAAGGGGGTGGTGGAAGCATAAAGAAAGAAGAGAAGATAAGAATTAAGATCAATGAAGCCAAACACACAATGAAAATTAAAAAAAATTTAAATGACAAATTAAAAAACGTACAGTTTCGGTTTGTCAAATTACAAACCTTTCTCAATGCAATTCTACTTTCCACCTGCATTGAAAAAGGTTTGTAATTTGACAAACCGAAACTGTACGTTTTTTAATTTGTCATTTAAAATTTGTTAATTTTCATTCTGTTTGGCTTCATTGATCTTAACTCTACACAACGCACGTAAAACCACCCACAGAAGATAAGAATATTTTGAAAAACCGTTCTATCGTGTTTTGTCTTGTGTTAAAGTTAACATAACATAGAGTTAAAGTTAATTGTTATTCGTAATTGTTATTTTAATATTATCCTTCGTTATCTTAATTTTCTGTGTGTAATGCAAATGTTACTATGGTTGATTTCAATAAATAATTTTATAATTTCAAGCTTCAAGGTGTCTTTATACGAAAACTCACAATCAAAAACCATCTTCACATAGACAAATGAAGATATAGAGATGATTGTATTCAAGGTGTCTTATTTATAACAATATCTTTCTTTACTATGTTGTAAGACGTAGATAGAAATAGTAGATTTCTACCTTTCTTTTAAGAAAAGAAAGCAAATTTCTCACTGCATCTTTATGTTTGTTCCCTTAAAGAAGGTAGATTTCTAGGTGGGGTGGTAGGGGGGATTACTGAGTATTCTTTTTTTTTTCTGAAAAGGGGGTGGTGGGCCAAAAAGATTTGGGAACCTATAGTTTAGACTAACTTTAATTCTGTTCTTTAATTCTTTTCCTTCCACTGCGTTAATACGAGTCTCGTATTTGGTTCTGTGTTAATCTGCTGAGGTGTAGAAATGTCTTGGAGCAATTCTGCTTTGAATTTCACATTCGCTTGATTGTTTATTTTACTCTTTTGAATATTCAATCTCATTATTCCTAACAAGCGATCGTTAGTAATTTCTGCTGAGGTTAACATTTGTGTTTCAAGAGTTTCAAAATGTTATCGAAGGTAAAAAAAAAAATATTTAAAATTTTGATTTAAAATAATCTTATTCAAAGTAATATTAATCCATTTGTTTTATGAAGATTTCTTTTGAGTGACATTAATACTGTATTTCTCCAAATAATAACTGTAATATAAAAGAAACTACATTACAAGATTTCTGTTTCTTTTAATGCGAAATCTCTTTTTGGTATTTTTTTTTTATGTTGAATTACAGAGAATAATTTTCGTAAAAGCTTCTTTTTGTTTATTTCTGTTTTTTCTTTTGTTTATTTTCCTTGGTAAAGTAACGAAGGGATAATCACATTCTATAAAGATCAGCTTTTGAACGAAAAGAAGCAGACGATTGGTTTATTTTAATCAGATGAAGTTTGAAAAAAAATAATAATTTAGTATATATGCTTTTCTATATTAAAAGTGAAGTAAGTTTCTATTATTTTTTTTATTTTAATATTTTCAAAATTTGGACCATTTTTGTTGGTGTTACTAAAAAAAAAGGAGAATGCTTTTTTTATTGGATTTTTCTTTTTTAAAAATTCAGGATTTCCGCTTTTCTTTTTAATGTAGGTTATTCATACCTAAATACCATTGATCCTACTTCTGACACAGCATACAGTAAACAGCATTGACTTACTCTTCTACTGACTTTTAAGTGTTCCAAATTTAATGCATTTCTGTATGTGTCTATACACTTATTCGGTTTATAGACACGTATATATTATTCGGTGCAAGATAATTTTATTGCATATTTTTTTTAGTGTTATAAGTTTCAGATACCTTTTCATTTAGATTCTTTTTTAATTTTCCTCAATTTTTTTCAGTTATTCTGGATACATTGTGTAAATGATGAAATCAAAATTGAGTCTTAAATTCATAAATAGATTTCTGTATTTTACTTTTCTGATTTTAAGGATACAAAGGCAAAGAAAATTCAAAGGAAAAAAAAAATAACAGGGAATTCATAGCATATACTCAAATAAAAAGTATATTCTATCTGTTATTACCTGAGACATTTTCATTCAGAATTTTTTAAAAAATCAAAACAAAAAATCTTTTATTTATTGTCTTGTGTTAAATGGAGGATGAGGAGTAGTTATATCGCTATAGGCAAAATGATATTGAATAGAAGGAAGGTTAATCGTAAAAGATGATAGGAGATGTAATAAGAGGTTAACAAAAGTTTTTAAGCTATTTAAGATGGGCTTTAGAGATTAAACTTAATATTGTAATATTATTGTAACATGATCACTTTTAATTCAGTTTAGTTACGAAAAATTATTTAATTTGAACCTATATTCGTTAAATGCCTAGGACTTGAATTAGTAGCAACAGTTTGTGTGGAAGAAAAAAGTCTGTATAAATAAAACTGCTTTGAAATCAGAATTAGGACGTCAATAGAATAACGCCACTTTTTTTTTGTTTGCTTGAGGAATTGGCATCGAGACTGAAAAGATGGGAAAGTTTAAGTTTCTAAATTTTTTCTTGCAAACACTTGATACTATTCTGATTTTATTTTAAATAAAGATTTGTAAATGAATCGGTAGGGTTTTTCTTCTTCTTTTTTTCCTGAATTGAAATTGAATTTTCTACCAAGTTACTTCTACAGAATTTCTATATCACATACAACAGAACAGTTGAGAGAGTTTCCTATTTATTAAAGTAAATTAGTTTCATTCTTATTGCTTAACAATGAAACAAAGTTTAAACAATAAGTTATCAAGAGCTTACTTTCTTATCAAGTTCACAAAGGATGGCCTGAAAGCTTTACTGAAGTCACTAAGCCCTTCTCTTTAAGAAACTAATCATATTTTTAAATTATTTATTAACTCTTTATAAAACTCATTATTAAGCCGTTCATAAAAATCTAAAGCTGTAAGTTTTGCTTCTGCTATCACATTTAACTGGATCAGCATTTATTATTGAACACACAGACAAACAAACAAATACATGTAACGTTTCCTTCCCGAATCTTTAATCTGTGGAAGAAACCTTTATAAGAACTTGTAGAGACTTTCCAGATTTAAAAGTTTTTACTTACTAGAATTTCAAAAGGATTCAGTATAACATAGTTCAGAAAATTTTAAATGGCGTTTACGAAATACAAAAGATTTTGAAAGTGTTGTTACCAATAGGCTAATAGATAAAGTGACCAACCGTCCTCCTTTAGGGAGAACAGTCCTCCTTTTTGAAGCTCTGTCCTCCCTTGAGAAGTGTCCTCCGAAATTTCCTCTTTTTGTAAATTCTGTCCTCCTTTTTGATGTTTGAAAAGAAATATGTCCTTCTTTTTGATATGTGAAGTTTAAAACCTCTTTTTTTGATAGGTTTATACCCCTGTAACCCCTGATAACATTTTTTTTTCTTCAAATTCTTTGCGTCCTCCTTTTTCATTTTAGAAAAAATGGTCACCTTATAAAATTTTGTTTATTTCAGTGAGTGGTTCAAATATAGATTCCTGGTTAACGATTCTAAGGAAATTATTAACTTATACTCAAGTTATTCATGTGTTTATTCATACATAAACTAAATCTGTTATTATTATTTGTTTATGACATTATTTAGCAACATGAACTTATGAGGAGTAATTAATGGATTGTGAAAACTCTACTGAAAAATCAGAAAGACGAATTAAATGAATGTTTTCAAATTTACATAGGTATCTTTATATTTCCATAATTTAAAAAAAATAATCCGTAATTAACTCATAATTAAATAATATGTCTTGCATTTGATCAGTTTCATCTGAATAATATTTATTTTCAAAATAATTTTAAAAGTGATCAGAATTTAAAAAATTTAAATGAATCAATTAAAAGATCTTGTTTTTAACTTCTCTTTTAATTATATTTTAAAACAGTTCAGGGGAATGTCGTGAAACCCGAAACAAATGGCTTAATTGTAGCTAAAAAGAAGAGATTCATGAAATTGCTGTTATAATTTTGTTGTTTAGTTAATTGCTTCCTTTTTTTGTCGTCATTTTATTTCACAAGTCAATCCTATTCATTCAATTTTTACAGAAAGCAGAGACAGTCAAAATAATTTAACATAGTTCATTGAAGCAAAATTGTTGATTAGTTCACATGAAAAGCTTTTAGTTGTGTTTTAGTCTGATGACGCTCAGATTTATTAAATTACTATATTCTGCAAATAATAAATTAATGTCAAATATTCATTAAATCTCGGATACAAAAAAGATGTCAAGTAAAAAAATAATGACTCTTTGATTGTTGTCACTGTCATTTGAAAATCATTTTGGTTGCACTGATGGAGTAACTCTGCCACAGAGATTAATGAGAGTGAAAAGAAAATTAGCTGAATAAATCTTCTTTTTAGTCGTACGAGTTCAAATTGTTAAAAAAGAATCACCAGGGATCTTGTTTTTGAAAGAAAGAAAACTGTTCAAGTAGTTTATAGCAAGCCAGTCTATGTGAGAAATTATAAAGCCAGTATTTCACAAAAATATTTTCTACTGCACACAAGAAACTGATAACATTGAAGTTTTATATGTGAATTTAAAATAACTTCAAATATATAAATACTTTATTAAATTGATATTCATTAATATATATTTTTATCTTATTATTTTATTTTATAAAAATGTATTAAATAGTCAACTACAATGAATATTATATATTTTTTCTTTATAGTTTCCGAATATAATCTTCCTTTGTTTATCATGAAGTTATTTTTTTTCTAGAAAAAATTTGGTAATTTAACTATTTTCGTTAACTATTTGATTATTTTTTCTGAAAAAATAGAATTTAAATCGTCTTCATTTATCCAAAATATTAATTTTAAGAATATTTTAGTTAGTAAAATTAATTTGATATTAAATATTAAAATTTGTTTTCAATTTTTTGCTTTATTCATAAAGTCTCAATAATTCAGTTAAGAGAAAAAGGATATCATTCTCATTTTCATGAAGAAACTTCTTTTGTAGACACAGTATTGTAATTATGATGATTTCCATAATTACAATAGAATTATTTAACTCAAAATTTAACTGAAAAAGTAATTTTTGTGTGTTTTATTTTCAAGATAAATCAAATTTAAGTCAAATGACGCCTTTTCAAAAATGTTCTGGATTCATATATTTGTGTGGGAGTACAACATAAACTCTACTCCGATTTATTTAGATAGTTGAGGCACGGCGTGGTGTAAATATTTTTTTTTCTTTTTTTTTTCTGTTTGCAAAGAAAAAAGAATAAAATACTTTGATTGTTTTACTATTGTGGAATTATAATTTACTATTGCTTATTATTATTATTATTATTACCGGATTATTAATGTTATTGACTACATTTTATAATGCAATTCTATCTTCTTGTAATTATTTTATTGTAGTCATAACTGGTTATTGGTATCACAGGCATTTTTAGGGGATTCATTTTCGTTGAATGATGAGAGTCAGCAATATTTTGAAAACCATTAATGTAAATTTATACAAAATGATCCTAAAAAGTCTTCTTTCCCCTAGAGCCTCGCACTGCTGAAATAGACTGTAGTTGTTACTTTCAATATAAGATTATGTAAGATTCCCTATAGAAAACAAGTCATGGACCTCGGATTGTATAACGGACCTCGGATTGTATATTGTGGGCGATATCTTCTTCAGAAAAAAATATGTTAAATATGTTAATAAAAAAAATAATTAAAAGATATAAAATAATTACGTAGATTATTGATTTAATGAATTAGAAATTAAGGAGAAAAAAGAGAACGAATTATTTTCTAATTCTTTTCACTTAGATTAAATGTAGATACGATTGCTTTTTTTTTTTGGAGAATATCTGATATTAGTTTACAAATTTTGTAAATTCCTATTTTTGAATTAATAATTTTTTGACAAAGTGTTTTTTTTTTTTTTATTTTTATTTTGATCTTTATTTTTATTTTATTTTGGGCGTTTGAGAATAAAATGAAAATTAACCAAAAGAAAACAAAGATTATGATGATCAAAACTAAAAATAAGAAAATTCAAATATAAGTTTAAATAACATAAAAACTCTTGTTCTAATAATACAAATAGAAATAATAATAATGATACATCGGAAACGCAGTGGTGCCTCAAAGGATAAAATAAACAATGAACCGATGTATCATTCATACAAGCCTCAGTAGCGAGACCTTGTTATTTGCAGGGACTTCTCCTTGCTGATGATCGCCAACGAGCGTGAAACAGCTGTTCCAGAATGTCACTTGTAGATAATTTGGTCTCATCCATTGTTATTAGAAATAATAATAGTTTCAATAATTGTGATTGCCATATATTGATTTTATAGAAACTCATAAATACTTAGGGATTTTACATAGATGATGATTATAGTTGGAGCATTCAAAAGATTACATTCTTTCACTTTCATGTTTTATTATTTAAGACACAATTATCTATTTATTCAAAAACTTATTATTTATAAATCTCTCGTAGATTTTGTCTTGTTGGACAGAAAACAGAAATTATGGTTTGGAATGTTGGTGTTTTTTAACAAAGAATCAGATTAAAAATATAAATAATTTAATTTACTAAATTTTTGATAACATATATGTCAATTATAAGCACCAAACAGAAGAAAACAAACTGAAAATAAAGAGTTAAGTACAGAATTTTGAATATTGAAGAAAAGTTCATATAAACTTATGTAGTATTATCTTAAAAGATATCCACAAATATAAAAGCATTAAAGAAAATTATATCAACAATAGCGTAGCTAGATTTAGCTGGCTAAGGGTATTTGATATGCCAAAAATAAAAAATAATTTTGGTTTTAGAACAAATGAATATACGTATTCAAAAATATTCGGAAAACAAATTTGGGATAATTTAAATAGTAACAATTTTAAAACAATAAAAAACCAATTAGTATATGATATTATAAATAAAAATATTGTTAAAATTTCTAATTTACTAAAGATAAATACTTCATTAACATTTCATATTTTAATGCTGTAATATTTAAATATTGGAGTATATAATATTAGTCTATAAATAAAAATATTATTAAAAATTTCTAATTTACTACAGATAAATATTTTATTAATATGAAATATATATTAGACTTGATTTCTTTAGACATATTAAACTTTCCAGTATCTATAACACAGGAGTAATTTTGTAATTACATTTAATACGACTGGTGAACATAAAAAAAAAATCTGCTTCTTAAATTAAGTATTTAAAACAAAGGATGATTTAACCTAAGTTTACTGTTTCTTATTATTTTTAATATAATATTATCTTGAGTCATCTACTTTCAACTCTAAATTAATGTTGATTATTATTAGTGTTGGTCGTTTGGAAGCTTTTTATGAAGACATTAAAAAAGTAGATTGATTTTAGTTAGGAATTTGGAAAATTAAAAGTTTGGAAAATGATACTGATTCAAAGACTCAAGTGTTAAATTTAAGACGTTAAATTGTTTACAAATCTTCTATTAAAACTTGAAATCATTGAACAGTGAATGACAGATTTTTCAATTTTGATTTCAATTTCGAAACGTAATAATTGGAATGATGAAAGCCACCGACGTTTTTAATTTCGTTTGTCTTATTAAATAATTTTGAGGAAAATTTTACAAATGGTTGTCCAAATATTTCTTAAATTATTTAATTGTTAATGTGCGTTGCTAGACATATTCAGATTGTTACTTTTGGGTTTGATTGTGGTTGAATGTTATCCAGTATTTTTCCTTTGCACGAATTTCAGTCAAATGATCACTTGAACTAAAGATATCTTATAGTTTGATCAAATAGTTTAGGGAAAAAAAAGCTCTCCTGTTTCAAGCTTCTAAAATTGAGTTCAAAGAACTTGTGAACATCCATATTGTAATTCCGATTGTGAATTGGAAGCTAGAAAGCTTTGTGTGACTAACCTTTTGATGTGATGTTTTTAAAATTGATGTTACTTTAATTGTGATTTCAATTTTTTTTCTAACTTTTTTTATATTTTGTTTTCTTATCTGATATATTCAAGTAAAATTTATCTTCATATTTTTCCTGATATTCGAAATTTCAGAATAAATCTTCTCTTTCTTTTTTAAATATATAAAATTGTCAGATCTATATTAATAGCACTTGTTAGGCCTATGTTCCTATTGATTATAGGGGAGTCGGTCTGTGAAGTTATAAATGATTGACGGTAGGACTTAATTATAAACAGCAGTATTTAAGAATTAAAAAAGAAAAAAAGTTAAAATAACGGCTATCAATAACGTAGAATATATTGAATCGAATTCCGGAAACAGAAGGATTTTAAGGTTTGCTTTTCACGAAACGTGTATTTGAAAACCATTTTTAAACGATATTTTAACCACTGTAGAAAAAACGTGATCACCATTTTGTACAACTTTATATAGCTGAATCTTAAAAGTTTCGACAAAAGAAAATCTTCCAATCAAAAAAAAAACAAAAACAAAAACAAACAAACAGTTGTTAAGAAAGGACGAGGCTTCAGGGCTTTGCTTTGCTGAAAGTTTCAATCATCAAATATGTTTGGCCTCTGTAATAAAGTAATAATTAACAAACGGGAAACAAGTTCTTTTGTTTATTTTATTTTTTTCGAATATTAACTGAAATTATCTAGAATTTAAACTTGCACTATTCTTTTATTAAATCAATTCATTACTAAAATAGTATTGGACCAATCACATTTTCAATAGTCTAAAATTATACCGGATCCGACACTAGGAGCTCGGTGAAGGTAGAGGTCCGTTGGTTCTGATTAAACTCTTAATCAGAACATGAAATATAGAATAAAGAAGGTTTAACGTGCATAAATGTAATATGAAAAGAGTAAGAAAGAAGGACTGATTTTTTTTTTTAAGTTGTTTTTCTCCGACATTTTTAAGACTCTTACTTCACGAAAGTAAAATATTGAAGATTTAAAATTTTAGTAATATCACACTACTGAACAAAATGATAATCTACTATTTTATTCCTTTCATTTTAAATTACATTTACAAGAGTTGGTTTACAAACAATGAACGATGTTTATATTACCACTGACAATCAGGCTGTTAACGCAATAAGATTCCTCAGCATCAGGAACACTGAAAATAAATAAATAAATAAATAAATAAATAAATAAATAAATAAATAAATAATGTATAGCAATATTGTACTATAAATTAATAAAGGCAACAGAAATACTACTTATAAACTAGACTCATCTTGAATGAAAATAAATACAGTATCCTGTAATAATCTACTTCATTCATCAACTTCTTCACAAATTCTCCTTTACAATATTTCGAAAACCTTATCGGTTTTCTTTGTCAAGTTGACAAAAAAGAAAAAGAAAGAAAAATAATAAAGGAAGAATAAAAACATTTTATTCCGAAATATTTTTGGAGGAAGAAATAGTGTTTCTTTCTTTTTTGTCAACTTGAGAAAGAAATCCGATAAGGTTTTCGAAATATTGTAAAGGAGAATTCGTGAAGAAGTTTGATGAATAAAGAGATTATTACAGAAACACTACTTTTTTTTAAAAGTTTGGAAGTTTAACTATTTGTTTTATTATTATTTTGTTTTCCTAAATTTAAAATATCAGAGTGCATTTGAATATTCAAACGTAATTAACACTTCCCTCTTCAGAAGATTCAATTAATATAATGTAAAGACTTCGTCGAAAGATAGGAAAAAAGTTTTAAATATTTCTATGGTTAAAATAAAAACAGACAAGAAATCATTTAGAACAACAGAAATCATTTAGAACAACAGAAATCATGAGTCATTTAAATAAGTTAATAGAGTTGAAATAAGAAAGTTTACAAAACTGTAAAAGAAATATGTTGAAATCAGATATTAATATATTAAAAATCCAATTTATTAATAGTATAATTTGAAAGTAAAGTATATCACTTCGAATCAACCAGTATTTGTAATATTTCAAAACTATTTCTAAATATTTTATATCTTATTTTCATAATTGTTCTTTTTCTTTATTTTTAAGAACTTGAAAATTTCACAAGAATAAAAAAACACATACCAAAAAAAAAAATCTTCCTTTCAAATTTTATCATAATTCGAAATTTAAATAAACACTTAATTTTTTCCTTTGTATTATATTAAAAACATTAGAAAAGTTAATATAATCGAACAATAAAATAGAGAGCTTAAACAAAAATACTCGAGAATTAAATTAAAACTAAAATGATGTGATAAAAATAGGATAATAGGAAAATGATGTAATAATAGGAAACATTATGTTAAGTTAATGTAAAATCAAACAAATTCTTTTGAAAAAGCAATCTTCAAATAATCTTCATTAATATTCTTCATACTTAAAAGAATATCTTTAATGAATTAAAAAAAAAAGATTAAAGTAAAAAGTAAATATTAATCGTCTACGAATGGAATTAGCTAATAACTGAATTTCCTATTTAAAGCTTCGTATTAATCAATTTTATGATCCTAATAACATTAGAACAACACAATCCAACAATTTTAAAACAATACAAACCTCCAATGTGTTAAACAAACAAATTAGATTCCACCTAATTTACTTATTAAATTTCAACTAAAAAGATAATTAAACAAAAATAAAAAATAATGTTTTCTTAGTTTTCTTAGTTTTTCAGCCTTTTAATAAACCATAAATAAGTTTAGAAACGATTCTTGCAAATGAATAAGCAATGGACACTGTTTCCTTATGTGTAAAACAAACACATCCACTAAATACAGCAATTTAATGAATATTTAAGCGAATGCACAAGGTCGATAAAGAAATATTAAAAAAACAACAACAGAAGCCAGCCTTTCATGATTTTAGATCTAGTAATTCTTTCAGCTATTTTAATATAAAACAAAGCAATATTCTTAAAACTAAAGTTTTAACTATAAATTAAAGGGATCATTTCCCATCCGAAGAATTTATATCTCTTCCTCTCGTACTAGCTGAGTAGCCTTCGCTGATGAGAGCTTAATATGCTCGAAACAGCTGTCCAAGGTCTCAGCTTGACTCAATAATAATAATAAGAAGAAGAAAAACCCATCTACGGGAGAATAAAAGAAACCAATTCATAATTAAATGATAATGGAGTGCCTTTTATTTATTTATTTATTTATTTATTTATTTATTTATTTATTTTTTTCTTTCTTTGTGGTCGAATTCGTTTTGTGGTGAGCATTTAGCTGCCCAAGGATTTGATTTCCATAATATATTGTTTATTTTTTTATTTTTTTGTCTTTAGTTCTTGAGGCGTCATTTCCCATCCGAAGAATGATCATTTATTTTTAAATATTCGAACAAATGTAACTCAAATTTATAAAACTTTTTTTATATACATATATAAAAAAATCTTATATAAAGTTTGTGTACTAGAAAAGAATAAACAAAAAGTAATCTTGAATTGATATTAGCATTAAATTGCTGAATTTCATTATGATTGTAATTGAACTTTGAGACTTATTTCAACTAAAATTAAATGGATTCATATTAAATGGAAAGTGAAGATGTTTTGCTAATCGAATAACGTTCGATTCGTGAGAAAATAAAAGAAGAGACAATAAATATTCATGGGAGACGCATAAAGATAAATAACAGGTTTCCCTTTAAAATAAAAAACAATTAATATGGAAAAAAACTGTCTGGCGATTCTATAAATAGCAGTGGCTAAACTTATTATTATTCTTGCAAAACTGGTTTCAGTTAATTCGAGATCAACTCAATGCACTCAGTGCTTGTTTCTCTCTACAATTTGTTTTTCCTTCTTTTAACTGTGACTGTCTCAAATGATAGACGGTTGCCAAGAGTTCAGGAAATTTACTCTATTCAATAATAAAGCCTTCTTAAAAATGTTAAAAAATTCGTTGAAACATTTCTTTCAAATATATATGAAAAATTAAAAACGAAAAGGACGTTTCAGTCAACTTCACATTTAGGCAATCATCGTTTTTTTTTTTTAATTTTATTTTTTCAGTTAATAGATAAAAGAAAAATAAAGATTTTTTTGAAAAATTCCTAAGAAAGCTTTGCGCTGTCCTGACACGTTTAAACTGGTTATCTACAATATCTCTGACGTAACGTTAGTATGCAAAAATAAAGTATACAAATACATTAAAAATAAAAGCCAAAATAAAACATTGAACTATAGTATTTTTTGTCGTTGAAAATAGATTACAAACAGAATCCAAGTTCACTTTCATTTCCTTTTATTTTAAGAATACAGTATTTTCGAATGCTTCACTCTATTCTGGTTACTTACTTTCTATTTAGATTTCAATTTGAAACCGAACGAACCATGTTTATTACGACAACTATATTTAGCGTCACAAACGAATTCTGCGTTGTTTGGGCATGAATCGGCCGATCCATTACGACTTGACTGTAACATTATATTTGAATAAACATTACTAGTTTTTATCAGACATTTCTATCTGCGATTCTATAAAAAGACATCTAATATGGAAATAATTATGTAAATAATAATAAATAAAACATGCAATAGTTAGCACTCACGCTAAGCCATGAATAACAACTGTTAAACCAATTTTTTTGACTCTTGTAGTGGCAACAATTACTTATCTTCTCAAATTCAATTTCAGCACAAAGTTGGCTCTTTAACAAAAATAGTTAAGATAAGTATTACATCAAGAGAATGAATCTTCATATACAGATTTATAATTTATTATTAATATATTAGTTTTTTAATGTTTCAAAAAAATCCCAGAATATTGATTCCAGTGAAATGAACATCAACCATTTTTCAAATTATTGAAACATCTTTTTTTATTGTTATTATTCAGCTTTACTGCAAGTAATTTTAAATGAAATGCAATATAATTTATGGAGATGTATTGATTTGGCCTCAATAAAACGTTAATATAACTTTTAAAAATAAAATTTCAGAACAAAATAACTTTTAATAAATCATGGACTTTGCATTTCCGTAATAAATAAAACTGTAGCAAATTCAATTTGCAAAATGTAAAGAAATATTCCACATTCAATTGTTCAAAGAAATGTTTATATCTTCTGTAAGGTGGTTTTTTTTCTGATTACATTATTTTAAGAATGTCAAAAAAGGAATAACGTTGAAAACCCTGAAAACTTGTTTAAAAATGTTAAGACTTCCATTTAGCACAGAATTATGCAATGTATTAGGATCATTCTAAATTTTTTAAAAATTAAAAATTAAAAAAAAAAAAAAAAAAAACCTGAATGATATTTTATGACAGTCGTTTGCTTGTTTTATTTGTTTTTTTTCCTCTATCTGAAAAGGCCTTGGATATATCATTTGCTATTACTGCCTCTAGGCCTATTGTTCAGAACCTAGGAATTAACGATTTCTTCCACAGACAATCGGAAGTAAAAAAAAGAGAAGGATACAAATTCAGGAAAGATAGAAACATCTTTACCAGCCCCGAAATTCAGATTCAGCACATCATTCAAATTAGCAGACCATAGCCTACATCTCTGGGTCTACAAGAACGTAATTTTATTGAATTTTCTGAAGGAAAACACATAAAAAAACCTGGAAATATATTTATGAAAAAATTACATAAGTGCTTCAAGCGACGATAAATGATAAGATTTTACTGTCTTATTTTCATTTTCACGACAATTTTAGGTCGTTAAGCATACATCACAATTTAGTAATAAAATTCAAGTGATTTAACTTCATTTTTTTTTTAATGTTTCTCTTTGTTCTTGTAACCAAAGAATGTATAAAAACATTTGATACGATCTTTACTTGTAACAATTTTACGTAAGTTACTGATCACTTTCAAATCAATATCCCAAAGTATGGTAAAATTTTCAAAACTAACACCACTGAATAAGAACTATATTTTGAAGATTAATGATAAACAACTATTTTGGAATTTGGGTAAAAGGACATAAAGCCAATGTATTTCTTTTCATGTCTTGCAAATTACCAAACTTTCAGCTAAGGTGTTTTAATTTACCGAAATAAGAGGGTGAATGAATTTATCATGTCACAAATCGAGTTAGTTGTGAGAATGACTCATTGAAGTTTCAACTTAGAAATAAAAAATTAAAAAATAATAAAAGTTAGAATAATAAAAGTAAATTCAAAGATGCTTTGAAGCTAATTACCATATTCTCTAATTGTATTCTATCTTCAGAGTATTGTGTTCCTAATAATTCGGAAAAATGTATATATCAACACTATTTATGAATTGAAGACACCGGTGCAAAAAGGAGGCAGCTCCATTTCAGCAAATTTTTCAGGAGAAGCAAAAAACTGTCCCCTTTTTGCACCGAATCCAATCAGGAGGCATATATATAGGATATATCCATTGTATTTCCCTCATGAGTTAACGGAGCTGCCTCGTTTTTGCACCAATCGATGGAACGCCTTTCTATAAACTTGTAGCGATTAAAAACGAAAAATCGTCAATATATGGAGCTGCCTCCTTTTTGCACCGGTATCTTCAATTATAAAAATTCATTATTATCGCAATAGATTAGAAGCAAAGAATAACTCTTTAGTTAGAGATTATAAGTTAGAGACTATAGTTTGAGACTACAATATGCTAAAGATGTGTTAATGCTTTAAATTTCCAATGGGATTAATATTATTAAGCATATGTAATTAACATTATTGTAATAACTTAACAAAAATTTCAGATAACTTAGGTACAAAAAGCAATTTCAAATCCTCAAATATGTAAAGCAGTAATTTTTTTTTATTTTATTAGAGATACGTAGTCATTGAGATCGAATATATGTATATTTTAATGTATATTTGAAGTCTATAAAATACTTCTAGCTGTTCAGAATAACACATAGTAGAAGTATTTTATAAACTGACTAATTTCAAGCCAGAGAAATTTTCAAAAGTTATAGGATTACAGTCGATCTGTAAGAACATGCCTAACTTACCAAACTTAGGTACCAACTTACCAAACTTTGGAAGTTGCGATCTTGTGCTTACTTAAACTTAGTTTTTAACCATCACTTTAACCAATCGCAAGATATCCATTAATTCCTCTATTGAATGAATTTGTTGGGATTAAGATATATATTTAAAGTGCTTATTTATCGAATCATCTTAAAAATTCTAAACTTTCAACGTTACGGATGTTATTTGCAATTTCACAATTTATCTGTTGTATTACTTTAAATTCAGTCTCATGTCCTTTTTTTTTATTGAATATTCCCCGAAAATGTTTTGGTTAAAAAAAATCCACATAGGAAATCCCTTACATTTTGAGAAACAATTAGTTCAGGAGCTATTAATTAGTGAATGATGTAATGAGGAATTTCAGTAGAGATAATACGGGGACTCTACATAAATAATAACTTTAAAATTGATCAAGAAAACTTAATTTTCTTATTAATAGCCAGAAAAGTTAAATATATTAAATATATTAAAAATACAGAAAATTTTCGGAAAAGAATTTTTACGCTTTTCCTCCTTCAAGCCATTCTTACTTTGAAGTTTAATAATTAGTAAAAGAAGAAGGAAAAGCATAAACATTCTTTTCCGAAAATTTGCTGTATTAAATAAAAATATTTGCAATTCGAGAGATGAATTTATTCTTTTAATAAATATGAAGAGAGAGAGGAGGTAAGAAGAAAATATGGAAACTACATCCATTATTCACTCACTTCAAAAGAATTTTTGTATAGACAGAAGTTGTTCCAAAAATAATTCATTAAAGTGACAGATGTTATATATTGCTTATATATATTATAACTTAACGTTTCTAGGTTAGTAAATTAATTAAACCTTATAGATTATGATGCTCTAATTCCTACTGCATGTATTGTTAATATGTGATCAGACGAGACAAGACAAACTTCAATGAATTAAACTTCAGTAATTAATTGCTTACAATTTCACTTTATAGAAATAACGTAGTAAGTCTAGGACTTTGTTTCATAATGGAATAATGAGCCTAAAATATTATTGTTATTCTTCAAGATCTTTCGTTCACATAAACGATCACATAAATACCGGATTGGTTTAGAATCAAGATAATTATACTGTAGTTTTAAGTGGTTTGGATTTTATTTTTATGAAATCACTCAGGGATTTCAAGACACTGCTATCTGTTCCTAGCGTAGTGGCTAGTACAGTAGCTTTGTTCTCTAGTGTCATTCTTGTAGCTCAGACTTTTCTTGAGTGTTATCTTGTTCTTGTTGATGAACCAATTGGCTGATCTAACTGCTGGCATTACACAAACACTTTGTAGTCGATACACCAAAAAAATGCATTAAGGTATTTAAAATAAAATGAACGTCAAGTCACTAACAATAAAGCAAACTAAAAATGCATTAAGGTATTTAAAATAAAATGAACGTCAAGTCACTAACAATAAAGAAAACTAACTGACAAATTAATTTTAAATTATAAATTCATCTTTGAAAGTTACTTATCTGTATATTCAAGTTCAAAATATTCTTAACAAGTTTTTCAAAACAGTCCTTATTAAATTCTTATTAATTTTTTATTACTTCAAAACCCACTTTGAATCCATCTTCCGAACTGTTTTTTAACCTGAAATCATTATTCTAACAACAACTTTAGAAGAACTCAAACAAGAAATCGAATTGTGCTTAGATAAGCTTACTCTTTCTTCATTGTCATTTCTAAAGGCTCTTACAGCCTACAGTAGAATTGGGTGTACGTTTGGACCTTACATAGAATAGAAAAGAGTACATCCAATCACATGAAGCTCATAAAGGTCAAATTAATATCATCAAAACTAACATTAAAATCTTAAAGAAATTAATTTAATTTAATGAATAAAAAATATTGTAGTATACATTATATTTTTTTTTTTGAAAAAGCTGTTTTAAATGGTACATCCATTTCTTTTTTAAAACTGAGAGTAAAGTATTTATTATAACTTTCCATGAATAATTATAAATAGGGTAAGGGAACCAGTTGTGGATCAGGAACCAATTGCGGATCAAGTTGCTTACCGTCTTAATTATCACACTTATCAACAGATGGCTCAGATATATAGAATCCCGATCCCTTCATGAGCTTCGTTTTGGTATTACAGTTTGTTTGGAGTTTCAAGTGGAACCATCCTGTGAATTTGTTAAATAATTTGTCAGAATTCAAAAGAAAATTAAGGTGAGTTAGCCTGAAAGTTATTTGTAGTTATTCTAGAATGGATATACGTTAGAATTAATGTATGTATGATAGTACAAGATTTAATATAACCGGGAAAAAATAAAACATAATGTTTTCTGCCTCTGGCCATGTTTGCGGGAAATTCTGCAGCCTTTTGTTCTGGCGGAAATTCTGCGGTTCCTGGAGTCCAATTGTGGATCAAACGTCACAATACAAATGAAGACTGTGAAAATGCAGTAGATATTTTTTATCGAACTGAGGTAATACAATATCAATTATAAGAGCTTAATAAAGGAATAAATGCAAAACTGAAAATTATTTAGGTATTTCTCGTGGTGAAAACCAAGTTTATGCTTAGGCCGATCCACAACTGGTGCCTTTACCCTAATATAAAGCTCAAGCACTGATTCTTTCAAACTTTCCTTCATAACACACATCACTTTCTAGTTATTGCACATTAGGAAATTGCTTACCAACAAACACGGTCTTACGTACAAAAATACTGACATGATTCTTTGTAAAAAGTAGCTGAACTGAGTATTACTAAATTACGACACCTTTTTTTTTTTTTTTTTTTAAATAAACATTTTGGGCTTTATCTATCAGGACAAAAGCATACTAACTTATTAGATTGGATAGACTATTTTAATATTTAAACTAAAGAATCAACTCAACCACTAAACAGGAAAATGTGTTACATCTACTTTCCAAAGGCAGAATAAATAAATCTTCGAATCGAATTTGTCTTTTGTAAATTAGTAAATTCATCATATTAAAAAAAAATAAAAATAGTCAGAACATTTGTTTTGCAGAGTTCTCAAGCAAACATAGATGCATTTTTTTCAAAGTCTACAATGTTTTTATTCAAATTTCCTGATTTTAAAATCTAAAAAAAAACAACTAAGGAATGGGCAATGTTTTGTTAGAATAGCGATAGGAAATTAGATTCATGGTTGTTGTTTTTATAAATATTTTTAATCAGGTTTTGTGTATTTCTGTAATTTATTAAAAAATAGGGAAAATGAACATTTACTACATTTTCCCTATTTTTTAATAAATTACAGAAATACACAAAACCTGATTAAAAATATTAATTTTATATGCCAGAAATAAAATTAATAAAAATAGAGACAGTACTCTGCGATTGTGTTTATTATTTAAATCTTTTAAAATGCTTTATATGTTTTCATAAATATGATTGATATTATATAAAATAAGAAAACGACTTTCATTTTAATCAGAAAGTAATTTTTGGTTAATAAAACACTGTCTTGCCATGTAAATAAATAAAAGAATGCACGTGTTTTACATTATTAAGGATGTCGTTGACGATTGACGCAGTAATATTAGAACTTATTTTCTGACCGTACAATTAATACCATAATCTTGAGTATCTTCATGATTTCGTAATATTGTAACTCCAAATAAGTTAAATATAATTATGTTAAAGCATTTGGAGTATTCCGTCATAATTGGGTTTTACTTATATTGTGAAAATCATTTGTATGCAGTAGCTAGAATTGTATTCACCACTGACCTTATTTACTCTTTGCTTTTATTCATCTGTTTTAAGATCCTTTTTATGAAATCTTCTCGGTTGACAGTAAGAGATTCAAGCTTTGAGAACAGCAGATATTTTTCTTTTTTTTTCCTAGGATTTTCTTGAATATCTGCAATTTAGTTTCATCTTTTCTAAGTTTCTTACAGATAAATGTTTTTACAAATACTCAAATTTTAGAGGTAATTTTGTCAAATTCGGACAATAATTATCTAAATTTCCATCCTCTAAGAGATGGAAAAACGAATATTTGAAGAAAGCAGAGATTAACTTATGATTAGCACTGGGTTCAGTTGTTCATCAAGACATCAATGTTAGCTATTGATGACAGATAAAATCAACGTCAACTGAAAGATGAATGAAGATCATCTTTGTCAGTGACTGGTATAATTATAACAATAACAGGAGACCCTATTCGCTTGCTATTTTGATGTGAAATTCGAAGATATCTTTTAGAACATGACGGAAAAAAACAAATGCAGTGAAAATGCCTAGAATATCCTTTTGAAAATGTAGTCTGAACCATACTAGAGGCCTGAAAAGGATGACCAAAAAAAAATTGAAAACCATTTTGTCTAGATCAATAGATATATTATTTCTACATTGCCATTTATTTTGAATTTTGTTTAGATCTATAAAAAATAATGATCTAAATGGTCCTACAAGATTTCTTCGTCATTTTGCATTCAATTTTCGGAAATTTTCCATTCTCTTTTTCTGAAACTATTTTCAATGTGATCCCTATTTGTCTGCCAAAATCGAAAGCAATTGGTGTAAAATCGTTGCGTTTCCAGAGATATCAGATAATCCAACTGTCTTTTGCCAAGAGACAAAAAAATATCATCAAACATAGTATGAGACACAAAGCAAACGATTTTTTTTTTCGTAATTCTTCGAAATATCAGTTCCATTATTTTCGTTTCTGTTTTGGCATAGAATCAGAAACTTAAATAGAAGCTGAAATGATGCACTTATGTATACAAGCTTATATTATATTAAATTTCGGTTTTTATTTTAGTACAAACAACCATTCAAAACCTATTCAAAAGCGGAAATAATTATTGTTATTTCTGAGACCAAATCCACTTTGCATCTTCTTTCTTGAACAATTCTTTACTGTTTGAATTCTCACTGAAACTTTGGGTTACAATGATTAGCAAAAAACAAAAAATTAGAACACTTAATGTTTGAGGTCTATATCTTAAAATACGATTAATCCAATTTTGCTGCAACAGACAATGATTTCAATATTTTCTGAAAGATTCCATTACTGTCGATTCATCTACCTGCTAGATAGCTTGAGTAAAATGACAAAATTTAGGTATTAGCCTTTTAATGATAATTCTAAAATTTCCGATGTTGGAAATTTTGATTTAAATTTGCTGAAAGAAGTTCAGAAAGGACTGGCTTCCCTTATAAGAGTGACTGAGCATCCCTTTTTATCAAATAATTTTCGGTCAGTAAGCAGTCATTTTTAGTCAATCTTCGTCATTTTATTAACTTGAAGTTAAAAAAAGAAATTCACCATATATTAGAAGTTTGTGCGTTAAATTATTTGGAGTAATTTATATTAAATTTCCTTTCCCACTTTTCCTATTTACAATCTTCGACTACTTGCGTGACAAGCACAAAAGAGAGACGAATAGCTCCGGAAATGTCAAAACCACGAAGAAAAGCCTTCAGAGATTTTTGTTTTTTGGCAACTATTGGCTAAACAATGCTCTAGAATTTCGATTATTTACTAGAAACTTCATTATTTTAACTTAGATTAACTTTTAAGATGAAACTTAACTGTGGTCTTAGAATTAGAATTTATTCTTAGGGTTTAACATGAACTGAATGTCTTTTCATTCAAGATTATGTGAATTTTAAGATCATTTTACTACTTTTTACTATTTTTTTTTACTACTTTTACTATCACTTTGCAACTCATATCAGACATCATCATGACTCGCATGATTTTTACACTTCTCATTAAAGTTAATTATCATTAAAGTTAATTATCATTAAAGTTAATTATAAAAAATGATAATTTCTATGATAATATCAGAGAATTACAAGCACTTTTCTTGCAAATAACATTACTTTTCTCTTTATTCGTCGCTAATAAAATACCAAGAAATTGCGTAAATGGAAGTCTTAGTAACTGAGTGTCTAACCCTATCTTTCTGAAATTCGAATCCAGTATTTTCATCATTTTCGAAGCCAAATTCTAATCCGTTAATTCACAAATTGAAATTCAAACAATAATTTTTAAGTACTTACAGATAGCCAAAAAAAAAAGGAAGTCATGTCTACCAGTAGTTGTTTTCACTTTCAGAATATCTTATTTATTTTGTCGATTCCGAAAAGATAAAAATTACAGTTTCTGTTAAGAGAACGATACCAAAACTAACCAAAAACTACAAAATTGCTTGTGTAATTAAATGATCAGCAGTAATAGCTATAAAGTTTCAATTAATTTATATTTTGTAATGCATACTTGTAGTATAAATTAATTGAAATTTTATGCATATAAGTACTAATTAAAAGTTAATTAAAAATTCCAACTAGAAATTCTGTTCAATGGTAATCACTAAATAAAAACAAAATAATAATATTTTTTATTTTTATTTAACACATAAGGAGAAACACATTAATAAACTAATTAGTAAGAACTCGTAACAAAATCAGATTTATAAAGAATAAAAACAAATCAACAAGTTTCAACGGAAAACTTGAAACAACAACAAAGTATGAGACTTTTTAAATCTGGACAAATTTGTGAAGACATGCTATCAGTTACTTTTTTTCGAGATATGCCTCAGAATATTGTAATGGTGTTTGTAGGAGAGTCGATGAGATGCCAAAACTAATGAGTCAAGCTCTGGAACTGAACTGAATTAATTTATTAAATGTAAAACATTGGTTTTTGTAGATTATACATAGTTTGATTTGATTGGCTAAGTAATTAAAAATACATATAGTGATTGGACAAGAACATAATGAATTTTAATTAATTAACTGATTAAACGGCTGCAACGGAAAAGAACTTAAAAAATAAACATAATGGCAATAATTAGAAAATAGAAAAAGAATGATTTAAAATAAATAACGGTAAAGATTAAAATGAAAAAAATACAGGCAAATACAGATAAATAATTTCTACAAAAATAATAAATGATTTCTAAAAATATTTACATAAAAAACGGTTACAATATAACTGCATCCCAGCTGAAAATTACTGCTTATAACTTCTTGAATATAAGAGTTCAGATTTACTATTACTAGCAGGTTCGTCAGTAAGACGAGATTCTAAAAAAGAGGTTTTTTTGTTTTGTTTTTTATTGTACTTTCTTGTTACTGGTAATATCGGATTATTTCTAAAACAATAGTATTCAGTACCTGCAGGCAGCGTTGGTTAGTTCTTCTTATAACTATTTTCAATAATAGTTAAATTTAATTTTGTTCAAATTAAGTAATGCAAAAAAAAAAAAAAAAATCTTGCCTAATGTGAAAGTTAATGGCATAATTTCGAATTTCTGGATACCCTAATAAGGTTATTCTGTATAGATAATTCTGTAATAAAAACAGAGAATTACTAGGAACTTTCTTATTCATTCAGGGGCAGTCAAATACTTTCCTGAAATCTTTACGAACAACTAAGAAAATTGGAGAATATTTTTCAATAACATTTAATAAAAAAGAAAAGAAAATTTTTAATGATATTGAAAGTATAAAAATAATAAATTTCTTATAGAACAGATTTTAATTTTATAAGTTACTAGTGAATACTTCTTAATGGCAATGGGTGCCATTAAATGGTTTGTGATTTATTAGTAATCTAATGAAATTTACTAATCTATTATGGGAATGGCCATTTCTGTCTGTTTAACATTCTCGGATAAGGAACGGTTTTAGTTAAAGATGAATCATTTCCACTTGAGAAGCTTTGAAACGTACGTTGTGGTTTTTTTAAAGTCTTAGATGTTTTAAGGTTAATGCCAATAAAGTTTCTGTATTTTTAATTTTATTAGTAATCTATTGAAATGCAATTCAAGCAACAAATGCCTTGAATTGCATTTAATGAATTCCACTAAGTAATTCTTATAAATTTTAAATCTTCTAATCTTAGACGCACGGCATTTAAAATGAAAGGTTGCTGAACTCTGTACAGTGTTTTAAAGAAATTTAAAAAGATTACAATTTTTTTAAAATTATTTAGTAAGTTTCAATGAAATAATTTATTAATAAATTCCTTATAAAAATGATCCAATAAGAGAAATCTGATTTTCTTGAGAGATAAAAAAATAAGACTCTATTTGGAAAAAAATATTGTTCAAATTCACCTTTTTCCTTTTTTGATAACAGTTGAAATTTCATAATTAGTATGAATCAACTTAAGTCTAAATCAGAAGCACGAATTTCTTATAGATAATCTTTCTTCTTTCGAAATCCTGAACGCTCCAGAATTTTAATAAACTTTCTGTTTCAGAGGGAAGAAGAATGCTTTGTTAATATACAGAAAATCTCAAAAGAAAACAACTACATTTCACAATATAGTGTGTTAGAATTATGTTTTCAATAATATTTAAATTTTATTTAACGTTTCATTTTATTAAAAAAAATCATTTTATTTAATATCTATTTATTTATTTACTTATTTATTTTTTACTTAAAATCTTTTCGTTTTTATAGTTATTTAATGTTCTAAAAGAGTATCCATTAAAACTTTTCATTTACGACTAGTTTCAAATATCTTATTCGATTGTTTAATTTGTGCTGGTGAATACTGTTTTTTTTCCCCCTATTCCAATTGAAATTTATAAAAATTACATCTCAAAGCTCTTAAGTTTGTAAGATGTCGAGTTTTCCATCAAAACTACTTATTTTATAATGAACTAATTACTTCTACAAATAATTTTAATATCAATATAAATAAAATCGGAAGACATAAATTCCGAAGATTAAGAAGACCTAAGGCTACCATACGCTAAAAATTGTCCTGAGGAGCACGAGAAGATAACAAAATTATAACAAAATTCTATTATATGTTACAAAGTGTTTCAAATTTAATTTGCTTAATCTGCGTTTATATGATCTGATCTTACAATCGAAAGCAAAGATACTACAATCTAATTCAACAATGAAAAGTCAGAATGATTTATATGGGATTATTTGTTAAACCCAATTTGAGACATGATGAGTTCTATAATTATTAAATCAGAAATTTGAGAGATCAAAAATTATATGTAGAAAGCAAATGATGATGTTGATGACGTAGAGTGCACATTACAGTATTGTAGTGCAAATAGTTTGCTCCATAAAGCTAGTTAGATATACAGGTAATTCAAAGCTTAATCAAAAAGTTCTAAAATTTTATAACGCTTGTCAGAATATACATCAAACGACAGCTCAGCAAAGAGTTCAGCTAAAGATATAAGGTAAAGGCACCAGTTGTGGATCGGCCTAAGCATAAACTTGGTTTTCACCACGAGAAATAACTAAATAATTTTCAGTTTTGCATTTATTCCTTTATTAAGCTCTTATAATTGACATCGTATTACCCCAGTTCGATAAAAAAATATCTACTGCATTTTCACAGTCTTCATTTGTATTGTGACGTTTGATCCACAATTGGACCCCACGAACCGCTGAATTTCCGCCAGAACAAAAGGCTGCAGAATTTCCCGCAAACATGGCCAGAGGCAGAAAACACTATGTTTTATTTTTCTCCGGTTATGTTAAACCTTGTACTATCATACATCCATTAATTCTAACGTATATCCATTCTAGAATAACTACAAATAACTTTCAGGCTAACTCATCTTAATTTTCTTTTGAAATTCTGATAAATTATTTAACAAATTCACAGGATGGTTCCACTTGAAACTCCAAACAAACTATAATACCAAAACGAAGCTCATGAAGGGATCGGGATTCTATATATCTGAGCCATCTGTTGATAAGTGTGATAATTAAGACGGTAAACGACTTGATCTGCAATTGGTTCCTGATCCACAACTGGTTCCCTTACCTTATATAGTTGATTCATTTTTACGATTTTATTCTTCAAACACAAATACTCCAAAACATAAAATTCTCACCGCAATATTTCAAAAGTCTTACCGACTTTCTTTCTCAAGCTGAATATAAAATATAAAATAAAAAATAAAAAGGGAAAAGATTCACATCATCTTCTTCCCAATTTTCAAAAATAAAAGGACATTATTTTAATTAGAAAGTTTTGATATATTACAAGAAGATTCGAACAAAATTAAAAAGGACATTAAAAAATGCTTTAAATTTTGGACATTATTTGTTTAAGAGTGTAATAATGACTCGTGCGGCTCGAGTACATATTAACTTCATGATTGTTATTAAATTATTTTTTTAGAAAATTGGGAAGAAGATGATGTGAATCTTTTCCCTTTTTATTTTTTATTTTATATTTTATATTCAGCTTGAGAAAGAAAGTCGGTAAGACTTTTGAAATATTGCGGTGAGAATTTTATGTTTTGGAGTATTTGTGTTTGAAGAATAAAGTAATTTGATTTAGTCAAGATGTTAATGGTCATTTTTACGATATTTGCCTGATTTTTGAAATTTCTAGATAGTTCTCAATTCATTTTCTAACCATCTATTGTATTATCATTAACGGTTTTTCTTGTAATGGCTATTTATTTTGTAAAAAATGTTTATATTAAATCTTGGCCGTTTTTCTTTTGAGATGATAATTTTATCTGTGATATACTAAGAATTCACGAGCTCTGTTGATGAAAAGTCAATAAAATACATTTTGCGTGTCCAAACATGACTTAATTATTTAATACAAAAAGGATTACCAAGTTAAAGGAATAAATAAACTCAGCGTTTAATATCAGATTCTAGGTCTAGATTATTTAAACAGTTCTTCCGTTGCGAAGGCCTAAGAAAAGTTTTGTTGTTGTTGTTTACATCATATCTTAGTTATCAACAAACTATCTTAATTTATTCTTGAGAAATTCGCTTTTACATAACCAGCGATCATCATTAAGACATTTGAATTAAGAAATTAAAAAAATAATAATAATAATATTCAATGTTAAGAAAGGATTTCTGGGTTTCATAAATTTTTAGGATAATTTCCATTCTTTGTTAATCCGCTGAACAAAACATTCTCATTACAATAAGTTGGAAATTCTGTTAAAAATATCCTAACTGTATTAGATTTAACAGTTTCTTTTATTGTTAGAGATTGACAATTTTTCTTTCTAATACATCGAAGGTAAAGACTTATTTTTTTTTAAATACTCTTTCTACGTCAACGAGAATTAATTCATTCCGTTTCAACATTTGTTCTTATTTTGCGATTAGGATTATATGTTTCTTTTCGATCTCTTTACAAAATAATTGCTGTAAATATCTATCACATTGATCCTTTGCCTGCCAAAAATTCTTACGGTTGCTCAGCACATTCAAATAAATAATGTTTTCTTTTCTGAGGAATAAAATAAAAGTCAGTTTATAATTTTTATGTGACTACAACATCGAAGGTCAAGTCTTACTTATAAATGTTCTGCTCATTTTAATCACGAATTCTTGACTGGAAAAGCTTAGAATGTCCAAAACTCATTATTCTAAAGGAAATAAATTATTGTATCATGACAAGTTCCGTTGGATCCTGTCCTAGGCTGGACGACATTTCTATTTTATACAAATTCAATGAATTCTTGGTTTTTTTATTTCTGTAGTGGGGTTGTTTTCTATTTCTGCTATTTTTATTTCAACAGTTTCTTCTACATTTTCTTTAAATGTAAAATCTTCTAAATACCATTTTTTTTCTAAATATTTTGTTCACCGTGGCCCAATTTTAAACCCTATTTTATCGTTAACAAACATCCGTTGCTTTCAATTATTTTCTTCTTTTTTTAAAAAAAAAATAAACCAACTTAAAATGTAATAATCAAAAATCCGAATCAATGTCCATTCTCTTTCATTCCTTTCATTCTATCTCATTTCTCTGCTGTTTTTCATTTATTTAAGAAAAAGGCATTAAAAAATAAAAGTAGAATAATTAATTACTTTAACTCTTGTTGCAATATATTTTTAACATATGCTAATGTCTTCGTATACATGCAATATTGATCAGACGCCTTTGCTATACATGCTCTCCAGAGAGTAGATACTATAGTAGCTTTCCTTGTAATAACTACATGTAGCTTTCTAAAAGAAAGACAGATTTCTAAAAGTTAGTAGTTTCACTCTTAATAAATTTAAAAAATATATCAAAAATAAAAAAAAATTCTTGTAAATATTATTTATTAGTAATTTCACTCTTTTAAAATGAAAGAATTTTTCTTATGAACAATTTTTATTGTATTAATGAAATGGTTTATTATTTTTCACAAAAGCAGATAAAAGTATTGTATTTCACGTATTTATTGTATCTTTCACGAACTTATTATTTGCACTTCAGATTGTTTTATTAATTTTTTCACGAACTTATTATTTTAACTTAATTATTGTACTTCACGAACTTAATTTAAACTAAGAGATTGTTGAGTTTGTTAAATTTATTATTGTATTAAAATTCTTTTTGTAAATGAATTCGGAGGATAAAGGATAGGTTTATCCCTACCCTCATACATCTGAAGAAGTCTTTTCGCATAGAAAAGACGAAATATGGTTAAATTATTGCCTAAGAGATATTTGTTGTCGTTTTTATCAAATAAATAAAGATTTTGAAGTTTCTTGGAACCACATACAGATGTTAGAACCTTTACAAATATTTCTGCTGTGTAAGAAAATATAGCGGAGATTAAAATTAGAAGGATGCGCTTGAAATTCCTGTTAATTCAAATAATACTTTCAGTAAATATTTATATAATGGCTAGAATTCTTTGAAAATCTTGAATTTCAAATGGAAGTTTTGAGCTGAAGACAAGACAAAATCGAAACTGTGTTACTATCGTCTAGATCCTTGTTTCACTCCTCCTTCAGAAGAAAACTATATGTTACTATCTTTTCAGTTAGAAGTTCATACTTTATTATCAATAGAAAACATTTCAGGGAAAACAAATGGTTATAATAAAAGTGTTTCTAGTATATTATAATAAAAACACTTCATCAACTATAAAGCGCATTAATTACTTTTAAGCTGACAGTGATTTAAGAGTCTATAAACGGAAATAATGTATTTACTATTCATAAAATGCAAGTTTTATCTTTGTAGATTTAAGGTGAAAGATTTAGTTAAAAATGTGTATAATGGGTTTAAAGAATTAGAATAAAATTTATTGAATAAAGATGTTTTTATTTGAGATTCTGTTTGTTAATCGAAGACTACAAAGATTCATTGTAAATAAACTTGCTAAGATAAGCGTGTAAAGAAAGGGTAATTTAAAATCATTCTATAAAATATAGTAAAGCACTTAATAGTGACAGGAAATTAAGAAATATCAATGCTTGTATTAGTTTTCAAACTATTTTGCAAACAATGAAATCTTTAATGTTGCTTTACGATGTCTAAATTTATACAGTAAATATGATTTATTAACCTTTTATCCTCAATTTGTTGTTCAGATTTTAAATCTAAATATTGTAAAATATACAAAATTTGTAAATATCATCAACTTTTAGAGAGATTCTTAACAAACGTCTAATTAGGCAAAACTCTGAAATTGAGAATAAACTTTTTACAATTAAAAATATCCTAAATTAGTTATTACCAAATAGAAGAGAGAGATAACACCAGATATCTCAATTAACAAACTATTTTACTTCTATCAAAAAAAAAAAAACAGAAAAGAAAAGAAAAGCACTGAAAAGTAACCTTTTTCTAAATCAGAATTTTCAGTTAGAATTACTGAAGGGAGGTTATTTTTTAACGTAATTTATTGTACGTAATTTGTTTGTAAATAATTTACAGTCAATTAAATTTAGAAAGTTGCCTCTGTACGATTTTATCTCAATGTTTTAATTCGTAATAGATCAAAATTCCGAAGTTAAAAGTAGAGAGATAAAGAATCTCAAATTGAAAGCCATGAGGAAGTAGGCCTGGTAGGTTTTCCCTAACAATGTTTCACAACTCAAAAGATATTTCAATTTAAATCAGAAAGTTATTAACTTTTGAGATAGCAAATATTACAAAAATGCTTTTCGAGCTTTAAATTTGAAAATGCCCTTATTATTTAAAAAAAATAAATAAAAGAAAAAAGAGAGATGCAAAGTTAGATTACAGGATAAACGTTTACATCAACTGTAACCCACATAATCAGACAGAATAGACTGAATAAAATTCTTCTCTTTCTTCATAAATATTGTTTTAAAGATAAAATATTAGAGTTGTTCATAAAGATAAAATCATTGCAGACATCTGATTCTTGTGAAATTTTCTTTGCATTTCTTTTGCTTATAATTAATTTTTATCAGTCTTATTTGCTCCGAGTCCTAACATTCAGAAAACCACATCAATCTAGGCATTACCGACTCAGGAAATTAGTTTAAATTTTTAGATAATGCAATTTTGCTTTACAAATTTCGATGGAAATCTAAATTTCTAATTCAGATTCTAAATTTCCAATTTTTTTATATTGTAAAAGCTTTTTGAATTTCTTTTTAAATTTTAAGTCAAATTTTTAAAATTAGAAGATAATAGATTATTACGAATACCATTACAAGAAGAAATCAACGAAACTTCAAAAAAATTATATTATCATTTATTAGAGATAAATTTTGATTTTTCTTTTTGTTCTAATCAGTTTCACAATTTTTTGTTATATAAATAACATTTTAAAAAAAATCCTGCTTTTCTTCTGTTTATGTGGTTTATATAAAGAATTGCTGGTAACAGTTAGGCAATTTAAATTTGCCAAGTCATTGTAAAATCGACATAAAATGTATGTTTCTAAGAAACTAAAGCAACATTAAACCACTGTTGCTGAAAAATTCATGAAATAATACCAAAGAAAAAATGCACTGCTTCAATAAATGACGCTGAATTCCAATGGTTCAAATAATATCTCTGATTTTACTGTGACTTTACTGATCCCCCCCCTTTTTTTTTTATAAATAAATGAAACTAGGTTGTTAACCTGAATGTCTGATTGTCCTGAGAATAATATAATTCAAACTGTGTCATTCCGACAACAAATTGATTTTTGTTCATGAGAATTTACGCATATGGCTGTTGTTACCGTAGTAATTATTTCCAATCAGAGTAATAAACACGAAGGCAGTGACATACATTTTTTGTAACAAATTTCATGACCAGTCTTTTCAATTGATTTGACTTTTTTAATTATTATTAAATTGATAATGAAAAAAAAAATGCCCTTTGGATAGACCTAAATAAAATAAAATTTCAGCCTCTCAAAACCATAGTTAGACGCTGTGAATTCAGTCGTAATAGACCTATAATGATTCGAATAATACGAATAAGGCGAAAGTATATATTCCCGCCGTCCAAAAATATGATATACATTTTAAAACACATTTTAATGTGTTCCCAGGATGCCCTGAGAAGTCTAGATCCCACTTCAATTAAAATAATTTTGTATTTTGAATTTTATGAATAAATACTTGTTAATACAATTAACTTACTTAACTGAAATTGCAATTTCTTCTAAATGTATACCATATTTTCGGGCAAAAATAATTTTAAAATATATACCATATTTTCGGGCAAAAATAATTTTAAAATGTATACCAAATTTTCGGACGGAGGGAGTAATTTTTTTTAATGTTTAGTCAATCTCATAATCTATTACTATTGTTGAAATGTTGTTTCTTCTTTCTTTAGTAAGTTATCGAGTTATGAAGCTTTTTTTTCCTTTAAGAGTGAATAAGAAATAAGAATGAGTAACTTTCAGCCAATAGCTATGAGAATTTCTTGATAAATGGTATCTTTTCTCGCATTTTTTACAATCTCTTTCTGTATTTATTCTTAGCACCTTTTTCAGATTCTTTCACAAACAGTCACCAAAATATTGCAATTGTTGTGTCAGGACGAAATTATTTGCTAACACCTTATAAAAGTTAAAACTTGAAAGTATCTTCCCACTCCTGCCGTCCCCCCCACAAAAAAAAAAATCGTTTCTAATTTTATTAAGTCACTTACAATTCTCTGAGGTAAAATATGATAGTGCATGTATATCTGCAGTTAAGTTTCAGAAATCTTATTTTTTAAATTTAGTTATTGTCTTAAATATTTACTAGGAGTGGAATAGAACAGTTATCTGGAGGGTGCAAGGCCCAATCGGGCCCTGCTCTCTTGGAGGCTTTCCCATTCTTAGGGTCGATTAAAATTGGAAAAATTATTAAAAAATGTCATGCTTTAAATTTTCAACTTAAAAATATATAAAAATTTTGTTCCACAGGAATGCGGAAAAATCATATTGTCATCCAAGTAGCAAAGCGTTTCTTTGCAGTGCAACGGTAATTCACTCGCGTTCTCCTTGATCCACCAATTTCTCGCAGAGCTGTCGATCACTCGGCGAAAAATGGACGGGTCCGTCTAAGGGACCCAAGAGATATTCTCGTTAAATTGTTAGTAAAGAACTTCAAATCGAAATGTTGGAGCTTTCTGTGTTTCTTTTTTACGTTTGAAAAACGTATAAATTGGCTAAATAACTATCTAGAAACTGGTTTTGAACAGTATCTTGGTTAGTCTTGGTTAGTGCAAAGGAACATACTCAAAAATTGGAAATAACACCCGAATTTCAAAACAAAAGTGTGCGGAAGAGAAAGACGCAATAAGAAATCATCACTGATCCAAAGGAAACATTCAAAATACAATGTTTCAATCAAATTCTGGATATGGCTAAAGTGTCTCTGGAGTTTGAACAACTGTAAACCCACAGAAACTGGCTTTTTGGGAAAATTTTAAAAAATTGAAGAGAAGAATTAGAAAGTTATGCTAATTCTAAAGAATTAGAAACTGTGCTGGCACAGTTGATAGTCTTATCAGGAAGACGAATCTTTTAATTCCACTATTGTAGCGGATATAGATGGTTGAATTGTAGTGGTAGAAATGGAAGCACTGAAGTCAATTCTTTCTGCTGTGGAAAGCTTTTAAAAATTCTACAGTTTCTTTCAGAGAACACTGCATTTCTGAAATCTTTCATCGCTTCGAATATATCTGACAATTTCCGTGACTGTTACGGCAGCGGAGTTTTTCTGGACTCAGTTCATTAAAATGTACTTGACATCAACAATGATCCAAGACAGACTTAATTCTTTGGCAATATTATCCTAAAATCTCGTGGAGATTTTGCTTCTTCTCTCTCAAAAGAATTCGAGGAACGAAAAATCGCAAAATTTAATCATGCAGGCGAAAGAAGTAAAGTGTTGGAATGGATTGAATGAATTCAATGGTTGACAAATGAAGAATTTTTAAAGAATAAATTATATCTTGATGTGGTACTTATATTTAATTTATACATTTAGTCCTTATCACATTCCCACTTCATTGTGATTCATCAACATTTGCTTATCGAGTTTTTAATGGAAATACGCATTTTCGTCCCCCATTTCCACTTGAATGCGAAAATTGCAGTAAATCTGGTTTTGCTTACTACTATTTGTGGGGCTTCGTAGAAGGATTTCAACCGGGTCCCGCATTTGCTTGGACAGGCCCTCCTGCAAGGTAATTTTTATATTTCTTTTCATTTCTAATGTTTTGTATTCTTATTTATTTACTCATTTTTCATGCAACGCAAGAAACGATGATGCAGTATATAATTTCTTTTCTAAATAAAATATCTAAAATTCGTAACACACGAATGAAATCTCCATCCATTTTGGATTAAATACATTGACAGTCGGAAAATATCTTCTTTCTGACTTCTAAGTTTTGAATAAAAGACAGTTTTAATTAAAGTAGTTTTTTTTATCCATATTTTTTGCAATTGGACTAAAATATTTAGGGGCAGACTCAGTCACTTAATACATAAGTGTAATACATCTTCATATCTGTACATAACTATTACAAATGTATGAAAAGTTTTTAAATTTTACAATATTCCTTTTGTGGGATCACGTATGTTTTTAAAATAATGATAGCAGCATTTAATTTAATGTGGTGACATCTTACTTGATTTGCATAAACTTTGTACAAGATCATAGAATTTTTGTTTATTGTAATAAATATAAAAGTATTGTATTAAAACAATTTCTACACACATTATTTCAAAAGAATGATTTGACATTTATTAATCATAAAAGTAGAAACAGTGAAATTGAATCTTTACCAATGGTTTCACTGTCTCTACATTTTGTTAAATTTCAGCATTAAAAACAAATAACATCTAAAAATCTCTTGAATCTTAAGTAATTCTTTTATTACATCTTTCTAATTATGTAAAATGTTAAAGAAAGAAAACAAACAAAAATTTTAAAAGGAAATAACAAAACAAGAAATTAAAAACCAAAATAACTCATTTTAATTTTTAATGGCTTCTTTTCTGAAAAAAATTACAAACAAATTACAATTATCAGTTGCTATATGGGTCTATATATAAGGTATTCTTACTTAATGCGAAAAAAAATCTTAAAATCTCACAAATGAGTCACAACTTACTTTCATAAAAAAAAACACACAAAAAGCCATTGGAATGTTTAGTGCAAATTCAAGACAAAAATTCACAAATTCGATAGATAAGATTTAATAAAATTTAATTCGCTAGATAAAAGGTAAATTCTCATAAACTAAATTTTTATCTCTTTATATCTTCATATTACAAGCTCATGAAAATAATTTCTAATAGTTACCAGGCCTGAACAAGCTTCTAATGTGAGTTATATATTAAACAAAAAATAATATAAAGCGTTAAAAATTAAGTTAATCAGGATTTTGGGCAAGAATGATATTTGATCGATTTTGACTCAACAGAAAAGGACACTGAGAGCAAAGAATAATCTTATTGCTTGTTAGGATTTTGATTATCCTCAAGATTGACAAAGATTTCTACTGTCTTAGATGTGTTAACTATAACATAAACTGTGATAATAATTGGAAAGTATTCTTTCAAGATAAATTGAAGAGGAAAGGGTCTCAGTGAAATAATTTTATTTGTGGACTGGATTTAAGATCAAATCTGAAGGCATAATAAGATTTTCTGATAATCCAAACTACTTAGAACTTTATTTAAGAAATTTTTTTTTTCTTTTAATTTTACTTAAGCTTAAGGATGCTTCAAAGAAATCATTCCGGTGTTTTTTGAAAGTATTTCTGATCCGTGGACAGGGACTTTTGTACAGTATAAACATACACTGGTATTTCAAATGGAAGTTTTTTAAACGTGATTGAACTTCTAAGAAATAATCTGAAATTCCAATAAAGAGTTCAGTGGAAAAACTCTTTTGAAAATTTAAAGGAGGAAAACATAATAGAAGCTACCGCCATATTTTTGTCGTACAATAATTTTTGTGAAAATTGATGTAAAACTGGGGTTCGTTGATAACAAAATAAATCGGTTCTTTCCAATTATCCGGACCCTTCATTAGAATAGCACATAAGGGCAAAAGAATCACTAAAATATTTGGAGGTTGTCAATTGGGTGCCATTTGAAGCCATTTCCTTTCCAATTTCCAAATTCGCTGTGCTGCTCTAGTGAAAGAATTTCAATGTGGCGTCCAGATAATGGAAAAGCACCAATAAATCTTATTTATATCTTAATGTTTATTGATTTGATTGAAAGCTTGATATAAAAATAAATGAAGTCCCAATTTATAAGAAAACAATGCAGAAAAAGGTTGTTGTTTTAGTACAAATAAAAGCTAATAATATGGAAAATATTTTATTCATAATTAGTAGGAAAAAAACTGAAAATGAAAATGAAAATTTTCAATCATTTTTATAATATATCTTAAGGTTTTTTTATTTGAACCTTAATTTTCAATTTCCTAAAAGGTCGAATTTCTTTTATTTCTCTAGTTATTCACTAAAACCTTCAATTCTTGTTTCAAAGAATGAGATTGCACATGATGGATCACAGAGGAATAACCACAATATTCGAGCTTATTGCAATTCCTTTTCGTTTATTACTGTACGTTTATGATAAAAACCATGTGAGCGATTGAAATGAAATTAAAATTTTAAGTAATGGTTAAAATAGAATCAAATTATAAATGAAAGCGGGTTTGTTAATTAACTTTTTTTCTAACAATTTAATTAGCAAGAGTTTCACATGAGCAGTGGACCTTTGATGTTACAGGTTCAAAAAGTTGAAATAACAACACTGGAGGTTATTCTCTATTACATCATTGCTGTATTTCATGTAGTGGTTTCAAGTAATGAATGTATTGAAATTACTACAGAAGTCGAATAGTTTTATAATTATAAAGAGCTGGAATTTGTATATATAATTTGTATGGTGTTTATGTACAATTAACATTTTCGACATTTTACAATCAATTATATTTTCAGCAAAACATTTGATAAAGAAAAAGCAAAAAATAAAATAGTTCCCTAGCCAAATCATCAGATCAGTGGTCGATGCCGATTTGAAATTCTCAGAAGATATAAACAAAAAAAACCTCCTGTACTTCGTTTTGTTTAGTTTTTTTGTTTTATGTTTTTTCGAACGACAGTCTCATAAAAAAAATCTTTGAAACTGTGATAACACATTTTTTTTTTTCATTTGTTTTTAAACAAAACTATTCAAAACATCAGTTAAAATTAAGAAATAAAAATAAACTTCAAACATGGTTGAAATGAAAATGAAATTGACCAACGAAAAATCTCTTAATGACAGTCGAATTTTGTTTCAATATCATGAGATGTGAGGCGCTCGAATTTTGCATATTATAAGTGTTTTTAAGTTTATTAATTTTTTATTGCTATTTTTTTTAGTTAGTTACACTTAACCTTTCTTTCGGATATTTGTATAAACTTAAAAGCGTAATCTTTAAAACCTGAACTCAATTAAATGTTTCATTCTATTTCACTTATTGAATAGAAATCAAGATGAAGATTAAGAAATATAAGTCTGCATCACGGATAAGGTTTAGAATATAACAAAAAGAAAACAACAATGACAACTGAATCTGTCTTTTTTTATTACCACCATGGCTCTGTTTGAAGATGATTATCTTTCATCTTCTTCTTCTTTCGATTTTGGCCGACTGGGGACCACGTGAAATAACTGTTCATGATTTCATCTTCTCCTTCCTTTTTCTCTCCTTCCAATACTACTTCATCCTTTCCCTCTGTTTTTCCCGTCTTTCCAAAGTCCAAACTC
>JAFIDM010012231.1:152391754-152443674 GCA_023159025.1 Thereuonema tuberculata
GTTTTTTTTCCCCTTTCTTCGTTTTCTTTTTTTTTTTGGTTTTTTTTCCCCTTTCTTCGTTTTCTTTTTTTTTTTGGTTTTTTTTCCCCTTTCTTCGTTTTCTTTTTTTTTTTGCTTCTGTTCATTTCATTTCTGCTAAGGAAAGACTTGAACGAAAGGAGAATAGAGAAACCCTAAGAAAAGAATTTAAAATGTCTTTTATGATGGAATTATGTTTATTATTAAGAATTTGAAATTAATAAACGCAGTTTATCATTAAAGAAAATCTTTTATTATATTACAGGGAATATTTTGACTTAAAGTTATCTTTTAATAATTTACCAATTTTTTAATTTAAATTCGTTATCTTTTATTTATAGTAACAAAAGAAATTGAAAAAAAGCAATATTGAAGCAGAACCTTAACTCAAATTCAAAACCTTTTTCAAAAAGAAAAGGTTTTTCATTTTTTAAAATTATTTATGTTTTTATTTTAATTTTTGATTTAATGAAAGGAATGTTATAATAGCACTTTCCGGGATCAGACAAAATGTTGCAAGAAATCCAAAAATATGTTCAGAGTTGAATGAATACAAAGAAAGTCTTATTTGAACCTTATTTGTGGCTTTGAAGCTACAAGCTATTTAAAAAAAGAAAGAAAAGAACAAGAAAATAGACAGTAAAATCTTTGAATATGAATGTTTGCTATTTGAGATTTTTACTGTTTCGTGTTGATTCTAAGTAAATGCTTATATAAAAAATTGCAAGATCAAATAGTTTCTTCTTTTTTTCATTAAAAGTTTTAAAAAGCTAATGAATTCTCCTCCAACAAAGCATTCTACATCATTATCATATCTGACTTGTTGAAAATAATGGATGTATTCTGAAGAAATCCATTATTTTCAATAAGTTTATGTAAACAAATATCTATTTAAGCTATTTAAAGCATTTCTTAAGGTAAACTTCTAATACTTAAAGGTCCATTATTCAGGAAAACCTCAAAACTTACGCACTTCAAATTTCAAAACTAATAAAAACAACTATTTTGTAAGTAACCAGAAATATACTCATATTAAAGTATTAGAAGTATTGGTCTACTTCCTACAGAATGTGTCAGTCTGTATATACTATATGTGGGGGTGAATGAGTATTACATGCATCCCCTTAATAACTTTCATAGGATGTCTTAGCAATATACATTTTTAAGCTGTGTATTAAATCATTTTAATACCCGCATGCTTTAATGTGTTTACAATTAATTGGATTTAAATAACTTACATAAGGATTTGCGGATTTAATTATTTTTTGGAAACCTTTCCACTGTTTGTATTAGATATAAATAAACAGAGAACAATTTAAAAATAAACAGAGACATTAGTTTGTATTACTTAAAATACAAGAAAAATTAAATTAACAGAATGCAGTATGTTAAGGTGAAAGTAGGCTTCGAATTCTTGTTGATTCAATTATTGCCAACCTCAATATTCTGAATGTTTAGCAAGCGTTGCTTTAAAAGACTTTTGATCATTTGATAGGAATCCATTTAATTGGATAATCCTTTTAAATCAGGCTGTTGTCATAACTTCCGAAGAGAAAAATTTAATGATTATTAATATCTCAATAAAGGCTCATCTCAATAGAAGTTTCCGATTTTCCGGTTTGAAAGTTTTAGGGTAACAGATTTTTAAAATATTTCGGAATAAACTAATAAATCAGAGTTTTATTATTCTGATTATTTATTTATTTATTTATTTATTTATTTATTTATTTATTTATTTGTTTGTTTGTTTGTTCGTTTATTTATTTATTTATTTGTTAGTTTATTTATTTATTTATTTATTTTCTTGGCTATTTATATATTAGTGTTCGGGAATTTAAATACTTAAGGTATAATTTAACGAGCGTAAGAATCAAACAGAGAAATGTGAAAAACGTCTCCAAATAAAGATTCCCTGACCTGTTCTTGGAATTTTGGTGCCGGGATTATTCTCAATTTCAATTCTGACGTTTTTTATCTGAAGGGTCGTTGTATTGTCTATTTGTCTTTTGTTTCTATTTCTTTTGAGATGTGGCTCAGTGTCTAAATAATTGAGCTCTGTTTAAATCTACTCTGTTCCATAAATCAAATATCTTTTGGATATCTGACATTGAACCAATTATGGCGAGCTTTGACCGACAACCAAAAACAATAATGGTTTACCTGAAGGCTGAAACTTTTGAAATTCTAAGTCTCAGCCTTCAGCAAGGGTAGTGCAAGTGATGCCCCCGCATCAGGCGCCGTATCAATGGAGATGTCTTTGAGAAATTAAATTTAATAGTTTTATATGTTTTAATAATTTTCTGTTTAAGAAAGAATGCGTTTCATAAAATACATTAATTTATTCCTTCATGAATTATGTATCCCTAACATCAATAAAAAGAGACGCAGTCAAAACTACTTCTCACCAGGTGCCAAATAGAGTTGCTTCGACGCTGCTGAAACTCAAACGTTTAATTAATGTAATGTAATGTAATGTGGTGAGCGAGGGTGGCTTGACAGCCGAGCACCGCGACCTCAAAGATCTATTGTGCTATCCCACGGAAAGAAGGACAAACGGAGAGAAAGACGGAGAAAGGATGGTGTGAGAAATGCAGGGGAAACGGGAGAACCCCGGGAAAACCTGCCCAGCGCGGATCGCCACCATCAACGAAACCCACCTGAGAACCGAACCTCGGTACTCAGAGGTGAGAGGCCAGTGTCTTAGCGACATCGCCAACCGCGCGGCCAAACGTTTAATTAAGTATTCATTTGAAAAAGTGGTAATAGATAGATCTATTAAGAGAAAACTCATAATTCTTTTAGTTAAATAGTTTATTCAGAATAAATAATGAAAGTTTTTTTCTGTTTTACAGGAAAGTTTTCACATTTCTTTTTACGAAAAAAAAGCCAAACAAATAAGATATTTTCAAGTTTATTTAAATATTGAAAATTCATTAAATCACTTTTTTTTGATGCAATAGGTCAAAGATTCTTTAATTTAATTGTGCAAGAAAATTTTATTTCCAACTTTTCTTCTCATCGAAGAATTACAATTGAATACAGCTTCAAAAACATTTGAAATCAGCATCAGCTTCTTTCCTGACAATTCGCTTTTATTTTCATTGGCTGAATAATCAACACAGAAAAATATCCAAGTAAACCCAAGATCGAATATCCAAGTTTGGATAGAAATTACTCCAGTGAACCATTTTCTTATCTTTACAACAAAATCAGTGACTCTTTTAATAAATGAAGGCATAAAATTGTTATCCTACCTTTAGAAAAAGGAACTGAAATAAATAATATTCATTCCATCTTTTAAGAGATTAAGAGATATAATATACTCTTGATAATATACTCTTAATATACTCTTGACGATTTTGATGCTCTTTAGGAGATTATTTTACGAGTTTCCATGGATCATTAGGCCATTGCCAAAAACGTTAATCAAAAAATCATTTTTACTCAACACTGAATAACTGATTTTGAATTTATTGATTTTATTTCATTACTGAATCTTAAAAATAATAAAACAATGATTTTTTTTAAAGTTTTAACGGTGGAATAACAGACCAATGTAAAAAACGGTCCACGGACATATTATCCTAATCTTACGGGTCTCTTTTAGCTTTCTACTGGTCTATTCCGCATAAATCTCCCATTGGAGTGAATCGAACTTATATACAATTCTAAATAAGCGCATTTAAAGAATTCATTTAGGATATTTTGCATCTTAATTTCGACTGATCTTGCATAAACAGCAAATACATAAAATGATAGATATAAAAAACATTTCACTTCAAACAGTTTATAAGAATTAAACAGTTTTTAATTTCCGTTATTTAAAAATATAATTAATGACAAATAATCATTGACAGAAACTTGTGCGAGCTTTATAAAGAAATATGGCTATTCTTATTTTCTTTTTTTTTTTTATAATATTGAAATTTCAGTGTTGTAATTTTATGAAAATAATTTAATTATTACATTTTGTATTTGGCGTTTTAAAACGAATGCATGGAAGCTGCAAATACCGTAGATTGAGGAAATATTTTTAATTTTTTTTTTTTAAATTTAGTTGTGTTTAAACTTACATTTTAGATTTAAATAAATTTTGAATACAATTTTTTGATTGAGATTTCTGTTTCTTTGTTGTGGGAGTTAAGGTTACTATCGTTATGACATTGTTGTTTTGTTAAAAATTTGTCTGAGTTTCATGTATTTTTTTTTATTATAATTTCAATTTTTTTTTAAAGATATAATTTTTGTAACAATCTACAGGTAGAAATTAAAGATTTAATTTTAAATCTCAGTGTTTAGTGCTAGATCAACTAATGGATAGGTAGATTAAGATTTCAGGAATTCAGTTCCTATGGGATCTTTCTTAAATTAATCTAGACTGAAAAGCGTCATTCAATGTAAAAGAAATTAGTTTCTCAATGTATCGTAAATTAGTTTTATTAGTTTCTGCATTATTTTTCTCTTTTTAGTATCCTAATTAAAATTGTTTCGAATTTACTATCTATTGTCAGCTGGACTTAATTCTTACTTTCTAAAAGTCTTTTTATACAAAGTTACTTAGTGCAATAGAATTTCTATATTTAACCAACCTGAGAATGTCAACCCTTTCAGTTGAACAAAAAAGATTTTCACTATTTCAATGAAGAGACTTCTCCTTTTTAAGAAAAGAATGTAATCAATAACGCTTTGGTTACTTGAAAAGTAAACATTAATATTTATTTCTCTTCCTGGATATTTTTGGTAACAAATCTATAATCTATTATTATTACAGTCTGCTAAGAATTTGAAGAGTTCTAATAGTCTCTTAAAATTTAGAAGATTTAACAGTATAACTGAAATGAAAATTTATCATTTAAACTAATCTCTTAATAGATACGCTGATTACAATATGAGATATCTTTTTGTATTCTTCATACCGCGCTCATTGATAGCAATGTATTCTTGAAAACTGATGCTTTATTGTATCAGTGTTAATGGAATTCAAATAGATAGTTTACTCATTAAAAAAAAAATCCTTATTGAAAAAAAATACAATTCAAAGAAATTTTTTATGTAATAAAAAGCCAAAACATAATAGCCAAATTATTACATACATGTAGATTAGAAACGGAGGTAATCAACAATATATTTTAAAAACCCATGTACTTTTCCTAATCAAGAAACTAATCAAGCGTCAACTACTTTACTTATTTATTATTATTATTATTTTGTTAATCAAGCAATATCTCCTTGTAACATATCTTTCTTATAATTTTATCTTTCTTTTAATTTTACTCAAAAATCTGGATCATTTGCCGCTAAATTTCTAAAGAATACGATATATCACTCAGCGAATAAAAACTTTATTGTAAAGACTCTTCCTAAGGGGACTTATTCATCAATGTCGGAGTTAGCTTTTACCAAATTCTATTAAGAATCTCTATTAGAAATTTCATAAAAATAATAATATCCAATGTTATTGTAGTAATGCCCTAACTTCTTTAGTGAAAATCAGCTCTTTAAACTTTTTGGGGGTAATTCATTTGTAAAAGAATATAGGCCTAGAGTTAGTATATAATTTTATGTAATATATTTAATATATTATAATATATTTTCAGGACGTTTGTTCACTGAATTGTCTGTAGAATGAAAAACGTGAAAACAAATAGAAGTAATTCTGTAGATTGTAGATAATTTCTGAATTAGATTCACGAAGCAAAATGATGACGACAAAAGCTATGAGGAGACAATAATTTTGTCTATTATAATAGACAAAAGCTATTTGTGAGCTATTGTTCGTAATCTTCAATACTTTGCTGTTTCATTAAGATTTATTTATTTGAAAGAAGAAACCGTTTTCTTGAGAAACACTTACACTATTATTCTAAATCTGTTTTTTATTTCCAAAATGGACGTCCTTATAAAAATATATTTATAATCAAAATTCCGCTTAGGATTTACAGATTTTAAGAAGAAAGTTAAAAAAGAATTTAAAAGCCCGGACGTAAAATTCCGAAAACAACGCCTAAGAAGCAAGAAAAAGCTATAGCTAAGTAACTTTTACAATTCACAAGAAAATATCTTACGTCTTATAAATTTGAATGAAAATTTAGGCAACATTTTGAGCTGCCATGAAACGAAAACAAAACAAATATTGCAATCATTAAAAGATTCAATGAGATGTAATGAAGACTCCTTCTTATTCCATCTCTGTATGTAAAAATTAAAACAGGTAAGAAGTCATTGTTCAGGAACTATACAATCTACAAAGATGCTTTTAAAAACAAATAATATTCAACATATTTTATTTTATTTTATTTTCTATATTAAAGAAGATCATGTAATATTAGGATGTGAATTTCAGTTAGAATTTGGCAAAGTTATTTCGTAATCTAGATATTTATTTTAATGCCTTTCAATTTGTCTTCGCTGTGAAATTAATCCTTTCTGACTCTGATTTGTAGAAGGAAGAAAAAATAAAGTTTTCATTTCCAAAAAAAAAAATGGATGGAATTTGTGCAATTCTCAAAGATTCCAACAGTTCATACTGAAATAAGTAATTTAATAACAGAATTTAATATTATATATAAATGATGTATAAGCTGTAAATTTCCTATTGAAATTACATTTTATTTTATTGTGAAATTACGACATTTGGAATCATTTCACAATAATTTATATTTGATATATTTTTTAACTATATGTAAAAGTAGAAAATGAATTCCAGTTATTAAAAGAATAATAATTAAAGAGATGTCATAAAGCGACATAAGTCTTAAAGAGATTTAAGGATTTATCATTCTCTGTTAATCTCTCTTTTAGAAATATTTCTAAAGAGAGAATATTTTTAAATTTATTTCATAAATGCATCTATTTTTACTGACATTGAATTTCATGCAAAAAATTCATTTCTAAAACTAAGTGCTTTATCGTTTTCTCTTATTATGTAGTTTATCTTTTGCTAGATTCCATTTTCTTCCGTTTACTGAACAATTAATTACATTTAAAAAAAATATTTGTTGATTTGATAAGCAGTAAGATTTCAATAAAACGATCAATTTAGATTTGTCCTCTTTACAAGATTAAATAGAAATGAATTTTTATCGAATTTTGTCAACATTTTTTGCAGTTGATTATTTTTAATAACGTTTTCGCTGTTTGTATTCTATTGATACTTTACCCTAATAATTTACAAACTTAGCGATGATTACATCGAGTAATTTATTATTTCACTTTAAATTTACTTTTGTAAAAGTAACAATTTCTTTACTTTATTGTGTACTTTCAGTTTGCATATGTATTCCCTCTCCTCCTCCGCTAATACGCTGGATGACTCTCTTGAAACGTGGCATACATAGTTAAGGACAAGCAACCAACTAACTTTTATGTTTGACATTTTTTCTTTCTTTGTCAAAAAGTTACGGCGTAAAAGTGACAAAAATTTCCATGGAAAAAAACAAAACAAAACATTAAAATCGAAACAATGATATCTAACAATCCAATAATTCCGCGTGCTTCAATATGATTAAAAGAAATCCAATTCAAACTAAAGTAAAGAATTATTTTTATTTTATTTTATTTATTTTTATTTATTTATTTATAACTTGGAATGGAAAGTTCTACTGTTTTTATTCAGCAGATATCATAATGAGCTATTTTCTTTTTTTTGTGTGTGGTTTTTAGCGACTTTAAAAAGAGAAGATATATATGAGGGGCTCACAACCATAGTAGTTCAAGTCCATATTTTTGCAAAATGGAGATAGTTCATGTTTCAGTAACCTAAAAACATGTTCTTTTACTTCCATAGGGAATCAAGTGATTAATACGTTTTCTCTCCCAGAGATATTTGTTTTTACAATATTACTTGCATAGACTTACGTGCAAATTAAAAACTTCAAACCGTGATTTCATAAATTTAGTGAAGGTGACTTAGTCTACTATAGGGTTGTGAGCCCCTCATATACTGTATATATATATATTTAGGATAACATCTTAAAGAAAATAGCTTTTATTTCAAGAATTTCATATTTTCCATTACTTTCAATAACGACGAAGTTTAACAAATGTTGAAACAGCGATTGTTGCACAGTATAATGTAACAAATTATTGAAAAAGCAAATCGAAGAATATGATTTTGAATCGGACACATTGAATACTTTGTGAAGTTGTTTTTATTTAAATGCAGCAATCCCGCTTCTGAAATCAGCGTGCTTTAATAATAACACCATTTTCTCAATTAATTAAAAAAACTAACAGTGATTAAAGTCACTTTCTTATCACAAATATAGCTAAAAAATTACAAAAATTGTTAGAACTTTTCACGAAAGGGGTGAGGGAGATATTCATTTATTTTCTACAATTGAGTGTTTAGCTGAAAAAAAAATCAAAATAAATGAAATAATCTCTGCAATCTGTACTAGCAAATGAATAAAATCTTGTTGAGCTATAGAAAAACTTAAAGTATACAGAGGGTGGCCAAATTATTAGAGCCACTGCGCAAAAAGTTTCTTTTTTTTATTTATGAGAGGAAAAAAGTAAAATATCTTCATTTATTTGAAACAAGTTATTTATTTAGACATTCTGAATTAAAACAGCAATTAAGATCTATTAAATAAGATGAGTACCTTGGAAATTTTTAAAGTTTGTCTATTATTTAGTAACAGCTCCTTTCGCTGCGATGACAGCCTGAATTCTTCTCAGCATGCTTTCAATGCATTTGAGACAATTTGTCTTAATTTCGTCGCTTCCATGCCACACCTCAATAAGGCGCTCTATCAACTGTCTCTAGTTACTGATATTCTCCTTAATAATTCGCCTTTTCATTAATTCCCAGAGATTCTCAATCGAGTTGAGATAGAGGGAATTTCCAGGCCAGTCAAGAACTCTTACTTGGTTTTCCTGTAAAAAGTTTGTTGCCTTTTTTTGCCTTACGGCAGGGCGCAGAATCGTGCATGAATATAAACTCGCCATCTGCAAACCATTCGAGGACTTAGGGCAGCATTTTGGTTACCAAGACCTTTTTATATTGGTCCTGCGTCATTGTCCCTTCGACAGTATACAGGCGACCTGTGCCTTGGCTACTGATCACCGACCAGATCATGATGCTAATAGATGTTTGACCCTTTTGATCAAAATGCAGGCTTCATCAAATTTTTCGTCACAAACTCCGATTTGTCAGTCAGTATATGCACTGATGATTCATCAGAGAAGCAAACATGGAAATTATTATTGCATTTGAATTTGGGTGAACTGGATATTGCATAAAAAAGGAAATGTATAGGTTTTATCGTAAGAATTTGTCAAGTTATCTTTTTCCAGTCGTCAACTATCCAGTTTATATACGCTTTGCACCATTGTAGCCGCTTTTTCATCATAGCCGGAGTAAGAAGTGGCTTTTTGGCAGGACGTCGACACGAAAAACCCAGTTCTTTTATGCGACGTCGAGCTGTCCTTGCTGATAGAGTGATGATGACATCCTGGATCTTTTTGGTTATTATCTTCAAAGATGCCTTCTGTTTTGAACACAGATATCTCTTATTTTTCTCTCATCTCTAGATGTTGTTAGTCTTTTTCGTCCACACTTTTCCTTCCGATTTGGTTTCAATTCGATATTTGCATCATTTTTTTTTTATTCTATCGACTGATGCCCGCGAAACGTTTGAAATCGATGCAATTTATCTGTTGATATATATTGGTAATAAGGGTTTTTATCTCAGAAATTTTTCGAGGAGTTAGGTTTTTGGTCTTTCCCATATTAAAAACCTATAAAATAATTAAAAAGTTATATTGTATATGGTATTTTAAATTATTTCAGTCAAATAAGTTACTTACAACAATGTACATACCAGATAATAACATGGAAAAACACAAAACGTTGGAAAAATTCTTCAATAACCTCAAACTATATCTAAATCTGTGAGTGTTCGAACAACTACTTTCACACAAAAAGACGGTGCTTGCCCCAAAATGGCGTCCATACAAGTCAGTGTTGTAAATACATCACAAAAATTATACCAATATATAGTGGAGATATGTATTATTTGAAAATAATAATACTGTAACTGAAATGATAAATTTAATCTCATATGAAAAACTAATATCTTCCTTGATATTTGTTAATTGTTGCAGGTGGATCTAATAATTTGGCCAACCACTGTAAATCCTTGAGGATCCTTTACATGATTTAACAAACTTTGATAACCAGACTTTATTCTCGAAGACACGATATTTCAATTCCTGTCAGGTTTCTTATCCATTTGGTGCGAGTGGTACTTGAAAAAAGTTTTAGTGGTAAGTGATTACCAGGATAATGAGGAATTACGAGATTTAAGGAATTACGAAGAATAAAAACACAAAAACTTCCTCATGTAAAAGTAAATTATTTACATGTTTTAATATGTTTACATATTAATAGGTGGTATCGAAGTTTTTGAATATTGTTACGCATCTTAAAAAAGGTTGAGAACCACTGCCCTCAGTAACGAAATTTATATGAATGAATCTTAGTATAAACTGTCAATACATGTTTAAAAACAGTTGCAATAAAATGCTTTAAATTAGATACCAATGTGTATCTCCAAAATGTTATCTTAGTAATAAAACTGAAAGTTGAACGTTAATGATTTGTTTATTCTAAGCTTATTCCACCTTAACGTAGACTGAAACTTTTCATTGACAATCAATCTTTTAGTGTTTTTGTAGTGTGTAATGTTTTTGTTGTTGAATTGCGTTAGAATAACTAGAATTGTCTCTCATGACGGACAATTCATCCAAATTCACTGAAGGCATGGCAATAAGTAATTAGAGTAGAGTAATACTAATAGAGAGAAGAAAATAAACTTAAAATAAAGAAATATATTGATTAGTGCTAAAGATATTAATGCTAAGATATGGTGAACCAGTGTTTTCTTTGCTGTTATTTAAGTAGGCCACAGAGCGTGCAAAGAAATCGTTTCACAGTTTAGTGGAAACAGTCGTCACGAAATAGATAGCTCTGTTTGGCTTTTATGGATCTCTGGAGACCAGTAGTCAAGCGGATTGAAAAATAACAATTTTCTTCAACTTAGTTTTCTTATCAGCTTCGGATTTCTTTTTTATTATTTATGAATGTATGTTGATGTTTCTCTCGCTGTGATTGTGGAAGGTTTAATTTGTACAAATAATACTGCGGGGTTTTAAACAATCATGCTAAAATTAACAATAGAAGACAAAAGATTGTCAATTCAGCTTCGAAAATTATATAGAAAATAGGCTTAAGTGGAGAAATCAACGGAATGAATAATAAATATATTATGAACTGAATAATTAGATGGTAAGAAAATGGCTTAGTTATGACTTCTTATTTGAGTTTTAATTGCTTAAATAAGGAGGAAAAAAAACGAATTTTTTTAAATACTGATTCTTGTAAATATGATAAATCTCTGATGTTAATAAAAAAAAGAGCTGAAAATTTCTTATCTATTTGTTAGATAATACTTTATAAGTATTAATACCACTTAATAAAAACAAATTCTTACGTGTGTGGTAATTATTACAGTTAAAAAAAGGTTAACAACTTGAATAATTATTTAAAAAGTACATTTAAAAAAGATTAAAATACACGTTTCGGTTTGTCCTGCAAGCCATTGTCTAGTGTAGCCCTAGATAATGGTTTACAGGGCAAACCGAAACGTTGTATTTTAATCTTTTTTTAAATGTACTTTTTTAAATAATTATTCAAGTGTGTTAACCTTTTTTTAACTGTATTAATAAGACTTAATTAATACTATTAATACTATAAATATTAATTCGATTTATTATTTTATTTATTTTTTATAGACGTCTAAATTGTTCAAAGACAATTGTACTGCTCCGGTCCACTACAAATCTATTAGCAAAGAATTTCTTCATTATTTTATTTATTTATTTATTTATTTATTTATTGTTTTGTTTTTGAAAATATTACATTTTAAGTTATTTCCCATTACTAAGGTTTTGATCTCTTGTAACTTTTTTAACATCGTAAAAAGATATAAAAAAAAAATAATGTAAATAGAATTATTTTAATTAGCAACATGTTCTTTCTTAATACAATATATTATTTAATTATTACCAATTTTATTACTGAAACCTCTTCAGCTTCGTCCTCCAAAACATTGCAGACAGATTACTTAGTTTCATAGCATTTTCAGAACAAAGAAGAATTTTTCCTTATCCATTAATTCTACAATCTTGTGTCTTCTTTCCTTCCAACTAAGTTTAAGTTAATATTACTCGATCTGAAATATATATCTATAATATTTTTATATTTTAGATTATAAAATATACTAATGAAAGACCATGAGAATAAATAAATCTTAAACGTTACTTAATAATTTTTCGATGTGTTTTGAAATTCCAAATTTACGAAATACAAACTCTTTCAAATTTAGTAGATTGCAGTCTGTTATCATTTGGACTAGATCTTTTTACTTAATCCAACAGTGAATAATCAAGCGGACTATTTCACCAACTATTTCTAGAAGAATTCTATGGAACTCTTTAAGATCTAATAAATTAGATCTGATCTAATTAAAGAAATGGATTTTTAAGAGAAAAGTCACAAAGTAAAGATATATTTGGAGATCAGGGAAAGTATCTTAAACAATAACAGATGAAAAGGGAGAGTTTTACCTCCTGCAAAGTCTAACACTAACGAAACAGAATTATTATTGATTATATTTTTATTAAAATGTAAATAAAATATACAAAGGTCAACGGTAGCTATGGCTTTGAAATCTAATCACTATTTATTTTTTAATAGACCTTTGAACACCGAGTAGTTCAGATACAATTCTCGAAGATCAACACTAAGAGAATTCTCTAGAGATCAACTCTACATCAATCGTTACTCTAGAGATAAAATTTAGATTTCATATTTCCTTTAGGATAAAGGCATTTGATCCAAAAGCAAAATAAATTGATGTGAAAAAAAGTCGAAGAATAACAGAAAGACAAGAAACAAAAATTATAATTAAATCACTATTGAGACTGAGATAAGACAGTGAAAAGAAAAGAGATTGTTCCAAAAATTCGAAATAGAGCTTATGAATCACTGATAAAATTATAATTGAAATACTTTAACAACAAGATTGGATTATAAAATTGAATATAACAGAATAAAAAAAAACGTTATTTTAGGATTCGATTATGAAATAAATGGGGGACAATTAAAATGCAACAAAAGATGTACGAAAAACCACATCCTACAGATGATCGTTTTACACTCATTTAGAAGAATTAAATTCTGTAAAGAATTGGAAGGAGTAATATAGAATAGAGTAAGCTTACATCAAAAGAAACAACAACGACAACGACAAACAAACAAAAATCACTAATTTAAAGATATTACTGATACTGCTGTGTAGAAATCGGTTGAAGATAACGTCATCATTACATTAACATTTGAAGAATAAGAAATTGAAGCAGCGACATAATGAAGATAAGTAGATGATTTTTGACTTACGAGTTAGGAAAACCCTAAAAGAATGGAAAGAAACCTTAAAAAAAGAGGGGGGGGGGAATAAATACAATTGCAAGAAGTATGTCTTAACTAATATTTAATAACAGATCTCTCCTGACATGCTTAAAAACCTACTTGCATCACATAATGTAGAATTTATGTAGGACAAGAAATCTAACAAAACAGAATGAATAAGGAAGATCTTGAAGAGACCTAACTTTCATACGAATCAAATTAGGATTAGCAGAGTGGATTTAATTTTTGAATTTTTTGAAGAAGTTTCATAAGGAAAACAACAGTCAATGACTGAAAATTGCGTCCTTTAGTTTGTCCACTAACGAAAACATTAAGACACACTTTCCGAAATGTAGATAAAACTAAAAAAACACAACCAACCAATAAAAAGGAGCAGAGAACAATGGATTTCACTGCGTTTTCTTTGCAGTATCTAAATCGTGAATAACAAACTAAAGCTCAACAATAAAATAAATAATGGGATATAAAAACGTTATAAGTATATTTTACTAAGTTGATCTAGACCCATGAACTAAACAGAAAACGAAGCCAATTTTATTCTCGTAAATAATAAACGGTATAGGGTTAAATTATCAATCACAATAACAAAACAATAGCTTTTAAAATTCCATTTTTACGTGCGCTGATCGTAGTTAAGATGTCAAAAATATGTCAAAAATATTTTTGACATCTTAAAACAATAACTTTGTAAGGAAAAACAATATTAGATATTAATTAAAAGAAAAGGTGCCTTAATTAGATCAAGAAGGAGAATTCACTTTAAATTTATTCTTTCTTAAAGATACGGATGTGATTTTAGTACGTAAGTCCAAGTTCAGAGCCCAAGATCGGAATTTGAATATATTTTTTGAAGTGGAAGACAGTCTAAGTACAGTATAGACATTTTCTCCGCGTTTGATTTTTTTTATTTTTAGCTTCACAATCATTATTACACAAATTACTGTTTTTTAACAAATTTTGTAAATTAATAAATCAAAACTTATATTTATAACTGATTTGCAAGTATATTACAGAACAAAATCCCAGTAAAAACAAGCAAAAAAACATGCTAACTACACATCGGAAGCGCTGTGGTGCCTCAAAGAAAAAATACACAATGAAAAATTCACCAATGAAAAAACCAGTGAGAAAATCCATGTGCCAGCGAGAGCGGAATCAATGATTTTTTTTTTAAAGCATAAGACTGCAAACTGCGCATTTGAAATGTTAAAAAACAACAATGGATGAGACCAAATTATTTACAAGTGACATCCTGGAACAGCTGTTTCACGCTCGTTGACGATCATCAGCCAGGAGAAGTCACAGTAAATAACAAGGTCTCCGTACTGAGGCTAGTATGAACAATACATCGGAAGCGCAGTGGTTCCATGATGTCACTTGTGACTAATTTGGTCTCATCCATTGTTGTTTTTTAACATTTCAAATGCGCAGTTTGAAGTCTAATGCTTTAAAAAAAATCATTGAGTCCGCTCTCGCTGGCACATGGATTTTCTCAGTGGTTTTTTCATTGGTGAGTTTTTCATTGTGTATTTTTTCCTTTGAGGCACCACTGCGCTTTCGATGTATTGTTCCGATGTATTGTTCCAGGATGTCACTCGTGTGTAATTTGGTCTCATCCATTGTTGTTTTTTAAACATGCTAACTATTTTTAAATTTTTTAAAATAATAATTTTTTTATAACTTAAATAATTTTTATTAGTAAGTACTTCAAATTTAAAAGTAATATTATAATTTTTACTTTGTAAATTCTGTTGTTTTTTTTTTTTTTTTTTATAGAATTGCAGAAATAAAGAAAGCACAAAGACTGACACAAAAGCTTATTAAAAAGAAATACTTAACAATATCAGCTATTTAGATATTTTCGGAACTATGAACGGAAGTTGTAAGAAATATAAAGCATGTTATAATAAAAAATTTATTCTAAAGTAACTTTTCTTCCTATATTGTAATTAGCGAATGCAATTCAAGTTAAGCTTTCACGTCAACTTAAACTCTTCGTATTCTTCTTAATCTTATGGATTAAAAGAAAGCAAAAAACAAATCCATGCAGCTAATTCAACATTTCAGTGTTAAATGAAGAAGTAATATCCTCAATGACTTTTCTCAATTTATAATATTTTAAGAAAACAAGGAAGTAGAAAAGGAACGGAATCTGTTAAGTGAAAATACTTGCATAGGATTCTTTCAAGATATTCTTGTCTAAATTTATGATATGAGCATGACGTTTTTTAAAAACTTCTAAAGTTTTACCAACAGCTCCTCAAGTCTTATGTTCCATGTGTTTAAAGTTTCATTCCAATACAACTCAGTATATGTTTAAAATTAAGATATAAAGTATAATGTTTTAAACATATAAAATCTGTGGACCATGAGAATGCGACAATCGTTTTTCCTATGTTGTAAATCATTGTTTGTCTATCAGCTGGTTTCGTTGCGCAGGTTTTTAAGTAAAACGATACGGTTTTTACACAATTTTGCTCATTTTTTATCCAGGAAAGTGGAAAGTGAAGTTCATCAACTCAATCAGTTCATGAATGTGTCTATTCCTCCCTAACGCGACTTTTGAGCCACATACATAGAATATATATCTGCTTGGTATCTAGATTGGAGGAATAGAGACGATCTATTTGAAATGTTTTCCAACTGGTTCCTTACAGTTGAGTAATTAGCGCGAGATGGAAACAGAAACGCCCATAGGAAACTATACAACGTCATTTATATCCTATCTCTCACTGTCTTAAACAATGAATATTAAATCCATTGGATTAAAACTAATCCAATTTAGACAATTTAAGAAAATAATGCTAATTTAATTCATTTTGTTTTTAGAAAATAAAAATAAATAAAAATATTGTTTGAATTTAGTAAATTTTAAATAAAAGAAGTTTAACGTGCCCGAATAATTAACTTTAGCTTTGTGCCTTTCGATTGATATTTTTCTTAGTAAATTTTAGAATTTGAAAATTAATGTAAGCTTTCGTTTTTGTCGTTTCATGGCTTTAAAAAAAATAAATAAGAAATCACATTTAGAGGAAAGTAACTTTTCAGTTATTAGATTTCTTTTTTTAATCTAAATAATAGATACAAATAAATAAAACTAAAGTGTTTTTATATAGTGGAGGTGGGAAGCTTGCTAAATTATAAACATGCGAAAAGGATATTGAAGCTAAAAAAGATTGTGAAACACTGCTGTAAACGTTAAAGCTCGGTCATTAAGTAACCCGTGAGAGGTCGTATTTCGATCTGGCTTCGGCGCCGGACTTCTGGGCTGCAGTCTTGTCTAAAAACCTTCCCCAGGCCAGTGGCTCTCTACAAGAGGAGTATTTTCTGAACTAACCAGAAATCAATTGCTAATTAAGCTGCTAACTTCTCTGTGTAATACAAAGCAATGATACCTGGACCTACATCTTATGTTCTTATCAGCTGGGTATTAATGGAGCTATTTATTGTATATAAACTTCAGTTGATTTTCTCTTTCAATCCTCGCTTATGAGGAACAACTAAAAACTAATTACCATTTGTTTAAGAAAAACATTATCATTTCATTTTTGTTTTTAAAATTAAACTTCTTATTTTACAGTGAAAGTTGGATTTTCCTTCAATAAATCTCTTGTTATTTTTTTTTATTATTATTTTATGTTTATTTATTTTATATTATTAAAATAATCATTAAGCCTAGTAAAATATTTATTAGAAAATTTAAATAATTAGAGCAATTTTAAAAGATTCTATGAAAATGTCTGTGGTCTGCTTTTCGTGAACAGAATAAATAAATACAATCTTTCTGCTAACCTGATTTAGTGGCGTGATTTATAACTGGGTTTTGTCTCATCAATTATCCTAAGTCATGATTTAATGACCCAACCTATAAATCCTAAATATAAAAAAAAAATGGAATAAAAATCAGGGAAACGATTCTATGTGTGTGTGTATGTATATACGAATGTATGTATTAAAAACAAAACAAAAAATCGGTATTTCAATGGACAACTCATTTTTCACTTATCGAGTCATTATACCGTGAGACAAGTTTCTATGGTTTACTCAAAAGCTACATTTATCCAATATTCAACATCATTGGAGAAGGAGCAAAGAAAATGTATGGCCATCAAATAGAAAAGATAATGAACTAAATTTAATCTTTTAAATTTGTCACTTAGTTAAACGGAGACCTACTTAAATTTTTTAATAGTAGATGATTGATTAACAACTTCTAATTGTCAATTTTATTTTCTTATTTCAAAATAAACAAATTTAATGATTTATTATAAAAAGTCGAAGCCATTAAACACAGTTTATAGAAATTAAATACGTAACTAATGATTACAATGAACAGGTTTTGTTTGTGTTTTTTTTATTAGATTCCTTCTTCAAATTAATATCTGCAAATTAACGTTCATGTTTCTCCAGATTCTTATAAAAAAAATGATCCAAAACTTTCAATATAATTTCTCTGATCTTTGTGTGTTAATGTTGTAACTTGTTTTTACTGTATTATATTCGTTCAATTGACTGTAAATGGATTAGTCTTAAATTCTTAACTAACTACATTCTTGACTCATAATAAAGTAATTGTCAAAAATAAAGAATAAATAATAATTTGAATGCGCTTTCGCAAGCATTTCTTATACTCATCATGTGTCTGATTAGGAATTTAAAACTTGCCCTTTCTATTAAATATTAGGCTACTTTTATTCATTTTTTTTCTTAAAACATCTTTGAAAGTTTTGACATTTGTAGGTTCATAAGTTTTTACAGCTTGGTTATTGGATCTCTGCATTTCAACTGCTCCAATAAGAAATAGTCTGCCCTTAATCTTCGTTTTCCAACTGGCTCTCAGTGGCCAAAAATTCCGTGGTTTTCATTGTTACTTCGCTGTTAATAAGTCATCTTAATTTAATGTTTATTCTAAACTTATTAATTGCTATTAATCAGTTTAAAATAAGGAAAATTTTACTTATATAAATATACATATTAAATGAAATATAAGTATATTTTAAAAAGTAATTTTTTGATTTTTATATTTGTTTAAATATTGTTGAGATTCGCGAAGATCGATAGAAAACGCTGTTTCGTACAACAACAGCAATTACTGCGATGTTTTCAATTCTTTAGTTTCCAATGCAGTGGCTCCATCTAGCATCAACAAAAGACAACACACTTCCTTTCGATCGGCTTTTTCTTTCCTTTTCATTCTAAACAAATTTATTGAAGATCTTTGAAGGCTTTTTTTTAAAAATTTGAATACCTATCACCAAAAAAAAACACATTTGTTTTTATATATTTAACGGATATTAAATATTAGTTAAATTTTTCTACTTCTTAAGTCTACTTCATTACATTCGGATGTAACTAATTATAAAATTTTTAAAATATCTATTTCTGTTCTCATTTTTCCTCAGTTTTTTATATGTTTAAAGTAGTTTTAATTGTAAAATAAATTAAAGCTAGTTTAAACGTATAATGGTTTAGACTTAATTTAGGGTTTAACACATAATAAAAACAAAATTACATTTCCTTACAAAAATTTTGTTAAACGACTTTTATAGATTTATTATTATCATTATTTTTTTAAATCATGCGGAAAATAATTTATTAAGTATATTAAGTATAATTTATTAACATGTATTTTTAAATAATCATGTGTGACTTTTCTATGTATGGAGTTTTTTTTTTCTTTCTTTATTTATTTACTTACTTTGTTGAAAGACTGTCATTAAAACACTGTCATTTCATTCAGAAAAATAATTCTACAATTTTTCTTGAAAGAATTAAAATTGAAATTTTGCCAAGCTTTGGAGTTATTACTGTTGTGAGATTGAAAAACTTGGGTTAGTAGACCCAGAACCGTAAAATAAATATAGAAAATGCAAGAAAATCATAAACTACGAAATTAACAAAAATTCGAAGTTGAAATCTAAGCTTTTACTTTATAAAATTCAGATATATATAGAAGAATTATTATTTAGGGCTTGTAGAACTATTCAGATTTTCCATATTTTCATAAAAAAAAGTTCCTCCTTTAATGAAGAATCATTTAACTTATGTCAAAATGAAACATTTAATGAATTACAGCCTTTCAATATTTTATAAATATAATTATAACTTACAATCAGTAAGTTATGAACATGCATTCTGTGTAAATTTTACTGAGAACTAGACAGTAAAATGGAGAGATAATAGAAATGAACAAGTTGAATCTGCTAATGATCTTTTTTTTTAAATCAAAATAGGATATTGACAGTTAAGTGACCGAACCGGTGTAAGGCAACTGGACCGAGAGATCAAAGCAGGTCTCTTGTCATTTGTATCAGCAGAGTCGGGATGGGATAAGCTCAGACCATTTTATCCTCAGGCAAATTTCTGACAACCAATAGAAAGCTCACTCAAGTGAATTAAACATCAAATCTTGACCTCTGTCGAGACTCAAAAATCCTTCAAAGTAGTTTTGCCAAACGAAACCCTTTTTGTTATTTTAATTTTTTTTTGGAATTTTCCTTATTAAAGGAAACTTAATACTAAAATCCCAGAATGCAATTTTTTGGTTTGTTTTATTTAATTTTTGGGATTTCATTTGGACTCTACGCAAATAATATTTTTTTTACAAAGTTCGAACTATTTTATTTATTTATTTATAATTTATTTATTTATTTATGTAATTATTTTTAAAGAAAGCTTTAATTAATTTCATATATTGTATTTTACAATACAAACTATGTATTAGCTTAAGACAAATATACAATTGAGGTCCAAATTAATTACCTATATTTACAAACTATTTGTTATTTCGAAAAAATATTCCAAGGTTTGGAAGAATACATAGAAGAAGATGCTTTCAGTAAAATTACAAGTAATTTGTTGAAAGAGATTTACGTTTTCAAAAAAAGAGGAAGTAAATAGAACAACTGAATATTTTAAAACTACAATCCAAATATATATTTACACATATTAAACGGATAAAATAATAAAATACGTTTAATACTTTATTCCTTTATTTATCTATCTGCCTACAAATGTATCTATATATAAATAATCATTTCAAAAAGTCGATTACTCAAGATTATTATATGAAAATAATAAGGAATTATTTATTTTGTTTTTTTAAGCTTTTGATGTGTAGTTAGCTAACGTAATGCATCATTATCCTCTCGTATATAAAACTTCATTAATTATGATATCGTTGTCACGTTTTTTTATCATAGAAATCAAGTCCGCCATAACCATCATTATGTTCTTCAATTTCTTCTGTAAATATCGAAACTCTAATTCTTATTCTTCCAATCCATTTGTTCAATACATTCTCCCTAATTTTTGTGTGATCGCTGCTTCGATCATCCCAAGGATGTTGTCCCCTAACTCTCGTCCATTGAAGAATCTCATTGATTTGCCTTAAACTGGTTTCTCATTCAACGACATGGCAACGCGAGCAGCAGCGTCTCCTCCGATTGAACATGGCGTCTCTGTCGTATCTGCGGATTTCAAAAAAAATAATAATAAATAGCACCAGGGCTACAGAACCAACAAATTGCTGGTTGCTAAGGAACTCTTGTGTTTCTAAAGAACTGAAATGATCAATAGCAAAGTGTTATATGCTTCATCTCTTCCAACAGATCAGTTCAGAACCATATTTACAGGCAAGAAAAACGAACAAGGCCACTTTTTATTTATTTCTTTATTTATTTGTTTTCAAACAAATATTTGAAAGAAACATGAAATATTTCTTAAGCTATTGTATAATCCAGTGTTGCATTCTGTGATTTTCCTTTCTTTTTTTTCTTTTTTTTTTTTGTTTAAATAAAAATTAATCTTGATTAATTTGATTTACAACAATCCAATGTTAAAATCGCATCCATTCAAGTAATAAAAGATCGACAAATAAAAGAGGCTAAAGAAGTTTTATTAATCAATCCTTTAACTCTGATATCTAGATTACGGACCTACATAATAATCCATAAAAATCAAAAAGGCCATCCTAATAATTTCAGCAAGAACACGATATTAAACTTTCCTACTATGGAAACATTTCTAATACTATGGCAACAAGACTTTCTAAATTTGATTTCAAAGTTCTTTTTCAACCAATTAATAAAATCAACAGCATGTTATCGACTGGTAAAGGTGCTATTGAAAAAGATAAGCTAAAGGGGGTTGTATATGGATTAAATTGTCAAACTTGCAAGAAAAAATTAAATTGGAATGACAAATCAAAGTTTATTTAAAAGTATTAAAAACACAAAGATGAATTTGATTCTAAAAAAACACTTAGTATACAGCAATAATGAATTAAATAAATCGGCGATGGTAGAACATCTTAGAAAATATCATCGCACGTATGCCTGTAATTGGAATGATGTAAGAATTCTATACTCTGACAGTAATCGCACTAAAGTTAATTGTTTGTTTTTGTTAACTTTATAATTTTAATTTGGTGACACTGTTTATAATATATTGTATCATGTATATATTGCTGAGGTTTTTGTATTATACCTTTTTTTCCTTTATTATGTATTCTATTTGTATACATTTTTGATAATAGTCCATAAAAGGAGTGAAACTTGTAAAGTACTATTATTTATTGCTTTCCCAAGAGATGTCTTTTATTTATAATCTACATTTTGTAGAAATTTAATGATTGTTTTACATAAACCTAGATTTTAATTTTTAAACCTTCATGGAAAAATCGGAACCTAAAAAAAATGTAATATATTTTTATTCGTTAGCTATTTTCAAAAAGCTAATCTTAATGGCAACATTTTTTTTTCTTTCTTATTCTAAATTCAAGATTTATAGAAACACTAATAAAGAAGCATTTAAAGTTAATTCTCCTGTTGATGTTTATTTAATATAAAACCATGTTATCATTAATTATTCGTTATTCAAATTTTCCCGCACAAGGTTTTTAATTATTAATTGAAAAAAAAAGTCTTTACGATCTTATTTTTTTTCTCTTTAATTCACGTAATTTTAAATAGTTTTCATTTGCAGTGATTCGTGTCTATGTAAGTAAACTTTTCATTAAATTTGAAAATTTAAGTCATCCGTTGTGATGACTTTAAGGGAATAGTATCTAAGTATTAGTTTTCTTATTTTGTTAAACTTTATAAGGTTTAACAGTCAGTAATAAAACTGAATGAGAAAAATACGAAAATAATAAAAAGCAATATTTGGAATATTTCATCATTAATTTTAAAAAAAAATAAGTCTGACAAAATAACAACATATTAAAAATCTTAATTGATGAAATGGTATTATTTTTTATATATTATTATTAACAGCGTTTCAGTATTTTTTTTCTACTAACCAATCTTTTTCTTGTCTGTCTTCATGCGATTTCTGCAGATTGAATTTATAATGAGGAGATTATGAAAGGATTAAATAATAATCCTTTAGATCTACTTTTATTTTCTTCGTTCAGATCTACCGAACTGAAATTTACTTAAAGAAAGATTTATAAGATTATTGACATCTAATATTACAAATCTCTTCTGTTATATAACATTTTTTAGAAAATCCTAAGTAAAGCCTAAACCAAAATTTGCATTTTTTTTTCGATAGATTAAAAAAGACTTTGTTATTTCGAAATGTATTCATTTATTTTACACAAATGCTCCCCAAAAGAAGAACTTTCTAGAGCCAAAAGAAAACAAAAGAACTTTTTTTTTTCAATTTTTTTTATTATAAAAATTTTCAAAAAAAAAAAAAAAAAAAAAAAAAAAAAAAAACAACTGTTTTCAATTATAGACTTAAGTTTATATAATGTTTTATATAGATAGATAGATAGATAGATAGATAGATAGATAGATAGATAGATAGATGGATAGATAGATAGATAGATAATGTTTGTTTATAGATTAAGAAAAAAAAAACAAAGAAAAATAAAAAAACAAAAACAAACAAAAACAAAGAAATAAAAGAAATTGAAATAATTTCTTTTATTTCTTTGTTTTTTTAAAGTTACTGGATTATGATCAAAAGTTTATTGATCATGAATTTTGGAAATCACTATTGTCTCTCAAATCGCTTTTCGTCACTTTTTTAACTTTAACTGGAGATCAAGGAATAAAATTCGCATATTTCATTACATATTCATCAAGATATTCATCCTTACAAATAATAATAATGAAATGAACAGAACATATTTGTCAATAACTTTCGTTAAATTCTGATTGCATTCAAGTAGATTTGTCTTTTGTTATAAATTGAAAACAATGAAAACAAATCGGAAGGTTTATGATAATTAACCAACCAATCACTCGATTCCTACATAAAAGTAAGTCCTGAGTTGAAGACTGAAAGATGAAAAAGCAATTAAACGAAATAATAGAAGACATTGTCAAAGAAATTTCATCATTTAAATTTACTTTTTAAGAAACTTTAAATTGTATTTTGTTTATTAAATCTTTTCTAATAAATTTCTAAAAGTTTTTATTTTGGAAGCGAAGTCGAGACAATAACTAAAAAAACATTACCAGAAAAAAAAGCTGAAATTTTCCTTACATAACTGGATTTTTTTTTTTGTTTTTTTATCTTTGTCCTGTTTTAAACTGTTTAAAAAACAGATCGTTCATTTACGATCAATATTACGTAATAATTGACCATTTGAAATCCCAAAGAAATCGACTGGAGAGATTTAAAATAATAATAAGAAGAAGTTAATGCCAAAGGACTGGCAATGACTCATAAGCACTCGTCCGGCAGTTTCAAAACTTAAATTCCAACAAACGTGTACTAATATTTCCATTCCTGAACTGATTCTCGAAATAAATTTTCCTTAGGTTTTTCAGTTTAGTTAGATATATGTATACATCTAAACATATAACATTACTAAACTCTATCTTTTTAGTTTTAATTTTCATCTTGGAATCATTTACCTTGGAATCATTAAAATTGACTGAAAATCGAGATTTTAACATTTGATTTTAACGTTTGATTTTAACATTTGATTTTAACGTTTGATTTTAACATTTGATTTTCCTCCACACTACTTTGTTATATGACATTGTTTCAGTTATTAGTTCTAAACTACGAAATTAAAAAGAAGTAATAAGTAATTAGATAAGAAAGGATGTTTATGCTAAAAACCAGTAAACTTTCAACATACTTAAGATATTTTGAATTTTTGATTTGTCTCATTCTCTTTGAAGGTTACGCTGAAAATTCTAAATTCCAAAGGAAGTATATATTAGTACATATCTCTGAAAAGCATATCAGCCAGTCATTAACGTTCAGTCGTAACGTTAATACTGGGAGTGATAGCTACAGTCTTATCTTCATTCATATCTTTAATATTTTCCGTTGCAAGGCGTTGTGTCATCAGAGCTTAAAGAATGTTGTCTCTTTATTCTAGTAGAGTGAATCGGTCTTAATGTTACGATGGTAGATCAACACAAAACTAATACGTAAAAGGAAATTAGAGAGAGAAAATTGTCGGACTATCAAGAACTGCATCTGCCTTGGTTAATGTGTGCCTGGTAAATGGCATAGATAAAACCATATCAGTACACGTTCGAAGAATTCACATACGAACAGCGGAAGTGGAGATGGTATTTTATTCCTGAAATAAAAAAATAAAAAAAATCCTTGTTGTAAGACTTTAGGTTGCTGAAGGATGATGTTCAGTTTCAAGCCTTTACCCTGCCTTTGATCAATTTGGAGGAATAATTCTTTTGTGCATTAAAAACGATCTGCAAGAAATTGCCGCCAAATTATACATGTCTTCACTCCATAAGATTATCGTAAGCAAGGACAATTTTGTCAGTGAGTGATTCATAGATGTTTTATCATCTCAGTATCTTTGCACAAAGATAAAATTATTACTCATGAAGAAATGAGCACCTTTCTTAGACTAATAAAGAATTATTTTGTGATAATTTTTGAGGGTAGTCACAGGTGTGTTGTAAAGATTGATGGGACTAAGGACCTTAGTTTTCGATCAGGCTAATATTTTTGAAAAGGCTTTTTAAATATATGTGGAGAAATATGTTCAAGTACAAACTGAATATCAAAGAAGTTACAGGACAATTTAATAACCAAATTTGAAGTATTGCAGGAAAGGGTTTTCCTGGAAAACTTGTGATAATTTTTATATTTTATAATATTAGACAGAATCAAGACTTTCATATGGAAGCATCATATCCATGGTTAAAAAATTGACATCATCTTGAAATTGAAGCTTTCATAAGAGCAGTCGATAGAAAAGATGAATGGACAATAAGCTCTAGGCTTTATTATTCTTTTTTTTATACTGTATTATCTAATGCATTTTAAGCCTACATTGTTTTCAAATATCATCTGTCCTTCTTAAAACCAAACTAGTTCCTCTTAATTCGGAACTCCTTCTCGAAGTTGTGATACATAGACGACGGATCAAAATGAGTTGTTTATATATTTTTTTTTTTTGATGGTGAATGGCTATATTTATCCTCACTTCTTCAAAAAAATTTAGCACATGATAAGTTAAATACATTTGATTTTTCTCACTACTATCAATACTAGTTAGATTCTTATCATTAGTCTTTTTAATTTTGGCCAATGGTCGGAGAAATTTTGATATGATAAATAATACAATGTTAAACTAGCAAGATCTTAGTTAAAGAATTGTATCCCACTGTTTTAACAGTCGCTACAAGTTTTTAATACAGCATCAGGATGGCTTTTATGAAGTGTCTATTTTCATTTATCAGTTTAAAGCCTTACGCAGTTTCTGATTGCAATTAACTATTTTCTTGTCTATCGCATTGACTTTTACAATAAGTGATAACCTCTTTAGTGATTTCATTTAATAATCTATTTATTATCCATTTCAGATATCTCCAAACTATTCTTAAGATTTAAAAAAGTTTTGTAGATTTAGGCGATGGAGTAATTATCTCTGTAATTACTTCACTGTAAAACCGAATTTTAATAAATGAGTAATGAATTTTGTTTTAGCTTTTCATTATAATGGGGATGCAGTAGTAGTTAAGACTTTATCTCGTATTGTTAAAGAGTTAACATCTAAAATGGAAAATTAAAATAGCAGTCCTCAAAGTCTCAATATATTTTCCTAATAAATCACAGCAAAAAGTTGCTTAAATTTATTGAAATTGGTTTCTGTTTTATTGTACTGTAATTTAAATGAAATTTTTTTTAGTTAAATTGTTAGTAACAAGTTGAATTAATCGACCTCTAACAAGAGATTTATTTAACAAGTAAATTAACATATTACAAATTACAAATAAAATTACAAATAAATAAATAACTTAACAATCTCCTTCATTTTTATCATATTTTCTGTTTAAAAGTCTTGTAAATTGTTGTTTGTGATAGTAAGTCGTTGTAAAGTAAGAAACAATGTTTAAAATCTTTGATTAAAACTAAATCATTAAAGAAATGGTACTACTATTTAATGAGGTTCCTTCAAAAAGAGTTTAGAAAATTGAATTGTATTTTCCAGGATTGTAGGAATCGTTTCTGCCCATCTAATCCTTTGAATAGGCTCTACTTGGTTATTTTTTCTAAAAGTTTTCTAAAAATTTTACTTGTTCTTGCTTATTATTCCTTTGATCACTGTATTTAACCTAAACCCATAAACAAAAGACATTCATGCATCTTACAATTATACTAAAATTCGTATCTTTCCTAATACGAAAAAAGAACAATGCACTATAGATGTTACTTCATCGTTACTTTAATTTACTTTAAGTTCCTTTGAGAAATCCGATTATTTCGTACAAAAATGAGCAAAAATCAGAAAATTTAGGAATTTTTTGTTTTGTTTTTAGGCTTTGTAGTTCCAGTAATAAGTTTTTGGAGTAATAACGTTAAATTTCTTGCTATCTTTGCTGTTCTACCAAGCATTGTATTAACATTACTATATTATGTGACAGAAATGACAAAGGAGCAACATTCTAGAAAGCTTTTCGGTTCCGCGAAGTTCTGTAATAGCTTTGCTGTCAATTTCATAAGCATAAATATAAAGATATTAATTTTTGTTTCACTTTCTTTATTAATTTAGATTGTTGTTTTGTTTTTCTTAAAAATATATTTATAAGTCGGATTTCCTTAATTTCACGAAAACACTGAAGTATGAGTAGGAAACAACGTCCTAAATCAAAACACTCTTTCAATCAGGATAGGAATTGTTTAAGACATCAACAGAAAGACCAATGGGGTTTGTTATTATTCGGTTATTTTCTTACTGTTACGCTAAGACTGAGCACTGACTAAAACGAGCTATGATAAACAATAAGCATTCTCAGACACATTAGAAAATCTGCTTCCACACTTCTCAATATACAATAGAGAAACTTTCTCTAATTGAAGTGTAAGATCTATGAACAAGAATCAAATTTTGTTCAGAATATGTTTTTTTCTCTAAATATCGCTCGCTTTCAATATTTAGTTTTCATTTACTCCGTCTTAACTTTAAACTATTCGTATAGAACTATTAGGTATAGAATAAATTTCCAAGTAACAAAAAAGTAGTTATGAAAAACTAGTATATTTCAAGTATTTCACCAAATTAAATGTCTTAAATCTATTTTTTTTACTTCTTTAATGAATTTAATAATTCTTGTTATAAAGAACAGAATCGGTTGAATATTTGTTGCAAATTTGCTACATAGAGTGTTCGAATATGATTCCGAAATACTTATTCTAACGGAAATTGTTGGTTTGAGCAAATGTAATCTTCAGCCTAAGATTGGACTAATATGATACCTTTTATTAGTTCTAATCTCTCAGTTTTTAATATACCGAGAGAGATTTGACAACATTGAAAGAGTTGTCATGGCTAGTATTAGATACTTGACTTTTTGGAAAGAAGGCCTATAAAATCCACTCTCTTTTTAGATATCTGTGGCTTCTAGACTTCAGAAAAAAATAAATGTAGTCATTGAATATAAGTCCTTATTACAAATGGATCTTGTGAGTTCCTACTTCAGTCCTACTAGGATGACAGATCTTAAGAAAATGAAATGGTTCATTCACTCGCTCGTTTCGAGTCTTCTGGATTACATAAATTTGCCTATTTTTTTCAGTATTTGAAATGTTGGTGCTTCAACATCGTAGGAAATTAAGAAACTAGGCGTTTTCATTAATTATAGTTCTGGAACAGAGTGAGCTTTGAAATTTGTAGAAGAAGCAGTTTCCAGAATTTGACTTTTCTAAGTTTAAAAAAATAGTAATTTTATTCAAATTTTTTCAGATCAAGAACAACGTTCTCACTTGAAGTGTATATTTGATCCCCAAAATTTCGCATAGTCTCTTTTTCATTACTACTTTTTTTCTTAATTGCAAACATTTTTGGTAAACTTTTAACGTAATCTAAATTTAAGTAAATATATTACAATAAATGAGACTTGAAACTTTCTTGACGACGGAGTAGGAAGAATTTTCTCGGGTTTCTAGCCAAGTAAGAATTTTGGAGAGATCCAATCTTCCGGACGCCATCTTCGAGAGGATGGAAGAGCGAGGTCACCGTGGGGATATGATAGCGCAGTGTGGTGAAGGTTGAGGGAAGATTGTGATCTCGACATCTCAGAAGGAAGGCCAAGGAGGAGAATCTGTTGGCTTTCCGGATCCATAGGTTTCCGAAATCGCGGATCAGACGTAAGGTATCCCAGTAGAAGAAAACGAAATGAGACTTTACAGGGAGCGGCGGTCGATGATTTCAAAAAGGCCACGGTGATCTCACTTCCCATGATGGCGTCCGAAAGCTTGGACCACTCCAAATATCTTTCTTGGCTGTAAACACGAGAAGAATTCTTATATTACAATAATTTAATCTACATTTATTCTCTAATTGAAATGTAAAGCTACAGCATCCGTATTGAAGGCTAACTGAATCAACCCATTTATCTGCTGATTGTTCTGTCCGCTAAATAAAAGCGAATTAAAAATAATTTTCTCTTTATACTAATTAAAAAGGGCATAAATATCATTCGTTATTAAACATTTATTATTCAAAGTATAATTTTTTTTGTCAATTACTATAGATATGTTGTGCTAAAATTTAAAGCATAAAATACTATTTAAGTTTCAACATTTTCTTTAAATTAAATAATTCGAAGGTAATTATGTAGTTTTTTCATTTCGAAGCAAAAAGTCTCAAATAAAAATTATGAGATAGTGATCTACTGTAAAGTATTAGCTTCTTAAATAATTTAGAAGAATTTAAATAACAATTCAAAATTCGATAGAGGTATTAATGTTTGTCTAAAAGTGAAAAATTGATAGTAATTTACAAAACGGGCAGAAATTCCATTTATCCAGATCAACTATATTTAGAGCTCAGTGATTTATCGACTGACTCATCAAAATTCTAAGACGCTTCCTGAAGTGGTAGAAACAGAAACGGACCAAATACCAAATAACTGCAATGGCCTCCAACACAACAGTAGTTCGCAATCGGTTACTATTCATTGCTAGTAGAGTAGTAAGATTTATTTCGTTCACTATCTAAAGTTAGTTTCAATTTAAAAAAAAAAAGTAAGTTACTTTTAAACCCAAGAAAAAGTGATGAGAATTAAAACAAAAAGCAACTTTTCCTACTGTCATGACGGTAACAGAATTTAGTTCACTATTCTTAAAACCTATAAACTTTGGTTTTTGATTTGTCTTTAGATTTTCATTTAAAAAAAAAAACCCACTCTTGCATTTTCTTATTTAAAAAAATCTCCCAATTTGTCCTTCTTTTCTCACTTTATAATCTTTCATCCTTAACCTAACGATTACAATAAAATACATGATACTATTATTGATTACAATAAATATGCAAACTAATAAACATTTTCAACAATATGTTGAAAGAAACAACTTCAGTAACAGCAATGATTATGAATTTCATAATGTTAGAAATTAGCAGAAACATCTCAGTTTGTTTGTTTTTAAATGAATCTTAATAGTTTAAGTTATATCTTAGATAAAATCAAAGAAATTAGTTTCTATCTAGCAGATAGGTCTATCAGTACATTTTCTATGAATTTTATAAAAATGAATTTAATTTTGCTTTTATTAGTTTCAATGGCAAAAAGTAGAAGCTTATATTGGTTTTGGTATAGCATATTGAAATTCTTAAAACACTTGTTTTTATAAGATTTCATGAAAGAATGAAGAGTTAATAGAATGACGAATGTAATTTTGTTATTCTACTGTTGTTCCTATTATTAATTCTGTTTTTGCGTATACGGAATTAAGCAAAATGAATATAAGATTCTAGATTACATTTTGCGGATAATTTTTTTTATTATCAAGAAATAACTAAGTAATGAATTTATATAATTTTTTTTTCATTGTATTAGAGTCATGGGTATACGCCATTGGTATCGTGGCCTTGGGCCTACTGTAATTTGTCTTAAAATCTCGCAAGTTTGTACATTTTATATTTTCAATATGAAACCACGGAAGTAAAATTAATTTTGGAGGCCGAGGATTTTGAAAAGCACGTATGTTTATTTAGAACATGTAGAATCTCCAGAGACTGCACATTTCTTATCACAACATTCCAGTCACTCGAAGATAACTACTTCTAAAACATAAGGATCATGCTCCAGCATTCTCTCTCCTTTCAATGTACTTTGAAACCTAGGCTTTCCTAGACCAAAAACTCCTTATGGATGTCGTTTTTATCCTAATTAGAATCCCGTGTAAGGAATTAAAACCTTACTTTGTAAATAAACAATCTTTAGCATCTTTTCTTCAAATTCTGTTCTTGATTATGTATTCAGCATAATAGGTGTGGGATATCCAGGAACAGAACGTTATTCTTTATTATTAAAAGGATTAATAATGTAATAATTAGCTTAGTACTACAATTTCTGCGCAATTTGTGTATAAATTCAATCAGCAAATGATAAATTCAACTATTTAATTTAGAATTCTTACATTATAGAATCTGTAAATAAAACTTTTTCTGAGTTTGCGAAATAGAGATTAGGCAGCTCTCTGATTTTAATGCCTAGAATTTTCGGACGCTTTTAACTTATTATCCTGAGGAAGCGCTAAATTTTCAGGCTTTGTAGTAACAGAATAACCATCAATTGCTTCGAAAATAATGTTATGAATTTAAAGCGTCATCAAAATAAGAATTATAAAGCAATTGCACAATTCAAATATATTTTCGATCAAAAAACTAAATAGTTTCGAATATTACACAAATATATACGATCTTTTTAGCTTTATGTTAATTCAACGAAGGGTCATGTTACTTCATTAACGATTTCTTAGATTTTCTTGTATAGAATGTCTTATGATGAGATAAACTAAAATATGAGGAACATCCATATATTCATATTTTACGAATTAATTAAAATTGTCTAGAACTTTCATACTGTACAAAAAATTTTCATTTAATAAACATCAAAATGTTGACAAATTTTTAGTAATTTTTAAATATCTAATTATTCCAACTTTTAGCCTGTCTTTGATCTAATTATTCTTGTCTTGAATTTTTTTCCTCATCATCTTTTTTTCAGAAGTAATTTATGTTTTTGTTTTATTTTTCGAAAATCTAGAAGAAGGTTTTGGATTTTCCCCGTAGGATTTCTTTCGTTCCAAACAACGTAAAAACTTAAATATAAATATGGAATATAGTTTATAAATAGCGGTATAGAAACTTTTTCAATTTTAAAATCGTACTCTTATTTCAAATGCCTAATGAAATGATTAATACAATTAATATACATTACCTACTTGCCTAAGTGATGTACATTTCACTGAGACGAGTAGATAATGTACATTAATTGTATTAATCTTTTAAATTATATATTAACATATTAAGATGTGCTTTTAGATTAATGGTTTTAAGAATGAGTGCTGGACCTATCGTTTGTTTGGGTTTTTTTTTTTTTTTTGGTTTATTTTAGTAGTTGATAAATTATCAAATATGCGAATTTTCTTCTTTGTTTTCATCATATTATAAATTTACAAGTTAATAAGATCATGCACTTTTAAACAGTACATATAATTGTGTTATGTAAAATCCTCAGAAAAAAAAGATAATTTTACAAATATACTTAATTAATATACATAACTTTCTTTCTGTAGTAACACTTAAAAGTGATTCTTAAAAACGGTTACTGATCCAATATGTGTTTTTGATTAAAGTTCGAGAAATATTTTAAAAATCAAGCATTGCCACAAGCTTTACAAACAAGGTTTTTATGTTGTTCCATAAATTAGATTAAAAAGGTTTGAAGTTTGTCAGTTAAGAAAATAGGAAAAGAAAATAATAAAATACAATTCTGATTATCTTCCTGCAATTCACAATGTTTATCGTAGGAAATAGTAAAATTTTACTAAATCCAGTTTGTATTCACTTTTTTTTCCGAAGTATTCTACAAAGTAATAAATGGAGAAAATGTTGATTCACTAGATCTTTATTTTAACATTTAAACCGATATCACATATTTTCAAAAGAAAAAAGCTGGTATATCAGATGGTTCATAATAAATTGTGCATTATAACTAACTAAAACAAGTGCATTATATTTCCTTCTTTAATCCACAATTATTAGAGGATTATTGTGAACGAACAATAAAAAATATAGTGAATTGAGAAATAAAATTTTCTCCGTGGAATTTTAATCCCTTCTGCAAGATGACTTAATGTAAAAGGAATGGAAAAAATACATTTCAATGAGATATGGTCGAAGAAGGAGAAAAAAATGCATTTCTGCTAAGTATTTTACACTTCCCCGCTACTAAATTTTCCATAATTATGATTAATTTAAGCGAACAGAATGAAGGAGTGCCATTGTCTTATCTCCATTAAAGAATAAGAAGTAGTATTTGTTAGTTGGAGAACATTCATCTAAATTATGATTTAAAAGAATATGTAGTGAAAATTGTCATTTTTGTACTTGTAGAATGAAGTCTTCTTTATTTTATTTGAATCTTAAAAAAACTAACCCCTTCTTAACATAATTTTATCATTAACGCAATTGTATCATCAAAGTATCTCAAGCCAGAATGAAATAATGGTCCTAATAAAACAATTGAGATTTTCTTTTATAAGCCAATCACAAAATACTTTACAGAACTTATAAATAGTTGAAAATTTCACGAATACCTTTTTAAATAACTAAAATATCCTTTTGTAGAAATCTTTTTTCTTTTTTTCGTCATTTACATTTGTAAAAGAATCATTGCATAGATCTCGAAAACAGATTAAGTAAATTGCTTGATATTTTTAATTTTAGACTGTAATATATGCCTACATCTCATTTCCTGAAATACAACATAAGCAATTGCTCATATCATGTAAGATATTATTTTAAACTATTCAAAAGTCATACTGAAATTGAAATCATTTAATATATTTACAAATTAGTTAGAAAATGATTAATATTTACCAAATATTTAGACAATTATTTTTAACAACAGACTCTCAATCCCACAACAGTCCAATGCTCGTGTTTTCTATTTACCTGCATTTGCTTATACTTGTAAAAAGTTGTCAGTGAGGTAGAATTGATAGTTCAGCCTTTGTTTATGTTTGAATAGATTCTGTAACTTATATATTATCCTGTGTCTATTAACTCTTTGTTATTCTCTGATAGCAAAATATTTAATTAAGGAAATTCATAACATTTTGACTATGTTACAATTCCAATGACTATCAGTTGCAGACTTCAAAATTTCTCATTGCTATCTTTTCATCAAATCAAAATGTTGTACAACTCATCTACAAACGGTGGCAAACAGATTGATTATAAGAAGTTGAATTACTATATTTAGTTATGATTTTTATTAGCAAATAAAGTAATGTGTTTGATATGACTGATCGTTTTAGGAAAAAATTCTTCTTTATTTTAAAGAAAAAAAAAACTGATTAGATGAAGTTATGTAAAATTGAAATATTCGCGTTTTTTAATTGCAAAACATAAATAAATGTCAATTCTTAGTGGTTTGTATTGTATACTTAGATAACATCTACCAATTTTCTTATATTTCAAAATACATAACAAACTTAATAGAAACAAATACTTTAACTTCCAAGAACAAGAAAGAATAAAATTCAACATTTTCAGCGATTTAGATCTGAATTAAACAACAACTTTACAAATATTAGATATCGCTTAGATACTACTAAGATGTTATTAATTTTTTCTTTTTAAATTTCATTGAAATTTTTTTGTCATTGGATATTTTTATAATGCTATAAAAAGAAGCAAAAAAAGGCTTTTACTTATGTGAGAAATTTAAACAATATCCAATTTGCAGGTGTCAAAAACACTAAAAACAACCGCCTCTCAATAAAACCAAAAAAATACTACGCCTGGAGAGTCGTAGGTCTTGCCTCAATGAACAGTGAATTGCCAACCCCAAGCTGTATCAATTTTATTGCATTTTTTTCCTGAAATCTGAAATGTTAAAGAATCGTGTGCTGTAATGTCTTCTTAGATAAATAAGGAAAAAAAAGAAGAAAATGGATCTATCTATCTATCTAGAAAATAAATATTCAGAATTTACTTAAAAGTTATAAAGGAGCCCATTTCCAGGTCATGTTGGCCCAGTAGAGGCGTTTTAGATATATATGGTAGCCTCCAAATTAGTTCCGTTACTATCAGGATGAAGTTGAGGTCGAATGGTTACAAATTTTCCCGTGAATTTGGAAAAAAAAAAGGAAGCTGGCATTTTCTCTTAAAAAATAAAAATGTTATGAATTCAATTAGGAATACACATCAAATAAATTTGAAATTTGAATGCGAAATCAAATAGTTTTGAATTGCTAACTTAATTAATAAAAAGAGCATCATCCACTTTCCCCTCTAACATTCAAGCAAAAGCAAATGTTGCAATATACATAATATATTGCAATACTTTACAATATTATTTTCATAAATCATATATCTCCTTCTCATATTCATTTGAATAAAGATACTTCTTCAATAATATAATAAAAAAACAAAAACAGACAGGGAACCTATTCCAGTTTGGAAACTTTTAGGAGGTTGAATGAACAACTTTCCTTGAACTTGTACGAACAAAATTTATGTTTACCAACTGAAAAAGAATGAAACTTATCATTTCATTCAAATCACTTATTCATTTAAAAATAAAGATCTTTTATAGAAAACTAAACTAACAGAATCAAATAGGCACCTGTGATGATGAATGTCACGGGATAGTGAAACTACCATCCTAGGTTAGGTTTTCATAAACAAACATATTTAAATGTCAAAATGACCAGAATATGCACAGTTTTTATAAAAAAAATAACACAAAAAAAGTATATAAGTAGTCACAACAGTTTCGGAAATCCATTTTTATTTCTATTTCCGAAACTTGTGACTGTCTATTTACTTTTTTACATTATTTTTTATTAAAAACTATGAATATTCTGGTCATTTTAACATTTATGTATCTACTGCACGTTAAACATGATGAAAAAACTTATATTTACTTTTAAATTAGCAGTAGGTTGAATTGTGAGCTACAAATATTTTAATATTCTGAAGTAACTCCTTTTTTCTTTTTTGGTTTTTATATTAAGTTTATATAATAAAAGTATAAAAAAAAACTATTTTCGATAATAGTTTCGATTATTATATAAAACTATTTTTCTTGAACTTAGTAAATCATTTGGTATCACTGCAGAAAGCAACGGTTATAATATCCATCACATGCAATTTAAATAACTTGGTTATAAGGAAAATTGGAGTTGGACCAAAGAATGAATTAAAAAATATATATATTTTAACAAATATTAAAATTAATATATGTTAACTTACTTAACGATATTCAAACTTAGATATTATTATTAACTTTTTCAGTATTATTTTGAAATAGTAAAGAGACTGTTCGTTTGTTTATATTTCGATTTATTTTAATGGTATTTCAAATTTATTTATCGAAGAGTCTTTACATTCTTGTTTAGAATTCAATTAAATCTTAATCTAACTCGAAATGAATATAAAAAAAAATGATTCAAAATGAAGTCATGTGTTTACTCATATATTTAACTAAAGCTTTTTATGTAAATAAAAAAGATTCGTAAGATTATCATTTCTTCTCCAGAAAGAAATTGCTGAATTTATTAAATCATTGAATTTCATAATCGCTTTTTATGAAGATGTTTCACGATTATCAAAGTACAGTAGAACTTATTTTATTTTTTTATCATTTCAAAGTTTTCGGCTTTTTTTTAATCATTTAACATAAATCAAAGATATATCCAGATTCTATTAAGTAAATATTTTAAATATTTCTATGTTGCAGTTTTATGTTAATAATAATGTTATATATTGTCTACGTTAACAGTTATGATTTGTTCACTAGTTTTACTTTTTACTTTTTGCGCGAAACGTTTAGCAACTGTTTTATAATTAAAAAATATTCGAGTCCCTGTTAATATTTAGCATTTTGGTATTTGCATTTTAAGGTTTGCGTTTCAGTATTTGCATTTTAGTGTTTGTATCCAATCAAACGTCACAAAATAAATATGAAGGCCTTCTCTTCGCTTTGCAAAGAGAATCGAAATTTTCAAGGAATTTTTAAGGACATTTCCTTAAAAATGATCTCAATCTTCAAATTTTTAAATCACTTAAAATTTTTAATGTAAGGTAATTTACTTATATGTTTTCATTCAACAAAATTCATTTCATTTTCAAATAAAGTTTAAAATAGTTAGGAAAACTCTAATCGAAATTGACAATTATGTTGTTAGTTAAACTATGATTTAACTAAAAAATTTTGTGAAACTAGTTAATAAGTAAAAACAAAATTGGTAAATTAAACCTTATACAGATTGTAGAAACAATTGGTCTGTTAGTAATTTTCTTCATGGTTATCAGTGATTTTCTCATTTAATTTTCATTTCCTTTCTTAGAAACTGAAATTAAAAAAAGCTGAATGATATTATAAAATACAAGGGTTCGTTGTACGTATATAAATTTCATTTTTAAGTTACGTAATGTTAGTTACTGTTTAAAATCAAAGACTTGTTAAAAATAACAATGTGATATCACAGCCGCGATGAAACAATAAAGGCATGAGATGACAGGCTTCAACATTTGATCTTCTTGGAGGTAGAGTGTAAGATGATGAAAATGTGTGGATTTCCATAAAAGAAAGAACATGTAACTGTTATAGAAGAAGCTTATGATAACTTAGGGAGTTGTGAAGTTTACATGGGAAATTCACGTCAGGATATCGATGAATGAGTAGATCAATGGAGAATTCCAGTAAATGAACTAAGTTATTATGTACTACTGTATTATGAACAGTTATGAAAGTTGCTGTGACAAGGAACATAAAAGATGAATTGTTTACATAGCGATACAAATATTTTTAGAAATTATGACGTAATAATAAGTATCTTAATTGTCAAGCAGAATAATTTACCATTCAGTCATTTACGGATTCCGAAGTTATTAAGAATTGTTCTGCAAAATACATCTTTAATTATTGTAGTTACATAAGTAGTTATGGAGTGTTTCACAATATATATACTGTATATTGTGTGTGTGTATATGAGGATAAATGTAGAGCGAAACAATAATTTACAAATATCGTAAAATTACAATAGATAACAAGCACGAGACAAAAAACTCAAAAGATTTTTTCAATAAAACAATCTTGTGATCTTATGCCAGATTTATTTACAGAATAACGTTGTAAGATTTCTGTTTCTGAAATGATAGCCACTGTAGCCAAAACTTTAAGTTTTCTTATGTATATATAGTCCATATACTTTGTAACTAAAAGAATATTTTTCAAAATCTTCTGGCCTTTATTTCTTTGAGACTTCATTACTGACCACTTCACTGAATAAATATAGCTTCCAAATCGTATACCTCAGATAAAACATGTTTCTATAGTCTCTGACTTTGGCCAATTGCCATTCTTTTCAGTTTTTCAAGTTGTTATACATCCTATCAGGAAAATGCTTAGAACAGAAATCCAAGAAACTATTCATTAGCAAAGCTTTATTTTATTATTGATAGCAAAGGTGCAAGTTCTTATAGTAGGTAGATCAATAAATACAGTAGTTTGATTATTATTCATATTTTTCCAATTAGTGACTTTTGTCGTGAGGTACCGATAGTAAATAAAACTTACATCCAAAATTTCTATTTATAAAGCCTTACGTTGAAAGTTGATTAACAGTCGTTCTCCAGTTATCTTTGTATTTGGTTTCGTTATTTAATAAGTAGTTTTGCACCAATGTGTAAAGAGAAGATGTTCGATAGTTTCTCAGTAAAATCTAAGAATAGCTTAGCCCAGCGTTTCCCAACCGGTGGGTCACGGAAGGGTTACAGGTGGGTCGCTACTTGATCCTAAAACTATCAGAAACCATCGAATAAACCATCAGAAAAGATCAGAAAAATCGAAAATCGATCATATATAAGGAAGGGATACAATACAAATATGGTTTTATTCTATATTCTTCTATTCCTATATATATGGAGGTATTCCGATAAGGAAAGGTGGGTCGCCAGCTGAAAAAGGTTGGGAACCGTTGGCTTAGCCTTTTTCTACAAATTAATTCTTGAGAAAATCTTTAAACAGTTGTTGTAACAGTAGATTTATCTTAGTACATTTAAAATGAGTATCTTTGAATAAATGTAATCTCACCATAGTAACTGAAGATGATAAACAATTCGTAAATAACAAATTGTCATATTGTAGAATTATTAAAAAACGAAATCTTACCTGATTTACTTCAACAAATAATTGATTAGGCCTACTGATGTCAAAGTAAAGTTGTAGCCTAAGGGTTCAAATAAGTGTCTTTTTGTATTTGAACGGCAAATAATAAATAGCCTATTCATCTTCTGACATTCATCCTATCCTAAAAATTTAACTCTCTTGTTCTCTGACTACTGTAAATAAATTGTACAAACTTTAGTCAAATTGATAAGGATAGTTGTTTGGGAGAAACTGAAATTAAGTTCTTTAAAGGATTCTTTTTAACAATTTGAATTTACGGTCGATTAGACATTTCTTTCTAAGGTTTGTAAGGTCGATTATTTGAGCGACCTTTCACATATAATTCTTTTTGATGTGTTTTAGGTTTAATTTAATTTAAAGGTATTCAATATATTAAATCTTTTTATTGAAAAGGAATTGACAAACAGAAAGAAATGAACAGCATTATACATCCAAGAAAATAATAATAATAATAATAAAAAAAAATTAAAAATTATAGGAAAATTTCTAATATTCTGATTGTCCTCTCTTAAGTTATTTGTTCAGTTTCAATAATTAATATTATTATTTTAAAGAATTCTGATTTAGACTCAATCCTGATTCTTTATAATAGTCATTGTATTTATAGTAATTGTCCCATCTGTGTAATTGAATTAATATATATTTTTGTAGACTTCGAGGTTTGTTTGTTACGTTTTCACTGAACAGTCGGCGACAAATTGAATTTATTTTTACCAACAAAATAATGAAAATTATGTATAAGAAAATGTATGCCCATAATGAAGAAAATTATAGACTGAAACTTTATTCTTTAAAATTCCTTTATATATGTATATTCAAGTCGTACAAAATAATACAAACGAAAAGTCTTTGCTTGCTTTTCCATTTCAATACCTAGTTAATGTAGGCAGTAGAATTCTCTAGTCTATGATGAAATATCTTTGATTTCAGTATTCACTTAAATTGAATGTTGATTCCGATTGTTTGAATCAAAACCAAACCGATCAGAAATTAATTACTAAAAGAATTAATAGGCGTTCATTCGTCTCTAATGCTTTTCTACGAGAATTTTTGTCATATTCTCGTGCTAATATCTCGACAAGGACATAGAAAAGAAATTCAAATTTTTTAAAGCTACATTGCCTTTAAATATATATGAAAAGTTTCAAGATCATCATTCAAGAAGAGGACACATACAGAGTGAGTGATTTTGTAAGCCACAATTTCTTTGCGAAGTAACCTTAGTTATATGCAGTGCTTTTTTTTCTAGAATAAAGTTTACCACTACTCTATTGCCTCATCCCTTTATTTCGGTATTGGTAAATCCAATGTAAAAGAATGAAATTAGTAACATACCTTATATTTACAGTAGTTCTCAATATATTGCTGTTATTAGAGAGTTTTTGCCATAACGTGATTTATATACGGGAAACTCAAATGTCACGTGAACGAATACGGTAACCACAATAGCGGGCTCTGTCATTATCTTCACGTGAACTTTCCATACTCTTTGTGTCAGTTGCTCTGCCTTTCTTTAAACTTTCTGGTAACTTTAAACTCTAAGACCTGGACTCTAGCAGTGGCGGTAAATCCTAGTTTTCACTTGCTTTTAACAATTATTGTTTTGAGATTTTTAAAGCCCTAAACGTGCGACCTCAGCATATTACTTATGTGTTATCCGTTACGATACTTTAAATTCATGAATTCTGATCTGTAAAGCAATTTTGTTGGTCGAAAAAAATATAAAATAATAAATAAATTTAAAAAAAGCTTACAAGTACGCGTACCGAACCATACCATACCGACAGAAAAAAAGCACTGGTTATAACTATTTACTTTTTAACTTGATGCAAAAATGCAACGGTTCAATAAAATATTTTTTTTTTCTTCATGTAATTTTTTTTTTCTGTTTAATCAAGTATTCACTTAAACTAATATTACACTTTAGTCTTAATTTCTAAAACTTTCAATTTCTTGGTATAAATAAGAGTAACCAAATAAGAAACCAATGTTTCTTAGGTAACATTGCACTTTTCTGATAGTTAATTGTCGTCTGACAACATTAGCAGAGAAATGAAGGTTTCATTTCCCTAATAAAACTGATTTTAAATTAAGTGTCATTTGCTAAGTAAGATTACGGAGTTGGTTAAACCCTAACCTTTTTTTTTTTTTTGATTTTTTTTTTGTTTGTTTGTTTTGTTTTGTTTTTTTTAAATCTGTGTTTAAGATATTTTGTATTTGCTAAATAAATTCCTTAACCTTGCATCACAACAAAAGGGAGTTGGGCAGAAATGCCCGAATGGTCATCAAAATGGATGGCAAGACGACGGTCCTTATCAACCCGGATAATCGTGATAAAACCAACAGGTTTGCCTTCGATTTCAGTTACTGGTCTTTCGATGGATTCAAAGAAGATTCCAAAGGTTACATGGCACCTGACCACAGCCAACCCAACGGCAGCAAATACGCCGATCAGGTAAGAATACATATTTTTTTTTTTTATGTCTATTACCTGTGTTCTCTAATATTAAAATAGTCACTTAAAAGGCCAACACGCTAGCATAAAAATAAACGTAATTTAAAAATGTAATTTAAAAAACACCAGACGCCGTTTCGTCCCGTACTACAGGACATTATTAATGTACATTAGAATCCCGGTAATCCCAACCCCGCAAATCCGAACAGAATCTATAATGCAAGAAAAAATTTAAATCTCATCTGCAATGTTCAGGAAGTACAGTATTTAATCATAGCACTCTATATATTATTAAAATGACAGTTTTTAAGCTAGTATTTAGCTAGTATTTACTCTGTATTGTAGGCTATTGGTAACAAAAGCCAACCGAAAAGTATGTAACACTCCCGCATACTGCAGATACTGCTACTGTTCACATGATCGACTACTGTCTTTTCACAGTGCGAGCATTCTTCTGTCTCATCGTAACGCTACGTTGCCAAGTGGGAGCTAATACCATAGCCGTAACTGTGTACTACCATGGGTAGTACTAATATTTTTTTTCGGATAATCCGAGCAGATCAGAGCCCCAATTAGTTCGGATTTCCGGGGTTCTACTGTAGTCTTTAAACTGTTTGTAAGATAATGATTTTATAAAAAAAAAAAATTATTAAAAAAGTTGGCTTCCAAAATAAGAATATAATACTTAGAATTTACACATCCCTTTTAATGTTAGTTTCAATAACTGATAGGAAATGATAGGAAATAACAATTAAGAGTAATTATAAACGTATCAAATACGAATGTTAAAGCGAGATCAACAATTTTGTGAATTCTCTTCAGCCTTTTGTTATAGTAATTCAAAACTTGAGATGGATTTACGGTGGATTCAGAAAATTAAACGACACAAAGAAAAATAATAATTTTAAAAAACGTAGACTGACAAAATACATAATATTATAATAATCAAGAATAGTTCGAGATCTTAATACAAAATGAAATTTTAAATTTTTTTTGAACACATGGGATGAATTTTACGATTAATTTAGGGCTAAAAATATTTTCGGATAATTTCTATAGTTATTATTTCTTAATATAAGTAGAACCGAAGTTAAAGATTAATATTATGTTTTATTATTAATATTATTCATAAATTCAAATTCATAGATTAAAATATTCTGATCTAAAGCTAAAACTTTCGTTCTAATTTGAAAATTGACGAAATACAAAAAATGTCTCAGTTTTTTTGTTTATCTCCTGCTGATTACCTTCTAAATAACTAATTTGAAAATTGAAATACTGTATTTGAGATTAATGTTAGTTTCTGACGGTGCCGTTGCTGTGAAAAGAATACTGTGATCTTTAAAAAGATCGGGGAAATTGACAAAAAAAAAATATTTCAGTGACAAAGTTTGCACGAAACAAAGTAGGAGCAGCAATCCCAGTAGCGATCACATAATGACCCACGGCTTCTATACAGAGCGTTAAAATCTCGGAAACTTTACAACTTGAAAACCCCACAGAAAAAAATAGAAGCTCTCTATAGATTTGGGAGATCCCATTATAGTAAAAATAGACAAATCAATAAATTTCTCGCGGACAGATAGAGCAGGGATATAAGGCTTTTTCTGCTGTGAGCTACGCTCTATACAGAAGCTTAAAAGAAATTTGAAAGTAGAACAAATTTGTGTTGCAACTTGATATATTATTGTTATCTATTACATGACGTGTTATTCTTTGAAATACTTCGTAAATCCGGAAAACTTGATTTCACTTTTTTTGCACCACATTGCTCCGTACACCTTGATATTTTGAATATTATTTTAATTTTGATGATTCCTTTGCTTTCAAGAATATCTTAAGTACAGATTATACGATAGCATCATGTCTCATATACAATACAAAGGCTATTTGTTATGTTTGCTAACCCTGGGTATGAATATACAAATATTTTAGAATGTTCGGCAGGATTTCATGTATTTCGTAAACATCTAAATAGCAATGCTCTTAATACTTTTGATCTCTGAATTCAATAATTAGTGTCTCCAATCTGGAAATCACATCCCGTTTTATACACAAATGATATCTTATTGTATACATAGTACAATAATAATAAAAGTAATAATAATTACTAAACTGTGCGGGATTCTCCACACAGTGGCCCTTAAGGTTTCTCGATACATCTTGAGAAAATGTAGTTCATCGAAGGAAAATGTTCAATGAAAACCAACTTACCTTATATCGGTATTTAGTTTGGTTTTGTAAGAAAATACCTTACAGTCCTATAGATAATCGTTGTCAATCGAAACCATCTTTAGGAGGGTAGAATTTTGTCTTATTGGCCTCAGAAGGAAGTACACGCTTAACTGAGTGATGGAGAAATAGGTATACCGGATGCTTTAGAGATAGTTAAACAATTTATTACAATAATCACTGAATAATTAAATTAAGGGGAGAAAAATGAAAGACAGCCGAAGTTAAGGAATCATTTGTCCAAATAAGTTCATCAAAAACAAAATTAGAGAAGAAAGAATAAATGCTCCTCTTAATGGCTGTAACTCCTATTTTAATCATTTGGATTGTATGTTATAAATTTGAACTTAATTTTATGAATTAAAAAAATTTTTTGTCAGGATTTAGTAGCGTTTATAAAATAAAATGTATTTATTAAAAAAAAAAAAATCTTGACTGAAGGTTAATATAGAATTCTAGGACTGTTTGAAAAGACTAGAAGTACATTCTCTAATATGTTTTATCCAAAAATAAAAAAATTACAAAACTAAAAAAATTATATTTCTGATAAATTCAACTAACTTAAATTTTTATTTTAAAATCTATAACCAAGTCCAAAAATCTTAATTTCAATTGTATTTGAAAAACTAGGTGAAAAACGTTACGGATTTTATATCATTTTTTTTATTGTTAATAATTTTTATTTTTAAAAATATTTGTTCATCTTTATTATCTCATCAGTAGATGATCCTTGATTTTCTTTTTTTTTTTTAATGTATGATTGCAGTAACAAAGCTTTATAGTTATCACCCAATCCGCAAGTAACAGAACTGATTTTTTTTTTTTAAAAAACCCAAAGATGGATATTTTTTAATTTTGTAATGGTAATGTAGATTCTCTTATTCTTAAAATAAGAATAAGAAAAATGTTCTGAATGTTACTTATCTTTAGCTTCTTTTTTTCTTTTCTGATGAATTTGTTTAGAGTAGGATTACATTAAAAAACACTTTCCTGAGGCATTCCAAAGCAATTCTTACAGGGTTTCCATGTTAGTGTATTTTGGAAATTATAAATGCAAAATCCAAAAGATAACTCCTTTAATTAGTTTTAGAAGAGGAAATTGCAGGCGATTGAACACAATTAATTCAAATATCTTTGTTTAAATTAATGTAGGAACTAGGTTAATGCTAATTTTAGAATTTGTTTTAAGCATTATTTGATATCCATCTAATTACTTGGATTTTCGATGAAATGGCTGTCAGTGAAATTGCATTGTGGGGAATGTTTCACATACATAGTTGGAATTTTTATATCCTAATTTTTGTATTTATTTTTATCCTTGATAAATACAGTAGACTGGGAGGAGATGCCAGTATTAAGCCTTTTTTGCCTTGCCAGACAAAAGTAAATGAGGTATAATCATAACATTACACATCTACATTCCCTGGACGTTTATGTACTTGAAAAAAAAATTGGCAGGATTGTTTCTCATGTGTAACTATGAGTAAAAACAATCTTTAAAAACTTATCAAACTGGCATCTTGTCCAACCTGCGTGGGTAAGATACCACAATGCCAGGGTAAGACGCCACTGCAAGAGTCAGATGCATAGATTCGTAATATTTTCCACCAGCCTTTGCTGCAGTACCCCATTCCTTCATAGCAGAGCTGAAAAAAAACAGTCCTCTTACTTTATTCTCGTTGTTTTTAACCAAATAACAACGAAATCTTAATCAGAAAGATATCGTCGTGTTCAGTGCACTATTAAGAAAATTTACATATATACGGTTGTGCAGTCTATCAGTTACCAAATAATTACAGTGAAAATGACATCAGTCTATCATATGGTTTTATAAAATACAAAAGAAGTATGGTTTTATTACAAAAATTCTAGCCTTGCTCACTGAATTTGTATTTTTGATGCCTTTATATGAATGAAAAACAACGGCTTTATAAGATAAAGCAATAAGCTCTATAATAGTAAATGGCTGTAACCGTGCTAAACCAAACAGCAGTAAAAATAAACTTATTATTCATTAAGAAACAAAAAAGCGTGAATTAAAAATAAAAACTGGCTTCACGAAGATATTGTTACAGATTAGAACACATACTCAATGAAAAATAAAATGAAAGAAATTATCTTAATGTCCTCACGTGAAAAACAAAATAATAAGTGGTTGCTTGTGTCATAACATGAGACAAAAGACATTTCGTAAAAGGATAGGATTTTGTCCCACTTGATGGTAATCTTGCCAAAAAAAAATAATAATAATAAAAAGTACTTTATGATTTTTCTAGTAGAATGATTCACTATAGGTTTTAAAGTATAATTTTTTACGAACATTCATATTATTAATCGAGAGAGCATTTACAGTGTGGACTCACGGTTGTCATTATGTTTTCTGGGAACCACCTCCATTTTAATTTCCTTTTTATAGGTAGTCATCACGACATTCATTGATTAAATTATTAAACATTCTCATTAATTTCGCAACAGTTTTTTCAGTAAATTGTCACGTGATCCATTGAGTAGTTACATTTTCGTGTTGCATCTAAATAGGTGAACTGAACACTTAAAAATTTATAAATCCACCGACGTTCACTCAATATTTTTTTATCCGTTAGATATAGGTTTATTCTAAACTTTGTCACGCCCTTAATACGCACAGAAAAGAAAAAAAGAAAGAAAGAAAAAGAATTAAAGCAAAACAGTTTTAGACTACAATTTTAAATCAAAATGTTTATGTCCGCATCTGTGATTCAGATAGCTCAAAAAATCCTATTTATCCTATGAAGTTAAAACTTTAATGGTAGGTTGATATACGATAATACAAATTTGGAATCCCAAAACGCCACAGTACATTGCCGTTCGAGCACAGTCATTACCATATCTCGCCAAGTTCTAGTTCTCTTTAAATTACTTACATATTTAACTTAAAATTGAATCTTCTAAGTTTATCTTAACTGATGTGTACTTCCAAAAACCAGAAAGACTTCGATAACCTCCAAACGAATTTTGTCTTTTGCGACTATCTCTTTTATTTTTTTGGTTACTGTTTTTATTTTTATTTTATTGTTTATTTCCTGATCAATTTTTTTGATAAAAATGTTAAGAAGGTATTCGACAAATCTTTTTGAAGTAATAATAATAATAATAATAATAAAGCGCTTTGGTCCTTGACCCGCCATATTGTCTTTGCTGGGGAAACCCATGGTTTGAAACTTTTTCGATATAATAATAATAATAATAATAATAATAATAATAAAACAACCAATAGTAGTTCTTTGCAAAATGTTCTAACTCTGATCTGAATAGCGTACCACTTTTTATGATAACTTGTACAATTATTTTCTCTAATCTTTGTAAAATCCTTAAGGTACAACAATAAGTCAATAGGATTAGAAAGCAGATGAAGAGATTAAGAATGCAATGTTAAGTCCTGTCACAATTCCTCAAGAAACATTTTGTCCGAAATTACGGAAGATTTACTAATGGCTATTATCTTCTTCAGCCCTTTTTTTAGCCATTTCTGGCTAAACCCTCTGGGGGTTTATTAGTCTAATCTCCAACACTGATCAGATGGTTGGGAGATACAGTTTATAACTACTGCCAGGTTTTTTGGAATAGATACTGAGGAGGTTTTTCAGGCCTTCCTCAGGAAACCATCATGAAATAGCTTCAAGACAAACACAGGAAAGGAAATAAATAACCATGCCGGCACCGGAATTCGAACCCAGGTTCCCACAAATCAACTTCGTGGAGGTCGTCGTCTAGACCAGAAGGCTATGACGGAACAGCCTAATCGTAACAGATTATTAAAATCAATCTGCCTTTATTTTTTTTTTAGACTTTTACCATTCTTATGCATTATCAAATACTGAGATCATGGCAACTGTCCAACTATCTAATGTTTGACTTGATTTCCATGTGTAGGCTGCAATAACGTGAGCTGACTTTATTTACACATTGCACCTATAGCTTAAAATAGTTTTCATTAAAAGATCAAGATCACATGTTGTTGTTTATGAACCGTAATTATTATTACTATTTCTCTTTCCTATTGGAACTTAGGCTAAAGTAATCTTTCATGAGCATAAGAATATTGAAAGTTGTCAGTTATTTTGCCTTAAGAAACACATTATTAGTAAAATAAATCTAGTTCTTGTACCTGGTTTGGAAATTTCAATGTATCACATTATTTTCAATAGAATAAAACAGGAAGATGAATAACTGGTGGATTTTTTTCCTCTCCTCCTTTTTTTTTATTTTTTTTTTTTTAATCTTTAATTTTTTTTTAATTTTTTAAAAAAAATTGCTATTTACCATTTTGTACCTCTTAAAAGAGTGCTAACATTTGGTCAGTTTAAAATTAAAATTAAACAGTTTAAGTTTTATAGAAATAGTTTTTGAATTATCTCAATCACAGTCTGACATAAATAATTATTTCGACTCAAAACCCTAAAAGAGTACAGGACATATTTTTCTTCTATCATGTCCATTTGGAGAGTTACAATCATACGATCAAGGGACCCTCCCTCTTAATAAACATACACTATAATTGACTATTTAAGAAATTTACTGAATAAAAATTTTAAAAAGTAATCTTGAGAAAAGATAGAGAGAAAGACGATCGGTAAAAATAAAAGTATTTATACAGTAACCCCCATAATAAATGTATCATACCCACAAGACTGTATCAATCAATTTTTGTCTTTTTTTGTACCATAGTTCCTGCAGGTCAGACCCCTGCTTTGTTTCTTTCACTTCCTTTTGAGTTTCTCTTCTTGAGGGAATCAAAATGACAATGACATGACTTCACTTCCTTAGTAGGCATTCCTTGACGATCCTAGAAGAAATAGCATTTAACAAAGTCCAGACTTTGCGAAAGCTTCTTGATTAATGGATGCGTAAAAGAATTTGAGTCTTGCAATTCTAGCGTTTCCGGCAAAAAATTTTGAAACAACAAAATCGTATTTCAAAAACTTTATGAAAGAAAAAGTACGTTTATCATAAACATCCAAAACCTATCATAAAAAATGAATTCGATTTTTGTGAGTGCGTATTATACTGTATTAATAAAAAAAAAATATTTTATTTATTTATTTATGTTTATTATTTTTATTTGTTGCAAACATTATTTTGAAATTAAAATAATTTCTTTGCCAGTTCCAATGATTATCGTTCTTTTTGCTTCTTCTTTCCTTTTCTTTTAAATTTCTTATTCATTAGTTTGTTCAACGCCCTCGCGAATCTTTATCGGAATATACCTCAGTATAATCTTTTAACATTATTTGTCCCACGTTATTTTTTCGCTGAACAGTCCGAAAATGAGAGAACCAGTCTATAGAAAAGAACAATTGAATAATTTGGGTAATCTTTGATTTACTGACAAGCGAAGGAAAACTATTGGCTTCAATCTGTTAGTTCGGAGCAAAATGTTCTGATGTGGACGTGCTTCATAAGTTTGGTTAAAATTCCTCAGTAATCAATCACAGTTAATTTTAATTCACTTTTTTTATTTATTAAACACTCATTCTCAATACGAATCCGAAAATCTTTATATTGTAACAGTTATGTATGTAAATATTTTTAGAAATCATTTATTTTTATTTTATTCATTTTCTAAATTCGTAATTATTGATTATTTATTTGATTATTGTTGGGTTTATTTTTAAATTCTTTTCCGTTGTATCCGTTAAGCCAGTTAATTTATTTAAATTCGTTATGTTTTTATGTAATCAGTAAGCGTATTTTTAATTACTTAGCCAATCAAATCAAACTATGTCATTTATTAAGTTAAATTCAGTTCAGTTCCAGAACTTGAATCGTGTTTTTCCATCTCAACGACTCTCCCACAAACACCATCACAATAGAGCAAAGTCCAACAGAAATTTCATCCATCCACTGTTCTCTATAAACATTGTGTCAAATTATAAGTATTTAAACAACTTTTGAGAATAAGCATGTCTTCTTTTTAAAAAACAAACAAACAAACAAACAACAACAAATAGGGATATCTATATGATACGGGTGGCCACGCGGGGGAGTCACGACGCAGACGGCGCCATTGAATCTATATTACTAAAATCTTTTATTTCTCTGTCTGTCTTTCTGTCTGTCTGTCCGGCGCAATTTTCTGTGAGAATGGAAAATAGAAATAATTTTTACAATGAAACATCCGCGATAGGAATCGAAACTGCAACCTTCTGATCCGAAATCAGATGTCTTATCCATTAGGCCATAGGGACTACAATTCTATTCATATTATTTTTTTTACTTATATCTCCTTTCCTTTCCCCCATCAATAACGAATGTATTGAATTTTTTTTTTGAATCTCAAGATTGTTTATTTATTTCCCATCCGTCAGTTTATTTGTAATTCGAAACTGACAATTACAACTATAATTGCCGAAACGTTGCAATATTTTAAATATTCTTACTTAACCAAATTCTATGTGATATTGAAAAATATGTGCATGTACACGGCAGATGTTGGAGTAAAGTAAACAGAGTCAAGAAAGAAAGAAGCACTCTTTTTCTGAGGTGGAATACCGAAAAAATCACTATTTGCAGCTCAAAAACCATCAATATTTGTAACTCAAACGTCACTGAAAAGTGACAATTACAATTGAAATGAGAGTCAAAAAAGAAAGAAGCAGTACTGCTATTAGATAGAATACTAAAAAATCACTATTTGTAACTCAGAAACCATCAATATTTGGAACACAAAAGCCACTGAAAAGTGACAATTAGAATAAAAAAGCGACTCAAAAAAGAAAGAAGCAGTATTTCTATTAGATAGAATACTGAACACTATTGTAACTCAGAAACCACTGAAAAGTATCATTTGGAATAAAAAAAAGAGTCAAGAAAGAAAGAAGCACTATTTCTATTAGGTAGAATACTGAAAAATCACTATTTGTAACTCAAAAACCATCACTATTTCTAACTCGAAAACCACTGAAAAGTATCAATAGAACTAAAAAAAAAAAGAGAGTCAAGAAAGAAAGATGCACTATTTCTATTAGGTAGAATACTGCTCAGAAGTTAGACGTCTTCGCCATTGGACAACGAGGCGTACATTCTAATCTCTATAAAAAATAAAAATATATCATAGATATATGATTTACACGCTGGTTCTAAAAACAATCGGAGATTGAGAGAATATAGACATCAAAAATTAAATTAAAAAAAAAAAAAAACTTTTAAAAAATTTTAGTTTTATTTTCCTTATTGTAATTTGTGTGTGTATGTGTGTGTGTTTTTTTTTTAATAAATAAAAAATTGTTTTCCGTTGCAAAAGCGAGGCTTCCGGAGCGAAGCGACGGGTAGCCGACTAGTTTTTTAAAAAATAATTAAAAAGTGTGTAAAAGTCGTTTTTTTTTCTGCCCTAATGCAAATGTGGGCCAAGACCCCCCTCCTCCATCAGATCTTTGAGGGGGGGTGAGCCCTAAGGTCTAGGGAGGGGATGGTATCTATATATGATATTTCACCTTCCCTTGGTTCAGCTTAATAAGAAAACTGAGATAAGCCTTATCTTCATTGTAAAACTTAGTTGAACCCAACTTAATTATTTTGAAACCATAGAAAAAAATAGACTGAAATGTTTATTTTGTTTTCCTTAAAAATAATGTATTATTTAGTTGTCATAAAACACATCTAGCAATAGAAAAGAAATATTAAAATGAACTAATTCGAGTAATCAAGTTTCTACTATCTCAGGGCCGTCGCGTGGGCGGGGCGACCGGGGCGATCGCCCTGGGCGCCGCGGATAGGGGGGCGCCTGACGAAATGTTGCCCAGGGCGCCGCGGTAACGGCAATAGGAGATTCCGTTTTTTTTTTTTTTTTTTGGTTGTTGAATTTGAGATTGAGGGGGCGCCTGATGAAATCTTGCCTAGGGCGCCGCGGCAACGGCAACAGGAGATTCGGTTTTTTTGTTTTTTTTTGGTTGTTGAATTGGAGATTGAGGGGGCGCCGGCAACGGCAACAGGAGATTCCGTATTTTTTTTTTTTGGTTGTTGAACCTGGAGATACCGTGTTTTTTTTTTTTTTTTGGTTGTTGAATCTGGAGATTCCGTTTTTTTT
>JAFIDM010012231.1:152443774-152466842 GCA_023159025.1 Thereuonema tuberculata
TTTTTTTTTTTTTTTTGGTTGTTGAATCTGGAGATTCCGTTTTTTTTTTGGTTGTTGAACCTGGAGATACCGTGTTTGTTTTTTTTTTTTGGTTGTTGAACCTGGAGATACCGTGGTTTTTTTTTTTTTTTTGGTTGTTGAATCGGAGATTCAGGGGGCGCCTGACGAAATCTTGCCCCGGGCGCCTACAAACCACGCGACGGCCCTGTACTATCTACCTAATAACAATAAAAAAATGCCTTTATAATTAATCCCCGTAAATCATTTAAAATCTGCATTATAAAAATTTTATGTATTTATAATTATGCATTTTTATTTTAATAAAATAGACTATTATTTTATTAAAAATATTTAAATTCTTCAAAATAAATTTTGTGATTTATATTAAGCTTAAATATAATTAAAGTAAAATAAAATTTAAATAAGGAAAAAATAATAATTGAAAACGAAATAATAAAAATCGTTTAAATAGATTTTTAGCTGATAAAAGCTTGAGAATAATAGATTTCAAAAATTTAGAGACCAAAATGTATTTTCATTAACTAGTTAGATAAACTAATAATTTAAGAATACAGCTCAGTTTACCCTAATTTACGATTTCAAAAAATAAAATTTACAAATCATCTATGAAAATTCAGCGAAATGCTTAAGGAGAAGAACCTGTGCCTATTTGCATTTGCTTTTTTTGCTGCCTATGAAAGTGTAGACCGTCGGGCAATGCAGACCAGGGTCCACTGGTGTTGTCTCCAATCTGACCGGTTTCTTTGTATTGGGTTGAATCGAAGATCGATGCCCCTTTTGTCCTGGACTCCCGTTGCTCTCACCCATGGTACAATTACTTTCCAACTCATCAGAGAATCATTTACATCAGTGATTCCTAAATTTTCTGCCTTGCATTTTAAGATCCACAGCAACTTCCAAAGATTTTATTGAACTCAGTAAATAGTTTGTGTTCATGGCTGAAATATTTCGTGTTTTATGCGGAGATCTTTTACAGTAACAGACTGAAATATAATTGCTTTTCGACATTCAGCGAAATGTAGATTTCAAGAGTTTGAAATTACAGTTTTTTACCTTATGTGACTGAAGTTAATTTCCAAAATATTTAATCTGTGATAAAAATATATATCAAGATCGAGATCGGTCGACATTAGAGAATAAGCTGTAGGCGTCATTTTGTTTCTGTCAATTGTAGGATTCAGAGTGGTTCGGTTTTCCACAGTTACATTAACGGTTCAGCTTTTTCGTGATAAGAATATTAGCGATAATAGTTTTTGTTCGTCGATATTAATATATATTTAATTAAGAAATGGAAAAAACTTATAGTATGGATAATTCTTAAAAAATACGAAGTTTTTATAGTTTCAGATAAAATAAAATGGCTTTTATTTATTTTATTTATTTTTTAAATATAATAACCCTTTGAAAATCGTCTGATTTAAAAACGTATTTTTTTCAAACAGAATCTTAAGCCATAAAAATTTAAATGCCTTTCGTAACTTTGCAGAGTTTGCCTGGATTTTTTATACTTGAGGCATTTCGAAATTACGAATGTTATGAGGTCTGAAACTTTTACAGAATTGGTACATTTTTGGTAAACATTTTGGTAAATTGTTAGATTTGGCCAACAGTTTAATAGAATGTTTCAGATCGATCCGTTGTTTGAGATTTAGTTTAAGATTAATTTAATTGGATAAAACCCAAAACTTGTATTTTTTACAAGTGTTGCCAGAAGTGAATGTCGCGAATCTCGTCGGGAAACCCGAAGAGTTGTTACTGTTTCATTGTAAGGGAGTTCATGATACCATATACTGTATATTTAAAAAAAACTATTTTAGAAAAATAGAGATTGAACATTGGTAGCAGTTTGTTTTGTTTTTATTTTCTAATCACCGAAAATCTAAACTTCCTTCTTCAATTTTTTTTTTTTGACTTTGACGTGAACATCAATTCAATAAAACAATAATTATTAACTGATTCAAAAACATAATTTTCCACTAAGAAAAGCATGTTTTTTTTTTTTCATTTTTATTTTTTATAATTATCTTACATCGTAATTTATATCTCAGATTTTTATACGATCCAAATGATAACAGAGAAATATTATATATTAATATATAAATATATATCTAGGCTTAAACAAATTAAAAAAAAAAAATTATACAACTTCTCGATTCTTTTATCAATAGAAGAAAAACATACTATATAGATACTTTGAAAATACAAACAAATTTGAAAAAAAAATTCTTGTATATTTTTTGAGTGATGATAGAAAAAGAAAGATATAATTTGATCATTATTCAAAAACCTGATGAACTTTATCAATCGATGTAAAAGTTGAAAGCAGTCTTGTGGATATATTAGATATTTCAATTACTAACGTATCAGCCCAGATTCTCCTACGAGATTAGGTATTTTATTGGGGACGGAAACTCTGACCATCACAAAGTTAACGTAATGAACCTCAGGTTGGAGGGTTAGTGGACGCCTTAACCCACAAGAGAAAAAGATCAATACCCCTTTTAACAAAGGACTGGTTGAACACCATTGGCGATTGAACCCGCCTTCTCGAGCTCCTATCCAAACGACTTAAGTTACCACTTAAACATCTGATGTTTTTGAATTTAAAATGTAATCATTAGAACTTTATATTTTATAAGAGAAAATCATCTATTTCCAATTGTGATCGTAAGTCCAATCTTCAATAGTCAAAAGTCTAATTTTGATTAACTTATATTTATATAACTATAAGAATCAATAACTTATAACTTTTAAGAATCAATCAATTTCAGGCTACTAACCTAATTCAATCTGTCAGATATATCGTCTTAATATTTTAAAATGTAAAAAAAAGAAATAAAAAATTATCTTTCTTTCTTTCTTTCTTTCTTTCAGGATTAATAAAATGGCCAATAAACATTTCACAAGAAATTTTTCTTCCACAAATATGTTTAAAAAAATGATTAAACAATGAAATACATATTTACATGTCGTGAATAGTGTGTATTTTTTATGATTCAAATAGTTGTGAAATGCCATTGAGAGATAGATAATGCAGGCCCGGCGCTAGGAGGGTGCGGGGCCTCGGGCGAGATGAATTTTGCGGGGCCCTTGCCAATCCTATTTTAACAACCAAAAAAAAAAAACAAAAAAAAAAAAAGGGAAATTTTTATTTTAAAAAAAAAAAAAAAAAAAAAAAAACGACGATCCTATTTTATCCTCTTTCTTCTAACCAGGCGCGGGGCCTTGGGCGGTCGCCCCATTCGCCACCCCCTAACGCCGGTTCTGGATAATGTTAGTTCTCCATGGACGGCTATGGAACATACATACATATAATCCTTGCTTTGCTGGGAAGTTGATTCCTAAGCAATTCAATTTTATCTATTAAACAATGAAGAATCACGTGACATGGACTTTAAAAATACAATAGGAATTGCTGATATTTATCAACAGGAAATCTGTTTGTTTAGGTTTTTAGTTGAAATTTTAAATTAAACGTGAGTGTCGTTTCACGTTAAAATTTTACACAACGATAATATTGTTGCATTGTTCTATTGTTTTTAAAGTTACTTTCAAAGATTGGTAAAAGTAAGTTGTTTGCGAGACCTGAGCATACAAGTAATGATGTAATAAATGGGGATCCCATTTTGCGCCATCCTCCATATTGCCACCCTATTCGTCCCCACCCATAAACTCAGTTACTTCCTTGACAAATGCCAAGATTAACTGTAAGGCATGGAAAATAAAATCAATAAATTAAAAATAAAAACAAGGCAGAGACTACCTTCATTCATTCAAGATTGTTCGAGTATTTGTAAGATGGGGTACAGTAGAGTCCCGATTATCCGAGTTAATGTGGACCAAGACTAACTCGGATAACCGAAAATTGTAAATAAAATAAATCGTCTAGGTTTAAATGTATATTTTAACAAATACAAAAGTTATACAGATACACCACATGCAATTCATATTGAAAGAGTTCTTTTACTTAAAAAAGCCCTTAATTGTTTTTTGTTTTACGTTACTTTGGCGTTTTTCTGCAGCAATGTTCCGGCATTTTTTTAAAGATAACCTAGGATTGTTGGTGTCGAAACCATTCCCCAATTCCAGATAGGGGGTCATATGACTTAGACGAACGAAGATTAACTTGCGAAAAAAAAATCCTAGAAATATTTGATAGCTCGGTTAAAGCGGAAACTCGGATAATCGGGGCTCGGATAATCGGGGTTTTACTGTATTTGTTGTTTTAGTTTTTTTTTAGAAAAAAAAAATCGTTGAAGTCATCTACCACTTTTATTTATTATCTGAAAATCTTCATATTGAAGTTTATATATATTTTTTAACTTAGCATTTTGTGCAACAATGTTCAAGTGATTCTGACATTTTCTTTAGATGATTCTTCATTTTATTGGCATTTCTCTTGGACTTTCTTGTTTAAGGAATAGAAAGTGACAATCTTCCATTTAAATATTGGAACAAAAAAGCAGGAGTTCTGTCCACTCCGAGTTCGAGAGATTTAAAAATTTAATGATAATTTTTTTTTCATTTAATATAAGATAGTAATGCTTCCATTAACAAAAATAAGACAACAAAAATTATGTTTTAAAATGAATATCTCGTAGTTGCTTTTCAGATTTCCAAGTATATCGGCTGTTGGTAAGAGAAACCAAGCAAGTGACAAAGGCTGCTTATAGCCTAAAATGGCAATTACTTAATACAGATTATTGAAATCAATACATGAATTGATTTCAATGAATTACAACGAATTACATCATCGCCGTATTGGTTTGCCCTATTATTTTTAGCAATATGTCCTTGTTGAATTCAAAACATTTAAATTTTTATGGTTTTAATGGCTTAAGATTCTGAAAAAATACGTTTTTAAATAAAACGAATTTCAAAGAGTCATTATATTTAAAAAAAAAATTAAAATCATTTTTATTTTATCTGAAACTATAAAACACTTCGTCTTTTTGAAGAATTATCCATACTATAACTTGTTTCTATTTCCCTAATTAAATATATATTAATACTGACGAACAGAATCTATTATCGCTGATATTCTTATCACGACAAAGCTGAAGTGTTTGAAATTAAAAAAAAATTATATTTAAAAATATATGTAGTTTTAAGCCTGTGTGTCTAGCCGTTTTATTTTATGGATGTATGTAGTATCACTGATAAACTTAAAGCTACTTCTGGCAGTAAGAGATGTTGAGTGAAAGAGCTCTTAGGCAGCAGTTTCAGCATTTTATTTTGCAACGACTTTTTCGGAGAAATTAGTTAAGGTATTCAGATGATTCCAAGAAGTAATACAGGGTGTCATGCAATGGCGTTTGTCTTAGTTTCTTAAATCTCACTAACAATTGGAAAAATGACTGAATCTAATCAGTGAATAACTTTTATAAGCAGAGGAGACATATAGTATAAAGTACAGGAAAATAAGTACCTGAATTATGTCTAAATATTTTTGCAATCTTTGAAACGGTGGAATTTTAGTGACTGATACAAGTTATCTTTGTAGAAAGCTTTCGAGGAAACTGCCTGAGTCTACAGCAATGGTCTCTTATGCTTCAGTTTTGGTTGATCAACAAAAATCAACGTTCATCTCAATGAAATCACATCTGCACTTTTGTCTTATGATGAATAATATGGTGTTATTTTTTTTGTTATTATCACAACGAAACTTGCGAAATCCTAAGAGTAACAAAACCTCATAGTGAAACCAAATGTCAAAACCAATTGAAATGTTGAAGCGATGGCTTCCATTTTTACATTGCATAAAAATCAACTTTGACGTTGCCACTCAAAATAAGAATTTTATTCTGTGGAAACATACAATGACGAGTGTTGTTAATAGCCTCTGAATTGCTTCTGTCACTTTTACGGATATGGTGAGCTTATGACTTTGGGTAGTTTTTGTAATTGATTTTTTAATATAAGATACTTATTTCTCTTCATTGATGTGAAGTAGTTTTAATTTTAAATTAAGATATTCTTACTTAACTTCTTTTAGTTTTACTTACTAATAAATAAAAACGTAAGTACCAGAAGGTCTTTTTTTTCTTTTTTTTTGGAAGCGCACAAATTCTAATTCATCTCGATATTTCAGAACACTAAACAAATATTGAACATTTTTCTTTTCTTTTTTTTTAGTTTTGCCTTTCAAGGTAATATCTTAGGCAATTTGCTAAAAGAAAATTATAACGGGGGGAAATGGTATTATTTTGTATAGGCTAAGTTTTGTATAAGTATATAGACTTAAAAAAAAGTTACTTCGACAATCAAATATACATATTACTGTATTTTTTCATCTACCTATATTTGAAAATATTTATCTATCCAGGAACTATTTTTCGATAGAATCAAGTATCACGTATCATCTGCCTCATGATGCTGACATCAAAGTCAATTCAGCACAAAATAAAAATTAAATAACGAAAGAAAAAAAAATGACATTAATTTTCGTACTCTTCCGAAGCTCAAATGCAAAATAAGGAAGATAATAATTGACTCCCAAACAATTATTTTTTATGAATTTTTATGAATATTTGACTTCGGAGAATGCATTTATGAAAATAAACCTAATACCTTAATTTTTTTTTAAATCGTAGTTGTGAAACTTATCAAAATTTAAGAAGATATGAATATTATTTATGTACATCATTAAGGTAAATATTAGAATTGTAAATAAAAATACTAAATTCCAGTTATTTACTGTTTAAATAAACTTTACTATTATGGAAAAAAAAAAACCAACAAAAAATCAAAAAAAGCATATAAACTTAAATTGAAAACTTGCACCTCATGAATTCTTTATAAGGATACACTGGAAAAGATATTCAGGTGTAGGATTAATAAGCACGAAAAGCTTTCGAGATGTCCTTTGAAAAGAACTTTTGATGATATAAAATGTATTACGTAAAATGTGCACTTTGATTAGCTGCCTTCTCCTTAATTCACCAGTGAATGTTAAGTCTTTTTTAAATAGGTTTTGAAAGTAGTAAGAAAGAATCTTTGAAAGTATCTTCTCAGTTAATCACTTATTGGATATGTGGAAGCGAAAAGGATTTGACTTCAACCAAAACCGAATTACCAAATATGACAAGAAACTTAAAGAAAGAAAGAAAATATATGAAGTTAATTACTACTAATAATGCAAAGCTAAATGGAAATATGCACAGCGTGAAGACAGAAAACAATTACAGTTAAAAGCATCCTGAAGATTACTTTTGAAACAATCAAATCTTCACATCGCAATAACGTAAAATTAGCATTTCGTAAGTCTGTGTATTTAAAATTATTTAAGAACTGAGAGAAGATTTAATGAAGGTTTAAATGTTCCAATAAATGTTTGAGATCATTTTTCACATATTAAAGTAGTCTCAAGCCAATATTCATTCAGGTGCCTAATTTCAATAAGAGGTTTGTTGGATAAAGAAGGAGAAGATTTTTCTTAGTGTAGTAAATGTACAGTTTAGTTAGAGGAGCGTCTTTTCCCTGTCATCCCTTGTTAATTTCTTGTCGAACATATCTTTAAAATGTATAGTAATAAAAAAAAAATAGTTTTTGGTCAAGTGAACGAAAGAACGACAAACATTCAAACTATGCTAAAAAAACTAAAAGAAATAAGAAAGCAGGATGAGCTTCAAAAATTAGTAAATAAAAAAATAAAATATATGATATATATATATATATATATAGTCTATACACACACACAAGGATTTATGAATACATGTATGCACCAGTTTCAAATTTCAATGATAGTAATTTTAATTATATTTTGATCTTCATCATTTTGCTGATATATAATTATATCATATTTGCTATGAAAATTTGTTGCCTTCATATGAATTATTTATTCCATCATAATATATTCTAGAAGTGATTATGTAGCTTTCTTCATATCTATTTCAAAGTAAGAAAAAATTAAGTTACAACCAAATCTAACAGTAGCTTTGACTAACAGTAGTTATTGGAAGTAGTATTTATAATAATGCATATAAATAATTTTTGAAAAAAATCAAGAAATAAGCTTATATTTCATCCTCAGAAGCTGGTTGTAAGGCTTTAACTTAAAGCTTTACGATGTTAACTAATTCTTTTTTACTCTATGAGGAAAAAAATTTCCATCGACATTTACAAATTGTCATTTCTCATACCTACAATGATCTGTTTACCTATTACTTACATAAGGTTTTTTTTTTTGGTTTTTTTTGCATCAGCTTTTTTTCTTCTCTTTATCCTATAGTTTTTAATGTTTTGTTTTTTATCCGAGGAAAAATCAGTGGCTTCAAATTACAATTAACTTGAGAATTGCACGATTTCGAAGTTTGATATTTCCACTAATTTTCATTAAGAATTTACAGATTTATATTAGATCGATGATAAGGATTTTAGTCAAAATTTTTGAATTAAAACTTTGACAATTTCTTTTTTTTTTACTTTAGTTTGCATCGAAAAAAAAATCTAAACGATTTTTTTTTTAATATTAAGAAGTCTCAAGAAAATAAAATTTTCTTAAGAGGAGAAGTTATTTTTAAAGATATTTATATTCCAACAAAAGTTTTAAGTAAACGGAGCAAATATGTAACCAATATCATTCTATTCTCTTTTTATCATTTAAAGAAAATTTAATGTTTAATTATTTACAAAGAACTGAATTTAATCTAGGTTATAAATTCGACAAATTTCTCTGAGGAAATCTCTACGCAAACAATTTTTAGATATAGCAATTATCCGCGTGTTTATAAAATAATGTTAGTATAATTATATTTTATTATCTTATAATTATATATTATCTTATAATTTTAGAACTTCCTTATTTGTTTAGAGTTAGAAAGAGAAAAATCGGAAATGTTAGAACTATGAAACACACTGTAATCATTTGTTATCATTTCAATTATAAAGAAATTCATTTCTCCATACAAATAATTGAACCGTATTTTATGATAAATCAATCAATTTTAATGAAAGTATTCGTATATTCAGAACCATCCGCGTATTTTCATACAGATAAAATGGGCCTTTTATCTAGATGGTAATTTTTATTGGATAGCAAAATACCTTGGCAAGAAAACGACTATCAGCTTTCAATACAATATAAAGTTATATTTATGTATTATAATATATAAAGAATAATATACAGTAAAATAAAAGGTAGAAATAAAAAATATCGACCTACTTTTGTGGAAATCATAATGTTAAAAAAAAAAAAATCTTATGCTTTCTACTAATCTCTTTACTAAACTAAATCAGATAAAGTCTATATTACTTTGAAACATAATTTCTTCGTAATTCCAAATATGTAGAACTTAAATACGTACCAAGAAATAAGCAGAATTACTTCCTCTAAATTAAAGCACTTGTCAATTTCTAATCATTAAGAAAGAGTTCGAATCGTGACTTACAGCTTTAGAAACCTTATACGAGTATTAGCGCTTGAATCATATTTCAGGGAACCATTACTACATGGAAATAAATATGTTGTAAAAACACCACAAATGTTAAATAATTCACCATTTTCTTATTGTTTCTTATTGTCTTTGTAAATTAGAATTACAGAAAACAAGAATTTTGTTAGTCTTTGTAGAGATTTTCCTTATTTTGTAATTAAAAAGACTCAAAAAATAAATATCAAAAATATATTGCGAAAACTTAACAATTCAGTTTTTGTTTTAATTTATGGTTTAAATGTTAAGTTATCCCTTATTAGGTTTAATGGATAAGGTCTTATGCATTATTATTATTATTATTATTATTATTATTATTATTATTATTATTATTATTATTATTATTAATAATAATAATAATTATATTATTATACATTTCGTAGTCTTGGTATTTACTCTTGCAATTTTTATACTAGCGATAGGCCTGATCACTTCCTGTTCTGTGTTTAAATTTTTGGAAACTTTTCTTTTCAAAGCTATTGTATTTTTTTCTTTTTTTTTTAAGATATAATTTATTTTTACTTTCAGAAACGAGTGTTCGATGATCTTGGTCAGGGCATTCTCAAAAATGCCTGGGAAGGCTATAACTCTTCCTTGTTTGCCTACGGACAAACAGGATCTGGAAAATCCTATTCAATTATTGGATATGGACCTAATAAAGGTAAATAGAAATATAAGAAAATAAAAATAGCTTAAATTTGAAAACGTAAAGAAAGTTAAAAATTTAAGCTAATCCTAGCAAAAAAAGAATTCCTAATTAGGATAATTTAATTGTTCTTTGCTTCATCAAATTCTAATTTTTCATTTACAACTTTAACAAAACTGTGATCAATTAATTTCTTCGAAAATGTAACTCTTAAATTAGAAACACTATAGGGCCTACAAGTTTTAGTACATGTAATGTAATTAATGAAATGAAAGATATTTGGCAGTAGATTTAGAGTTAAAAGTTAAGGTAAAACCGTTTGCAAGTTCCAACAACACTACTAGAATTCTAAAATATTTATATCTTTCTATATAATTGTTTGCCAACATTTTCAGTGTTATTATCTATGTGAATATTTGTAATTTTTATTTCCAAAATAAGTTTTTCGACCAATGAATTTTTTATAATCTTTTGACCATTACTGAACTCAAACTTTATTAACTTATTCTTTAGCTTTTTGTTCTGGTTCTATCACCGATTATTATTTAACGTTCAAGAGCAAAACCCAGGAAAACACTTAGATCTTAAAAATAAATAAATACGATAGATGGCACACCGTGTCATCTCCGTTGTATCTAAAATGTGTCGCCATCATGACAACATTGGAAAGCATATATACGTCGCATATATGTCACATTGAAATGCATATTTTGAATGCAGTTATTTTAGTTCGTGATGTATAATTCCGCCTCCTAACTACCTGATTGGCTGAAAACAAATTAAAGTATTTTTATATGTACATGTAATTATATTAAATTATCACTGTGAAATTCCGATTGGCCATTGGCATATACTGTATCAAAAGTTTCGAATATATGGTTTTTTTTTTTTTGCAGCATTTAGATGGAAATGATATCTTGTTAAATAAGCTGCATGAAATAAATTTTTAATTTTTATAAATAATTCTAAGTTTTATTAATTATTCTTTATTCGTTTGGTGCGTAAGAGAATAAGACTAATATTCTAGGTCTGAAAGAACACATAAATACTACTTAAGGTAATACTTTACGGCTTTAACTGAGAAAATATATATATATACCTTACTGAGGACAAAAAAACCATAAAAAAGAAAGCTGACCCAGTGATTTAAACTAAAATAATGAAATGATACAGTGAGATATCGCTGTAAGACACTGTTCAGTAAGACATTGAACTAAAGATATAGGGTCATGTACAGATTGTATCGATGCACGAATTCTCTGAATATTTTCAAAAACTTAAAACATTGCTAAAAAATACTTTCATAATATTTATAAGAAGATAAAGAATTATAAGCTATTCTTTAATGCGTTTTCTAACTTTGAAGTTTATTTCTCACACCTTGGAACTGTCTAGAGTCATAGTAAAACATTCCGATAAAGTTCTTTGAGAAATAGAAGTTATAAGTTATTAAATTGTGTATTTGGAATTGGTAATGTCTGTACCAGGCTCATACGATAACTGAAATATGCAATCCGGGCCTTACGAACTTCCATTTTATAACAAATATATTGATTATTGTCTTCTGAAATAATCCCAAAGACGACTAGGAAAACTATAAATAGACAATGTGGTATTTATTGTAAACAACACAAACAAACAATAATCTTTGTAAATAATACTAATACAAGGTGAATAATAATAATAATAATAATAAATAGCTAAAAACGAGTTCTGTAATGGTTTTATTTCGAAAGATAATTTTTTAGTTTTATGCATTACCACAAAACTGAAATTTCGTTAATTTCTTAAAACTGAGAACCGTCCTTTTGTAAGAAACGTTATGGAATAAATAAACATAAATTTTATATGTGTTTATTTCTGATTTCAAATCGACATCAATTCGACATTCTTGAAGCATTTCAAATCGACATCAATTCAACATTCTTGAAGCATTTCTATAGGCATAAAACGAGTTGTATTAAAGCATATATTTAGATATTTAGTAGTGTTGCAAAGGCGGAAAAGGTAATACGGAAAAAATAATAATATAGCCATATTCCAGGAGGAAATGAAAGAAATAGCTCAATTAAAATAAACTCGTATATCAGAAAAGAAAAAAAATAGCTTTGTATTTAAAAATGGACACAGGCCGATGTATGTCATCTAATACGAAGTAAAAATAATCAAAATAATTTATAATGATTTAAAAATATATTGATGGTGACAAAGGATTGGTTTAGACTGAAACTTTGTAGGATTTTTTAATGAGAATTTAAACATTAATATTATTTTATAACTTGAAAAATAAGGTGATGAAATTGCTACTTTCTCAATCTTTTCAATGATCATCTGGGATCGCCAAAATGGCTCAAAATCCTTACTAAGCATTATTAAAATTAAAGAAGGTGATTTTAAAAGTTGGTAATTTAGATGTTGTAAGTCAGGCTTGCCTTGAATTGCCCAAGTAAAGAGAAATAACGTAATTGACTGAAATAATTGAAGACAAATCTGATTTAAAATATTTAAATTACTTTTAAATCTGCCGCCTTTAATTTTGATAAAGTTTGTTAAGGATTTTAAGCGTTTTTGGAGATCTCAGATGATCATCGAAAAGATTGAAAAATCTTAAGACCTTAATTTTCAATAAATCTTTTTGAGTTTCAAAGATAATAAAGACATTTGAAAATTTTTCCAAAAAAAAAAAAATAGCTTTAGATAATTACTAAGTAAAATATATCCATTATTTTCAAAAACAAAAAATGGATATCATCAAAGCTTATTTTATCGAAATAAATTAAGGAAGACCTTCAAAATTTCCGGTGGAGATTTAAAGTAATCGAACATAATTTTGTAGTTATTGAAGACTTCGTTCGTTTCTTTTTACTCCAATTTAATTCATTTTCTATTTAATTAATCATCAAATGTTAATGGAAAGATTATTTCTAAGATTAACTAATTTATATCTAAATATCTCTTCAATTGAACAGATATTTAAAAGCATTTCTAATAATTAAAAGCGTATTATTTTCTACGATTATTTTATTATAAGATGGATTTCTTAAAAACACTGAGAAACTATGTCTTAGTGACTAGTTGTAATTATTTTTTTTTTTTTTCAGGTATTGTTCCGCTTTTCTGCGAAGCCATTTTCAAAGGTATCGATGAAAAGAAAAGAACTGGGGATGCTACTATTTGTGAAGTAAGTCTCTTTTGAGTCCTATTATTATTATTATTATTATTATTTTGTTTATAGTATGTTTAAATAAAACTTCGGCAAAGAGTTGAAGGAGAATAAAAATAAACATATCCGTATGAAGTGAACTAAAATAAGTATGATTTCATATCAGTGATATAACAGCTTTTGGGATAATCTGGAGAACTTCTGAATTGTGAAGAATTTGTAAACACTATTCAAATACGGAAGATAACTACAGAAACTGCAGTTTTTTTACTGTTTTGGAAGACCTTGATATTTCATTTTCTTTATATCTATTGTACTATTAAGATGTTATTATTTAGAATAATATGTGTTCCTTTTCTTCTTTACTATTACTGTGAAAGTACTTGTTTCAATATGTTTTGCTTTGATTATTTTCTAAAGTTTTTCTAAAGATTTCTGGTACATTCTGTTAATATCGTTTCAATGCAGTTCCTCTCCTTCCAGGCTGTTTGATTCTTCCATGTCCTTAATGCTTCACTGAGTGGAAGACAGTTTAAAACATTGGTTTTAATTCTTATATAAAATCTTAGGTATTATTGTACTATCTCAGTAGAAAGTAGGTTTTAGAATTTACTACAAGAATATGTCTAGAATTAAGTTTATGTCTGAATCCGATATTAAACTTCGTCTCCGTCTCAAATAAAACATGTACCTATCTCTTAAGAGGAATAATACTCCGTAGGCTTCTCCAAAAATTGTTTGAAATTGATATAGACTGAGAATTTCCATCACACTCTGTTCTGATATTATTAGGATTATTTATAAAATTAATTTCTATATTTTTAATTAATCCATTATTTTTTTTAAGAATTATAACAGCCGATATAGTATAAGATTTAAGCATTTTACAAATTTTTAGGCATTTTAAATAGTACCTATATTAAAGCAAGTGAATATAGTTATTTTACTACAGTGTGAAGTAAAGCACACTGGTCTTTGGTACTTTTCTCCTGCAACTCAATAAAAAGGGAACTGTAAGAAAGTTTCAAAAAAAAAAAAACGAAACTGAAATTTTGAACTTGCTAATATATGTGTCTTTTGCAAAGAGTTTCAAATTCAAGTCTATTCAAACCGAATGCAGTAGATCTTAAAATAATTTAAAATCAAGTAATCTGTCTTTTCAGTTATTTTTTGATTTGAAATAGGCTGCTGTAATTTTTTCTAAACAGGTGAGGCATATTTGAAGATTATACCACCAAAACCTTGAAGAGAATCCGTTTTAATTGACTCTTTTAAAACTAACTTGCTAATACTAATCCCATAGTTTCGATATTTTAAAACTATTCTATTCAATGTAATTATCACAGTACCATAATATTTCTTAAATGTCTTACAAAGATAATCACAGTTTTCCTTTGGGAATTTGCTGAATTGATAATTAGTAGTAAATTACTATTGTGATACTAGTGAAATATATACAGAAAAAGTTATTAATTTACAATCTACAGTTATTATTAAGTTCTTTCGAAGTTTTTTGATTCGTAATTGACTTAAGATTTTAGCAAAAACTAATAATATCATCGCTAAGAGCGTCTTGAAAAATCCATTCAGAAAACACAGGTATCTTGTAATAAATTAATAGTAAAATTCCAAAAATAAATAAAATATTCTCAGATTTTAACTTAGAGTGAATTAAATCAATTTTTGTAGCAAAAGATTAGTACTCAATTTATATAATATTAATTTTAAACATTGTATTGAAACCCTGAGTTGTTTTTCTCGCGAAAGAAGATATAAATAAAGACGTAATGTTATCCATGATTTTCAGTTAAAACAAACATTAAAAGCAGTCTCAAAATTATTAATTTAATGTTTTGAAATATCCTGTGATGTAGATAAAAATGAACTGCAACCTAAACATGATAAGTTGTTTTCAAAATTTGCAAGAAAAACATCGCAGAAGATAAAAGTAATTTTCTTGTGATTGTAGGCGAATCAAACTAAGATTGTGGATCAAAATTTTTACGCATATGTTGTTATAGAAAAATGAATGAAAAGATTTTCAGATTTTTTCCTATCTCTTTACTCAAAGAATCATGTGAAAATATAATGTGATTTCAAAGTAAATTACTTTGAAAACTATATTCTATTATTACAATGGTCTTCAGGCAAAAATTAATTCTGATTCGAAAATAATTTAAATTTTTATTAATATTAATTTTTTACAAGATACCTGTGTTTTCTGAATGGATTTTTCAAGACGCTCTTAGCGATGATATTAGTAGCTTTTGCTGAAATCTTAAGTCAATTACGAATCAAGAAACTTTCAAAGAACTTAATAACTATAGATTGTAAATTAATATCTGTACATTTCACTAGTATCACAATAGTAATTTACTACTAATTATCAATTCAGCAAATTCCCAAAGGAAAACTGTGATTATCTTTATAAGACATTTAAGAAATATTATGGTAATTGATAATTAAATTGAAAAATGTAATTTTCAAAGTAAAGAAAATGTTAAAATTCGAGATTTTTGGAAAAGCTGAATTTTTTATTTTTTGAATTATTTTCGAATCAGAATTAATTTTTGCCTGAAGAGCATTGTAATAATAGAATATATTTTTCAAAGCTCTTTTTCCTTTACTGAAACTTTTAACAACGATCTACTAGAAGGTGCTTTCCTTTTAGTTTTTGCCCTCAGTAAATAACCTCAGATAATATTGATTGTGAAACTGAATTATAACGAATCATTAAACCATTTAAGCAACTATATATTTAAATAAAAATTAACAAGTAGTAAATAAATGTTTCTATTTTTATTTCTATTTTTGGAATAAAGAAACCTATCATTAATCACATTATGAAATATTTACATATATTGTATTAACTGATAAAATCTATTTCCTTTGCCAGCATTAAGTATAATCTTATATCTTTATCTCAAAAATAGAAAGAAAAAGGGAAACATTCTATTTATAACTTATAACAATAGATATAGATATATGAAATATCTTACTATAAGAAATATATCATAGAATTACTTTTCTTTTTTAAGATTAATTTACAATATTGTTTAAGGATATTTTAGAAATTCTAAATCATTCCTGCCAATTTATTTCTAAACAAGTAGGTGGCCATCACTGCACTTGCTTCAAAAATAGACGTTTTCTATTTATTTTAAAAATAATAATTTTGGATATGTTTTTAATATAGAATTCGTTTAACTTATAAGAAAGAAACTAGTTAAAATGGGATAGATTCAAATTAAAATTCGAAAGGAGTTTCTTCTTAAATCCTTGTTTGTAATTTGAAAGATTTTCTGTTGAGGAAGGCAGTAGTTGATATTCTTAACTGAAAACCAAAAGTTTCATCAATTCATTATGAGATTGCTTTATGAGATTTTGTATTTAGCAATGAACTGCAGACTGATTTGAAAGAAATTGTTGTCATTACCACCGCTTCAGTTAATATTATAAATTTTTGATATTCCTTTATCTATTACCAAACAATTAGAAATTTACAACAGAATGCAACTCAATTTGCAATATTTGATTACATTCATATACCATACTGTTGTTGTAATGCCGGTATCAACAACCTTGTACATTGCATCAGCCTGAAACAATTATTATTTAAATATCGGTTAATAAATTATTTATGTCAACAACCTTAATATTTGTAATTTGTCTTTCCTGATTAGTTGATAATATTAGAATTTCAAATTTTCATTGCTATCAAGTGAATAAAGTAATTCTTATCATTAAAAGTGAAACTTTTTAAGAAATCACTTCACAAGAAGAGGATTCTTAACAGTAGCCTTTAAAAATAAATAGAATAGAAGTATTCAGTAAGAAGAATTTCTGGAAAAGAAATTAGAATTTCTTTTTCCAAGCTTTGAGAACTAAGAAATTAGAAGAAATTTACGGAATTATTGAGAAATATGAATAAATAAATAAACTTACTCTGAACAGCTTTTCTAAAGTCGAGAATATTGTTAAAGTAATCATTAAAGTCCAACTTAAAGGATAAATGAAAACCCAGAAATAAGAAAGTAATTATTAATATAACAAATTGTAAGAATATTCCAAATTCCAAATTAAGTATCTTGCTGAAAACTTTCAGATAATCAATAAATTATTGATATTATCTATTTTTTATCAAATTTCTAATTTACCACTGAATAATCTTTCATCCTAGATAAATATTTCCACCTTTGGAACATTCAGAAAGCGAGATTTTCTTTTCTTTTTCTCATTCTTTCTTTCTAGGTGTCTGTTTTCTTTTCTTTTGAAACTTAATTTTGTAATTTAAAATTTAAGCGGATCTTTTTCTAATATAATTAAATAGAAATGTAGTCTCTTGAAAAATTTCTTCAGAGCTAATTAAAAAAAAAAAAAAGCTAATATTAATTTACTTGCAATTGCGGGAAAAAACTTAAAATTTTCTGTTGTAAATGTCATTACATTAACCATTTAAGCTATTTCAATAACAATTACTAAATAATAAAATTCAGACTTTGTATAACAATAGTTTTATTAAGATTTTTAATAAAAAATAAGAATTCCTCACAGATCCATTCTTGGTCTACTCATAAATATCAATTTCCCTCAAGATTTGCATTTACTGAATGGAAGTTCAAGCAAATGTGGAAGGTTATGTTTTGAGATACTGAAACCATATTTCAGATTCTGTGTTGTTGTTTTCGGAAGTATTCTTTTTCGTTTCAGTTTTTGAGCATTTGTCCATACGATCTTAGCTCAACATTGAAATTAATGGTATCAAACAGAGCAAGACTCAACAACCAAACCTTAGAAAAAAAAAATCTAATAAATGATTTTGGCCTGCATTCTCTTGGGCCTCGATTTCGTAGGTCTGCGAATGAAAAGACTTTAATTTCTTTCAATTATTCGCTTGTGATTATAATTAGAATTTCATTCAACGGATTATTCTACAGAACCTATGAAAGGACACTGCTTAGCCAGCAGAAATGTCAGAAGTCCTGATTGCTAAAAGTCACATATTCACACTACCAACTATATTCCGGTATAAATATTCCTGTACCAACCAACAATATCCCTCTGTTTATGAATAATAACTAATAAAATTCTAAAAAGACATCTTCTCAATAAAGGAAAAACAAATACACATACATCTTCTAATAAATTCGTTATTTCAGCTTTTTTACCAAAAACTTTCTTCAGGAAAACTATACAAAATATAATAAGTGGAAACAACAACGTTTTCCTTCTTATCAACGAACACATTTGAATAAACAATCATGGACGTGAACAAAATAACAATCAAGAATGCTACAAAACGTGAATGTTATAGGCCCCACTTACAATAATGTGGAAGACTCTAATGCTATCAAATATTATTGTATGTATAACATTCTCGTTGTGTAGCATTCTTGATTGTTATTTTGTTCACGTTCAGGATTGTTTATTCAAATTTGTTCGTTGTTTCCTCTTATTATATTTTGTGTAGTTTTCCTGAAGAAAGTTTTTGGTAAAAAAAACTAAATATCGAATTTATTAGAAGATGTATGTGTGTTTGTTTTTCCTTTATTGAGAAGATCCCTCTGTTTGTGTTTTTCTTTAAATGTCACCTGTGAGTAATGCATTATTGTATCACTGCAATTTCAATATATTTTTACTTCATTTCTTATTACTTTTGTTTAATATAAATTTTGCAATTTGGGTTCAGGTGTATTCTTCATAATTTTAATTTAGTTGATTATAAACAGAGCATTTCAGAAGATGAATATCTATAAAAGAATGTTGTTAATTAATATGAATAGTTAAAGAAATGTTTGCAAAATTACGAGTAAAGTAACTAAATTGTTTTTAAAGAATTTGAGATTATTACTATCTAATCAATAGAACTTGTAAACCTAGGTTAAATAAAAAAGAAATCAGTTAATAGTATTTTTTTTCTGACTTTTGCCCTTGAAACCATTGCAATTTCTGAACTTCATTGAAAATCTTTTGGATTTATTACTACAGAACCATTAGATATGAAAATTTTTAAATTGAAAAATTAATATAATTGCTTAGTTTCTATGATAGTCTCTTACAGTTTGCCTTATATAAAAAAACATAAAAAAAAGAAAAGAAAAAAAAAACTTACAAATTTAATGAAATGGTTGAAAATATATTAAGGAGTTTCAAGTTACTTTTTGGAGAAATTGTCAATATAATATTAACTTTTCTTTACAATTTCTTCTTATTTCAGGTCAAACTTAGCATGTTAGAGATTTACAATGAAATAGTTCGTGATTTACTAAACAGTAAATCCGATCGAAAAAAAGGATTAAAAGTTCGAGAACATACGATGCGAGGCTTCTATGGTTAGTTCATTTATCAGTATTCCTTACTGCTAATAAAAATTCTTCAAAATAGCTTCTGCAAATACACACATCTTGACAAAAATAATTTCTAAATATGATTTTGAATTATAACTCTTTAAGAAATTAATAGTTTTTGATGTTTTATATATTTACTTCTCTCTTAATTATAGAAGTATCTATATTATATTAGTGGATACTTATAAGTATTGTTGATCTACCATTACATATAAATATATGCACTTGTTAGTTTTTTCGCTCTTGTTTATGACACTTATGTCAGTATATTCTAATTACATTAACTAGCCATTTCTTCTTCTTTTTTTTTAACTTTCTCTTTCTTTTGAATTTGTTAATAAATAATATCAACATAAATAATATATTCCTTTAAATAAGTAACTTAGAGAGTTTATGGTTCTAGTACTGCTTTTATAATTCTACATCTATTCTGAATTAATTTATTTTCTTTTTGATTTTGTCTAATATATTTAAGAGACTGGTATTTTTATACATGGCTATAGAAGTCATTCCGAAAAACGTGAAATTTTATATTGAGGTTTTTAACAGTATATTCTGAAAACAATGCGTTGTAATCAGTACATAATTCATTACATAATTATTATAATTTGGATACTGTTCATTTAGTTCAGCGTTTATAACACTACTTAGTAGTCAGTATAGTCATGTAGTTGTAGTGCGTTTTTCTTGTAAGTGCTGGAAATTGCAGCACGATGGAAACCAATGATTGTTACAAAGTTTCTTAATTGAAGATAATTTTTTCAAAAGATTTCGTATTTTTATCAGCTATTTTTATGTTAAAAGATTATATGCTGAGCAAATCTTTTAAGATAAATTTTCGGAATCATAATATATTAAGAAAATTCATCAGATGGAGAGAAGACTGTGAAGATAGCATCTCTAGTGACATAGAAAGATACTGTTTCAAAAAATTCAGAAAAAAAAACAAAAATCCTGAAGAATTTTCCAAAATATCACTTGTTTGCTACCGTCTTATTTATTTATTTTTCACCAAAATAACTTAAATATCTTACATGCAATTGAAATACCAAAGTACATTAATTAATTGAAGTAAAGATTTTATTTTTACAAATTGTACCACACCGAAAAAGCTTCAAATTCCTCCTCATAAACTGGAAGAACTATCGTAGTGGTCTGAATTGAAAGCAGTTATCCAACTACAAGATGAATGGCAAGATGTGTTTATTTATTTATTTGTATCTTTCCTCATTTTAATTTATTCTTATATTCTCAAGGACTAATCTTTTAAAACTGTAATATACTAAAATTTAGATTGTTAAATTGACAAGTGCCGAAATTGACATATTAATTTATTTTAAATTTTATTTATTTTCAAATAAACTGATAATTTCTTTTAATTAGCTGATGGCCTCACGGAAAGCTTAGTGGCTTCTTATGAAATGATAGAAGAAAAAATGAATGAGGGGACGGTGAATAGGACAGTAGCAGCAACGAATATGAATGAAACTAGCAGGTGAGTTTAACACTATTTAACACTATATAACACTATTTAAATCAAAATAGTCTCTTTTTATTTTCAAAGTTCAATTATTTTAATGGGAAATCAGTTTCAATTATGGAAAAAAAAAATATTTCAACAATGCGTACTGTATTTGTGTATAAGATTACCATACAATCACAATCTTTTTAGATTTACAATTTCTCTTAAGATATGTTAATATATTTGGCTAACAATATAGCCTTTTTAATTTCTGCTATTTTTCAAAATAGCATTCAAGATTGTTCACTTAACAGTTAAATCACCTTAACTCTGTCACTTAATAATGGATTTGGGGGCGTTAATATATTGTATTTAACCAATCATGTTATTTAATAATGATTAAATTGCATTAACATCAATATGAAATTCGCCGTTTTTTAAAAGCAGTAAGTAAAAATCAAAATTCTTGGAAAATTATAAATAAACGTCTTTTCAAAAGTTTCTGAAAGTTATGGAATTCAATCTGTAAGATAGGCATGTTTTGATTTGACGAAGTGGAACAATAATAACCAAAATTTTCAGATTGAAAATTAACTACTTTATTCTAATTTAAGATAAATATTTCTATTGATCTATTTACATTAAAGTCTATATCTACGGCTATAAACTTAATTTTTTCTCTACCGATTCTGAAGATTTTAAAAGCTTTTTCTGCTAATAATCAGATTACATACTATTTTTTGAAAATATATGTAGCCTATTTATCCTTTTTATGTTTTTTATGACCTAATTAAGATGTGCCATTCATTGACTACAACTTCAAAATATGTTTAAAATAAAGCTCGGGTTAAATTAAATATTTACTAAAGGATAGATTAGAATTCCAGGAAGTTTATACTTGCTATGAATAATTATAATGATGCTATTGCTTACGCATACATTATAAATGTAAATGTAAATTATGTAATAAAGTTATTTTTATGTAATAAAGTTTCAAAGTCCTTCTGAAATTTCTCCATAAACTCCCTGTTTCAGAAGTTATCTGAATTTATTTCTCATTTGCAATGAATTTAGCAACAGATACAAGATCAGAATAGAATAAGGGCTGGACTTTTATGTTTGCCAGAGTGTTATTAATGTGTTTGGAAGAAAATTAACAAGAAAGTAAATTATTATATATGAAATTATGTACATTCTTGACATAAAAAAAATGTGCCATTAAAATATTATTAAAAAGAAGGATTACAGAAATTAATGGGCACTAGTTTAAAAATATAAAATATGTTTCAGCAATTGTTATAAAATATCAATATATATATATTTTTTATTTTTGAAGCTACACCATCTAAACCGACTTAATGAATCAGAAATACAATCGGCACTTGTTTCTAATCTTCCAGGCTTAGAAAGTTATAACAATGAGCTTACTTAGAACCATTTTTAAAGTTTAATACTTACATCGATCTTTTGAATAATGTAAATGATAATTTCAAAATATTAATTTTCTTAAACATCTTTACTAGCGATATTTCGAAAATATTTGCTATTTTCTTATTCAGGTTAAGAAATAAAAAAAAAGAGAAGAACTTCTTGTGTTCCTTCTCTAAACATTTAAACAATATGAAATCAAACAATGATGACAAAAACATTATTATAAAACAGTAATCTATAGTAATAGTAAATGACATCAATTTTGATAGTGTTTAACTGTTAAAAGAACAATGATATAGTTGATGAACAATTCATTTATAAATAATTAGCAGTAACAGAAAAGCTTTGCGAAAATTTAAATAATGCTAATTTAGCATTATTTTAATTTTTAACAAAACTTTTTCTGTTACTGCTAATTATTTATAAATGAATTGTTCATCAACTATATCATTGTTCTTTTAACAGTTAAACACTATCAAAATTGATGTCATTTACTATTACTATAGATTACTGTTTTATAATAATGTTTTTGTCATCATTGTTTGATTTCATATTGTTTAAATGTTT
>JAFIDM010012231.1:152467242-152523521 GCA_023159025.1 Thereuonema tuberculata
TTTTCTGTTACTGCTAATTATTTATAAATGAATTGTTCATCAACTATATCATTGTTCTTTTAACAGTTAAACACTATCAAAATTGATGTCATTTACTATTACTATAGATTACTGTTTTATAATAATGTTTTTGTCATCATTGTTTGATTTCATATTGTTTAAATGTTTTAGAGAAGGAACACAAGAAGTTCTTCTCTTTTTTTTTATTTCTTAACCTGAAGAAGAAAATAGCAAATATTTTCGAAATATCGTTAATAAAGATGTTTAAGAAAATTAATATTTTGAAATTATCATTATTAAAGTTTATTTTCATTAGAATTCGTGCTCCAATTTGGATAAGAATGCTAGTTTTTAACACTTACTTTACTGCGCATTTTTTGGTGGAGAAACCAGTTTCTTTTAGATTCATGAGATTAAAGAAAAAGAAACCATTAGAACTGTCCAACATCTATTCAATATCTTCTTCATAAACAGATATACGTTGAAGCACAGAACATTAAAAAAATTAAAAAAAAAAAATCGGTTTTGTCGGACGATTATCTATCATATTAGAAAGTCGAAGATGTTGAGTTAGAAAGGCAAAAATGAATTTACTAATTTCTGTGTCCCAATAATATAATGATGAAGAATTTGAAAACTTTTTCTTTTAATAGATAGAAAATAATCTCTTTTTGTATTTGTATAACTTATAAATAAATGTGTTAAAACGTATTGTTAATTAAGGAAGAGAATGATTTAGAACCTTTTGTTTGGGAACAAAATGTCAAGACACTGTAATCCTGTGATTGTGGAAGATACATGATAAACAAGTAAATTTTTCGAATATTCCGTTGTTGATTCAGTGTCCCCAGGTAGGGAAATATAAGACGTTTCAATTCTTAACTTTAGTTACATGAAACGAATTCTATTTCTGTCCACAGCTGATCTTTGAACTGCCATACTTTTATTATTTAATTAGGTTTTGTAATTAGGTTGTAATAAGGACCTTTCGACAACCTCAAGACAACATTTCAAGGAATTTTAAAACAGGGGATCCCATGTGTTACTGAATTTATGGAAATTAATTTCTAAACCTTTACATTAAAAATATTTTTTTTTTTCTGTTAAGACTTGAGGTGGGTAATTCTGAGGACTAGAAGATATTTCGTTCAACGATTCTTTTTTGGCCCAAGAATGAGATAAACTTTTTTTTATCATATTTAATTCTGTTTGCTTTAATTATATACTATCTTTTATAAACTTTAAAACCCCCTCAATGCAAGGACATTTAAATTGAGATTAATTAATAGATAATTATTTAATATCAGAAACTGTCAGATTTGATTTTTGTAGCTCAAAAGTAATAAGGAGTTATGAAATTTATCAAAGAAAAAAGTAAAGAAAAAGAAATTTAAGCGAATCTTGTTAAGAAAAATAATAAAAGTTAAATTTGAAATATAGCTCTTAAAGTTATTGACTAAACTAAATAATTCAAAATCATGATTGTAAAGTATTCAAATTGCTTGAACAATTAATGGAAGAGTAAGTGACAGAAACGTACAAGGAAACAAAAAAAAAACATTTGAAATGAAGTTTTATGAAATAAGAGGTTCTTGAAATTGCTATATTTCGGCAATTGCTATATTTCGGAGAAATGGTAAAATTTTAGATGTTTTGAATGAAAAAAATCGAAATTATTATAATCTTTACTTTTTCATTTTTTGAAATTTCAGTAAGTTCTTTTACAAAAAGCCTTAATTTTAGGAAGCTCTACACACGGTAAGGAATATTATTTAGACAACGATTAGTAAGATCATCTAACATCTACAATTTTAAATATTATTGTAAGGAAAAATTTTAAGTTCTCCATTTAAACACTTGTCCGTTATTTAATCACAACAACAGTATTTTAAAAAATAGCTTACATTTTCTTTAATATTTTCAATTTAACAGGACCTAATGACTCTTGCAATCAGATATTCCTCTCAGAGATCTTCGTGAATATGTCATAAATATTTTATTTGAATTTAATTACAGCACATATTTTGTAATTATTTATATGAATATTTTTGTCGATGACTGAAGTTAAAATAATGGCAATCCTTCCATCTTTCGACATTTATTAGTAAAGAAATGCAACGTTAATGGGAAAAAAAAATAAAAACTGAAAACAAGATAGATTCTGAAGGTGAAACTAATGGAATCAGATCAAAGGTAAGAATAGTTTTCAATTCCATTGGTCGCCTCACTATTATTATCACTGATTCGCTTCCATATTGGACTATAGTTAAAATTGGAAGTTATGGCTAACATATCTAAGAATTTTGAATAATAAATAAATACTTCTATTAATATGGCTACTATATCACCACTATTAACGCTGGAAGTGACTACACTGAGTCTGTATTTTCTTTCAGTGGATCTCTGATATCATTTAAAGAGCTTGTAGAAATAGTAGTAGATATAGAAGAGTGGAAAACGGCATCTACAAGCTCTTGATATTAGCATTGTATTATTTTTTAAATATGTTTCGAAGATCTTTCTGAATTAGTCTATGTGCAGTAGTTTATTTATAAAGTGTTGTAATAATTTATTTATAATATTTTTTAATAGTTTTTTCAATATAAAATTTTATTTTTTATTTTTTATTTTTTCATTTCCATTTTTTTTACTCTTGAGAAAAGACGCGTAAGTGGGAAAGATGGGATTTGAAGTTCAAATACATGAAAAAATTCATTTTCTATTACGATATTTGGCAACTGACTTGCTTCTAAAGCAGACATTGCAAACCTAAAAAAGATCAAGACTGTGATGTATCTACAAGAAATGGTGACTTGTCCTTTATTTCATTTAAACTTAAACGATGACAATTGTTATTAAGTTTATATTTACATGATTTTGAGAACAGTCCATAGCAAAGTAAGTCCTTTATTAATGAGCTTACTTATTAAGAAAAGCTTATACAATCCTCTGTATCTTTTGCATTTATTCGAACAAAGATAATTTTTAAGAAATGTTAATTCGCTGACATTTCTTGAATCATTATTATTCTCTTTTCATAATATTCTAATCATTGATTGGTGTTTTCATTAAATATGTCCACTGTGATGTATCAATTTAAAATTTGCTGTAATTTCTTGTACAAATTCCAATAAAAATAAATTATATTCTCCAAAAAACAAAACAAAAAAAATTGTAGATTAAATACAGTGGATGCAATATATAAATTCAAATGCTATTTTGTGTTATGTTATAACACAATGTTTAATTATCTTATTTATGCTCAAAACAACAAAATGCCGTAATCTTTCTTAAAAGTCTATTGCTGGAACTTCTATCGGAGAATATTAGAAATCTTCAAGAAGTGAAATTAAAAACTTAGTAGAGTAGAAATAGAGTAGAAATATCACTGATCAACAACCTCACATTATTCAATCATTAAAATCTTCTGAAAAGAGGATATGGAAAAAGTAATTTACAGAATCAATGCTAATTTTGTAACGGAAATGTACTGATTGATATAGTATGTATTTTGTTGTGGATTGTTGGCAGAATCATATAGCATAAAGCTAATAATAGTTTGTCGTACGAAACAACATATCATCAAATATCATTCTTTTACATTATTATCTTGAATGCAAGTCTAAGAAGCAAATGATCGCAATTGTTTTTATGAAGAGGAAGAATAATATACTTCTACTAAAAGATACCACTCTAATATAGAAAAAGATAATAGAAAGGAAATGTTAAATTATCTTATTTATGATCAAAATAACAAAATGCCGTTATCTTTCTTTCAGTAGTAAGTTAATGTTAATTCTGTTACACCTTTTTTTCGCTTCTTAAAAATTGTTAGCATTTACAAATTTGGAAAGTGATTTCAACATCTGTTATGGCAACTGCAGTTCGATGAAAACAGAGTAAATCTCTTTACAAAATATTCAATTTTAAAAAAAAAAGAAAAAGCAAAACTCCATCAGAAGTCTTTTATCACATTACCTTTCGTGTAGGTTTTGATGTTAAATAATTGATGAAAAATGTCGCAATTATAAAATCAGAATTAGAAAATGTATGGATAACAGGATGATTAAAAATAGCATTTAGTAGGAACTCTTTATTGCACTTTATTATTTTTTTTAATAAAGTTCATTAACTGATGTAATTCCAGTGTAAAGTAATTAAGCTGTTTTGTTTGATTAATAATCTTATTAGTGTCCTAAATTCAGTGGCTTATTTCTTGCCTTGCAAACGGATCCAGTTGTTGGTTGTTTCTGCGTTCTTGCTACGATGACGCCGTAATAAAAACAGTGATTTTTGATAGCGATAATTAAAACACTGTAAGCTATATAAAACTCTATAAATAAGCCTTATAAGCTGTTTTTATTTCTATTTTATGGAATAAATTGTTAAATCTTTTAAATGGAAGTAACCTATTATTTTCGGTTTTAATGATAAAATCAATAGAGTATGATTGAGTCATCTCAGGTGATGTCGAAAGTTGAAATAAAATCTTAAAATCAATGATCAAGTAGAGAGAAACAATTGACATTTTATAATCCCAAACAAACGCAATGATTAAATTGAACGTAATTTTAAAAGTGGTAGATTACAAAAATTACTGTTACTTGTATTTTTAAGAAGTAACTGCCGCTTTGAGATTATCTTTGCTTTCTTTTCATTATAGGAATTCAGTAGAAAAACATCTTTAAAAAGAGATGAGATTTATTCTGTATTTCTTACACCCATTCTTGAAACTTTGTATTCAGTATGTTCCAACGTTAACTAGCTGAGTGTGTTTTAATATATAAGATTTTTTTTGAAAGGTTTGAAATGAAGGTTCTAATTATTGATGTATTAATTAGTTTTCCTTTTTTTTTAACGATTACCCATTATTCTAAATTAAGAAAATAAATTACAAAGCTTTATTGTTTTGGATGCAGGAAGGTAAAATGAAGTCATAAAGTGCACGAAAATAATCCATCACGAAATTTGTGCTTAGGAGATTAAAATATCAGAGAAGCATAATTTTATTTTAATCTGGCAACAGTCGGGGATTTTCTCGCGAATGAAATCTCTCGCCATTCCTTGTGGAGCAGATCTGCTGGTGGAGCAGAGACGCCATACTGTTGTAAAGCATCTCAACAATTGTATTACTTTCAAGTACTATTTTATAAAATTTAACAGATGTAAAAATCGTTTTATCTTTTTCACTTTTCCCACATCTGTAGGACTATTGCATTATATTGCAAGCTTAAGCGTGCCCAGAAATTTGGAATAGGGAGAAAGGTTGTAATGGCCCTCACCTTTCAACCAAAAAAATGTTATATTTATCAGATTGGGGGGGGGGGGGCAAAGGTTTACAATCAAACGAATGGCTATCCAAACAAAAATGAAAAATAATCAAAAATGCTGGCTATCTTCGTGTTCTCCAAAGGAACACCCAACAATGATTCCAGCTTTTGTTAATGTTAAGGATAAAAAGTAATAGTGATAATAAATATTTTAGTAAATATTTTACCTTCATTGTCCGTTGTTAGATACTTCATCAAATAAAAGACAAGCACTGAAATTTTAAGGATTTTGTCGAAGCAGAAGAAAAACCAAAACCAAAAATTGTTGTTTTACTAGAATCACAAAATTACTATTATGGTAGTACTAGGAACAGTTATTAATACCTAATTTTTATTTTTTTCAAACCGTTGGTGATAAGAATTACCAAAATTGCAAACATTAGGACATAACTTACTTAAGTAAAACCCTTAATTTAAAAATACAGAGGAAGACATTGTGCTTTTCCTTTATTTAATTTAAAAAGAAGAATGAAACACATCAAACATGAAGCTAAGAGCTTTTGCTAGTTCAGAAAGAGCAACTAATCATTCGTTGAAGATAATATTTCATCATAAGCGAGGAAAAAACGCAGTGTAAGAATAAAAAAAGGAAATAGACAATAATGCCACATGCAAGTATTTCTGCCAGTCATTTCCACAAATCAATGATGCTAATCTTGAAGGAGGACATATTTATTTGGCCAGATCCTGCGATTTGCTATTGATTAAAAATTTCCAAGAATAATGAATCGCAAAAAAAAAAATATGATTTCAATTCATAGTTGCAGTGAAAAATTAACTTTTGAGTCTCACTCTTCAAAAATAAAATATTAAACATATAAAAACCTTCAGCAAGGGTATCGTTCAAATTTGTTTTGATTTCTTTCTGTAATTTCCAAATATCAGAATATTATTATTATTATTACTGCTATTACTACTACTACGATTGTAAATATTATTTTTGATATTTTAGATATAAATTTTTGAATTTATTTTGTCCATTCATTAATTATTACCACTGTCTTTGAGGATATATTTGTCCTATATTAAAACTATATAGTTATAGTTTAGTTTGCAAAAAAATATATATATTTCTTTTGAAATATAGCTTAGAACGTATTTGCTAAATAATTTTAAATTTTAAAAAGATAAAATTTCTTTTACTTAGCAATAATCATTTCATTATTTATTTTCAAATAAAATGGAAAAAATATATGAAGTTCTTGAATCTGAATCTGCTAGCATATTCTAGATTTAAATTTATAAAAGTATCTGGAAATCTCTCATCTCAATATTCTATTTTTTTAAAATTGTGTTACAAATGTTTTTGTTATTTCCTAACAATTTGTTTTTCGTTTCAGTCGAGCTCATACGATAGTAACGATTACATTTATACAAAAGCACAAGAACGAATCAGGCCAAGAAATGGCAAAAACGGCAGCAATAAACTTAGTAGATTTAGCAGGAAGGTGAGTGTATGTTTAAATAGTTATATTGTATTGTTCTTGGCTACTATTTAATTTCCAAAACCAAAATGTGTATAGATTCACTTTTAATTTTATTTTTGCTTTATTAAATATAAAGAAAGATTTTCTATCTTTAAAGTTTATTTTATGATTTTCTTAAGTTTTAAAATGCTTAATTGGAAAAATCTTGAAAAATAGATTTCCTGTTAAACTCCTTTTAAGATCAGATCTTTTATTAATAAAAAGACGTACGTAATTTTGCAAAATTTATCATTTTTCCATAAAAATAAATTACAAAGTCCAATCTGCGTTTCTTTTAATAAGACCTCTTAAATATTCTTTTATAGACATAAATCAGAATAGTTGAGGTGTTAATTTTAATTTGCTTAATCATTCAATAATCATTTTTTATTTATAGTTTACTATTAACGGAAAAATTAAAAATGCTTACAAAAGGCCTACAGATATTTCAATGCAACATTACAAGTAAATTATCAGTTGCTGCTATTAATTCTGATTCTGTTCTATAAGAAATGAACATTAAAAAGAAAAGCAAATTTAACAATTAAAAATACTTATGCGATCATAAAGATTTTTTTTTTTTAATCCTGAATTTTGTTTCCTCTACAACATCAATATAACTATAACCATTTGAAGAAAAGAGGTCATTTAATAATTATGTATCAATAAATTATCAATTATATACCTTTGATCTATTGAGGAGACTATTGTGAGTTTGAATTTTAGTCGTAGTTTTTCAATAAGTCATAAAATTTTAAATAATATCCTATTAGAAAAAAATAAAATTTAAAAAAAATGATGATAATAATAAATTAGCACTACCAAAACCTACTTAATGAATCTAATGAAAATGGAAAAGAAAAACTAATGACTTCTTGGTTAGGAAACAAAAAAAAACTATATTTAATATTATTTAAAACTGAAAATCTTTGGAAACAGTGAAAAACTGGAAAGGGTGAAAAAAACCCACTGATAATATTTTATATTGAAGTCAGGAATTTTTTTTTTTTTTATTTCACAACAGTCTTAAAATAATTTCCAAAAATAACATGAAATTGAATTCAATAATATTGTTTGAAGATAATCCAGGGTTCATCCTGCTTTTCTCAACCATTTTTTTTCCTCTTTTAAGAATAATATTTACTAAAAAGAAATCGTTAACTCAGTTAGCTGGAGCTCACTGTTTGTAGAATTAAAACAATGAAATGAAATCTAAATATTTATTAAAAGAAATAAATTTACTTGCTTTAAATTAACACGGTCTTCGTGATTTTTCACGAGAAAACAGGGAAATTCGGGACTTTTTTCCTACAGGCATTTTTGGATTAAGTTTCTTGATTAAAAGAGGCAACAACAATATTTCAATTACAAATAAAAATATTGTCGATCAAGATTTATCTGTTACTTTTGCTTATTTGAAGTATTAATTTTAATAAAAATTATTCTTGCAGTTAATTGTACAAAAAAGTCACTGTAAAGACTTATTTTATTTAGGAAAACCAGAAAATATTCAGGAAAAGTGTAAATAAGAGTCTCTAAATTCAAATGTACAGATAAATTAAGTAATTTTGAAATTAATTTAAATTAATTTTTCACAATGAATGCAAGTAAAACTTCTTATTCGAATCTTATTTACAAATCTTGGGTTGTTGAATCCCGTGAAATAATATAGGAAGAATTTACCTTATTCTTAATTATTCCACAGGATTGAACAACCCTAGCTATTCAATGGTAACTAGTGCAAGAGCTTTGAGGACTGCGATTTTTAATGTAGTTCAATAAAATTAGAAAAAGTTGAAAACATATTTTAGGAAAAATGAAAGAAAATGAAAAAACAAAAACAAAAAAAATACAATAACGCTTCATTAATATATAACTCAAAAAATAATAAATAAATAAATAAAACAAAAAAAAGAAAAAAAAACAACAACAAAGGGGAGCATCAACAGGGTTCAATCCTCTATTGAAAGGGATTTCAGATGAAAACCTTGCATTCCAAGAGGAACTTTTTTTTTGTGTGTGATTTATAATTAAAACTGTTCTTCACTCAGTAGATATTACCTTTTTCTCCCTCTAGTGAACGTGTACAAAGTACTGGTGCCAAAGGAGAGAGATTGAAAGAAGGAGCTGCCATTAATCTGTCTCTGTCTTCACTCGGCAATTGCATCCATGCATTGGCCGAGCTCTCCTCAGGAAAAGGGGGGGTTAAAGGTAAAGCGATTTCTATTTGGATTATTTCATAAAGATTACAGCAAAGACTTAGGATTTTTCTTGTTGCTACTTACTTTTATAGTTTTTTTTGTTAGTTCTGTTTATATTGACGTCAATCTTTTTAATTAGTTTATTGCTCTGTAATAATAATGCAATACAAAAAATTGTAATTGATGGAGTAAGACCAGAATTCTCCAAGACTTTCAGAATTTTTTAAATATTTATAACTAACATACAGGATTTTATTTAAAAAAAAAAAAAAAGATTTAAAACAAATTTTAGTAAAAAGACTTATATAAAATATTATTCTTAAAAGGCGCATACAATAGTAAAGACAATTAATTATTTTATTTTTAGGTTTTATATAAATATCTTTCTTTTAAAATTCTTAATTTGAATGAAAAAAAAATCACTGTAATCATTTAAATTTTTCAGAAAATTCAAACCCGTGTAACGTGTTAAGTCCACGAATTGTTTGAGATTAATTTCCTATGCTATTGAACTAAGCTTTTTTTTGATTGTATAGTCATCAGAATTTGAAAACTCATTAAAAAAATTATAATTCTTTTTTTTTAATTGCTTGAAGTGGTTCATCCAGATTGAATCAAACGGCGAGATAGATACCATGAATAGATTATATCTATAAGAGGTTGTCTATTTTTTTTTAATTCGTCTTCCTGTGGAAATATAAAACTATGTAGGTTGTAATGTCAGACGGAAACGATGTCACACTTGAACATTAGGAAACTTCATAAAGAAGGCTACAATATAATTTCTATGATTAAAGAATGTAACCTAGAGCTAGTTATTAAGAAACTAATAATGGAAACAATTGAGACATACAATAATATTACAAAAAAAGAATAAAATAATAATCTTACATTTTGTTTGAGAAGGTATCATGGCTGTTGCATTTGTGATCTAAGATCTCTTCATGAAACTGTAGAATCATTTCTTGCCTAAAATTTTTTTTCCAATTTTCTTTCCAATTCATTCTTTGTATTGTTTTATTTTTTCAATAACAGCAGTGAATGCAATATCATTTCTTTCCTTTTGAGAATGAATGTCAAATGTTCACTCTTCTTATTGAATAAAGTGTTTCTCCCTTCAGTGGTGACAAATCACTCACACTTAAGACATTAAGAGAATGGTCTGTAATGCAATTCGCAATTCAGTAGCATATTAGTAACTTCATTGCTTTGTAATTGCATTTAATTGCAAGAGCGTGTTCCATACAGGCCTGAGGAGTTCAATATTTTTTTCCCTTCTATTGTATTTTACACATCTTGATCTTTAAACTATATTTGTTAGAATAAGTTATTTATTTTTAGCCGAAACTTGCTTCACTAAATTTTTACGTAAGATTGCTAAGGAGGGAACTCTTGGTCCATTTTTGGAAGCAGCAAAGGTCCATTGATGGTAATTTGTAGATATATAGATACAAACAAACAACTGAATCAACAATTTATCTTGATATAAATTAAAATACAGATAGATTATATTTCCTCTTATATGACAGGTATAACTGAAAGCTACAAAGTATGATCAAAACATGATTACATCTGTAATTTTATTTTGCCTAATTTTTATATTAGACAAAATAATATTTTAAAAAAATCTAAAAATGATATTGTGGTAGCAGCGTGCATTTCACTATCTTCCACTACGTTCAAACTACACTGGCAGCCTTCAAGATTGTTAAAATATCGAAACAACCAATGATACATTAAAATAGAGGCATTCCATCCATGGTGCTAGATCCATTTACAATAACCTTGATCCCTTGACTTGAATGTGAATCCTCTCCTTAGGCTAATATGTAATCTTTCTTATTAAATATTTTTAATATTTTTATTGCACTTTTTTCTTAAAAATAAATTTCACATTTTGATTTGAGATCAGCTTAATTAAACAGGTGGACTTTTATATAAGTTTGGAAAACTTTCGTCCCTGGTCTTTTCCATATATTTTAAGGTCAGTTGGAGTAGATTCAAAGTCATGGCTCTTACAGTCCTATTTTACTTTTTCTTTACAACCAGTGCCTTATCGAGACTCAGTTCTAACCAAACTTCTGATGAATGCATTAGGAGGCAACAGCAAAACTGTAATGGTAAGTCCTATTAATTAACTAAGTCCTATTCATTCTCTATTAATTTTTATATTTTTTGTCAACTCTACTGTTTTACAGTTAAGTATTCAGATAACATTTACCGTTGCAGTTATTTGTTTATAAGATAAAATGAAAAGTTTTCTAAACATTAAGAAAGTTTAAGTCAAGAAAAGAAGTCTTAACCAAGAAAAAAAATGTTTTGAAATTTTCAAGGTTTTCTATTTTTATTAATTTTTAACAGTTACTTGATAAAATCAAATTTTAAGTTTCGCAGACTAGCCTTAAATAAAAACTTCAAATTTTTCCTCTATTTGCAACGAACTGAAAAATTACCTTTTAATATTTTGTTTTTTTAAGTAAAAAAATGCAAATATCAAAATTCTTTTAAACTGTTTCGATGACAGAATTTGTTCAACCAAACTGTATATTAAATTAAATATTGGTAGGAAAAAAAAGGATTTTTTTTAAAATATCTATGAATTCTCTGTGAAATATACAAATAAAAGACAGTATTACTTATGTATTTTTTTCAGATTGCAGCAATTAGTCCAGCTGATATCAATTATGAAGAAACATTATCCACTCTGAGATATGGTAAGTTATTTTTTTTTATTTTTTTTTTTAATAAACTAATGTTAATTCTTTGGGATTTATAAATGTAACTTTCAATAGATTTTTAATAGATAAAAGCTCAGCAAGAGTGCTATGCTCGAAAAGTGATCTATTTCCATTGTCAGAAGCTGAAATGAAATCAATTACATGTAGTTTTCAGAAAATGAGAATCAATTCTTCTTATCTTCTTGACAGGCAATGCAATCATTGTTCAATATCTTTTTCCGCCTACTTTTTTATTTAAAATTATAAAGATTCATTCTGATAAATTTATTTCCTAGATTTCTACTTTTTAAAAAAACGAATAAAAAAACCAAAACGATACTAGTAACAGAGGCTCTTATTAGAATATGCCATTGTTGTCAAACATAAAATGGAAGTGAAACAGATTTCTATTCTGGGAAGTTAATTAACCTGAAATTAATTTTAGATGGATTACTACTTAATTCAAATAATAAAATTAGTATTTTAACTTGACTCGGCTTTTGGAAAACTGTAAGAAAAAATTCACAATTTTGGAGAAATTTCTGAATCATCTTAAGATTAACACTTTTAGATTTAAAAACAAAAACAGTTCCTATGACGTCAGAAATGAATCTTTTTTATTTTGTTATGTTTCCTTAAACTAAATAAATAAATAAATAAATAAAAGAAGAAGAAAAAGGAAAGGGAAATTCTGGACATTCCTTGTTTGTTTGTTTGTTTGTTTTAATTATTAATCCAGTTGCTGTATTTGACATCGTATTTAAAAATTTCAATTCAATTGAATTTATTATAATATTAATACTATAAAGCTGAGATTCTTAAATATTTCTATTTCTTTTCTTATGTTTGAATATTTCCAGTTAGTTTAGTTTGTTTGTTTTTGTTTTTCGTATTTAGTATTCTGGTATCTCACTCTGTAAGTGATAGTTTTCTATCACTATAGCTATCTATCTATCACTATAGCTGTAGTTTTCTATCTTACCTTTTTTATTTCTTGGTGTTGTGCTCATAACTTTATTATTGTTAATATTATTGGAATATTATTGGCATTCTTCTTATTATAGTTAAAGTAACAGATAACTCCTGATATCCAAGATTAAAAGAAACAGTAATAAATCGTTCAGATTACAAATCTCACTTCCATATAATCCTTAACTGATTCATAATTTGAAATGTTATGCAGTAAAGACAATAAAGTAATTTCAATATTTCTGAGCCTTTATATTGTCTCTTCTTCTGTTATTTCAGCCGATCGTGCCAAACAAATCAAGACTGTTGCTGTAATCAACGAAGATCCCACAGAGAAACTGATAAGGGATCTCAAATACGAAAACGAAAAATTAAAAAAGATGTTAGAAAGTGGTTCTTTGCCTGCTAATATAGAAGGAATGACAGCTGATGGTAAGATTTTATCAGTTTATTCCGTTTCACGTTGTAAAAGAAAAAGCGGTATTTTCTAAATCCTCGATTTGTGGTACAATGAATTCTACAAAACAATTCACTTGATTTACGGAATATAAATTACATTAAATTAAAATCCTAACGAAAATTTAGGGGAATCCGTATCTCACATAGTGAGTTCTTAAGACTATCTCTGGGTTCTTTTAGTAAAAACTTTCCTATCAGGATATTTACGTAATGAAACAGCGCTTGGTAAACAATTTGGTCTCACTCATTGTAGTTTAATAATAATTTAATGCGCAGATTAAATTTTTTATTCATTAAAAAAATTAATGGCATGGCTGCTGGCAAATGAATTTTCTCACTAATGATGAATTTTCTCATTAGTGAGTTTTTTATTGTTTGTTTTTGCTTTTGAGGCACCACTGCGATTCCGACGACTAAACAGTTATTGAATAAACTTCAGTAAAAAAGATAAAAATATTAATGATTTCATTAACATTAGAATTGCACAACTTTTTGAGAAACACAATTTTTCAAATAATGACTTACTTAAATCTTACAGGAATAACACAACGCAAATGAGGTTTAATCAGCATTTAACTTTTTTCTGAAACTCTTAATTTGATGTAAGGTAATCTTTGAAGGCACACACAAAATAAAACTATTTAAATTTGAATTTAGTACATGCATACTAATTCTAGAATTTCTTTTCCAAATCGTAAGTATTTTTAAAATCTTTGCTTTTAAGGAACTAAATAAAATGGAACAATTATTAAATTTCCATTCAAGAAAAACCTGTTGCTTCATTTTAAATTCCAAATTCAAATTCATTTTAGTTCAACTAATATTAAACCGTTTGTCTTAAAATGATGATGTTTTATAAAATGTTATTTTCAGAACGGAGGAAATATGAAGAGAATCTTCGAGCCGCCATGGAAGACAATAACAGACAAGTGGAAGAAATGAGAAAAACTTACGAAGAAAAACTAAGAAATATTAATGTTGTAAGTATCAGAATAAAAGTAAATTATTTTTCGGAATTCAATAGTTGAAACTGATGAGGAAATTCTGAATTAGAATAAAACTTTTTCGTCTTTAAACAAAAATGCAATTCTTCTGAATTTAGAGTTGAAATTCAAAACAGCTGAGCGAAGAATATTATGTTGTCGAACGCTCTTTGAAAAAAAAAATTGAAGTTATTTGCTTTTGAGAATTTAATATGTAACGGTATTTACAGTAAATCAGCGGAATAGACGAGTTTTAGGATAAACTAATCAACTAGATATTCTCTTTATTTGACAAAAACATAATATATATACGTAAGTTCACTATTTTACAAAGGCCACGATTGGCTGCTCAGCAATCACATGATTTACAGTGATTGGATAACTTGACTGAATTTAAAACTCAAAGAGATAACGTAACTGAATTTCAAACACATTTTCAAATTTAGAAGATAAATCAGTTTAGATCTTAACGGCTCAAAAAATTGGAATCGAAAATATTGAATGAAAGTTCTTAACTATTCAAAGACTCCAAAAAAAAATGAAGATAAAGATAAATATTGTATAGCATTATTAGAATGTAGTCTATATAAAATTAAACAATTATTTTCAGACAAAGAAAAGAAAAGAAATTGTTTCTGACTTCAAGAAAATTAATGAAATTTGAAAAGATGATACTAAAAATAAAAAATAAAAAATCAAATAAAAAAGATTATTATAGAATTTTATTGTCTTCTAAAAGAGGATGACGAAATAATGAATTCAATTAATTTCTTATTAGTTTTTGTAGAAGATTCTAGACAATCTTGTTTGAAAATGATAAACAATAATAAATAATGAGAAATAATGATACTAATTGTAAAGAACAGCTGGAAATGAGATCAAATCACTCGTTTAACAAAATATCATTTCTTAACAAATAAGACGAAAGAGCCGCTCAATCAAATATTTCTACAGAAGAAGGCTTTGAATAGCATTGACTGTAAAACATTATTTTAGAATGAAGAATATTTAAATAACACTGATGTTAATAAAGTGAGCGTATGGTGAGAAATACTTTTTATTTTATCTACATAGGGTGGAAAATAAGGAGAGATTGATTTAAAGAAAGATAGAAGCACAAATCTCGTACAGCAAACAAATGAAAAGATACTAAATTTAACCGAAGTGAGTTAATGAAATCTTTGATTTAAATGAAACATATGATATAAAATGGTTAGCGTCTGGAAAATTATAGAAGAAGGGATTTCCAGGGAAAGAGAGACAAAAAATTAAAATTTCTCCAAAACAAATGAAACAAAAAAATATAGACTAAAAGATATTTGATAAACTTTAATTAATCTTTATCAAACCAAAATATTGTCATGACCAGTAACACCAACCTTAATTGTTTAAAGCAAATGCTTGGTTCATTTAATGAAGTGAGAACTTTTAACATTCCCAATATCGTAGAAAAAAGTACAAAAGTAAAAACATAGTGTTTTTCAGTGATATTTTAAAGTACAGGGTAAAACTCTTATGATTTATTCCAATCCTAAATTTTCGCAACATTCCTTCTAAGAAGGTTGACATTCTTGGATGAACAGAGATACTCTAATACTTTTATGCCTCTGTTTTTTCCTCCATTTTTTTTTTTAATTGAATGGTAGTAATATATCTTAATATATCTTAATAGACAATGTCGAAGCAATTGTCAAATCAGAATCCTTAATAATAATCCAGACTCTGAGATCAGGAAACTTTATCATGTAGGTAGTTGTCATCGATGGATATGTTTGGAATTTGTATCTCCATATCCTCTGGATATACATTTACAAATTTCCATTTAAGCTTCAAAATCATTTTTCGTTGGCTATTATATTATTTTCGCTAAATTTTCCCTGAAAACAAAGGAATAATACATAAGTTAGCTGCTCTTTGTGTGAATCTGTTCTTTTTTTGAGACACTACATGAATGAAACCTTGAAATTTACAATAAGGGCAACTCTTGGATGAAGAATAAATGAAAATGGAAAAGAAAGGAGTGGAAAGAAGTAGAAGGTTAATTTCTTTTATGAAATAAAAATTAATAAATAAAGAATACATGAGAAAAATTAGAAATTTAAGACACGTTACTGCTGTCTTTGTATTTCTGTCTAGAAAAAGAAAGTCTGGGCCTTTACAGACAAGAACTGAGAAAGGATTGTAAGGAAATGATATTGATGGAAACAAGATGTTTTACCTTCCTAACAAATTGCTACAAATGAAAAAGAAAGCAAGAAAAGGGAGGAAAAAAATGAGGAAGAACAAAAATATGATGAACATATTAAATAAAAAAAAATAACAGCAAAGAAAAATAATAATTTTAATATATTGTCAATACATTAAAAAAGAAATGATTGAAAGAATTCTTTTCAGACACGATCGTCGTCATTAGACTGATGGATTAAGACACTGGAAATGTTACTGCTGAATAAAACAAAGAAATTAAATATTTTAAACTTAATTGCATTGGAACGATAATCTTTCTATTTACTGAACAAAAATTTTATATTTTTAACAAGATAACAATGACAGTTTCTTCCTCATTATTTGCAAAGTTGTTTTTTATTATTAACTTAGTAATGGAAATCTGAGTATTAAACCGTATTACTAATAATTTCGAAAATAAATATTTAGAATTTTGTTGTAGAAAATCATTTAACGAATTCAAGAAACGAGTAATTTTTTTTAATTTATCTACTTTCTTAAAAGAATTGTTTTATAAGTTAATAAATAATCTAAGAATAAAACTAATTTAAAGTTGAATTTAGGGCTTTTGCGATTTAGAGGAGACCTTTTCTTTTGTTTTAATTGGTAGCTCGTTCAAAATATATCTATTTTTACTCTCTTCTTCTCTTTTTAAGGATTCTTCACTAGCTCTAATGGAGGCAGATAAAAAAATCAAACCTCATCTCTACAATCTAAATAACGATCCTCTACTGACCGGCAAAATCGTTCACTTTATCGGAAAAGGCGCCAATTCTGTGGGCAACAGGAAAGGATCGAAATCAGCAATTGTTCTTATAGGTCCCAGGTAAGTCAATATTTGAGAAATCAGTCTCGGTTTCATAATTCTGTTGTGTTTAAGCCGAAACGTTTCAGTGAATTGCATTTCGGGCTTAAAAAGTGAACATACAATTCGTGGGTGTAAGGGCAAAAAGGGATAAGTCACGATTTTGGTAAAATGGAGTTTAAGTCAACAACATGCTGCGGAATTCAAATATGTAGACTGTGGCAAAGGGATGAAGTCATGTAAAGTTCACAAACAACACAATAAAGTATGCATGTTAAGAAACTGGAAGAAGCCACTAGTTTCTGGAACATTCTTTTGACCATTTTTTTCATCTATAAACTTTGATGATTTTTGTTCATTCTTAAACGCACAATCCCATTCATCTCTAAAAGCAATCGATTTTTTATTAAATCTAAATGTTGACTTAATTTAAAAGCACAATTAATACATTAACCGAACAGGTTTTAGGATTCTAATTTTATTACAACTAAGTTATACAATCCTCTAAGTTTAAAAGATATACGAATATAGCTTTGTCTTCAAATTTAGAAGTTAACTGTCATTGTCATTTCCTTGAGTGTAAAGTTATTGAAGTTAACTACACTGCCAATGCCCTTAATACTAGGCAAATAATCAAGAGTGAATGCAATTAAAAAAAAGAAAAAAAGAAATGGACTTGTCATTGAATAATAATAGCTAAAAAAAAGTATTGCTATTCATCTCATCAATGGGAGAGCCATATAATCAGTGGCTTTTTATTGCTTTAAAAATCATGTCATCCTTACTTTTCTATTTCTTAACAAAATTCAAGCCTTTTGCAGACCGATAAGGGTGCATACACAACAATCTTCATTTCGTTTCAATTTGCCAGCACGAAATTTAAAAAAAAAAAAATCGGCCTTAAGAAAATTCAATCCAAATAATTTATTTTATAAATTTTAATTTACAGTAAAGGAAACTATTGAAACGGTAATCGTTAGATATGACGAAATTCCAAGATTTCAAAAATGTATGAGATCATAATAAAAAGAACTTCAATTCTAGTTTCTTATAAGTTCAAATTGAAGCCTAGAGAATTATTATTTTCGTATATCCTTTCTTACTTTGTGTTTAGAAAGAAAACATTTTAAAAACATTTAAATTTTTTAAGAAAGTATTTTAATTTTTACGTCGCGTCGTTTAGCCATTGAAAACTGGCTCTAAATTCTTTTCTATTTGAACCGTCAATTTCTTATGTAATCACTGCTTTACACTTAAAAATAATAATAAACTAATACCTTCTAAGATTTATTTATTTATTTATTTATTTATTATGAATTTTGTAGTTTTTGACAATGCTTTCATTAATGAAATAAAGAAAAATATCTATAGAGAAGAAGAAGATAAGAAAATTGCGTATTTACGTCTTATATAATGAGGTTGTAATAGAATTTCACTTAAAATTGCAGCCATGAAACTTTTCTATCAGTATGAAATACATGAATTTTATTTATTATACTCTCAAAGAAAAATTATAAAATCGCAATTTGTGCAAGTAATATTTTTTTTGTAATATATTTTTTTTAACAATATAACTTATTCAGGAATGGTAAAAAGAACTGAATTAACGCAGTATATTTTTATGCAATATATGAACTAACTTATATCGCAGTATGTGTCTCAATAAAGAACTAAGCTGAATGGATTGGAATAAACGAATTACTGTTTTGTTTTATTTTCAGTATACAAGAACAGCATGCGATTATTACTTACCATAGTAATGAGGAGATGTACCTGGAACAGGCTGTGCCAGATGCCAGGATCATCCACAATGGCGACCAGGTCACTCGCAAGATTGCTCTGCATCATAATGACAGGTTCTCTCTTTTTATACTTTCACTTGGAACATGTTTGAAGTTGTTTTATGTGTTTCCTTTTTTATATTTTCATTTAATATCATAATTGATTTATTTTTTATTTTATTAATTGAATCATTGAAATACATCTTGTAAAATGATAAACTTATCCAATAAAAGATTTGGAAATGGTAGGGGAGAAATATAAGAGAAATCTTATGATTAAGAAACAATAAAGATTTTTTTTTTAAATCTTCTTTGGAAGAAATCAATCCAAATGCTTTATTTTATAAAGTATAATATCCAATAAAGAAAACTATTTAAACAGTAAGATTTCCAAGATTCTAAAAAAAGTTCATATCAAAGAAATGGTTTTCACAAAAATTGATATCGACAGTGAAAAGATTTCAAACTATTATGAAACTAAAACTGAAAATGGTTTGTTAAGTATTATCTAATGATTCTTGAAGATTTTTTCGTGAAGAAATTTCTCTTATAACAAAGTATTTTTGTTAATTTTAAGTAAGTCCAAAAAGTCACTGTTTTATGAGCCGGTTCTTACAAAATTATTTGTAAATGAAAAAATGATTCACAATATTAAGATTATCAAAGAAGAAGAAATATGATTTAACAAAATTAAATGCAGGAGTCATTTACCTACAAAAAAATAGAATAAATAAATAACTGATCGAAGTGAGACAATGATATTCTAAAAATAATACAATTGGATAAATAGCTCTACTTAGATAAATGTTGGTGCCAATCAAGTCCATTTCTAGTGATGTCATATAGACTGATTTTAGAAATTATTCAATATTTGTTCTTATTTAAGAATTACTCCCCAACGTTTGAAATTTAGTAATTTTATTTTATCTTAGCTCAGGCTATCAATTCAGTTTGTGGCTGAGAGAAATTTCCAATTTCATTTTCAAACTAACTAACGAACTCGACTTAATTAGATAAAATAAAAATCATTATTAATTCCTATTACTTCGAAAAAGCAGTCTTGTTTGAAATGTTCTCTCTCTGTTAAAACTGTGTGATAATGTGAGAAACATTTTTTTTTTTTTGTTTTTTTAAGTGAAAGCGTGAATGTAAACAAAAAGGTTGAATTGTATAAAAATTAGCTAATTTTTTTAATTATTATTTTGCTTCCTGTTTAATACAACCCTTTCCCTGGAGTTCAATACATGGCAGTTGCTTATGCAGATATAGATATCTCAATACTGGTAAAAATGATATCGATGATATCATATGAGTACCTAGGGGAGGGAAATACATGAATCTTATGACTTAATTTGATTATCAAGTCAACTTTATTTAGCAAGAAAATTATTTATTTTATTTATACGTTTGGTAAGAATTTTTTTCAGAAATTTATCAAGTGTAAAAGTTTTCATAGACTTTTAAAAATGTATTTCCTTTATGGGAGGACCGAAATTATATTTTGAATTGTATAAATGATAGAAAGATATATTAGCAAGAGATAGTCATCAGATCGCATGTAAAGAGAATTCTATTTTACGGCTCAGGAAGAAGAAACTAGAAATAAAGATGATTTAAACACATTTAGGTTGTATTCATCTGGAAGAGAAAAGTAAAAAATAAAATAGCCAAGAAAGCAAACATTATTATACAAGGAGGAAATGTTAATATCAAACTTGTAGAAGCAGGGACTTTAAATCACGTATAATTTTGACGTAGCATAATTTAGAATAAATAAGAAATCCATGATTATCATCCTCATTCTACTTAGAACTTCACTATAGAAGAATATTATACCACGACCTGAAGCCAAAATATATCTAAGAAGGAAATGTTAAAAGTAAAGATTTTACTACTTTTTATGAGTTTTTTTTTTTTATCAATACTGCAAATGTAAAATGGATTAAGTTTTCAGAAGTAATCAGCTGAGAAAAAAACCTGTTTTATATTCCAATATTGTATATTTACAAATTTAAATAAATTTATAATTTCCGAAAAAATATCCAATAAATATCTGGATGTGTATCCACTTTTCGTCTTAATACGATGATGTATTTAAATGAAATAAGAATTACATTAATTTCTTTCTAAAAACTTTGCCATTTCTTATGAGTTCTAAAATACTGCCACAGTTGTAGCATCACTTCTAAAGAATAAGAAACGATTATGAATTAAGTTCAATTCAATCAATGAAAATAAGAATAACAAATTGTGAATTTTAATTCAAAGTACATGTAAGGCACTTCGATCCTTAATGAAAAGATAGATGGAAAACGAAGATTCTGCTTGAAATCCATTTTGTTTGATAATCAGCAAATTGTTTTCAAAATCCCCTTTTAAAAAAAGTTTGTTTCGAACTTTTTTTCCACAGTAGTGCGGTACAAAATTTCGTTCTTTTTTGTGATATTTTGGCTGAAATTTACAGAACATAAATAGCTTCGATGTAAAATTAAATTTGTAATAACTTTTACAAGACAGTAAGATATGTTGTATGTAATCAAAACTATAGGCCTATATACAGTTATGAACATATAGGCTATAAATTTAGTCTATAAACATATATGTTACAATGTCTGTATATTAAAAAGAAAATCTTAAAACGAATAAATCTTTACAAAATATATGTTAAGAAATTTTCATTAATTATCAAAAAATTTGTTTTCCTCAATTGTCACCGGTTTAGAAAATAAAAGAAAGATGAAAAAAATATTACGCAATAATCATACGTATTTTTATTCTCACTTCATCTTCCGAATTCGTAGTTATTTTAAAAATGCTTCTATTTTCAGGTTTCGATAAAATGTGCTAAGCATGTGTTAAATTTTCCCCGCATTTGGCAAACAATTATAAAATTAAATCTATCAAGTTTAAAATAAAAATATTTAAATTATATTGATTTTTAATATTAATATAAAATCAGAAATCAGATGTTCTGAAGATTAAGAATATAATGTTTTGAATTTTTTATTGTATGTGTGGATTTTACTATATTAATCTCACTTCATTTAGTATTCACAAAAGTTGAAATTTTAAAAGATTTTGAAATAGATTTATTTATGAGATGAGATTATTTATGGAGATGATAAATCAACTGAAACAAAGAATGTCTTTATTTAATCTTCTAAAAATACAAATTATCTGTTAGAATCTTTTAAGAAGAAGAATTTCTCTTTTTGAATTGCTCTATCCATTTATAATAACTGAAATGTTCTGATTCTTAGGATCATGTTTGGTCCCACGCAGTTGTACGTTCTTTGCATCCCCAAGGAGAAGAACGCGGCCACGACGCCCTATCCGGACATCACCTACGACTTCGCCGTCGAAGAGATAGCGGCCAAGGCAGGCCTTAATGTCGGCGGACCGGAGGACCAAGGTGAGCGACCTCTATTCAGTAGCTGAACATTACTGGTTCCAATACAAAAAATTTATCAGGAACCCCTTTTCAATGGAGTAAAAAAATGCTCAAGATTTATTGGCATCGATTCTATGAAATGCCAATCCTCAATAAATAACAGTATGAATTAAAATCGTCATTCTTGTACCAAAGCACTGGAACATAGATTTGATAATTTTTTAAACAACTTAAAATAATTTATTTTATTTTAAAAGACAGCTTCTAAAACTGGCAGTTTGTTTTTGGAAGCACTATAATATAAATACAGTGTCTAACTAATAATAATTTACAAGTAAGATCAAATAAATAAAAGTAAGAAGGCCTAGCTTTGATCTTCCTTAGCTGGAAAAGAGTTATCGTATATTTTGAAAGCAGAGCTACAGATCTTTGTTATTTTTATTTATTTATATACTTATTGAAGGAAGAGTAGAAAGTCATTCTACCATTGTTTTTTTTATTAATTTCAAAAAGATAAAATAAAAACTCTAGATTTTTCATAGGTTTATATTTTTATAAGTTTAAAAATATTATTTAATTACAAATCTTTAGATTATATTTTTAAAAGTAAGTATTTCTTGAAAATAATATTTACTTGTAGAATTAGTAGATGTTTATATTTTATATTAGATTTTCTGCTTCTTTTTTCACAGACGTCTTTTGACGTTAAATTAAAAATTAAATTGTAAAATTTGAAACTGAAATCTAATTGAGTAATTTAATATCATGAATTTCATTAAATATAATTTCCTATTTTATTCCTTGAAAGATGAAAACTCAAAATTAGTTTTCAACTATCAAAAACAAAAATACAGATATCTATGTCTAGATGAAGGAATCGTAAACATAAGGATTTCAGGCAAATAAAAGAAACATGTACTACACTGTAGAGTAATTCTGAATTGTCTTATTTCTACGTTCTTAGATCATTACAATCTAGTAAAAAGTTGATTAAGAAGCTGCTTTGAAACCTTTTCTTAATCGAGGCTATTTTCTTTTTATCTTGAAAATATTTTTCTCGCTATTTTTGGGATAAGATATTTGTTGACATTCATAGATTCTATTTAAAATTATATCTCAGAAATTATTTCACATTATCTTCAAATTCTATTTCTTTTGCTTAAATCTTAATTGGGGAGATTAGATCAAGAATTCATATAATGATAACTCATAGGAATATTGCAATTAGAAATAGTGTTTTTTGTTTGAATTTGATTATTAAACTATATATATATTACAGTTAAAAGACTTAATGTAATTTAATTTAATTTAAAAATAAAATGTAGTTTTTCTTAATATTGTCTTTACTATGGTTGAAAGCTTTATCACTTATCATTCTAGAAATGTCTAAACGTATCTCTGTATTGGAATACAAAGACTCAGCTTTTTCTAAGACTTATCTGTTTGTAGAGGAATAAGAGCCATTTTAAAACATGTAAATAGTAAAACTCAGAGGACTCCTTGTTAATAATGGAGAATACAAATTGAAATTATTAAAATAAGTTAAAATATAAACGATAAATGCTTGAAAGTTTTTTATTTAATCCAAGATTCTCCATTCAATCAAAAAGAAATGCTTCAATCAATTCGTTAAATTAATACAAGGAAAGCAATGATTAAGCATTGGTACATTACATACATACATCTCTTCAGCGGAAATTCAAAATTCTTTTTTCCCGTAGCTTTTCTCCGTCTGAATTATTATAACAAATACTTTCTTTATTTAATTTTATGGCGCATCCTGAGACCTACAAAAATAAATTATAGCAAGAACATAAGAAATGTTAAATTTATTTTCAATGTCCCTTGAAAATTTAATCATCTTCATAAATCATTTTAATCTCGGCTTTCAAAAATGTCAGTTATTTTAAAAGAATTAGAAGATTTAGGAACAAAACAATGACACTAGTTCTTTCTATTTGCTTTTCATCATTTGATTGAATTGTTCATTTTTCTCATTAATTGCTATTATTTTCCTTAAAAGCCCTGATTTCAGTAAAAGCAATGAACAATTTTTTAGTTTCTACAGTTTTACGAGATTTTACTGGACTAAAAACTCTTTTTAAGCAATTGAAAAAGAATAAGAAAAGAAAACTTCTTGGATTATTCTGTACATTTTAAAATTGGTCATAATTCTATTAGTCTCTTTCGTACTATTCGTGCTCCATTTTTGTGCATTTAAAAAGTAAGTTTCTTTTTTGGCATGACTTTATTGATTTTATTCAGCTGTAGTTCATTGATACTCCTTTTCTTTAATAAATGCGAATGAGTCACTCAACTTGCAACAGTTTAATAAATTAGTTCACTTAAGAAACTCTTCTCAAAAAACCTCATAAACCTTCTACGAAGCATCTTCCTGTGTCTTTACGTGAGTTTAGCTTTAAAGCAGTGATGATCTCACTTAATCGTAACTATATTATGTTGGTTAGTATTAAAGGAAATGTAGTCAAGAATTTCTCAATATCTAAGTACTTTTCATCAAATTAGAAGATATTGAAGATATAAAGATCCTAAATATCAACAATTTTTGAAGAAACACTTCAAATAATTGAGGGCACTTAGTGCTGTCTGTAGTTCGATCAATTGAAATCCATTTTAGGAAATCTTTATACAAACCAAACTAAGTAAAATTAAAAAAAAAACAACATTTACTGCTCTTTCAAATGCTGAAGAATGGAATTCGAGTTCTAAATCTAAACTGCTAGCAACATTAGTTAACTTGTAATCTACAAAACATTCCGAGTCAAACTAGTTCATTTAGATTCCAATCCATCCACTCAATTGAATTTCCAGAAATGTACTAATATGTCCTTGTCAAGGTTTACCCAAATAGAACTATTAGTTGCGAGCAGGACCAAAATTCTTCAACATCTATTTTTAAAAAATCAAATATTTTATAACTTGTCATGTTTCGTTCTGATTTTCATATCATATAAATTTAAACAACACAATAAATTTATATGAATTTATGATAATAAACATTATTGTTTGAAAATAGAATTAATTTTAATTTTACAATTAATGCTTTATTAACGACATGTAGCGGAAGACTTAAAAATTTACAAATAAAGAATTTTAAATTTAATTAGAATTAGAATTTATAATTATAAAAATGTAAATTCAGTTAATCTTCCTATGATACACAAATTAATCTTCTTAAGATAATACAAACTGCAAATTTTTACAGTAAAATCAGTTAATAGCAGCTTAGAATTGACTTGGAGACTTTACTCTCATCTAATTTCCATCAGGATCTTCTAAAACCATTCTAATAAAAATAATGTAAGGAAAAAATTCTTGACGTGTTAATGCAGCTTCAAGACAAGTCCTTAAGTGTCCCCTCCCCATTTTAAGAGTTCAAAACTTAATCCCCGCCTACATAAACCTCAACTGATCCAGAAAAGCATAAGGAAAAAAAAAAACGTAAAATATACTATGAATTAACAAGCAGTAATAACATCGACATTGCAATTAGTTACAATAAAATCAGACTTAGCTTAAAACACATAGTTAACATATAGCTGCATATAGTAGGTAATAATGCAATAACAGGATTGTTGAAATAATCATACAAAAATTAGTTTAATTTTAGTTATATTGTTAGAAACATTCCTAGAAGCTGATCAGTAGGCTACTAGTTTTCAGTTTAAAAATAAGCACAACAGTTTGAAAAAAAAAACTGTTTTTATAAATGATTTCCTTAAGAAACTCTATCTTCGAATAGAAATCAAAGCAGACTGTTGACCAGTGACTTAAGCTAGAAAATTACACAAGCTGATCGTCTGTTTAAAAAACTTAGAAAAATGACCTTTTTTGCTTTCAAGTCTGTTTTGATAAAATCAGCACCGGACCTTTTACATCAGACAACTGGGTTTCGTTTCAACCATATGGCAATAATTTTTAGCTAGGTCATTGTTGATGTTTGGATTATTTCTTATTTTACATTTCAATCGCATATGTGAATTCTTTTTTTCGATTTTTTCCCGACAAACAAAGATCTAACAATTTTTCCTTTGGAAATGTGTTAAACATTTTGCACAATATGGTTTATTCTAATTCCTTTCAAAAATTAATTTCTGTTTTACTAACCACCATATTATTTATTTTATTATTATATTTTTAGCCCATTCTTTTAGATTTAAAGTGATCCACAAATACAACACGAAAGGTCAAGTGTTACTGTATACATGAATATGTCACTTAATGCAACAAAAAAAACAACAGATCGCTAATTTTTTGATGGTTGATTTCGAACTTTTCCTATGTACTGTATTACGGAGGGCATGTTGTAGACCAGATAGTCTTAAGCATTATTGTATCATAGTAATGAAGCAGGATGTAAATCATATACGCAAAGCATTGCACGAAACATGTTAGATTTTAAATTTAATTTGTTCATTAATTAATCCGTGACATTTTAGTGTTAATAAGAAAAAAATTAGAATTGAGATATTTTGACATTAAGAAATCTTCCTAACTCTACATATTTTAGTATCTTAACTGTAGATAGATGGACTATAAGTTCCTCTATTTTATATATTGCTTTTACGCACAAGGTAATATGTATTTAGCTGTAAGAAAATATCATTAGGAACCTTTGTTTTGTTAGTTTAGAAAATTAAAATGTTTCACTTAAATTATGATTAATGTTATATTGTAAAGAGAAGTTTACTCTACATCCAATAACATTAAGGAAAGTTCTTCAATGGTTGCAGAACATGTTTAAAAACGCTTGTTTTTTTGTAATATGACTTTTAGTTTCTAATTGAACCTGCCAACTTTTATCGTACAAAAAAACAAAAACATTTTTAATAAGTTTCATGTTTTTTATTTACTTATTAAATTAAAAGAAATCTTACGGCAATTCAATTAAAAAAATTAGAAAGCTTTTGAAATGTATAAAATGTTAAAACTGTTTTTGAATATCCAAAAATGATTTTTTTGAAGCCTAAAAAGAAATTAGGACAAAATGTCTTACATTTAGGTTGTTTTCAGATCTGTAGTGAAGATACAATGATAAACAAATTTAATTTCATTTTAATTTAATTGATTGACTGGACTAAAAATTATATGAAAACAAAAAAGCAAATAAAACAAAAACCAAGTATTTTTTAAGGATGTTCCCGAACTACTGAATAACATTATTATAATTTAAGTGAAATATTTAGTTTTCTAAATTCATAGAACAAAGGTCACTAATGATGTTTTCTTACAGGTAGATACACATTATCCTGTTCATAAAACAGATGTATAAACTAAAGGAACCACCTATCTGTCAGTTAAGAAAATTAAAATAAGTTATATAGAATTACGAAGATTTCTTAAAGGTATTTTCAAAGTATCTCATAGCTAAAGTTTTATTATTAATACTAAAACGACAGGTATTTTATGAATAAAGTATATTTAAAATCTAATATTTTCGTGCAATGTTTTTTGTATATATGCGTGAAGACAACTTTCCTAAAAAGATTAAAGAATCTTCAGAATGGCTTAGCGAAAATTGTTGCATGTCGTAAGCTAATTTTAATGTTGTCTATAAATCAAATTTCAATTATTGTCCATTAGCGGACTTGATTTCTTTTATGATATTATTGGATACCTGATTTACGTTTAATGACATTTCCATTTGAAGGAGTCACAATGAAGAACGAAAATAATATATAATTTCATTAAAATGTCACTGTCATAATGTTTATTGTAAAGGATTTAATTCAAGAAAACCTAAAAAAAAAAAAAAACACATTAAAATTTAGCAATTCTTTTTATTCTTTCTAACTTAATTTTATAGAAGGATAAAATTTAAATATTACATCTACCAAGCCCTGCAGTCTAAACATAATTTAATCTTTTAACTAATCTAAGCGAATCGTGTTGCTTAGTCGGTTAGTTAATTAGTTACTATTGACACAGGACTTAAAACTTGAAATAAAAAATAATACAGCAACATGTTTTAAGTTAATAGTACTGCAGAATAGATATGTTTATCAATGTGTTATGCATGTCAAATGATTTAGAACTTCTAAATTTATATCAGCCATATTTTGTAGTTAGGCTATCGTAAGCAGATTCAATTACCTTAAATCTTATTATAACTCAACAATAAAATTGCAACATTATGACAAAGATATTTTAGAACTTGAATAACACTTTAAATAAATAGTCTCTATTCATTACACGATTACATTCAGAAAAATACTTAAAACTTTTCCTTAACTTAATATTGTCTCAGTTCTTCCAATTCTTTTCATCTCTTAATTACTTTAATTAAAAACAAAATAACTTTTCAATTACCTGTACTCAAAATCAAAAATTACTAATTTATCCTCCAAATTCTATTCAACGTTATTAAATTATTTAGATCTTTCTGGAATTTAGAAATGTCAGATTTAAGAAATAACGCCGTCGTCTCCATATCTTTATTTTGCAGTTTCAGTTTTTTCAGATAACACATTAAGTTTCCATGGTCGGCAACAGTTCTTAGATGGAAGTAGCCTATTTTTCTGAGAAGTCTAAACTTATGCCATTTCTTCATTCTTTTAATCGTTGATTTGTTAAATTAAACGTTTATCATTGCTACATATCATTTTTTAAGCTATTTGCTAAGTAGCTTCTGTACTGTCTATTTTCTGTCTTTATGTTATTCTTGTTAAATAAAAAAAAGTAAGGAGTTTATTGAAGTATTAGTAGGTTTCGAAGAACCTAACACACCTTTCTCTTGAACAAACAAGACTGTTTAAACATCAAATCCATTAACTGGAAGGAATTATTAATGTTCAGTTTGAAGATAGCAGTCTTTGAAACTAGTCTTCGATGGAATTTTTAGGCTACAATTTTTCTTTTAACTATTCCTTCCACACAAATAGATAAATAAAAAAATTAAAAACCTTAGAATTCAAAAGAGAGCAATTTATTTTGTAGTACAAATTTTTTGGACTGTTTGGCAAGAAACCCAAGTACGGAGATCATATTTTCTAAGTCAAAGTTGATTCCGAAATTTGAAGAATTTATTTTATGAGCAAATCTATCAATTGAAATAAATTAACCGATTTCAGTTTTCTTCAAAATAAATTTGCTATAGTAAAACAGTAAATGTACAATATATAATTCGTAAAAATTCAATAAAATAACAATTGACAAAAATATTAAGTAAGCCTTATACTAAAAAAAAAGATTAAGATACAATGTACAGTGTATAGATGTGCTGCAACCATAGTATATAGATGAAATCTTTAATAGAAATGAGAATGATTTCTAGTGTATAAATATAGTGTTTAGGTTGTTTATTGGTTAATTCCAATATTATTTTTTCATCTAAGAATTATTCTTTTATTGAACATATTCAAATTAAAATTAGGTTTTTACATTTCCTCAAAATGTTATTTTAATCAAAATAAATAAAAAAATCATTAATAACCTTGTTTGCTGAATGTACAAAAATATTCACATTTCGAAGGAAATTCCTTTTTCCTGATAAATTCCATTCCAAAAAGTTTGTTAATAATATTACTATGCTTCCAATTTCAATTTTTGTTTTTCTCCTTTACGTTTTTATCTGTCTCATTTCTTTTAACTCATCTAGATCTTTATAACAAACATCATAATAGGGTTTAATTTCGGTTATAAGCTGTAACCATTGAATGTATAATATCCTCACATTTCACAAATTACAAAACTAGTCATTCCCAATCATCATGAATTGTTCTCATTTATTTTTCAAAGATTTTTTGAAAGTTTCCTCAAAAATCTGGAAAGCTAAAAATCTCTTGGTTTGATCAGATTATCTCTATATTACAGTTGTCAAATAAATAGATTATTACAGTAATAATTCATTGCATCTATTTGATTAGATCTCGTTACGTATTGTATTGGAATTCTTTAGTTACTTTGTTTTTTTAATTAGCTTAAAAAGTTTTTCCAATTACAATTGACTACTTCATGACTATTTTCATTTATTGCAGTATCTGATTATATCTAAAGTTTTTGTTTTAATTTAAATACAAATACAATTTTATTTTTATTTTTGAACAGACAAATATAACTTTATTTCTATGTTTTCGCATGATAACATAAAATAAGATAATAATTTGTATTTCTGCAGAAAAAAAAAACAAACAAATAATTTGCTAAGTAAAACTATAACCTTAAATTAGTTATCAGATCTTGTTACTCCTGCTAAGTTTATTTTGCTAAAAAATCTTCTTTGGTTTTGCAATAATGCTTCTTTTACAGTTTTAGGTCCGAACTTAAGTCCAAACAAACACAAAAAATTTATCTAAAAATTTATTAAAATTGATGTAAATCAAAAAGTAACTTAAGTTCTTTTTTACAAGTAAAGGCTTCATTGTTAATTCAAATCAAAAATCAATCGTTAGTTTTTAAATTACATTTACTAATGATTTAAAAGGGAGCGAAAGAGAGGACATCTTATTCTAATATAAAGAATATTCTTACATTAATTCATTTTATACTAATTTGTTCCTAGTTATTTCTTGGACTAATTTATATAGAACTGTCTTGCCCTTCGTTTGACTGTCTCTAAAATACTTGTTGTCATTTAATTCTATTAACAGTTGCTTTTCAACTTTTTTTTTTGTTTTAGAGCTAATTCTTTACCAGGATTTTTAAAACATTTTTATCTATTAAGATAAAATTATTGCAGATGCTTGATTTCCTTTCAATTTTTTATTTATTTATTTATTTATTTTTTAATTTGTTCTTCTAACCCAGATAAATAGTTTTCACTCTGGTCCTTTTTTAGTTTCTCAACTGAAATTTCATATATTTTCAAAAATACTGGCCTAAAATAAACGTTGTTTTATCTTTCACATTGCATTACTTTTTTGAATATCTTGGCGTTTAAAACTTGAGTCTGATTTTCTCCTCTGCCCAATCCAAAACAATTTAACTCAAAAACAAAAATAACCCATTTAACCAATATGTAATGTAAACTGTTCTGTATATTTTCACTTCTTCGTGTGTTTTTCTTTAAAAACAAAACAAACAAAAAATTGTAAAAAATTGTAAAAATCATTGTATCAATAGCGGCAATTTAAAATTCTGTACTTAGTGTCATTATATATCACATTTGGTTAGGTTCTGTAGACTTATATTACCAAAAAAGAAATTTATGAGGAAGACAGTTTTAAGGACAGTTTAGATACATATAAATTAGTCTAAAGAAGTTCTTTCTTTAAGTTCTTTCTTTAAGAACTTTAAATCAGTATTACGTTGTTTAATTTATTTTCTTTTTTTTTTTTGGGGGGGGGGGGATACTATTATGTAAAGTACAATATATTTGAAAAAGAAATTTCATTTTTTTTTAACTAAGATTCATTAAACTAATAAGGTATATTTCATTCTATAACTATTTGACATATAAACTACAGATAAACTTTTAGTATTTTATTGTTTTGTTGTTATTGCTTCATAGTTAAGAATGCCCTGCATATTAACTTATAAGGAAGCTTTTCTTTCCATTTTCTCTATGTTTTTCTGTTAATTTCAGGCACAAAACTTGATATGTCAAATGTTTAGACGCAAAAATTGATAGAAATAGATACGCTTATGATCGTTGTTTTGCCAAAATGCGTTATGAAAAAAGATATGCTGCTATCGAAACAGATTACAAAAACTATTTTCGTGACATGTTACGCAGATGTTTTAAAATGACTTTTTCCGTTCTTTTTGAAGTCAATATAGGACTCGTGATAAACTTTGTTAGGTTACTGACTGAAAAACTAATGGATGAGATATCAAAAGGTCTTTGGAGTTAAAGAAATCACACCCACATGTCTGAGATTTCATTGGACATTGTATATTTTTATTTTTGTTTTTGTTAGTCTACTTTTTTTTTGTTCAAAATAATCCAACGAATTAAATAGCATGCTATGACTTGCAGATTATCCTATTCGCAATGAAAATCTACTACTAAAATCCTTTCCAGAGATAGGAGTGCATTATGTTAATAGAATTTGATTTTTCCTATTCTAGAAAATAAGCATTAGATTCCAGCAGATTCTTAAATTTGTGTTTCTACACATTTTCTTTACAGGAATGAATTCAACATTTAAACGAATAAGAATAACTTGCCAAGTTGTTACCAAGTTAAAATGAATAAACCGTACTTTCTCTCTGTCGCACTGTACTTTTGTTTAAGAAACACGGTTCAAGGAAGAATAAATGCCTGTATTTCTCCCAAAAAATTTGTTTCTTCACAAATGAGGGAAACGACCTCGTTGTTGAGGATAAATAACCAGAATTCGATACATTTTTTAATTGGACTAAAAACTATTTCAATGAAAAATACTGCATTTTTGCCGAAGTTAAATCTTATGACAAATATACGAAATACGCTTGCTTATTGCTGTATAACTGAAGACTTAACTTTACTTAGCATTTATAGGAAACATTCTAGAAATTTAGAATGCATCTGTTAACATACACATATTCTCATGCTCAAATAAATAATAGGAAAAAATAAGGTAAAAAAAGAGCATCTGAAGTTATAAGGTTTCAGAAAACGTTTTATATTTAAGGAATGAAACGTTTCATTAAACTTGTTTATGCTCTGACGTGTGATGATCTATTTTTGTATGTAACTATTATCTCAAGATATGTATCTAAATTTCAAAGAGATCTTCCTTTGCAATTAATTATTGATAGTAAATGAAAAATATCTTTCTGTATTACAAATGTTTATTAATTGTTGCTACATAAAGTTAACAATGCTTTTTCAGAATTATTCTAGTAACTTATCCTAAAATAGTTATTTATAATGTCAATATTTTCACTTTGATTCTTTTCTTATTCTTCATTAACGTAGAATGCATGGAGATAATTTTTCTTTATTGCTTTATTCTTATCAGATGCCTTAATTCTACAAGACGATTTACTGGATTTAATGCCTGCGGTACAAGAAGCCAACTCCATCAGTGCAGATCTCGATAAGCGAGTCAAATTTGAGATCACCTTAGTGTCTCCACAAATGTTGGGTAAAACAGGTGGACGTACTGAGGTATGTTGTAATGGTTATTCACATACAAGTAGTAATTAATTAGGGGAAGAAGATCAACTGACATAAGCCTTATAAAGTAAACATATGCAAATAAATTAAATATTATAAGGGAAAAAAAAGCAATCTACCTTAACTTCAATAAATAAAGCGTCCTAAAAAATTCAAATCTTTCAGTTTATAATATAATAGAAAACTTAACAATAGTATAATAAAGTAAGAAAGAATCCACAAAAAATTAAAGTTTTCTATTATAATACTATTAATTAGAATTTATAACCAAATAAAATTTACATTCTATGGAAAATGATATCCATTTTTTTTTCCAATGGCGTTGTCTCTAAACTAGTCTGTCTTGGTTTAAGGGGTTCATTCATTGAGACAGAGTTCGATTTTGATGGTCATTATTCTTATTCAGCCTATGATCCTTACGCAGGAAAGTAGATAGTGGTAATGTCTTATTGCATAGGCCCTTATAAAACGAGGAAATAGAAAACAGTAAGATAAAAGCAAACAAATATTTTTATCATGGGTATTATTGAAGTTTACCATTTATTATATGAGAAAGTAAAAAAAATTAAGATCTGATTTTAACAATAATATATTTTAAAATTACAATCTGTATTTAATTAAACCTTTGAATAATGACACATAAATAGATCTGTAAATATTATCCAATCGTACAGCACTAATCACAAAAGCATATTTTTATTCCAAATAGAGTCAATAAAAAAATGATCCTTCAAGAATCCAATCTGGACAATTTTTCTTAATTGCTTACACAAAAGAAATTTAAGTTGTAATATTACATTTTTTTTTTTCCTTTTCATTTAAAAGTCAGATAGCTTTCTTCAAGGAAAGTTCAAAATTATTATTATATTCGAATATTTTTAAGTAAACATTAAAGCTTGAAGCTGTATAGTAATAGTCTTGACTAGGTAGTAAAAAGCTAGTTACTTCTTCAAATGTTAAGAGATTAACTCTCTTTTTATCCCCTGGATGGCGCGACAGTCGCCTCCGCTTTAAGACTAATAATAAAAAAAAAGTAAAACCCGAACAAAGCGTCGCGTTCGATTGGTTGAAGGTTGATGCTCCTGTTAACCAGTTTCTTTCTTTCGTATTTCTTTCATTTTTTTTTTTTTTTCTTTCTTTCTTTTTCTTTTTTCTTTTAATTGACTTTCAATAGAATTTTAAACTGATTAAACTGCAATGCTTAATTTTTTTTTCAATTTTTAAATTCATTAAGAAATGAGTTTGACTTTAAATTGAATAGTTATAAGCAAAGATAAAAAATTTTTATCAATTTTTAATATTAAGTTTTTTTTAGGTAATTATAAAAATAAGAATGAGAGATGGCTTCTTGGTAAAATAAAGTAAATAAACTAACTATAAAGTACTGGTCCTTTAAAAAGTTTTTAGGAAAGGATTTATTTAAATTTAATTATCTACTTTGCGATATCTTTATTATTTATCTGACTTACACTCATTTGGTTTTAATAAATCCCTCAATTATAATTTGAAATGTAAATGTAAATGCTTTTTATTAAAATTAAAATGTTTTATATTCTAAAAAATTCAAGTTTTAACAGCAGTTTTACTAATGAACAAAAATAAATAAATAAATAAATAAATAAAGAAGCCCCCCAAGTTGCAAGAAAAGCACTGGAATTGGATATCATCTGTAAGGAAATTATGAGTTACTTAATGTTAATTAAGTTGATCATTGTTTATTCAATGATCAACGAAAAGAAAATACATTTAATACATCTATTAAAATTAAATTCTAATTTTGAGATAAGAGTAAAATCTTAAAAATTTACTTTGGATTTTCGGAAGTTGATCAGAATAGAATCTTAGATCTTAAGTCATTGTTTAATCAACATTCAATCTTATTAATTATCCAATGATTTTCTTCAAGAAGAAAGTTTGCTTTCTATGTGTTTTCTCCATTTTGTTTTCCAAAGTAGGCCTAATTGCAATTCGGACAAAATTATTTCCTTTTTTTTTTAATCAAACTTCAAATTGCTTTGTTGTCAATTGACTGTAGTCTACCCAAGAGACAGGCTTGTAAAATATTCTTCTCTGTTAAGAAATGAGAGCAAACAAAATGGGACATTTAACTTCGATATCTTCTTTAAGGGATCACGTAAGGAAATAATTCGTGAAATTTAAGTTTCCTTTATTGTGATAGTTGTAATTTGTTGTTGAGATTCCTTTGAATTTCCATCTATTCTCCTCCAAGTGATACAATTAATTGATAATCACTTAAGAAAAAAAGTTGATTCGTCATTACGTAATTGATTATTGCTGTTGTTAATTTCTAGACACCAGATTTAAAATAATGATTCAGAAATAGTTTATTAACTCTACCAATTACTTTTGATAATTCTTTTACTGGGATTTTCATTTTTAAAAACTGTAACTTTCTTATTTTCTTTTTGAAAACAGGCGATGGTGAAAATGAAAAATTTGGAAACAGGTCAAGAGTTTGTGTGGCCCAAAGAGAAGTTTATGAACCGCTTGTATATGATGAAAGAGATGTATTCCCGCTACGAATATGAATCAGACGAAGATGACGATAGTGATGTAAGATATTGTAGTTTCATAAAAAAATTAGTTAACTTTACAAATGTCGTAACAAATACTTTAAAGGTAAATTTTTATGTTTGGCTTAAAAAAATAAAATGAAATCCTTTAAAAAAAATAACTAAAATAAGTCAGTTTATATATATATTTCCATTTAGATAAGTAATTGCATTAATTTGATAAATAATTTTCTTGTTATTCCAAAACATGTCAACCACAAAAAGATGAAATGAATGTTTTAAAATAATCCCCAATTGTTTCTTACAGTTGACATCGATTATATTCTAGTCGGAAGTCTCGTATATTTCTAATCATACTTTTGGATCTAGTTAATTTTTTTTTATTTATTGTAGGAGGACGATCCATTTTCGGAATCGCCTGATACTGATGTTCATATGGGAAGTTGTCAAGTGTTCCTCCAACCTCTAGCTTTTATGGTGGGTCTTATGTTAAATCTTTATTTTCAATTTTTAATAATTAAATTAATAATTCTTTTTTATTACAACAATTTTGTGAATATGTAGAATATGTTTAATTGAACAGGATTCCGATTCACTTATTTCTTTTCTAGTATCCAACTTATCCATCAAACACTCTTCAGTTAATTCACAATTGAAATATTTCACTGAAAAATAAAGAAATTTATCTAAATTATAAGTATCTTTGTCTTACGATGACAAAGATAGTTTTATATTCCATTTAAATTCTGATAGTGTAAGAGCTGTATGTCACAAAAGAAATAATTTCAGTAATTACACTACACAAAGATATTTCTAATTCCTTAGTAATGTATTTCCATTAATTAAATATATTTTTAATGTACAGTAATAAAAATGCAACTTCATTATTTTTAAACCTATACATCCTTCAATTAAGATCAATATTAATTCGTATTAGATCGTAGTTAATTTTTAAAAATTTTAAATAACTTCAATATTACAAATAGAAGTTTACAAATGTCTGTTTCAAACTTAAATAGGATAAAATGTAAGGCTAATATATTTATTAAAAAATTTTAAATCTAAATAATGAGCTGCTATGAATTTATCTACTATTATTATTATTATTTTATAATCATATCAGAAGACTAAGAAAATGCTTAAAATTTATTTGTTTTAATTAGAAAAGAATGAAAATAACTAAATAAATTTTACTTTAATTTAGAATTATAGTAAGAATTCAAATAATTTCGGAGAAGTAATTCATTTGTACGTAAAAAATTAGATAGATAGCAGGAATCAGTGTTTTTCAAGTTTAATGTTTTTAATTTTAATTTTAGGCCTATTTGTATCTCTAAATTTATTTCTGTTAATTTTTCTGGTATTCTTTATATGAATTGTTAGTGATTAATAAATATTTTCATATTTTAAATTCACATAAAGTTGATGTTGGAATTAATGATTTTTTTAAAATTCAGGTGGAAATGAAAGAACAACTTGAAATAATCGACTACAAAGGAAATGAAGTGGGTCTACTTAATGTAAGTAAAAGTTCTATTATTTTACTCCTGAAATAAATTTTCTTTCTTCAAGGTTAAGTATATTAACATTCTTTTATGAAAATTTTATCTTGCGTTTCTTCCATTGTACTTTGCCGAACCATTTACTTTTCTTTTTTCTTTCTGTTTTTTTTTTTTTTTTGTTTTCACATATTTGTTAATCACCAACCAGTCTCAAGGTTCAACATTGTCGCGATATATTGTGAAATATTTCTTTGGATGAAAACACGTTGAATCTTAAGAGAAACACATTCGTCTTCCAGTTTTCATTACAATTTCTGCTTATATTTCTTGAAATAAATGTAGGTTCAATTTGGTCAACATTTCAATGTTCTTTGCTTAGAGATTGTCCAGAGATTTTTTTAATGTTTTATAAAAATAAAATAAAAAAATCATTAATCAAGTAAAATTAAGTTTTTCTATATAAGTTATTCAATAAAAAATAATATTTATTCTTTTTTCCAAAATCACAATTCTAAATATGCAAGAAGGTGAAATAAAATAAAAATTTATTGCCGTTATTTTGAAAGGAAATTAAAATCAAATCGTCGGAATCAAGGTGGAGCCTTATGGTTTATTTCAGCTCACTAAAAAATTTTAATAAGAAAATTCGTGTACCAGCGTTCCACCGAACTCAAATGACTATTTTTAGTGCATAAAAAGAATTAAAAGGGCATATGTATTAAACATCAATGGGTGAGACTCCTAACTGATGATCGCCAAAGAAAGCGAAACAGCTGTTCTAGGATGATACTTAGTAAACATTTGGTCTCGCCCATTGATGTAAAAATACAGTTTTTACTTTTGTTAACTTAAGTTTAATGATTATTACAGTAAGAAGTTTCATATAGGAAAATTGATTTAAACGTCGGCACCTTCATGAAGTAAAATTGCATACAAAATTTAATATAGGAAATAAAATAAAAATAAAAGGAAAGCAAGAAAACTTACGGTGACAACCGCATATTTTATCAGAAATGAATGAAAAAATACGCGATATATTAAATTCAACTATATTTCATTCTGGTTTGGTTATTGTCATTTAATTTTAATTGTAATTTAATTATTTTAAATTCTAAATTCGTTGAGGTACGAACTCTCACAAACTAAGGAATTATATTAGTAATATTTAGATCTATTTCCTGTACAATTTTATTTTAAAATCCAAGGGAAGGTTGTGCGCTCAAATTAAAAGAACTGAAATTTTAATATTTTTATATAAAAAACAAAACTACTTGTAATATAAAACTAAGATCAGAACTGCAGAAAAAAATGTTTTATTATTTAAAATTATTTTATTTGTAAAATATCCTTGATTACTTGGCATATCAGTGGAAAAGATTTTAAAATTAAAACTTTAATATCAAACTCTCTATAATGAATTTAAAAAATTCTGTAACTTAATCATTATAATTAACTATATAATTTAATTAAAAATATCGAAGGTCACGATTATGTTTAAAAAATGTGTGAATTGACTTGGTGATTTTATGTTTAAGAGAACAGTGCTGTAATTGAGACTGTAATTGAAATTAAAAAGAAAGTGATCTTTTCTGTGTAAGGAAGAAGTGTTAATTACTACAATATTTTTGTCTGAAGTGATTTGCACGGTTGAGGGAGAATGTTTATTTTGTCAGTTGGCTTTTCTAGACAGTTATGTAATGGCAGGTAGACAGAGTGAGACCCCTACAGACGCTCACATTTTCATGTAAATCACACCGCATTGAAATGCAGGAAATATTTGTACCGCTAAATTGAGCTGCGAAACACCCACTTGCAGGAAAAATCCATGTAGTTTTGTTTCGCGAGGAATTCAAGGTCAGGCCTTTGATAGTGGTTGGTGAGGAAGTGCCTCAGACACACTTAAATACTTTGTTCTATGACAGATCAAAAAGCACCTGATCATCCTATTTACAGACCGATCAGACTACACCACACTTCAGCTGGGTTGTTGCTTCGCTGTCTCTCTCTCTTTTTTTTTTCCCCCTAAACCTAGTAACAGCCTAATGATATTGTCTGACAGGGCTCTATTGCCTAATCAAAACATAGTCTGAACCATTGGAGAGGAATAAGCAGACTGGGGATGACTGCTCAGGCCACAGGTACTAGTCATTCTTTTTAAACGTGGAATGCATTTGTAAGAACTCATTTTTTCTTTGGTAATTGCATAGGGAAATATACAGTATCTGATTAAGGAAAAAACAATATTTAGTTTATTTATATTAATATAATATTCTGGAAGTAGATTAAAGTAAATATTAAAAAAATATCAGTTTATTGTAGATAATATATATATATATATATATATATATAATCTATTAAATCTAGGTTTAATTTCAAGTTATTATATTATATCATTATATTAGAAAGTAAATGCAAATTAATCATTACTAAATTTCGCGATTCAAAAACTTAAAATTTTTTAGAAAACTTCTAAAACTTTTTTACATTTTTATATATTGTATTAGTCAGGGCTTATTTTAGGGAAGGACAATGGTCACTGTGAAAAAAAGAAAGTTATAATGCCTAATATAAAAAGAACTACGAATCTAAATTTTTGTAGTTCTATTCTATAAATAATGTTGATAAAAATACCAATAGTAGATAAATTATTACTTTATCTTACTTTTTTTAATATTTTTATTCAAAATTTTTTAAATAGTCAGTTATATTAGATTCGAAGGTGGAAGTTGATTCCTTCGCCTCCCTTTGATCTACTCCCCTGTTGAACAGTATTTCTTTAAAGACACCACTTTTTCGAAGGAAAAAAATAAAAAGAGAAATATAAAAGTAAGCACCGATACTAAGGATTTAAAGAAACATTTAATTATTTATTTATTTATTTTGTTCATATTCAAGTTGAAGAAAATTCCACGAAGGATACATTTCCTACGAGAAATATGTAATTAAAAAGTCTTAAAAATTTCTATTCTCATAAAACCTGTCATATTCGATTTATTTCCTATTATTCAAAACTTTTTTCTAAATTGAAAAGAAAAAGTTCATTCTTCTTACAATTCTTACAGAATATTGTTACGGCATTTTCTTTAAATGATCAATGACTTGCATAATTAAATTAAAGAAAGTTAATTATTGAAGATTTAATTATGGAAATTAAACAGAAAATTCTTTAATTTTCCTCGAATGTTATTTCGACATAAGACATCGGAAGCGCAGTGGTGCCTCAAGGAATAAATTACACAAAGAAAAACTCACTAATGGAAAAAACGAGTGAGAAATTTCATGTGCGAGACCTTGTTATTTACAGTGACTTCTCCTGGCTGATGATCGCCAACGAGCGTGAAACAGCCGTTCCAGGATGTCACTTGTGAATAACTTGGTCTCATCCATTGTTGTTATTTCGACATCTTTAGAATTTTTATAATTTAATTGTGAATTACAAAAATAGAATTTTAAAAAATTAATACTTCCAAACTTTTCATTTAGATTGAAAGTTTCTTTTGTAATTATTAAGAAAAAGATTTAGGTAGAATTTATAGATTTTAATTTTATATCTTTATCTGTATTTTTGTTCGTAATGTTTTTATTTTTGTAAGATTTCTCTCTCGGGATTTTTTTTTTTTTTTTTATTCTGTATTTTTCAGATTTTTAATTTTTATAATTGGTCACTTACAATTAGAATAAATATAAATATTCTATATTATAATGTAATGCATAAAATCCTATCCCTTAATTTTCCCATTATCAGAAAATATAAAAAAAGAAAAAAAAATGAAATAATGCCACATCAAATTACGACTCTATGTAATTAGAATAGTAATTGTTCGAGATGCTTCTCACACCTGAAGGGCATAAAAGAAAAACAAACCTTAAAGGTTCTACAAAAAAATAATCAGATGAATTTTCAATTATTCATATAATACAACTTCTTCTTCCTTTTTTTAATTTTTCTAATTTTGTTTTTACGTATTTCAACGTTTCTATTTTAAATAATAGAAATTCGATTCAATTAAAATAAAAAGAATAATGGTACTAATTTAATCAATTTCTTTTATCTTGTCTATATAAAAGTATATCTTTAAACTTAAATTAAAAAATGTTTTCTGTTTATTATAATTTTATTATTTTTATCATAATAGATAAAAATCTATTATTACATATAAAATATTCATTTATGTTTTAGTCATTTTATGAAACGGAAACATTATTTAAAAGTTATTTTTACTATAATTGAAATAAATTACTACCAACACATTTTGAAGCTTTCATTTTATTAGAAGTAAACATTAATCATTTCATATTTAGAGTTAAATTTCCTTCAAACTGAAAGTAATTTTTTTGAAAACAACATTAACATGGAAATAATAATTAGGCCATATTTCTTATAAATCTATATTTTTATAAACACCAAATAATTTCAAAATAAGAATTCTCTATATAATCATGGAAAAAGTGCAAAAATTTCAATAAATAACTATATTTTGCATCAACAACGCTTAATTTACAAAAATAGCAAACAATTATTATAAATTCCATAGCTGTTTGAAATTTTCAGTGTTTGTATTATAATTTTGATTTATCTTAACGGCTTCTGTTTCTTTATGTTATATTACTTTTTTTTTTTTTTTGTCTTTGTAGAATTTTGAACTATTTTAAAATATTTTATAGCATGTGATTGTCAAATAAATACAGCTGTTTTTTAAAAATATTTATTATTATAAAGTGCATTATATAATTTTTTATTATTTTGAATTTGCTATCTTAGAGAATTTTTCTCTGAAAAGTAGTTGATAAAGATAAAGAATTAAAAAAACATTGACTATTCGTACTACAGAATTTTTTAAATAATACTTGTAGACTATTAATGTTTTGAAATTTACTCTATATTAGACAGGAAGCTACCATTTCTGTAGGATCGAACGAAAAATTCCTATCCTTAATTCAAATAAAAATGATAGAAGAAATAAAAATAAAATTTATCAGTCTTAAAATATAAGATTTTGAATGTTTACAATTTCTGCTAAGCACTATGTATATATTGTTATAGTTAGCATTCGTATTAAGAAATAAGGAAATTCAGATATAAGACATAGTTTCCAATATATAATTACTAATTCGGGATTTTATTTTTAATTAAAATTTATATTAATTAATTATAATTTTTAAAAATTTTAATTATTAAAAATTAATGTCTAAATGTAGACATAGATTTATAGATAAATATCAAATAATTTTTGGTTCCATTTTTTTAGAGCACTTTTATGTATTTAAGCACTTTTTCATTATTTATTTTTTGATAATGAAAATACTTACAAACTCTGCACTTCTTTTATATCAAATTTCATTTTAAAGTTTGTGAACAGATTATTTGAGTTTAATCAGGTAAAATTTGTTACCAACCATCATTGCAGTTCAAGCGTTATTATTTTTTTTAAAAAATATTAATCTCATAATATAATATCCGTTTTAAAAAACATAATTTATGTGTGTTTGACTTCCACAGTTTATTCTTAACGTTAAAATATCTGCAGTTCTTTTCTTTGCGAAATTCACTAAGCGTTAATTTATTTGCTTTGTAGAGTACCGCTAATCAAAATATGAGCTTCTTGCTTGAATAATATGCAAAAATATGTAATATAGCACTTATAATAATCTAAACTAACAGTTCAAATTCATTTATTTTACTGATGAATTGGCAGTTATTAACTTATAAATATTAAAGCGCTGTTAAATACAATATTCATAATAACAATGTTCTCATATCATAAAGTCTTTTTTTTTTCTTTTCTTTTTTTTTTTTTTTAATAATAAGAATTTAGGGTCATTTTAGTTAGATTAATTGTTACTCTAAGCCTAACACTTCTACAATGTCTGACTTAAGTTTATTGAAAATTAAGTTTAATTTAGGAAAGTTCAAGTAACAAATTAAATGATAAGAATTCTCTTCTTCGCTGTCTCTGAATAGCTGAAATAAAATCATTTTTATTTTATTTTATTATTATTAGTTTTTATGATGGTAGAAGCAAATGTAAACTGAAAGATTTGTTAAGAGCTGGCCAGTAGCCAGCTTAGAGTTCGGCGTGGAGAAGAGGGAAGCCCCAAAAAAACGACAGGCGAAGGGGAAGCAGTTTATCTGGTCTGCAAACGTTACACTGATTATAAGCTAGCGTAAAAAATAGGGGGATGAGAGACGAGAAAATTTAGGGGTGGGACAGAAAAAAAATTAGGGCGTTCCAGGCCCGCCCCCCTTCAGACCTCCACCCCTGGTTAAGGGACTGATGAGGACGGATAGGAAATATATGAGGACAGAGTAACTACTGAAGTATTGGAAATCAGCTGAAATGGACCCAGACACGAGAAAAGAAAAAAGAACATACAGAGAAGAATGCAATAAGAAAAATAAAAGAATAACTTAATTCCTGACAATATAGTTGCAAGGAAAAAAACATAAACTATAGAAACCAATATTTTAAGAGAACTTAATATTTCCAAACTAATTTAAAAAAAAAAAAACCATCGACTGTAAAGATTTCAGAAAACGATGAAACAAAAGTCATATTTCTTATATTTAATTTTAAAGAAATCTAGTCAACCGATTATTCAATTAAATAAATAAATAAATAAATAGTTTGGAAATCCGGTAGAGATAGGAAAAAGACAAGACATTTTAGCTTAAGATCAAATTATAAAAGATATGTTGAAGAAATATTAGTTTGTAGTTATTTTAGACCAAGAAAAGCTTTTGCTTAACTAAAATCACCTAGAATTCATAGAAACGAATAAACGAAAAAAGATTTAGAATTACAGGAAATCTTAATTATTGTTAAAAATCCAGTGTCAATGTAAATGGTACTAGAAATGCCCTTGGAATGCAAAATCACATAAGGATTTTGACAAGGATAATAATTATTTAACCATCCACATTGCATTTATCAAAATTACTAAGAACTAGAAGAGGAAGGAATAAAGCTTGGAAGGTTATCTTTGCTATCATCAGTATTGCAAAATAGATATAATAGATAATCAGAAGGATTAAAAAATTTTCAAAAAGCAGTCTATGAGAAAAGAAAGTCATCTGCAACGAACTGTCAAGAAAACCAAATGAAGACATGTTTTATTTTGAAAAGGCTTTAGGTTCTCTATAAGACTATTAGGAAAAAAGAGAAGAGGAAACTAGAGGACTATTACCGATTTAATATCTTAGTGGCATCTAATAAGAAAATGAGACTTATTGGAATCGAGTGATGATGATTTCATTATTATTTACAGTAAGAGATTGAAATATCACGACAAGTTCAATATAGGATTCATCAATACTTGTTTTTCTTTTCCTGTTTCCCTTTCTAAGTATGACGAGTTTTAGATCTTTGTAACATATTTTTATTATTTAGTAATATTTCCAGAAATAGTTATGATTAAATAATTTTATAGTTTAAAAAAAAATAGTAGAATGGATTTAATTTATTTATTGAATATTACGATTAAGGATTGATTAAAAACTCCACATTTTGATAAGAAGAAGAAAAAAAATATTTTGGTTGTTTTCAAGAAATTAAAAAAAGATGAAAATAAATATTGTAAAGAAAAAAACTAAGCTCAAATGACTTTCAATGAAATTTCCGTCATTTAAAAAAAATAGGAAAAATAAAAAATGAAACTTAATGAGAACATTTGGAAACTTTTTTATACTTTTATCAAGAGTGAAATCAAGTTTATTATTATTATTTACCCATTATTATTATTATTATTATTATTATTATTATTATTACTTAGATGGCAATATATTTTCTCGATATGCAAATTTTCAATATTTGTTTAAACAATAGAAATTAATAAAATTAAAAAAAAAAGTTTAATCTTTTTTTTTCTTATTTTATTTTTATCATTAATTTTTTTTTTTTCAATAATTTAGTTTCTTAGCTGATACATTGTTTTTATTTATAAATTCACAACACAACCGATATACGAAATTTTTACTATATCAACTATACAGCAATTGGAATAAAATAAACCAATCTTTAAATAGAAAATGAAATTGAACACATGCATTCAAGTAAATTACATGAAATATATCAGAAATTATAATTCTACATTCCCAAGAGTGTTGTTATAACGAAGCTACATAATAGTCTAAAATTCTAGATTGTTCCTGATAAACTTAAATGCAAACAATTCAGTCAATTACTTGAAAAATTACTTTGAATATAGAAATATTTTTTTCCTAGCAAATGTAACTGCTTTTCTTTTAGCTTAAAATATATAATATAGATTGATCATTTCATTGTATCATTTATTTATTAATGTAGAATTCCATCTAAAATAGTATTAAAATATTTTTTGTTATTACAAACACATATTTACAATGACACCTGCCTAATGAGGAATATTATAATGTTTTCTCCCTTTGAGCAAAGTTACAGTATACAGTGTGATTTAAGAAATAGGCTTACTTGCATTCGACTTGAGCAATAAAATCGAAATCACGTAAAGGGAAGAGGATTTATTTTCCCTGACAACTTAATCTTGCCTGCAATAGTAACAGTCACGTAGCTAAAATATTACGAATGCTGAACTGTGTAATAGAGTCACTGAATATTTTATTAATTGCATAAACAATGTATCTATCTCTTACAGTAAGTAACTAAGGCTTTTACTATAATTAATATTCATAATCATGGTATTAGTGATTGACAATTCGTTCAGCTATTCTGTCTTCATATCAGGTTTTTCACAAATGAGTTAAAGGTAAGTAAGTCAAGAAAATTAACTAAAAAGAAGAAATACTAGAATCGCAAGAAGAGAAAACGAATTGGATTTTATGATGACAGCTACAATACCAAAGTAAAACCAAAATAAAATAACAGTATTGAAGAAAACTTCAGAAATTTCAAATTTTATTTTTTCCTTCACAATCTTTTTTTTTGTGACTAGACACCCCTAGACTGTTTTTAATACTTTAAAATAGTAACATCATCTTGGTAGATTAATTGCCACTTGTAAGTTACCATACGAATAGTCTAAATAATTGATGTTCGTATTTTTTTTAGGAGTTATAATTAATAGTTAAACTATGGTTTTTATATTATGACAGAAAGAAAGTAATGGAATTAAAAGTTTCCGAGTAAAATCCAGCCTATTCCTTTGACCTCTGGATGCATCGGATTGTTTTAAATGAAAAGGGCTGCCTTATTCGAACTGGTTAAGCCTAATATCTACTCTAAATTGTTACATACTTCGGAATAATGGAAATTGATTTTTTACAGTGAATTCATTATTAGACAGTGATTTTCATCTTTAAAAATATTAAAATTAACGCAAAAAATAGAGAGTCTTTTCTTGGCCTAAATTTTGTCATTTGTGTTTGTGTGAAAGAAAACTTATCTTTCAGTATCTTCCATTTCACACTGAAGGCCTAAATAGATAAAAGCATTCCTGAATCCATGTTTTCAAAATGGCAGCGCCCATGTTGCCGATTTAGGCCTAGGACAAAATCTCGTGAGTGATTCAATTATCTGTGTTTTCAAAATGGCAGCGCCCATATCGCCGATTCAGGCTTAGGACAGAAATCTCGTGAGTAATTGTTAAACAATGATAAGCGCGCAAGCGGCCCATTGTTACGCAATTAACGAGTCCGTGCTCAGTGCATTTCGGAGAAGAAAAGCCACGCTTCAGATCGGCAGTTCGTTGGCAGTCTCGGTGCGGAGTGGATGTGTTCCTGGTTTCCGCACAACGCAGTTCGTTGGCAGTCTCGGTGCGGAGTGGATGTATTCCTGGTTTCCGCACAAGGCAGTTCGTTTCCAAGTTAGCTGCAGATAGGATTTGTTCCTTATTCGCTGAAGTGCAGTTAGTTCCAAGTTCCCAGTGACAAAGATTAGGATCCTCTATCACTGCGTTATTGCGATAGCTGCGAAGTATCCAGCTATAGTGAAGCCGTTCGTTACCGCAGTGTGAAGTTCAAAGTTCCGTGCTGCAGAACTCCAGTTTCTAAGTGAAAAGCTGCGATTAGTGTGCTTCAATTATTGAGAAGAAATCCCGATTGATTCTCTCAATAAAAACTGTGAAAGACAATGCTTTAAAGACGTATTCTCGGTGAAAAGTCATTTGGACGAAGATCGCTGTTCCATTTCGAACGTGGGTCGCCATATTGGATTCTAGGAGAATTACCGATCTACGACGTGGATGTCCGAAGTTCCAGTTCGACGGAAAGCAGAAATATTACCCAGTAAGTACTGTTTTATTTCTGTGAGTTTCGTACTCTCTTCGTCCAAGCCCAGAAGTTTTAAGATTAACTTTTAACCGAAGAATTGAGACTCAGGCAAGCGAGCCGAAGACGGACTTTCGATTAACTCGCACAGATAATATCTAACTTTAAAGCATTAAGTAATTAACGTTATAGAAATAGAAATGTATTTCTAGTTTATTTATCTTTTGAAATTCTCTGTGAGAGATTGTATTCAAATTTAAAGTAAGATTGTTTTATTAAACGTTTTATTGTTTTGTTACACTTTCGCATTAATTTATTTTACCTTCCTAATTAAGCCTTGCATAGTCGGAATCATAGTAGCTCTCCAGTTAGCGATAAACCTCTGCCGAGGGAATTTAATCCGGATTATTTTTCCCCTCGTTAATTTATGGTCCCAGTGAAGTAAAAACGAATATAGTACATTCGTGCTACACTTGGTTATAATGGTGGCATAAATAATGTAATCCTCACACAAAGGGTTATTGGCATTAAGTAATAATTAAACACATCATTAAGCTTCAAATTTCTTTGATTTTTCTATAGTTACCATAATTCTAATATCCCTAATATTATTTCTTAAAAAACTAACTATGAAATTCAGAGAAAAGAATAAATACTAAATAATTACAAAATCCAACACGAATAAAAGGGAGGATCCTTACAACTTTGAAGTTTTCATTCGATAAATCTCAAAACCTTATAAACATTGAGATATCATTATTGTTTTAAGAGGTTTTATGTTTATTATTTGAGTTTGCGCGAATCCTGAATAAAAATTATTAAGCATAGGATTATTAGATATATTAGTAATTCTATATATTTATAAATAAACAAAATGCAATATGTATATTAGATAAATATAAATTCGAAGCATCTACTAAAATTTTAATGATATTTTTATTATTATTTTTAGTTAGCTGCTGATTCTGATTTTATTTTTCTAAAGCTAAATGCGTTACAGTTTAATATTAAAATTCCTAACTATAATAAAATCACAAGAAAACGAACTACATCAACCACACAAATTATTTACATTTTGAAAGAAGAAATATTATAAAAAAATTACTACGTAGTTATGAATTATTGTTAAGTATTTTCAATATTAAATTTAATAAATTAATCACCAACATGAAATTATACTGCACTTCAGTTTGATTTTACTAGTCTGAAAATCACCACAGATACAATGTCTTCATTAAACGACGAAAAAAATAATTCTGATTATCATCATCATCATGATGTGCGATCTTCGTAGATACGAAGTTACGCGGTCTGCGGAACCTAGTGACCCCCGAAGGGCGAACCCCTAGGAGAAGCCGTAGATAAACTAGGGAACAGATACTGGGGGTGGTTTCCCGTTGCCTTCCCTCAGGACGCCATTAAGGAATGACGTCCGACCAGAGAGAAAGTGAAGAAGAGGCTGGACAACACAGGAAAGGAAATTGAAACAGCCATGCCCATGCCGGGATTCGAACCCAGGAACTGGCGCACTGGACGCCACGGCTGGCCGCCGCCGAGACCGCACGACCACGCCAGCACGGCAATTCTGATTACAAAAACTAAAAACAAAAAATATTGAGACAAAGTCAAAATTTTGATTAGATTCTGAGGTAAAAAACAGAAACAAAATTAATATTTGAAGATTTTTCGTTTTACATTTATTTTTACTAATTGATTTAATTAAAATAAGCGAAAACGTTAACACTAAACAAATCAAAAGCCAGAGCGAAATGTCAAATTTAATACTAGCATTTTTCAACCATTCATATATTTCCTATTAAATTAAATATTTACATGTTTTGGTTCTGTCTGAGCTGAATTCCGTACGACTCCCTTGAATCTAAGTTTTAAAAGCGAATTGTATCGATAACCCTTAATACAAAATTTATTTGTGATGCTTAAGTAGCCCGCACACGAGGGAGCTTTTGGCCGAGTTGCATGTGCAACTTGATGCCTAGAGCGGTTTTTTGAGCTGCATGGGCCAAGTTGCATGGAAAAAAAGCTTCACAGAACGGCGGTGCAACACGGAATGTTGCCTGGAAGCTGCATGAAATTACCCAATCACAGTGCAGCGTTGGAATACGTCACTCGTGACGTCGGCCCAAGGAAGAAACATGGCGTCGAAACATTTTTCCTTTGCTTCAGATGGGCGAATCGCGAATACAGCAAAAATATCAGATTATTTCGAGTTTCTTTCACACATAAATACAGTTTATATGTAAATGCAGTAATTTAATGCGATAGAATGTAGCATAGCGTTTGAAAAACCTAGATTTTTTGAATATTTCACATCGCAAGCGGAGTTTCGCTCATTCACCATTTCCGGAAACTGCCACGTGACGTCATTGTTTCAGTGAGCAATGGATTATTATTGGCTGTTGGTCGTTGTTATTCGTGAATCGCATTATTGCCATCAACTGCGATTACATACCGGCTAATAATATTATAAAAATATTTCTCATATGTTTAAAATAAATCACAAATATTAGTTTTGGAACGATATCACAGCAGTATCCTTGACGTCATGTCCAGTGATGTCATTCAAATTCGTAGTGTGCTTCGTTTGTTGTCCGCACGGCGGCGCTAACAATGTTGCATCGTTTGCGCCCTGACAGTCGCATGCAGCTTTTTCTGTGCACCTCAATTTCCTCGAGTTGCACAGCAAAAGCTCCCTCGAGTGCGGGTAGCTTTAGGTCTCAATATTATTTGCGAATTGGTTCCCATAATGTCTGGTTCCAATGTCGTATATTCGAACTGCAATTAAACAATGGGCAAGTGATCGGCAGAGTTTCCTTGGCGAACCACTCCAGACCTCCACCACCTACATCAGTGCCTCCTCGATTAGGCCTAGACTCCAAAGAGAACATCGCCACTTACCTTCCCTAGATGTGCTCAGGTCTGCCAGGGCTGGGACAGGATCCCCGAGAAAGTGTTAAATTGTCGATTCGCTATTGAACTGATGTCGATCACGGATACCCCCCACCCCCACCCCACCGACCACTCGCCGGAAATACATGATATGATAGATGGTTAGCATGGGCACTTGATTTTATTTCGACGTGGGAATTACATTATTATTAGATTGAATTCGACAGCCATTGGGGTTGAGAGTCTTAGGAATTTAGGATCCGCAAAACTCAGAATATTGCTTAAGAATAGACTTAAAATCATAAAAACTTAACTAAGTTTTAATTAATTATTCAATTTTTATTTTAGTCTCCCTATTAATGAGGCTAAAATAGAATTGAATAATTTGATGACTTTAAACGGTATATATTATACATTAGTGAACTACAAATAAAAAAAAATAAATAGATAAAAATTAAGAGCTGAAATTATTTTTTCCCTCCGCATGTCAAAGGTGCTCAAAATGTTTTCACAATATTTTTCTTCTCTGATCTAAAATACCATAAGTTTAAATTGAGAAAATCTGAAATACCTGAAAGATAGGGTTCATTGACACCAAAATGAGTTGCTTACACCACATTAAAAAACTATAGAAATCTTGACACTACCCTATACCTGTATGAGTAAATAACCCGTTTACGGTTCAGAATAAATATTTCTCTTACCGTTCATTATTCTTGATTAAATTAAAATAAAAAATTAAACTAATTACCGCATTCTATATAAAATGATTTGGGGGGAGGAAGTAATGTGTAAAAGATTTAGATACACTTGATGATATAAAAATTAGGCCTTTATTATAATTTATTATTTAAAATTATAAGAAAAAGAAAATAAATATTCTTTGGGCTTAATAAATTAACTTAAATAAAAAAAAAAAATATCCTTTATTTTAGTTGTTAATAAAAAATATAATCATTTTCAAAATTAGTATCAAATTAACTAAAATTGAACATTAACGACCTTTTTAATTAGTCTCTTACTGAATTAGCATTGAGTCAATTACTATATCGAAGGCTTGGTTTTTCATCTCATTGATATTGAGTAATTTTAAATCATACATTCAGAAATAACATAAAACATTGTTCTTTACATTCTCAAAATAAATTATAATTGATAACGTTTTAGCTTTTAAATTTAAATATATTAATTATTTATTGGATATAGGAAAATAACAATAATAATTTATTATTAAAATATCTCTCTCTTCTATTTGAAGGAAAATTATAAGACGATTGATGACTTAAATGTGCACCCATTTCTTCAAAGGAGTCCATGTCGTATCAGACGAATATCTAAATCCTAAAATCCTCAAATGCAAATAAGATTTTTCTGTCTGTAATTTACAATTAATTTAAATTAAATTTTCCATATTTAAGCAGTTCAATTTGATATCTATCTATATTAGGTATCTAACAATTTTATTATTCATGTATATTGCTTATAAAATTCTAGAAATTGCATTGTTTCTTTTCATCCTTTTTTAATAAGAAGTAAATCACAAATACAACAGCTAAAAAAAAAAAATTCCTTATTATTACAATTTATTGAAGCAATAACTTCCATTAAAAAGTAATCGGATATAATTATGATTAACATCATACAAAATGTTTCAGAATGTAAATTGACTTTTCTTTTGTTATTCTTTTTTATTTTAATATTTTGGATTGGGAAGATAGTAATCATTCCATCAGAATTGGACATTAGGATAGGGGGGAACACCTACACATGAGAGAGCGTAATTGTTAGGCAAGAAAAGTAGGTTATCTGTGTGTAACCACTGTCTGGTTTCTACACCCACACGTTTTTTCTTTCTTTCTTTTTTTTTTTAGCAGTCTTCCCGCTTTAAATAAATTGATGCTACGCAAAGAATGTTAAATTTTATAAGAAGGCGACAACTGTTTATTTTTAGAGCAGAGTTATTTTTTATTTTTATTTTTCCTTATCTTCCCAAATGAGTTTTCTTGTCTTCTTGTTAATCTAATATTTTGAAAATGAAACCAAGGACATTTTAAATCATTTCGAGTTGGTTTGAAAGTTGGTTTGGAATAAGCGACAATATTTACGTAACGAAATATTATTAAATCTTAGTAAAATTATGTTTATAAACTAAATTTATTCATAAAGTTGAAATTAGTCTTTGTTGAAGCTCAAATTGAAACTGTATAATAATAATAATATTAAATAAATAAATAAATAAATAAATAGGCGTAAAATAAATAAAATAAATAAATACAAAATAAATAAATAAATAAATAAATAAATAAATAAATAAATAAATAAATAAAACAACATTACAGTAATACAACGTCATTGCTGCTAAATAAATGTAATTTTATTTTCAGAGTAGATATGATAAAATAAAGTAGATCTTTGTCCTTATTACAAAATTAATAATAAAATCATTCTGTAATTAAAAATAGGAAGACATTCAATGTTAATCTCGCTTTCTATATTTAAAAAAAAATTCCTTTTTTAAATAGAAATTATTGAAATGTGAATTTAATTTTCTAAAGAAATAAGTTCCTATATATTTATTTATTTATGGGCTTACTTATAGTAATTTTACAACAAGCTTAGTATAAGCCTTATTTGAACGTTTCATAGTTTTAAAACTATTCCGTTTTAAGTTATTTTTTTTACTTTCAAAGTAATTAAAATATTGATATAAAAACTCACGCACGAATCAGCTTAAAAAACAATTCCGTAATAAAAAATTTATTACCTAACGAACTATTTAAATTGAGCTTGATCTTTCCGTTACGTCTGATCTTATTGGCACACTTAAGTAAAATTAAAACTGCTCGATGCCAGTCAGATCAAATTCCTGTTGTTTATCAGAGGTCATGGTATAAAATAATCACCCAGACTTCAAAAGATAACGTTTTGTTTGATGCCTGTTCAGTCATATCTTCCTTGTCTTGTTTTGCATAAAATATTCGTCTGAGATAATATTTTCGTCTGTTTTCTGGCGCAATTCTTCGATTTCTTTTTAACTTAAAAGTTATTTTAAACTTTTTTTTTCATTCCTTTTTCATTCGTTTTATTATTGCTTTCGAAGAATTCTGAGTAATTTTTAAACTAATTCTTTTTATTTATTATTAAAAAAACAAACATATATAGGCTTTTATTCAAGTGAGATTTAAATTTAATTTGTCTTAAATAATACGTTAAAATAAATTCTGCTAAATAAATAAATAAAATAATAATTTTTTTATGAAAATTATAAATATTTAAATTTAAATTGCTGCCTTTATAATTTAATGAAAATAAAGTTGCTTATAAATGAAATTATACAACCGATTGACTTAATTTTTTTTTTTTTTTTCTAAAGTTCATTATTATGATTAATTTACATTTATAACGCACTAGATAGAAGCTGACGTCAAATAGGCCAACTTTTATTAAGTAATGTAATTAATACCATATTAATATAAACCTACAATTTTCAATTTATATAAGGCAATTTTTAATTTGAGAATTGTTTTAAATTTTGTTGTTTGAAAAGTGAGATAAAAATGCAGTGAATATAATTTACCTTATATTTACTATTCCACTGTACATTTTTATAAAAAAAACTTATTATTACAATATTGAATAATATATTGTATAAAGGAATTAAAATATAGGTCTAGATAATGTAAAGCTGAAAAATTTAAGTCAAAAAAATGAAAACGAAATACAAAGTTCACAATTGTTTAAAAATTTAAATATGTTTTCAGTGTTAATTTTAATTCTTTTTTTTTATTATTGTATCATTATTGTTATTATTATTAATATTATTTTTTATACAGTTCAGAATTCTTATCTTTCGTTTTTATTTTTATCGGCAATAATACGATAAAAATTCGATTTTCATTCCCGCTTTTAACGTTTTCCTCGATTTTATGCTTTTCGTTAAATCCTGATTCAATTGTGTTAATTCCACGATAACAAAAAATAAATGTTAATGCATTTTACGTTTCTGAGATTTTATATTTTCCTGTAATTTACATTTCTTTAGTACTTAATACTAAAATTTCACGGAATTATGGAATAGTCCTATTCTGAGAATTTTTATTCCAATCACGTGATAAATGAAATATCCCTATTCAAACTGATTTTATCCAAATTATAAAAAAAAAAAAAAAAGACTTTTTATTTCGCAAAGTTCTGTAAAATATCATCATAGTTATATTCATCGATATAAGAATGAATCTGCATTTTCACGAAATTTAAACTTTTAGAAGTTTTATCTTGCAATACATTTTCTCTAAGTTTTGAGTTTACAAAGTGTTATGCTCAATTCAATTAAAAAAACTCAAAATAATAATAATGGTCTAATTTTCGATGTGATTATTATTCAACTAGAGATTTATAATTCTGAAATTTATAGTCATTCAATTACTTAGAATTTATGATTATGATAATATGAGAAAATATTGCTTCTTCTATTACATTATTTTTCTATTTAAGTAACCCTTTTAAAAATGTAAATAATAATAATAATAATAATTTTTTCTTCTCTGATTTTATTTTTTCCTCGATTTTTACATAAGTATCAACTGGTTTCTTTTTGAAAGCATAAAATACGGGTTTCCCTATATTTCTCTCTATGTATTCTTAGGTATTTGAAAGGTATATGTACGAAACATTTATTTACAAAAAACAGTTACTCTCTTATTATTGTTAAAAAAAGTATTTGTTTTTAGAAATATTGATCAGATTTAGATTTTAAGTGATTATGATTTCAAACGTCACGTTCGAAAAAATATTTTAAATCATTTTAAGATTAATAGTTGATATTAATCTTAAAATATTAATAAAATAAAAATATTAAGAAGATAACTGACTAATATTTTTTACAAATATAAATACCATTTTTTTTTTCGTATCATCGAGTCTTAACACTAACAATAATAAATTGAATAAAGAAGAAAAATTGAAATTTAAAGATTCCAAAAAAAATTTTCTATATTTTTTTTATTATTTTCAACCAAAAAAAATGACGTACCTAAGTAAATGGGATTCATATTGCATGTTTATTAAATCTTTTATTTTTATTCAAAATCTCTTTAAGTTCAGTTTTTTGAATAAAAAGAAAATTTAAAATTTGTTGCTAATTATTAACATAATGACTAAGGCTTTTTTTTTAATTTAATTGTTCTATGAAAAACAAACAAATATCAGCCAAGGCTTATTTAATTTTCTTTTTAATAATTTTCTTTTTTTTAAAAAGCAGTACATTTAGTGTTAATGATTAACCTTTGCAGAAAATATATCATCAAAATTATCAACTTCTCCAAAATTAAATAAAAAAGTAAACAGAACGAATTCACTGAAGCTGGTTAAAGTATCCTAACTATTTAATGTGGTCTTTTCTAGTGAATTTTTTCCCATGTTTAGGTTTAAAGATTCTCGTCTTGGCTGATGATCGATTTGGTAGTTAGCAACCACCATGTTGGTTCGTGTCTCCTAATAATTACAACTACGGATTTCGCGCCAATTAAGGTGTCGATTCCTTTACGAAATTTCTAAATTAAAGCTTAAGAAGACCTAGATAGCAAACTATCCATGAAATTGATGATGTGACCGAATAATTCTCACAGTTAAGGTCGATTTTTTACCCTCTTGTTGCGCTGCTCACAAGATAATGGAAAGGATCTGGCTTCTTGCTTTAACTTTTATTAGTCTAATAATAGGAATGACTTAACTGAGTGAAGCTAA
>JAFIDM010012231.1:152530336-152555115 GCA_023159025.1 Thereuonema tuberculata
TTTTTTAATTTAAAATTCCAAATCATAAATAAAATATAATTACAAATAAAACAAATTCGACTATCAATATTTTTTTATTAGTAATTAATTTCTTAATTCAAGCATTTTCACAGCATTTTTATATTTTTATCCTTATAATTTTTCTTTTTTAAGAACCATACTAATTCTTAAAAAAAAGAAAAACTTAAAAGGATAAAAATATATTCAAAATCATTGTTGAAAACTTATATTTTCTTTTATGTGAGCACTTGTGCAATTATTAATATCGAAAAATATACTAATAATACAAAGCATAATCTTGAAGCTTCACTTGTCTTTTCACCAAAAGGGCTTTTTTAATTATTTTGAGAAGAGTTTTTATTATCTTTTATCTCTTAGAGTTTTATTAAGAATGTACAGACTTAAATTTTATAAAGCAATTATATTCTTTATAAAACGTACTGAAAAAAACTCGTGAAACTTAATAATATTTATTAACGTTTAGGAAAAGTTGGTTAGGGTGGGAATTAAGAAGCGTTATTTCGATTATGTTTATTTTTATTTTGTTTTTAAGACTTCATCATAAGCTCACAACAATGAGACACTTAAATTTTTTCCCATAAATTAAGATAACTTCTTTTCTTGTTTAAATTTATCCTTCATTTTGTAAAGGTTTTCTTTTCTTTCTTTGTATATATTTGGCAACTGATAGTAAGTTATTTAATAAACGCTGTTTAGTGTTTGTTAATGGATAATATTTAATAACTTGATGAATTTTCCTAAAAATTAAATAAAATATAATTTTTACAAAATTAATTATATCTGTTCATTTCGCTTGATTTAATTGTAGCTTTTTATTTGGAAGCTTCTGCGCCATTTCATATTGAGAGCTACACAATAAGATTTGATCTTTTTTGTTTACATTTTATATAAAAAAGCTGCAATTACGTAAAACAGTTTTTTTTTTTTTTTGGTTTCCGTTTCAATGGAAATGGACACAAAACATAAATACGCTTAAACTGTTTTAACATTTAATAGAACATTTTTCTAAGAAAACTGAAAGAATCTTTTCTTTGTAATTTACTTTGGCCCTAATATCTAGAAATACTCTGATTAAAATAATGAAAGTATAAAATGTAGTTTCTATTTCTACGCTCCCTTGTAAAATGACTATTCCATCCGAAATTTAATTAAAATGAAAGATATGGAAAGTGTTTTTGAAATGGTTCTAGATATTATGGAGGAGCCCAATTTTAAGTTATATTTATTAAGAAAACTTTTTTTTTTTCGCTTGATAAATTATTTAAATTTCTCATTTACACAGCATAATCTCAATAAAGTTAAGATTCTGGTAAAAAATAGGAAATTAAGCCAGTTAGTTTTACACAAATTTAAGATTAATGCAGACTTTTCCTTCAGAACTTAGAAATGAGGTTTTCGCTAATTCAAGATTTCTGATTTTTTTTTTTGTTCTTAAATATCATAAATACAAGCAACATTGTATTTAGTGATAAATAACTAAGTTAGTTTAATTTTTATTACATATTTAGTCATTCTTTTTTATAACTTAAGTTTTGAAATCTTCCGAACCTCTCAGATATTTATCATAAAGTAATCTGGAAAAATTCGTGGATTGTAGATGTATTTGGCGAAATGAAAGATTTATAGGTTTAGTTTATCTGAGTTGAAAAAAAGTTATCATTCAGTTTAATACTTTGATTGGATCTTGAAATCCGCGAATGAATAGAAAAACTAAAAATTACTTATTGTAATATTTTATTATTAAAAAAAAAAGTAGAAGAATAGTTGATACTTTTAAGGTTAAGAATCCAGTTTTTCAGTTAGAAATATATATTTTATATATATATATATATATATATATATATATAAACTAAAGTTAATGTAATTTTAAAACAAGAATTAAAATTAAAAATGTGATTTAATTTTATCTTTAATTTTGGAAATCAGACTTATAAAAAAACTTATATAAAACTTTCTTCAAATCTGAAATTTAAACATTAACGAATTAACTTCAGATGTTACATTAGATGTCGTATTTCTTAGACATTTCTTTATTTGTATTTTGATGTTTTAAAATTAAAATTCTAGTAGGTAACTGTTAGGGTTGTAGAAAACTGTTGTTCAAATTGAAAAATCAGTATGAAGTTACCCAAGCACAAGAAAACTTAGAAAAAGCAAAATTTTTATATGTTGAAATAGAAAAAAAAAAGAAGTTAACGTCATATGGAAATAAATTATATGAGTTGGTCATCAATCAGATTTAATAAGAAGAAGCAGAAAAAGAATTTTCTTTGTGAAAATTGTGGAGAGACATGAATGTATGAAATAGTTTGGAAAATATTTCTGTATTTCTAGAATAGTAGTCACTGAGATTATAATAATTAAACCCGTGTTGAACAGTGTTGATTTTTTTTGATCAACGGAAGCCCATTGTAAGCAAAATCCACAAAACAGGAAAAATGAGTGTAAATAAAGTGATAAGAATCATTCCAATGACAAAGGAAATTAAAAGAATGGATCACATCAGTAATATGGTAAAATAACATTTTTACAGATTTTTTTTTTTTTTTTTTATTCCTTGATTTATTTGAAAGATATATTTTTATAGTTTCCTCGTATTTCCTATTTTCTTGGAAAATGATTCATATTTTCAACACAAAGCATATGTTTTTATTGTATTCACAACCAAAAGAATTTTCGAAAAAATGCAGTAATACCCCAACTTTATTATTTGTCTTCATTCATTCCTACATCTATAAAATCTACAAATGTCTATATTTACTTTTCGTTTGGATATTGTTTTGTTTGTAATATCGTAAATAAATTAGCTTTTTACTTCATGAAAGTTCAAAAAGATTTTGTCTACGTTATTTTCCAAGAGTAGATGTTGTACTAGAATGTACTAAAAGGATGTTAGACAGAAGTTAGTATCAATTTTGAAGTTAATCTAAAGTAATGAGATGTCCATAATTTAACTGAAATTATGAAACATCTTGAGGATTCGTGTAAAACAATGCCAAGTACATTTGAAGTGTCCAGAAATTAGAGTATTTTAATCTGCTTATTTTGGATTGAAACTGTTGAAATCAACGTTTTTTTTTTTGTTTTTCTTCATTTAGGCTATAATAATTGAACAGTAAAAATAAAGTTATATATTTCTAATTGATTGCATTTCATAATTAGATATTCTTGAAATAGTTAAGTGTGACAATAAAAAAAAATGGTGAGAAAGAATAAGAAATAATATACCACAGAAGTAAAAAATAAAAATAAAATACACAATAATAATAGAATGAAATTCATCTGCCTGGTTTTAACGCTGCCCACAAATGAATTTTTTATTTAAAAAAGCATAATGCAGCTGTACAGGAATGTCACCTAGTTAAGTTACACGTAGCCTCATTTATTGATTATTAATATAAAAATAAATATTGTCCACAGTTCTTGAAAGAAAATAAATTGAATTATTAAAGTTGGGAATTATTTCAATTATAACTCTTTTTTTAATAAATCAAATAAATAATAACAATTCAATTAAACCCTATTCTAACATTTTAAATAAAAAGTAAAGTGCTTTTTATATATATCTCAAATCATCACATAAACATTTTCGAAACCTTTCGTTAAACCGATTTATTTTGAATCTGTCGATTTTCTTCATCTTAAACGGGCAGTGAAAAAAAGTAATAATCAACTAAATAATATATTTATATCCATTAAAGAATAAGTGCTAGCTAAATAACTATTTTTGAACTAAAGATTTTTTTTTCCTTTTCTTTTCATCTATATTCTTTTTATATAATTTATTTTACGTATTTTCTTTTTATATTCACTGTACTTATCAAAAATTTCTATTAAGTCCCTTCCAAAATAAGAAAAAAAAGTATTTAAAGACTACAAAATCTGAATAAAGTCATAAATAAATTTATTAAACTTTTTGATGAAGCTTCAACTCTTTTTTTTTGCTTTTTTAAGAAGATGGTTGGGAGATATTATTAACGATATGTAATTTATTGAAACCTTGACTATTATAACGTTAGTAAATACATTTTGGAGGTATAATTGTCGAATTTTAGCATCCATTTTTATTTATTTTTTTACTACTTGTTTCTCTATCTTTAGATGAATTAAACAATAGAGTTGTATATTAATAATCATTCATAAATATAATGATTAACTTCAGTCAAAGTATCTTCAGTTTTTTTTTTTTTATTATTTAATTAAAATGATGTTAGTAATTAAAGTTTTAAACATGGTCTCTTAGCTTTAGAAATTTTTTTCTTAGCATTTTCGCGTTGAGAAATTTTAATTGCACTTTCTTGAAGTGAAGTGAAAGAAATCGAAAAGATATCAGAGATTTTTCGAATAAAAACAGTTTAAAAAGCAAGTTATAAAAGCTTTGTAGTCGAAAACCAAGTTTGCTTTGCATTTTATAATTATTTTATTACTTTGAACAGTTGAATCTCTCACATAATAAAACTCCGACAGTTAATACGAAATAGTTTTTGAAAGGGTCTAGTGTTGTTTGTCAATCCAAAATTCAGGATAATAACTTATTTTCAAAAGAATATATTTATCTCTTGCTCTGTTTGTTAAAATATCTGCTTCCTTTCAAAGCGAATAGTAATTACGAAATATAGTAACTTTGTCTATCAAAACAATCGATCAATCATCAAACCCTGCAGAGAAATATGACAGTGGTTCCACTTTAATAAACAGTATCGGAGTAAACAAATCTTTGTAAATAACGATAAACAAAGTTGAAAGCAACTAACTTTTAATTGCTTAGCTTTTCAATAGGGAAACAGTAGATCAAGAATAGCAATTTAGAGTTATTTATTTATTGATTTGTGAACTATCACAAATTGCAACTACTGTTCAATTGATTGTTATTAAGTCATTTAAGTGTTTTTACAACAGGCTTAATAACCAATATATTTTGAAAACATCGTTCAGTTACGGAGGTAACACGATGTGTAACTTGTGTCTATTATGTTATTATTTTTTAAAGTTGATCAAAGCATTATTATTGAGCACTGATGGATTGCAATGAAACCCTCATAGGGAAAGGTAATAGGAAAGTAGCCAAGACTGAATTCGAAGCTATAACTTGCAATTTTGTAAGTTAGATAGATCATCAAGATTTCTGTCGATTAGAAAAGAATTAAGAAAGTTTTTTTTTAGCCATAGTTTGTCAAGAATTTTGTACAGCATTTATGACAATCAAATATGTGAGTGAATAAGTAATGCGAAGGAACCAACTTATCTAAGAACACAGGAAATTTTCTAAACCTTCGGATCTATCGTGTAAAATATTGAAAGTTCAAGTGCAGTGATAAGTTCCAACAGCTCATGGTACTGGTAATAGAAACATACGAAAGTTCACGTTGCAAAATATAAAAATATTCAGGATGCAATATTGATATTTATAGCAAGCCTCCCTTAGGAGCACAACCTAAATTTCTGGTTTCTGATTGGTCGAAATCAAGAGATCAAAAGATCCATTTGAAACCAAAGCACTCGAGATGCATTTCTTGTGTAAAGGTGAATTTGACCAATCATCAGTTGTCACCTATATTGGTATCATTCTGTTCTTCTTCGGTTCTTGGTGACAATGTCATCTTAAAACAGATGCTTCCACAACTTCAAATAATAAAAGATAACTGAAAATCCTATTTTATTAAAATAAAAAATAAAACGAATTTCATTCACTAATTTTCCTTACTTTTCCTTGATATTTTTATACGCAATGGCGACGAAGGTAAGAAGATATAAGTTCATATGATCCTATAATCGTAATGTGTTGATAGGAAGCGTAATTGTTGTTAGAATATCAACATCAACTTATTTATCTAGTCACAAGTAAATTAATCAATTTAATAAGTTGAAATTTTAGTGTAGTTTTACTTTTGTAGTCGATATGACTCTTTTAACCAGTTGTAGTTGAAACTGCAATTTTAATTTGTCTGCCTGTATGTATATGATAGCACTTAAAAAAAAAAAAAAAAGAGTTGAAATTTTATAAAGAAATTGTCGTGCAATATCCAGTGGAATTCTCAATTATGCATCAAAGGCAAACTAGTAAATACGAAATTCTCTGGGAATAAGAACTACAACTTATCTTAAGAGAAGTGAACGAGGAATTGAAGATTTTTATTAAAAATATTCACCATTGTTCTTTGAAAATTGTCATCATAATAATTGGCTAAATTCGGTTTGATCTTTCATACTTTAAAACATTTTTATAAACTTGCTGGCTGATTGTACATTTTTTCTTCCTTAAATTACAATAAAATCATTCATATTTGAGACTGTCGATATTAAATCATTCGTTATTTTGTTTTTCACCTTTCAGATTTTCTGAAATTCAAGAAAAAACTTAAGCAATTAGAAGCTAAATGGTTAATTAACAACCAGAACAGCTATTAATTAACAGTTTAAATTTATTTTGCTTCAAATTTCTGTCGATTCTTTCATATATTTTGGCACTTGTATATTTTCTTTTTCTAATTACAAATACAAAAAAAAGTAGTAAACGTAAATAGGATTAACCATTCATTTTTTTTCTAAATTCTCTCAATCTTCCACTTATTGAATTATTCTGATTTTTCCGATCACTATATTTTGACAATTTGATTGATTTGTGTTAAGCCAATTGATGATCGAAGGGCATCTGCTTTAACTTTAAAACGCGTTTAATGTTAAGTGGCTTAATTCTAATAATCTGCTAATATCAATCACTTGGATCAACTCTTGTAGGGTTTCATTAAAGATTATTTTTCCCCTTGTAGCGATTTCTCTCTTTCACTTCACTGTTAACAGTAGAAATATACAAGATTTTCATACAACACCTGTCTCGAAATGTCCCGTAAAATTATTTTAAAATTTAATAAAAAGATGATGGATCAAATTACAAGTATTTTCAGTTTAAAATTAAAACGAATGGAAACCTAAATATTGTAGTAAAAGGCCATTTCTTGTGTACTTCCAAGCAATTACCAGTTTTACTTAGTTATTTTTTTAACTAATTTATTTAGTTTATTTCACTAACTTTTATTTTTATTTATTCGTTAATTGCATTAAAAAAAAGAGAGATAGAAGAAAACTGCTTATTGTCTTAAAGATCAAGAAATAAAAAAAATAAAAAATAAAAGTGCCGTGTGAATAGTTAGGTTTTTTCCTTGTATATTCGTAGAGCACAGTTTTAATGTAATTGATTTTATTAGTTTCTGATTGTTCGTGGAGCTATTATTTCATTTTTAAGGCAAATATAAAATGACTTCATCTCTGCTGTCTCACAATTTTAGAAAAGAAAATACATTTCTTCTTAATGAAAGCTTTATAAACCTCAATGGATGGGAACAAGTGTTTACTAAGTGACATTCTAAAACAGCTGACACATGAATTTTTTAACCTATCTTTTACAGTGAATAATATTGTTGTTCATTTTAATTTTGGAGGCTCCAAATTAATTCCCACGACAGTGAAATCCATACTTTTAATTCTAAAGGTTCTTACTGAATTATTAGACCCTGTTAGTAAAATTATTTATTTATTGTATTTTTTTAATAGAATAAAATAAAATAAAAAGATAAATAATCGGGTAAAGATAAATCACGACAAAGGAAGCTATCCTTATTCTTTACATTATATTAGATAAATAGATAAGCTTACAAGAAGAATATAGCGATATAAACCAATTCTTTTTATTTGATCGAATGCATCGAAAGGGTGTTTCCACATCTATTTTTGCAGTTTGACTTGTGCTCCTTTTATATCCTCAGCTGTACGTAGCTAGAAACTGTATTATCTGAGGAAGCAAAATATACAGTTCGCCACAACTGTTTTCTGCTATAAAAATTTCTACAGATCTTTACGTACTATATTTATCAGATTTTGAATTTTAGCATCATTTTTCTAGGAAAAAAAAAAAAGAAGAAATTTTATGAATTAACTAAATTAAAAGCCTGTGATATGACAATTATCTGGCAATTTACGGCACCATAAGTCGTAATATATTTACATTAAATTACTAAGCTATTTCTTTCATGTATTATTCAACTTTTGATAATAAAATCTGTAATTCTCCAAAGCGATCACATTCAAGTTTGATGGATTGAGAATGATTCAAAATCCAGACATGTCTACAATTTTAAGCTACAAAATATAGCTGTAAAATTTTGATAGCATTTGAGGCAACACCTCAAACGTAATACCTTAGATTAGTAGCGATCAGAATTGTATTGAACCAGTTGATCAACCCGATATGAATTGCCATTGGATGACAGGTTGTTTAAAAAGTCCCGTCTTAGGGGCACGAATTTTTTTACGGACCTCGGAAATAAAAATTTGTACAAGCATATTCTAAGTTTTTTTTAAGTTTTGTCTTGCTGCTCTAAAATCTTAAGGAATTCCCTTTCGTAAGAATTTTCTTAACATTTTAGATGCTTGTAATTTTTAACACAAATTAATTTCAGTTTGAAATAATAATCTTCGAGGATGAAGATATAAAAATACTTCAAGCTATTCAATATTCAAAGTAGTTCCATAGAAATATCTTAGTTTATCAGAACAGGAATTTGGCATTTGAAACAGGAGGAAGTTATCGATCACCGGTAGGTCTCTAATAACCATTAATTAACCATTAATATCATTGATTAGGTAATATAAATTATTACATTGATTAATTAGACCATAATTATAATTTCGGGTTTGCTTTCCTTGAATAATATTATGGCTAATAGCCAGAAAAATTACTTGTTCCTCTCGGACTACTAAAGATTTGCTTCTGTTTTTAACCTTTTGCCCAGAAATCTTCCTCAAAATAGAAAACTAAAGTACGTATTTAAATCAAGAAGGGAAATTATGTTGAGAAATACGTTATATGACATAGTAAATTAAGATTCTGAATAATCTGGTTATACCTGCATTATTAGAGGTTTGATCTTATGGTCATATTATTTCTTAACATTTATTGCAAAAAGCAAAAGAAAGAAGTTTTTAGGATACAACATGTTCTCTTATGACAACGATGTCGTTTTGTTTTTTTAAAAGCTACAACATTAAGAGTATATTAAGCAAAGAATATCCGTTCCCTTTTGATTTTTCGTTTGATTAATAGTTTAGATCTTAGAGATCATACGTTACCATTATATTTTGTGGTTAAATGTCGTAATTACGATAAAAACGAATTACCAAACAAGCTCCTATTTTAATATAATATTTAGGCTATCAAATGTATGTTTTCAATTCATTTTGGAACATCTTGAACTTTTTGATTAAAAGATATCAAACTTTCATTTAGATGAATGCTCTAGGTATTCAAAAGTTGATGCGCTATAGATCTTTTTGATTAGTGCAGTTTTTGACATTACAAGTAATAACGAAGGATTATACTAAACAATTCACTGTAACTTACTTATTAAATATTATTTAATACTTTCTTCAGTATACAAGATTTTATTACATTGGTGAATAGTTAGCCCACTTATTTAATTCGTATTTTTTAAGGAAGAAATCTGATATAAATTTATTCCTTTACTTCTATATTGTTTGGGTATTCTTGACGTCCCAATAAAAAATGCCAAAAACGAACCCACATGTATTAATCAAAACATTCGACAACATAAACATTGAATTAATATTGTAAACAATATAAAGGACAATATACACAGTTTTGTTTTGTTTGTTTTGGTCTTTCCATAACCGTTCCCAAAATATTGAGGATTCAATTTGTTAAAAAAAAGGGATTTCTCATAGTTTTAAAGAAGGAAAGTGATCTAATTATGTTTTATCTCATAGTTTTAACTTACGAATAAATTTCATATAGAGGTTTAACTGATTAGAATTCTAACTCGTTATGTATTAAGAAGCAATTCATAGTAATTTCAGTCTAACTTGAATCTACTTGAAATTTGATTACTCAAATTCTTTCTTGAAGATAATATTGATTGAAATTTTAAAGAACGGTTATTTTAGATTTGCTCTTATAATTTCTAATAAGTTTTTATAAGATCTTTCATCTTCCATGAAATAGGTTCCTGGAAAGAATCTTCATCAGAGCCAATAGTGAATGTAGGGAATTTAGTTGTTCATATACCTAAAGATTTGGTTAACAATTGGGTAAAAGCATTAGGATCTCTTTCTATTTTATCCTGTGACTAGATTTTAATATCCCACATGCGTCAAATCCAAATTTACCAATCATCTTTTATTTCTGCTCAAAACAATTGTTTGACATTAATAACAAAGATTTGCATTTTGTTTGTAAGACTTTGAAGGAAAAACTTAGCTAACGCTTCTACTGATAAATAGACCAAATCACTCTTGAATATTATTAGAATTTAATGTTAAAGTTAAATCTTAATTTTCAGTCTTTATATATTTTAATTTAAAGTCAGAAATTATGTATAAACACTAAGTGTTATCAACTTTTTTATTGTATTTCATTTTCAAATCAGTATGGAAAAATTGTATAGAATTGCTTGAAATTCGATTTGTTGATAAATGAAAATAAAGAAATAAACAAACAAACTTCTTTATTTTAATGCATACTTTGATACTTTTATCATTTTTTCAAGAAAGACAAAAGATAAATTTAGTAATTGTAATCTATGGTGAAAATTGCTTCTGTTTCTAAGTACCTTCTAACTTAATTTCTAGATAGAAAAATAAAACAAAGAAAGTTTTTATTTTTTTTTACTTAAAAATATCTTTTAATATTTGTAAACCTATTTTAATAGATGTTTTCATCATTTTTCTTTCCATCTTTATATTTAGTTTCGAGTTATCTTCCAAGACATTAAAAATTCTTTCATATTATTACTTTTTTAATTTCTAAACAATTAAATTTAATTTTAAATCCAAGCTAATTGAACCAATTTGAATAAATGAACAACGGGTGAACGATCGCAACAAAAACCTGCAGATTAAACAGGAAGGATAAAAAGGATTTCCTTAGAATTCTTCATGAATTAATTAATTGCTGATTTTCTTGCTGACTTGGCTTCATATTTTTTTTTACTTCCGTGCGAAAAATTTTCTAGAGATATTTTGGTGGAATTCAAAAAATATATTAAATTTTCTCTGTAAGCTTAGAGCTTAAATTTCCAAATATATGGTTTTACTGAAATAGATCGTTGTCACTTTAGCTTTCTACATAGATTAATACACATACAGCTAAATCTAAGCTACGACAGTAAGACAGAAGAAATATCTGTTATTTGAGGGCTACAATGAATAATTTTTTTTTCTATTTCCTAGAATTAAATATTTAAATTTCTAGTTCACAAAAGAACAAATTAATATTAATTTTAACAAAAGTAGAAATGAAAATGCTATATACACATTTCTTGCTACATATGCCTAAGATTAACTCATGAGGGAAGGGTTCTGAAATCAAAATCTTAAACTTTAATGATGGAAAAAAATGACAATCGTTTGAAAAGGTTGAACGCCAGTCTTCTATTCTCTCTTATTTCCATAGAATTAAAATCGGTCCAGGTAATCGGTCCAGGTAATCAAGGCGTTTCAATTAGAATACTGATGATACTTCTTTAAAAAAAAAAAAACAACGATATTTTGCTGGTTTTGATTGCTTTAACATTAATTACTGTTATTTTATTTTCTTAATAGTCGTAACAAAAATTATTTTAACAAATTGGGTAAAGAAATTGTAGAAGGACAGTTAGAAAACACCCATTGCAGATGTGATGAAGACTTTCTTCAATGCATCTGTGTATATTTGAAGGAAATACACAGTGAATAAAGTATTTTCTAATTTACTCAAATATGCACCATTTACACTCTTTTTAAAGAGGTAGAAAATATCAAATATTTCATGAATTGCGCCATTAATAATTATTCGATTTAGGAAAATTCAGTTTGTTCAAGATTTTCTTTTCATTAAGAACTCTCTTCCATTTTTACGTTTCAATTGTGGAGGACTCAGTTCTTGAATTTTTTTTTTTTTCAAGCAAATATATAGGTGGTTTTTTTTTCTGTTATGCATATATTTTTAATAATACACTTTCGTACATGTAGCTCCTTGAAAAAGAGATCAGAATGCTACCAGCCTTCAAAAATTACTCATAAAAATAAAGAGTGAACGTCTTGAGTTTTTACGGCTTGATTTTTTAACTTAAATATTATAGTGCATTATGATAGAGATTTACTAAAGATTAGTAAAAAAAGCTTCAGTAATCAAACACAGTCTTCTTATAATAAACATCAGTTCTAGTAATAATAAAAACAAAATCACGTAATTCACAGATGTGTTGGCACTCATTAATTGAAAATGAAAAGTAAATGATTTGAAAATGTTACAGCTTTACTGATTTAGCCACTTCTTGCTGAAAGCACAGGAAAATTATTGTTTGCATTTGATTATTCGTCGTAAAAAGTGTCATTAAATGTTGGATGTGGTTGAGAATCTAATATAACCAAAGTTAGATTGAGAAACTATCATTAAAATTCCATATTTTCAGTTGAAGTAGTTTGTCCCTGGTTTTCAAAATAAATGGACTTTATATTTGATGGCATTAACATGTTATTAAATGTCTTGAGTTGATGGAATGAAGTTATTTATTTCAACTTAAAACAATTCTAAGTATCACATATCTTTTTTGCTTTCCTGTTATGGATATTATTACCATGATCAAACTCTTATGAAAGAGGATTTGCTTCCCTTCCTTTTAATTGAAAATCAAAATCTTTCCATGTGATGGCTTCAGCAGCTTCATCATGAGAATGCCAAGTTTCAGCTTTTATCAATTCTGCAAACTAAGTTAAATTTGTTGGATGGAATTCGCTAATATTCTTGCTGTTATTGGAACCTTCGGAACTTAAAAAAAAAATCCATTAACTTGAAGAGGCTGTCTCTCGACGGCGAAAAGTCATGTATATTTATTTTTTATATAAATCATTTCTCACATTTCAGGTGTATGGCTTCATTTTTGCATCCAATCCATTAACTTCTTTGAAAATATCTCTTCTCGAAATATATTTCAGTTGATTTTGGTGTAAAGGTAGAGGAGGTTGAAGGCGCTGCTTAAATGGAGACTCATTCCTTCGGAGGAAGAAGATGATGATTGTGCTTTCTTAAGTAAATAACTGTAGATTAGTCATTTCTGTTAATTTTTCATAATTAAAAAATGCAGTAAGTTAATAAAACTAGAAAGGAATAAAAGGGAAAAAAACGCACAACAAATAAAATCTTTGAGCTACTGTTTCAATATTTGACACCGGGAATCCAAGACAGCCTGTATCAGGGTTATTATCCTTCTTCAGTTGGATTCACCCAATGTCTGCAGCTCTATGATATCAAAGGAAATATAAAAGGCAAGTAAAGTAAAAACATAAGAATGGCCCTTCATATAAAAACATTAAAAAATATATTTAAAAAAAAGGGCAATTCGTTAATCCCTGTTAGTCAACAGCCAGCTTTTGAAGGATTAACTATACGAAAGACATACATAATGTTTATTTTAACGTACGTATACAAATTTTATGAAGGAATAAAAAGGGATAAAAACACACTACAGATAAAATCACTGAACTACTTTTGGAATATTTGACACCGGGAATCCAAGACAGTCTGTTTCAAGGTTATTATCCTTCTTCAGTTGGATTCAATAAAACTAGGTTTGTAATAATTTTTGATAAAAGATAAACTAATGAACAATTCAATTAATTCTTAATGATTCAAAGTTTAGTTACTGAAAATTTTATAGATACAGCTAAGAGTTAGAAAACAGAAAAAAAAGTAGCCTATTTTTATTATTTCTCGAATTTTTTTTTCTTTTAAATCTAGTTTCCCAGAAAACTAAAGCTCCTGAAATGATTCAGTTAGTGTGTATCTATCCCCCACCACCTCCCCAATAATTTTTGAGACATTGAATGGATCTTCTTGAAAGTTGATATGCATATTTAGGGACAAAAGACGGTTTAACTTTTATATTTCAAAAACTTATCTGTGGAAAATCAGTAAATCAGTAAAGGAAACAAAAATCCAATAGCAAAATCTTAGAAACATAACAATGTTATGTAAACACTAATTTGTAACCCGATTGGTGGGATTTTACTTAAATAAACAATAGGGATTCATTTATTTATTTGTTATTTCAGAAAGGGAAATTTCTACTTGTTTGTGTTGGAGTGTTATTATAATTGAAATTAATTGATATTTCATTTGTGAAAAGAAAAAAAAAAAACAAGAAACAACCATTGAAAGAAAGTTAGGTCCTTTCAGGATTTCTTTCTTTTTTTTTTTTTTTTTTTTTTGATTATGTAAAAAATCCTTTCAGTCAAACTTGATTTACATAAAATTGTATATTTCACTAAGATTTTTTAAAAAAAGTTTTCAAATTTAATTTTAAACTAATGTCAAGCAAAGCTGTTTCGAAATAGGAATTAATGTAAAAAAAAATTAAAAAAAAAAAAAAAGTCTCAACAGCTTTGGAAAGAAAAGAAGGTCGTTGGATTCAAGAAGCAAATTTTTAAATAAAGTGAGGGTGTTTTTTATTATTATTGTTTTTTTTTTGTTTTTTTTTGTTTTTTACGGAACTTGAATAAAGAAAAAAAAAAATTCTTCTCTGATTTCATAGCAGATTTTATGATGGGATTGTGATATTATTATGATGTGATTTTATGATGGGATTGTGCTTTAAAGTCTGAAAATCTTTCTTACTTTTTTATTTTTTTTTTACTATTTTCCTTTCTTTTAGGGGGATATTGTTTTCCTCTCTCTTTTCATTTAAAAGAAAGTAAGTAAATGAGACTCTAAAAGCTTTATAAGACTTTATAAGACTCTAAGGAGCGTTATAAGACTCTAAGCTTTCAAGGAGGAGGGAATGTATGAGAATTAATATTTCTCGTAGACTAAAAACTCTTCCCTATCAAATTCTTTTAGAAAATTTTCATTTTTTTCAAAAGAGCTTATTGAATTTGTATATATATATATATATATATATTGCTAGACTCCTTTTACTAATTTTGTTTTTTCTTATTTGGTTACTTTATTAATATCATTAAGAAAGATTATTGCTCTGAAGCTTATTTTCTAGTCCCAATTCTTTTTTTTGTGCTGCTAAGAAAGTTCATCCTGAGTGAAATCTTAGGTGAGTCCGAATGTTGGCTGGTTACTCACCTCTTCACCTCTGTCCAGCTGTAATCCCATCTACTTCCCAGGGCTCTGGTGCCCAATTTCCATAGGGCCGCATGTCCAGCATACAAAGTGCACTCGGATGCGCGGTGGTCAATAGGCCTTGGCTAGTTTTTCCCTGCTAAACCCTGGGCCCACATGCATAACTGAGCGACATGGAGAGGTGCCCGTGATTCGACAGCAGACTGGACAAAAGGTGGACTGGCAGGCAGCTCATTTGCATCACAAGTGGTTTCCCAAATACCCTGTTGCATCTTGGTCAGGCTAGACCAGGCACTCAAGGTTAAATGAAGGAAGACGCCTAAGAAAGACTCGGCCATTTTGATTGAAAATTGCTTTCTTCAGTGAAATCGCATTTCCATATCCTATCGTTTTCTTTCAAACATAACCAAAGATATTGAAAGAGGCATCTGAAAACTAATAAAGAACCTATAGAATCATTATCAATTGATGTTTCAATTCAGATTGATTGATTCCACCCGTATAATTTCAACTATTTCTCGTCTGGATCTATTAAAGGCTATTATAAGCTATACTTTACCAATGACGGTTGTGTAAAGATAACATTCGTATTTCTTAACCCAGAATTACTTAACCATCTCAAAAGAAAAAGAGCATTATTTTTCATACATGATTTAAAAAATGAAATAAAGTACCAGTAGTCTACAAAAAAAGGAGAAGTAAATTTAATGCAAATTCTAATTCTGAACAGTCTGACATTTTTAAAGAACGACTGGAGAAAGAATCAGAATAAAATCAAAGATCAATATTTGTCTATCATAAAAAAAAATTACTGGACTGCCATTTACAAACTATTAAGATTAAATGATGATAATGTTGATGGTGCTGTGGATGAGACTGATATGTTTTAAAAAAAGTCCCCTCCAATCAACATACAGGTAGAAGGGGTTGAAACCATTATTGCTTAATCCTGTCCTGGGTCTCTTCATTTGTGATGGGGCATTGACCTCCTCTAATAACAAAGCTCAGTGGTGAATGTTGAAATAAAATTTGCATGATGTAGTGTATTCAGTAGACATACAATGTTAATGATATAGAAATGAGTGTTTGGGCCTATAAGAACCGAAAGATATTTTTCTTCTTGTATAAATATATGTATGTAGATTTTATGTTTTTATCAATAAACAAAGGGACCTAACTCTCTTTTAATTTTATAGATATAATCATAATGTTTTTGTTTTTTGTTTTTGTTTACTGATGAAATCATATTTAACGTAGATCTCACCTATTAAAACAAAAATTAAGAAAATGCCAAACTCCAGGGACTTTATGTTCTTTACTCAAAGAAAAATATTATTAGATCCTTTAGAAAAAAAAATCTTTTTCATTTCATTTTGTTTTTATTTCATCCAAAGACAAAAATTGTTTCTATTATTGTTTTAGTCATTTTTTTGTTTGTTTAATCTTGTCTTGAATTGTACGCTGTTTTCTACTTCATTAGTTCATACAGTGTCAACCGATGCATTATGATTTTTCCTTGACGACGAATCAGGAAATGTTATTTTTCTTTCCAACTAATAATGTTACTGGAATTATCAAGTTACGTTTAGTTATATTTTCAGTTTAAAAAATGCTAGATAGCAATGAAGTTCTGCATGACATTGGTTCAGGTCTTTATGTAAATTACTAATTTTCACAAAAACTTACATTGATTCACTTATCTGAACAGATTAAGACGTAGGTAAATAAATTATGATGATTTAGTCTATACCATGCTTATTTCCTTAGTTCTGTATCTTATCTTTTCAAAAGTATGAATGTTCTTGATCATAATTAAGATTGGGAAGCTGTTCATGCGTGCGATTGTAAGTAGGCCTATTTTCATCTGTTTACTATCTCATTTTTATCTCTACACCAATGGCAATTGGACCAGTATTTAAATTTGGTAGAAATAGAATTTAAGTCTGAAAGTTAAATTCAAAGACAATAAAAGTACACTCTGTTTAGAGATTACATGGCAGTCTTTCAACTTAGAAACAAAATTTACCGAAAATATTGGAAAAGTGGTAATTTTAAATTTAGCGAACGAAGTTAGGTTTTAGAAATACTGCGTGCTATTCTAGAAAACAAAGACATTAATGAATGTCATTTTAAAACAAGCTGCATAAGTTAAGAAGTCGTATAGTTTTAAAGAAATAAAAGATTATTTTTTTGTCATTATTATTCCTAGGTATTATGGTTTGCTTTATGTTACTGGAATTGTACCATCTTTTATTTATCAAAGTTTAAGTTTATCTGTAAATTAATTTTTCTATAACTGAAGTTTACTATTATTTAAATATCTTTTTTTCCTAGCAATGGAAAAATCCCTTACGATAACCACTATTAATTAGCTATTTTTTCATTTTTGTAATTAAGTAGTAATTTAAGAATTTAAGAATAATAAAAAGAATTTAGTTTGAAATCTTGACACTGTTATTAGAAAGCAGAAAAAAATTATATTTATCAAGAATTTTTTTGTTTGTTTTTGTTTTTGTATTTGCGTGTGTGTGTGGGTGTACGCTAGTAGGTGTTTTTCTGTGTTTTCATTTCTACACAGACCTAACCAATAAGTTATATCCGGGGTCAATCTGATGATAAATACGCTCACTTACGGTTGGTTATTATACTCAGTCAATCATTCTGAAATATGGAAATATCACTTCCGGTAGCTGTTACACGTGGATCCAGCAGGACACTATTTATTGGGTCGCAATTCACAGGATCAATCAATTAGATTTGCTAGTGAAACTTTAAATGGCATTAAACATGAATCAAACGTAAAGATAGGTTTCGATAATCGTAGCTAATAATTTAATATAATATATTATTTTAGATATATATTACTATATTTATTGTAATATTAATAAAATTTTTATTAAATCAATTTTTTAAAAAATATATAATTAAATAATATTAATTTAAAATGATATAAAATAATATTATTTTACATATATACTATTATATTTATTGTAATATTATTATTAATAAGAAGTAAATTTTTATTAAATAAATTTTTATTTAAAAAAAAAAAACCAAGTTGGCTTTTGTATTTAAAATTAAAGACTCATCTTTAAATATAAAATTTATAGAAACCTATTGTATTTTTATTGATGAAGGAATTATTCTTGATCATAAATTAATAAACAGTTAATGTTTTACATAGAAAATAAACTATTAATAAATTATTAATAATAGAAATATCTGACATAGATACATCACTGTTAAAATTTAAAAATATTAAAAAGTTACAAAATTAACTAAGAATGTAAAATACTACCAAATATGTATTTAAAAGGAGATCAAACAAAAATAATAACAACAAAATTAAGCTGATTTTTATAAAAATAGAAAATCAAACAAAAATATAAGTTAATTAACATTATATTGCGTAAGTAACATAAAAAAATATAAGTAACAAATAAGAAATCAAGTTAAAACAAATTTTAAAAAACATGAAAATAAAGATATCTCAAAAATAAGCAATTTGAAATTTAAGCAGAAATATATCTAATACAAAAGAAATAGAATAAAAAACAAAACAAAAATGCCGAAATTCAATGAAAAGAGAAGATAAATGATTTTATAAAAATTAAGGCCAATGAGTGATATTTCTCCAATCAAATTGACTTCGTTTAACGAAGCTTTGTTTCACAAATAGCATTTTATGTATTTATTTTTATTTCTATTTTTGTCGAATTTGATTTGTTTTCGTTTGATATTACAGATATTTCTGTTTAAATTTTAAGAATGTTTATTTTTGAGCTATTTTTATTGTAACGCTTTTTGGTTTTTTTCATTATTTGAATTCTTATTTTCTTTTTTATATTTTTGTTATTTGCAAAATTATTTATATTTTGTTTTTTTTGTTTTTTTAGCTTGATTTTAGTGTCTTTCTTTGTGTTAATTATTTGTTTTATTAATTAAGTATTTGGCTACATGGTGGCTTAATTTTCTTGGTATTTTTGGTTTTAATCTTTTATTTATATATTTGGTATTATTATTATACATTTTGGCTCTGAGTTATTTCTATTACTCTATCAAATTTTTATTTGGCATCTTTTTCTGTTTTGATTCGAATTTATTTCTACTGTTGGCGGGGATTTTAATTTCCGTTGTTAATAATAAATAAGTAGTCTATGTTGTATATTTGATTTGAAATGCCTTTATTAATAGAAAACTCAGTAAATATTTTTTTTTGCAGTTGTTAGAATTTTTGCTGCTTATTTATTTATTTATTTATTTATTAACATTAAGATTTTCATTTATAATTTCAGTTTTTTTTGTTTATCTTATTTCTTTGCTGAATTTTGTGATACGTTTGAATTAAAAAACCTACGAATCTGTTTGGAAAACAGATAGCTTTAATAAGAAAAGCCTAATGCTGAAACTAGGTAGAATAGCGGACTGTTTCATTCGTTTTCGTCTACGAGTGTCATATCACTGCAGCATAGCTTTTACGAAAATAATTTTGCCTTTTTATATCAAATATTTTCCATAGGGTTAACCTAACTTGACTTAAAAATAAATTTATAATTGGCAAGTGTATTTTGCTAAGTAATGAACAAATAGCAGAAAGAAAATTTAAACCTTTGAATTTCCTTTAAAAAAAAAAAAGAAATATTTATGGTCATTTAAACATATAAAAAAGTTAATTTACACTCCAATGTATATTTAAAAATATAGCAATTTAATTACTTTTCTCTTCATTTAAAACTAGTTTATGCCAACCATAGTTTAAATATAAGTTCTAAAAGAGAAATAAACTTCCAAAAAATTATGAACAATTAGTTTTAGGATAAATGCTGTTTTGGAATATTTGCAATGACAAAATATAATTACAGGAAATTATTGACAGAACAAAGGAGTTGACTTTCCTTAAATTATCATAAAGAATAATACAAGAGCAAAGGGTCACGAATGGTAAACTAAATATTACAACCTATATTTAAGTTTTCCGTTTCCTGAAAATTCATTAAACCCTCATGTTTAAATCGCTAAAATCAATTAAACTTAATCGAACCCAAACACGATCCTTTGATATGCGTTAGTTGGAACCACATGTTTCATTTTTTACAAAATTGTTTCAAAAAACTCCACTGTTTCTGTGACTAAGATGTAAATGTTTCCTTTGGGGAGTTTCGTTAACTTCAGATGCAAATATTTCCACGGGATGTAAAGTGAGAATTTTTCAACTAGTTCCTCTCTTGCCCAGAGGCATTCATGCTAAGTATCAGGAAAATATCCAAGTTTTAGTTCAAAATTTATTAGTGTGGGTGGTGGGGCACGTATGATCCTAACTTCTTTACGAAAATAAACAAATAGCAGAATATGCATTACTTATTTGTTATTACTAGAGAAAAAAATGTAATAAATCCTTAGTCCTTTGTTTAACCATCAACAATTAATCTATTTTAACTAGATAGTAAATGTTGGAAAAAATATGTTTGACGAGCAAAGACTTTCAGAATCGAAATCTTTATTAATAAACTTTGGTTTGGAATTATTCATTGTTTGGAAGACCGAGTACCATTTGTGAAAGTGTTAATAAACACTGGTAAAACTAACTAGTGAACTACATTAGCTGCAGTTCTGAGGCTTGAAACTGAAAATAAAATTTCTAAGAATTTGTTAAAGAAAAGAAACCTAAATCATTTTTAAATTTATGTCATTGTATTTTGGTTAGAATTAGTCAAACGAATAATAGTGCTTTTTAGCTATAATTCATATTAAAAAAATCTATACTTAAATAATAGGTAAAATACAGATTTTCGCTTAATTTAAAGCAACACTTCACAATTGATTATTTTTCAAACTTACAGATTGAACAAATGCAATCATAAATATATTTTAACCTCTGTTGTAAATTCAAAACTTTAATCTTTCTAATTTTAATACACAGTCTAGGTTTCTGGAATTCTTTTTTTTTTTTTCCTCAACTTATTTCTTTAATCTCTGTTAAAATTTTCCTTTCATTACATACGTTATTTTTCTAGATGTATCTTAATATTTACGTGTTCATTTTCTACTTGAATTGCACCGATATTCAAATAAATTAACGGATTACGAAAACAAACTAGCATCGAAAATTCTTAACATAACATTGCCTTAACATCATCTATCTTAAGTCACTGTAGGCAACTAATTAAATAACAATATTCTTTAGAAACGTATTTTGTTATTTAATTTTTCACAAATATATTAAAGATCAGTATCTTCGAAAATGCTGGATTTTTCCTTTGAGGTTAGGTTTAAATTGATTTCTCAATTTTCCTTACAAGCTCCTTTGATTACATACATAAATATTAAGATATAAGGTTTCAGATTAAATTAAACCTTCTTAAACCTTCGGATTATCTTACATCCGACAAATGATACAGTTCTTTTCAAATTTTCTTTCTTCGTAAATACCATCAACATCATATCTGCAGAAGATAGCCATTGACTGTCTTCTATCAGTTTTACTTTATTTTTTTACGTCGCTTCAATTGTTAATACAGAAAATTTGTTGTAATAAATTTGCAAGTCAGGAGCAACTTTGTTCGAAAAAGATGAATCCCTTGTAATCCCAAGGGTTTCGATGCTTTTTCTGGCTAACAAATGAATTATACTCTTAGATAGAATTGTTTATATTTAATGGTTGCCCATTAAAATCCATATAACAGATAATAATCCAATTAAACTACTCGGAAATGAAGTCAGATTGAATTATAATGTAACATGTTATATTTATTAACAAACCATTCTAACACATTTTTAGATTTTTTTAATAAATGTCAAATAAATATTTCTTCTGAGAATCTTTAGTTCTTTCTACTTAACCCTTTCTTCGGTCCTAAAAAGGACTTTCTTCAGTATAAAAATTTAGTAAATTCGTTCCCGTTTTCTACTCATTAACCAATTATTCGTCAACATTTCAGTAGATTGGCAATTGGTCTCGTAAATCAGAATGGATGTATTTCCTAATTTGTCCATTAATTATGTAATAACTCAAACAGGAACTACGCTTTCTGTGTATAAAATTTGATCTGATTTTTAATTATTTTTTTCCTTATTAAATAAAGCGCCAGCCTTTGACCTCGAAATAAGAAAGTAAAGTTTACAAGATATAGATATAAAACAGATATAGATCTTCATATACCTTAGTATGCTTAAATTTATCTGTTGGGGCTTTAGCTATTAGATCTAAGTCGCTTATTTAAATTAGAGCTTCAGTTTTCAACAATGCCGAACTATGGAAAATAAGAAGAAAGTAAATAATAAAAATGTTTTGTATTTTCTTTGTATATATCCAGAAAAATGTTCATCACTATTTTTCATATGTTGGGTTCGAAATTTCTTTTTCTTAGGAATTAAAAAAAAAATCGTATATTTTGATATTTAAAAAAATTCGACATTGATTTGTAACAAACGAAAGGAGACAAATAAAATAAAGAATTCAATGAAGTATTGAGTCCTTTAAGCGTTATTTAATGAAAAAGACTCAAGGAAAAGTAAGTTATTTTTTGGGGGAAAACATATAAATATTTTCTTCATTTTATCGTTTAGTGTTTAATGTAATTCAAAGGAGTAAACGTTTTATTAAATTTTATAAATTTTTATTCATCTTAACGAAGTATTTTAAGTACATGAAAACCTTAATTATCAAAACAAATTATTAATACCTCCAAGTCTTTAATGAAATTTTTCATTTCATAATTTTTTTTGAAGAATACTTTACAAAAAGGAAATATTGGTAGTTGGTGCTTTTTTATGATTTAAGTTATTTATTTATTTTTGAGAGAGATAAAATTTTCCTAAGAAAGGAATAGAAAATAATTGTTATAACAATAAAGACAATAGATACATTTTAATTATAGTTAATATTTTCATTTTAGAATAGAAACGAAATCCGACTGGACAATATTAACCTTATTCAGGCTATTTATAAAAAATATTGCATAATTTAAAATTTTTTTAGGAATTATTTAAGGTAAAAAAAAGAAAATCGTTAATATGATTAGGAATATTGCCTTGAATCTTACAATAATATTCTTGAATAAAGTAAATTATATAGAAGGCCAAACTCAATTCTAAAATATGTAATTATAGGAATAATATTAATCTATTATTTATTCTGTTCTCAACGATTTTATGGATTATTTTCAATTGCAATTTAGCGAAATATAATTCTTTTAAAAAATGTAAAGTTTCTTTTTTTTTTCTATTTTTAATCATAAATTTAGCTTCATCAGAGTAAACATTTAATACCAATAGGTAAAATTTGTTTTATTAATTGTATATAATAATAATATAAATATAAAAGATGTCTTAAAAGCGCTTATAAATCAAGTGATATTAGGCAATAATATGGACATTATTTACTATTAATGTAAAATAGTTATTTTGATTATTAATCTATTATTTAACAGCATTGTAACTCAAAAAAGAAAAAGGCTTAAAATAGGAAAATTTATCCTGTAGAAAAAAATCAACCATAATAATTTAAGCAAAATTTACTAATCATTATCTATTGTAGAGCATATTATATTCGAACTGAGAGATTTACGATAATGTAGAAACTTAAATAAAATTTGTTCATTTGAGCATCTTAGAAAAGTATGAAATTCTTATATTAAAGATTGGTTTAAAACTTAAACAATAACTTAAGCATGTAATTAAATAACTTTATTAGCTTTTTTGTATAATAGTTGTTACATATAAACAAGAATTAAAATTAAATAAACTTTGATTTTTTGATGATATTTTGTTTAATTCATTTTATTATTTAAACACAAATTCAATTATAAATAGCATTTGTTAGGCAAATAAATTTAGGCTTGAGCTATTTAAATTTTAAAAACTAACATATGTAAATCTGTTGAAATAAAGAGGCCAATAAGTATCTAAAAACATTAAGGATTCATTATATATATATATATTCATTTAATTGTTTCAAAAATATTTCAATTATTCATTAGAAACAGACGATTCAAAACAACTATATTTTAATCTTTTAATGTACAGTAAAAAAAAAAATTATTAAAAAAAATCAGGAATAAATTTTAGATAAAAACGAAAAATTAATATACAAAAATTGTAAAAAAAAATTAATTTGTTTCTTTGTGTTTAATTAACCTTGGAGAATACACCAAGTAACATTAAAAATTAAATATTATCAAATAAATAAAGAAAGAAAGAAAGAAACAAAGCCTGACTTTAACTTGTTTCTAAATAATTTCCTTCGGACTAAAAAAATAATATTTAATTCATTGTAAAGGAATCTTAAAAAATAAATAACACAATTTTCATTAAAATAAATTCTGATGAGGTCCAGATCTATTTAAATTAGATCTCTTTAAATATTTCAATTTATTTATGCCTCTCTTGAGAATAATCAGATTCTTATCCAAGAATTTAAAAAAAAACCTGTAAATTACTCATTGTTGATTCTTAGATTTGGGTATTTTATTTTTCAAAATTGTAGTATTTTGAAATTAACATTTGAACTGATTCTATGCTAAACCAATTTGCTCAAATCTTTCTTAAATAAAAATATAAAAGGACTTCTATGTCGAATATTTCAACACAAAGAAACTTAGAAAGCAATGATTCCTTAGAATTAGTTTTAATACTTCTC
>JAFIDM010012231.1:152584574-152618334 GCA_023159025.1 Thereuonema tuberculata
CGTTTTGCAAAATGAATAAAATTGTAATAAATAAAATTATATTTGTACAAAATATTTATATTTGTAAAAAAAAAAGTTAATAATAGTCAAGAACGAAGAAATGCGAAAACATTATTAGCATTTTTTGCTTGTTTAATCTAAATGCGATTTACTCTAAAAGACTTATTTTCGAAGATGTAGTTTTTTTATAAAACAAGTAATTGATATTAATTAGAAAGTAATTTTCCAATAATTGCCTCTAAACTATCAATCTCAAAAAAAAAATCTTATTTGCAAATTCAGTTTTCAATTTCCTGAGTTGTAAAGCTAATATCTTAAAATAGAATCTTCGTTCAAATTGATTCGTCAAAAAAAAAAAAAAAAAAAAGAAAGAAAATTAGAAAAGTAATGTTAAAAAAAAATTCGACTTTTCCTTTTTCAAATCCTATTTTTAATTTACGGAAATCCAAACGATTTGGTCAAAATGTCTTTTAGGAGGTTTTTTTTAATGAGACTGGAATAATGATAAAACTGATAATGATAATTTTTCTTTTCTTTTCTTTATTTGATGATTTAAAAATCAAAAACTGTTTTCCAGTTAATATTACTATTGATATCATTATCTAGAAAAAAAGAAAAATTATCTTTATTAGAAACCTCAGTAGAAAGCAAACGTTTTTAAGTTGTGAATATCTATAAGATATGAAATCGCTCGAATTTTTGTAAATGGCATTTGAAATAGGGAAAATCTGATTTTTTTCAATACTACTTTATTGTTTTTTTCTTATTTATTTTTCTGAAAAAAAAAATTAGAATTTCAATGAGGCTTAAATATTCTAAAACGTGTACAAAGGAACTTACGGTCTTACAAACTAAATTCTAATATTTCTTTAAATTAAGACTAACTAATTTGTCAATCGATTTCACAATCGCTTCAAAATCGATTATCAGTTCAACCGATTACTGTATCGATTCTGAGGAGTTACAGACTATGTACGATTCTTTATCTAAATTGACCATTTAGATCCAAACTGCAGCAACAAAACCAAATAAAAAAATATATTTTAAAAATAGTTAGCATTTAACTAATTAATATTTGAAGGATTTTTATTTTTAATATGATAATTTATCAAATTTAGTAAATAATTGATAGTTAAAAATAAAATTAAAGTCGGCACACATTATATTTTCCTGTGAAAATCAGAAAAAGAAAAACAAATAAATAAACATTTGTTACTTTTTTTGAAGCTGAAGTTCAAATCTTTCCAGTTTTGGTTTTGTTTTGTTTTTGTTTTTTGTTTTTTGCTGGAAAAAAATCCCTGATCTCTTTACATTTCTTTAAAAAAAAATGAACCAATTTAGGCTGCTGTATTTTGTTGTAATGAATTCCACAAATTTTCACTTGTTTATTACAAAAACCAAAACTATTTGCTGACAGATCCACGTCATTTCAAATGAAATCTCATTTTTTGAATGATTAATGAAACTCTTGTATGAATTAACATTATCTAAATTCCTGGACTTCAGTTCGCTTACAATTCTTCAAAACTCACTGATATACAGGAGAGGATGAAATTTTGCAAATTAAAAGCTTTACTGATTCTGCTATTTAATACATTCTTTGGGTCTAATTATCAAAAAAACGAATTGTTTTTGTTATTATTACTACTGTATAACTATTATTATAATTTTTTTTTTGGGGGGGGCAATGTTAACCATGTTCTAAATCTTCTCATTAAAAAAGCGACGTTTCAAAGAACTAGGAAATAAAAATCTTCTAAGGCGGTTGGTTTCTCGAAAATTCAGTACATGTAGAATGAATGATATCTTCAACAAATATCTGTTGAACTTTGAATTTTTCCAAATAAGTTATAATTGCTTGATGTCGAGAAATTTTTGTGTGTGAATTGAACATTAAGGATAATAAGTTGTTTTTTTTTTCCCCCCGTAAAAAAAAAATGTTTATCAATTTCTACTTGGTTAAAGCGAAATTACATATAATAAAAGAAATTTTATTTTGCTAGATTTAAATGTTTTGCTTATGCTTTAACTGAAGAAACCCTATTTGTTATTTAAATTAATAAGAAAACATGAGAGTGTAAACTGATAAGCTTTAAAAATTGGGTGAAGTTTTTAAGAAATTCAAATATTAATTGATTACATAGATTTAAATTAGAAGTAAATATTTTAAGAAGGAATATTGACTTTTAAAGACGTAAAGCAAAATATTAATTTTATATTAACGACTATGTGGATATTACTTAGATCTTGCCATTCGGTTAAGAAGATTCTACTACAGTTAGGCTTAACTTTACTTTTTCTTAATAGAAAATTAATTTTTTCGTGTTGTAATTGAATAACTTAAATTTTCGTTTTTCCAAAGAAATATTGAACTTTAAAAATAACTTAGTATTTAAATTTCGAGTTTTAATACACAATATTAATATTAAAAGTAATTTCTTGTAAAATACTTAATTCCTTATTTATCAATAAGCTCTTGTGTCTTGTAATTTTGTGTGCTTGTAATATTTTTATTTCGAGGTTTAGCATCTTCTTTTCACAGATAGACAGTTCAGAAAGCATTAGAATTATTTCTAATAGCTGATATTAGATTGCTGTTTGTTTGCAATTTCTATTTTGAAGTTGTTTGAAGTTGCTGATTTATTATGCAGTGACTATAATTGTAAATTAGCAAACTTAATAATGAAGAGATAATTTTTTTAATATTATTAATTAAACTATTATATTTTTAATATTATGAATTAAAGATACCTTTCAAAAATTCATTATTTTCTACCTATAAAAATAAGCTTCATTACGTCACTATCCGATATTGAATACATTATCTTTCGATAATGTATCTTAACCTTTTGTTACATCATGCATCTTAACAGGATGGTTTTCTTCAGTATGATGCTTGATCTCGGTCCTGGAATATAAGAATAATTATAAATGAAAACCATCTTCGAATGCCCTAAAAAGCATTTCCAGATTTCTTTTGAGGATGTTTCGTCATCCTTTTTTATATATACTAGTCACCTTTCTTAATACACTGTTTATGTTTATTTATTAAATAAAGAAGTATTTCTATGGAGAATAAACAGTAAACATGCACAAATTAATAATAAATGTTATATTTAAACATATAAAACATATAAATCATATAAATGGTACATGAATTTCTATGTTTGAAGTACTTGTATGTTTTGAAGACGACTGTTTGGCGTGTCGAATATCAAATGACATTTACTACATTTCTAAAAATAAAGATTTAACTCATCTAATACAATATTAGGCAATAGAAATGCCTTCTTGAACTAGAAAAATTGTATCATCTCAAATAAGTGATGCAACATTGCTGAGTTTAATTTAGAAAATTTAGAAGAGCTATTCAACAAACAAAAGTTTCATATTAATATTAATATTCTAACTTTAAAATTAGAAATTTAAATGTAAAAATTTCACACTGTAGTATTGAACTTGAAAGAAAAACGAAGACGTGCATATTAATTTATCAACACTGCCTTCAAAAATTAAATGTTTTCAGGATTTTTGAAATAATGCTTTGTTTTTATTTATAATTCTTAGAATTTTATTTTAAGTATTAGCACAATTCAGGAGAAATGAAGTGATATTTCTCCTGAATTCCCTGTAACTTTAATTTTTATAAGTATTTTTAGACTCTCCATATTCCCCCTTTCATAAATTCTTTCGAATCGTAATACAGTAAATTCACGCCTATCTCTGGATGTTCTGTAATTCTTACTTGATCAGCAGATCAGAATCTGTAATTATTATTTTTTTTTTCTATGAGATACTTTATTACTATCCTAACTATTTACTTCCGAAAATGTAGAGAATAAAATATATAGACTGAAAACTTGTTTGCTTTTAAATAAATACAAGCCAAATTTACCAGAGAATCATTAGAAGTAAAACGGCAAGAATTGGTAAAGAATAATTCCATTTATTTATTTATGTTTTTACTTTCATCTTTTAAGCAATTTGAAAAAGAAATCAGTACTTGCTTTCTTGTTATAAATGAAACCAGAAAATAAAGTAGTTGTAGACATAATGAGGATTTGTAAATTCATGTTTATTATTAAAGTTAGAAGGCACTAATGAGACAGAGAAAAACTTAATAATCTTCTGTATTTGCAATTAAAAACTCTCATCGTATTTTAATAAAAGAAAAAGGGATCTATTTTCATAAAGGTCAGTGTCTGGGTTTTAAAATTTGCATTCTCCGAGAATATTTGAAATTTTCACTGTTAATAAACTCCAGTGAAAGCGGATTAATGTATCTTTGATGTTTTTGTAAGATTATCTTATAGTAATAAGGATTAATCTGCTCATAATTGACTAGATTTCCTGAGGTTGGGCTCCACAAATATTGTATGAATAAATAAAGCACTGCTAGATACAAAAAAGTGCCTGATATTCTAACTAAATATTCTGACAGCTTTGATGAAGTTAGTCTTCATATTGAAGATAATCATTGACAAATTAAATCATCATTTCTATCTACAAAGATATAAGACAAGATGATAAGATTTCTTATAGATTATGCTTTGAATCGTATTTAGAAATGTATTTTTAAACATTGGGAATTTTGTAAAATAATAATTTGATTTATCTATTTTTTTATTTTTTTTATTTCAAAATAAAAATATTTTTTTATATTTCTTGCATATCTTGTATATTACAGAAAATCAACTTAAAAAAATTCGGCAACTGAAACGAATTACATATAATCTCATTTTTAACTTTTAATGATTGAAGTTATGGATATAGAGGAGAAAATGATAATTTTGTAAAGTAGTAAAGTTTAAGATGACAATTTTGAGGCGGTAAATATATTTTGATTGAATAGTCTTCGATCCTAATAAGTATCGTAGTTTGAAAGTAGAGTAAATTTGTTAAAAATAAAATATAAAATAAACTTAAAAAGCTAAGCTTTAGCCTGGCTTTATTCCTGATGTAATGTTGTTAAATCATCCAAATTTGAGGATGACGAAACAACTAAAATAAAAGCAAACAGCGTACAGAATTTAGAGTGCATTGTTGAGGAAATGTACGTTAAATATCGGGATGTTAAATTTCTACTGATATTTTGAAGATTTAGTTAAAAAAAAATTACATGTTCAAATATCCTTTATGTTTTCATTGTAAAAATTTTTTCGTCTTTTTAATGTTAATTCAAAATCTTTTTATTTATAGTTGATTATCAGAGGCTCAGTTGCTTTCTAGTAACCAATCATTTTGTCTTTAAATCCTTCTGACTTTTTAGTCTCACAACCGATTCGAAGATATTCGAAGACCTTACTCATAGACTAATCACTATAGTTTTCTAAATGCTAAATTGTTAAAAAATCGTCTTTTCTTTAGCTTCCGACTTTCTTGAATAATTTAAATACGCCCTTAATTTTGTTTGATTAACAAACAAAGGATAATTTTCAGAAAATTTCTTGTTACAAATAAATAATTTCAAAAAAGCGTAACGATAATTTCTTAGACGTTGCTTTCTTTTTTCTTTTCCGATGATCTTTCTTTTTTCATCTCCTAAATTAATAAGCTTTTATCATATTTACTAATTGTAAAACATACTTAAAATCAATTGTATAATGAAAACATACTTATTTCATTGACACTTAGACTTCTTTATTTCAAAATTAAAACAATTACATCCAGATTAATTAGTCCGTTGCCTTTGTGACAATAGGGAGGGGTCATAATCCAAAAATATACCGAATATTAAATAATGTTTAAATAATACTTCGACACACAATAAAAGGTAATACTAAATTTCAAGTTATGCTAAGGTCTAAGAAGGCGATATAAGAAAGAAAAAAGTAAATAAGACTAGAAATTAACAGCGAAATGAGTAAACATTCTAAAATTAACTAATTCTAAATTTAATATTTTTGATTTTGATAATCACGAATTAAATGACAAGGAATAAACAATAACTGAATATTTCAGTTCTGCCTAACACATATCAAATATGAAAGCCTTTGAAATTTCTTTTATCTTAAAAAAATATTCAATAGACAATGCTAATATTGCGGAAGACATTAGAGAATTAAATTTTTTTAAATAATAAAATTTCTAACTATTATCAAAATGTGATATGACTCGATACTTAGCATTTATTTGAAGTTGCACAAGAAATTATATGTGCTTTATATTTCTTCAAAATTGGCTTAAAATTCATATCTATTAAGCGTTTATATTTATGTAAAATTTGTAATTCTACTTGGAAGTCGGCGGGAACAGTTAATTTACAATTCAACAATTGTCAACATTTGTCAAAGAAGCAAGACAATGTTTCAAAAGAAATATCATTCAGATTCACTTATTTCATGAAAATAAATATAAGGAAATTTAGATACTTAATAAATTATAATAAAATTTAGATATAATTAGAGACTGAACATTTTTATAGGCTGCTATTCTTATGGCTTTAAAGTAAAAAAAAATATTTCTATAAAAAACTTTAGTTTATATAGATTCGTTTCTTTTAGGTTATTTCAATTAATTTCAGTATTGATAAGATTCTTTTTTATATACGTAAAATACAAAACTTAGAAATGTAAAACATGGTTAGATGAGTGCAATAAGGATTTCCTGTTTGGAAAAACAAGCGAAAAGAATTTTGATTTTAGAACACGTGGTGGAATTAAATTGATATAATGAAATATATTTATTCGAAATTGAGCATAAATTGACAGAGACTAAAAAGAATCATGTTTTTTAAAAGCTAAAAAGTGTTGTATCAATTTTGTCTTTTTTTTTTTAGATTTTTGCTATATTATTAAATGCAACTTTAAGAACAAAAATTATTTGAAATAAAGATAATTAAAATAATAATTCTAACAAACATCACAATTATTGTAAGGATATAACTATTCTATGAAGAATTTGTAAAGTTGTGATCCAATTGTTTTTAGCTCTCGCAATTAATTAATCAATTTATATTTTTTTTTTTCAGGACATATATTGCAAATATTCCATTTTCAATGATACCGAGGAAACGAAGACCTCTGTGATTTCGGATACATCCAATCCAGACTACAATCATTCGAAGATGTATTCATTCACACCAGTCACCAAACAGGTAAACTTTACATTATATTATTCAGTTTTGAAAATTCTAATTTGTTCCACTGTATTATAAGAAAGACCGAAAATAGCATCTATTGCCGTGAATGTCTTAAAGTTTGTTCACCAATTCGCTTCATCAACTGGACGTTATTCTTGTATCAGAAACTTTTGAGACATACATAGGAAGCCCACTATGCTAAAATTTTCCTACGAACTATCCTTGTGAAGATAACAATTATGTCTGAATTTTGTTCGATCTAATGGAAGGTTTAGAAATAATAGTCGATTTCTATCTGTATAATAGGGAATTATATTAAAAAGATTTGATTCTTTCATAGAAAAACTATTAAGAGATGCATAAGACAAATACAATGCTGATAAAAAAAAAAAAGACCCATTACTAAAGGGGCTTAATCTTTCAAGGGGCATTTCTTCCTTGATCACCTGTACCACCTTGACTGGCCCAAAATAAGTATTTGGTAAAATCTCGTAATATTCAATAACATTTAATATTCATAAATATTAAGATTTTCCTAGTTTTAATTAACTGTTAATTTTTTTTAAACGTCTTCATTAATTATAGAAAATTGTATTTTTCCCACATTTTCTCTTTTATCGAAATAATCTTATCAAAGACAGCTTCCTTATGAAATGCTTTTCATTAATTGACAATAAGACTTGTATAGTTAAATAGTACAGTAGAGAAATAAGTTACTTCCTGCTAGGATATCAAAGTACAACTAATTCAAATTTACATTTATTAAAAGTATTTAAATATCACACAACTAAAACGATATTCTTTTATACTTGATCCAGTTATATGAATGAATTTATAATGTCGGTTCATTTAGACTTACTATCTTAAACATAAAATTAATATTGGTTTACTACGTAACCAATATTATAGTTACGCAGTAAACGAAATATCTATCATAAGATATTTAAAAAATGCTTTCAATAACACTGCAATAGAGTACAGATATTGTAGCTTCATACGTTATAAATCACATTAGGATACACTAAGATTTAGTCTATTTATCAAAATCTACAGTGACTGGTTTAGAAAGGAGATTATTATTAGAAAATCGAAAAATAGGTTTTGCATAAATGGTACAAATCTCAATAATAAAAGATTGCACAAATAATAGACAACATTGATTAAATAATCAGATGATGCTCAGTTCACCTGGACTTTTAGTTATGAAGCTTTGTGATTGGAATTAATTTTTTACAATCAGCTTCATCATTATAAAAAATGTATCATCATTATACACAATTCGCATTTGCAAATAGTCATTGTTAAATGAACATTTCCTTATTAATTTTACTCGAGGTCTAGAATTTCATATTTAGATGCCTTTGGATTGATAGTATCCTTATAATTAAAACTGTCATTGAAAAGATTCAATTTCAAAACAGTATTGTCTGATCTGATGTATAGATAATGGAGGTTATTGTCAAGAGCTCCTAATTTCGAAGATTTATTATCTTCTTTGTAAATAGAATAGTGGAATCTTTATGTTAGGTATATTAAAAAGATTAAAAACTATTCCCTATAATAAGGATATTCCTTACATTGTAATTTTAATAGATTATCCCAATGGCTTCTATTTCTCGCACATTGAAAAGTATTAGATATAAATTCAATTGTTTGTATATGAATACAATGGGTCTGTAAGTTTTCTGTTTCAGCAAGAGAGACAGTCTTATAGGAGAATGTCAGGAAGTGAAATTAAAATTTGTTCTATAAAAATAATCATTTCCTATTAAAATATTTAAGCATTAAGTGTTATTCCTGTAAATGCAGATATCTCGAAAACAATCGACACACTGTGCATTAGCTCTTAAACACTTTGACACCTTGCAATTCTCATCCAGTGGGATTTCAGGTTGAAAATAAAGAGGATTGAAAATGTTTAGAACCAAATCATGAGTTCTTAATTGCAAAGGAAATGAAAATTAGCGAACATTTTGTTTAATAACACAAATTTGTTTGCAAACACTGGCTTATTTGAATGACATGAAGTGAAAACATTTCAAAATGCAAAGCAAAAGGCTTCCATCTTCCATATTAAGTTTTCGTAACAAAATACAACAAAGAATTGCATCATGTTTGCAGAATATATAGTGTTATTAAGATATTATAAAGTTCTTATAATCCCAATTACTTAAAATGTTGATTTACTATTTTACAACCATATGTACTTAAAAACAATGGTGATGTAAGAATGGAAAATGAAAAAGTGATGTAAATATAAGATTACTGGTATTTTATATATTGCTATAAATAGATAAAACCAGTAACTGATGCAATACTTGTCTTGTAGAGGATCTCTAACTAAGATTCTAATGTCTTTAAAATCACATTTTCAAAATCCCTTTTCTTCTTTTTATGTTTCCTTGATGTTGATCTCCGTGTTGTTCTTTTAAGATCTCAATTATTTATTAATTTTAAAAATTCCGTTTTTAGCCAAAAGAAAACTTTTTTAGTATCCGTTTTATGGAAAATGTGGTTATGGAAAATTCATTTAAAAAAATAAGCATTTGAATGAAAATCTCAGTTCCAAATTAAATTTACTTCAACATTATTTCTGTTTAATTTGATAATTAAGCCAATTAAAATCTCAAAATTTTATTAATGAAGTCGAGTCAAGAATTAGAATGAAATCGAGAAGCAGAATGATTAAGAATGCTTCTAATATAAGTTACAAGCCTTCTCTTGAAACACACAAAAAAATAAAATATTATCTTCTGGATTCTTTCCATTTTCCAATCTAAATCTTTTCCTGCACATCTAAATGCGTTTTTTGCTAAAGAACGAAACGCTGATATATTTATAGCAAAATTAAAAATGAATCTACAAAATATATAAAATATTGAGGAATGTTGCCTATAATTTAAAAAGATATTAGTTTTCTATTTTATTTTTCTAGAATTCATATTCAATTACTGTTAAAAGTTCTACTCATATAATAAAACTGCTTTTGAATATTTGAACTAAATAATAGAATTCTTAATATTTTTATGATTAGAATACTATAATGATGATAGTTACAATACAATGTTACAAAAAATTGGCTACAGAAAATTTATGAGGAAGAATATTCATTTCTTTTTTGTTTCTTTGTAAAAAGTAATATTTCTTTTATAGACTACAATCAATTCCACAGAACTAACAAACTAATTAGAGTATATTTACTATAAGATAAAGATTGTGGCCATTGTAAATATAAAAGAAATTAACATTTTATACCAAATTTAAGGTTAAATAAAAATACTGTATTGAAGACGTGTTATTTAAAATAACTAGGAAATGTTTTTGTACACAATTAGAAAAATAAGCTAATGAAGATAATTATAATGAAACTCTACGATTTTTTATGGAAAAACTTCATGGAAAATTTTAAGAAAGTTAAAATCTAAAACAGAAAAATTGAAATCTTTTATTTTAGATTTTTCAAATTTAAAACCTAAACATATAGTATTTTTGAAATTCAAAGAATGTAAAATAATTCGTAACTATTGACTGCAGGTAATCTTTCTCCCAAGTAGTTTTTATTACTTTTTTTATAAAAATACCTGCAGTAGGTGTTTTATATTATAATTTTTTTTTCACGAATAGCAACGTTAATATTTAAAAAATGCATTTAATTAGCATTTAATTTAATTTTCTTCTAATGATTTTTGAAGTTAATTAAACTATTAAAAGACAATTATTATATATTAACGTAAACGATATTGTTATTGAGTAAAATTATAAAGGAAAACTAAGCGTTATCCATTTTTATTATGACGAAATTTGTAAAAAAAAAATCAAAATTGCCAAATCCTAATTAGAATTTATATTAATTACTGATTTTCCTCTAATAAAATAAAAAACTTTCCTGCAAGACTTCGTCTTAAAATATTTTATTTATTTTTCCTAAAAAAAATATAAGACACCTCATAATAAAATTCCCACCAAACAATATTATTTAAATATATAAATAAATAAAATTTAGTATATCTCGAGTTACTTTATTTCTTATTAAAAATAGCAATGCGTGCCTCTTGATTTTCAATTTGCATATCTATATCCACTAACATTTTGCGTTTAATAATAATTTGTTTTTATTTTCCAATTACAGTATTGCAGATCATTTAAAAAAAAAATCTTCCTTTGTGGCTTCCTTAACTTATGCTAAAATTTACCAAGAGAAACTCAGGAATTAAGATGTAAAAAATCTTTAGTAGATTTTAGATATCTTATGATTTAAACTTTACTAATAAATTAAAAATAGGTATTACATATATTAAATCAGTTACTTACAATTAAAGTTAATAAAGAGAGATGTAAGTTTTACTATAGATGAAGATTGCTTATCCAATAATAATTAAATTATTCCATTAAATTGTTGAAAGAAGTCGAATAATAAGATAAGAAATTATAAACATAAATTGTTTTTAATTTTGATTGCTTAGCATTTAAATCCCTTGAATATACTAATTCCAATTTATAAGTATTATAAATTTATTTTTCACTTCATAGTTAACTGACAATTGTATTCATTTACTTTCTTTTAAATTTTATTGAATCTTTTGAAGTAATCGGGTCTTAAATAATAAATCCAAATTCGTGTTATTATTAATACCACTTATCCACAAAATCACATGACATTAGGGCTAACTTACTTAAAATAAACAGCCTAAATAAATTTAAAAAAAAGAAAATTTCGATAAATTGCAAAAAAGTTTAGATATTTTTTTAAATTTAAGATTTCAGTTATCCTTTCACAGGCTAATGACTAAAAAAATGTTAAGTTTAAAAAAGCCAATAAGAAAATAATAAAAAAACGAAAGAAAGATATAAAGTTTGCAAGGATAGATGAATAAGATTATAGTAAGAAACAAAGTGGTCAAATTAAACTATAAAATGAGAAAAGAAAAAACAATTATAAATGAAAAATTAAACCAATATCTTATAAACTGATAAAAAATAAAAAAAATAGCACATACAGAAAAACAATCAAAACCAAAATTAAACAAAAGTGGACTGGGACACAATTTTTTTTTTATTGGTTTTATTCAACTAAAGGCAGCTTATCCTTACTCCATTAATTTTTCTTTATTTAGCTTTGGGTATCATGTTCTTATTTTTATAATGTTTTGCTATGATTATTGTGTGTGTGTTTTTAAATATAAATATTTACTCTTTTTAGAGCTTAGTTTTTTTTGTTTTGTTTTTTATTAAATATTTTAATTTTTTTTAATTGATTTTAACATTGACCTGCAAATATAAAGTTTAGTAGAACGTCAGACTTCTATTGCCATTTCTTGAGAAAGGGGTATCTTTGTTTTCTTTAAGATTCCACCTGAACGATTAAGTGCGAGTCGCTAATTCTATTGGGGTTTTTTTCTGTCTTATCAGTTTTTAATTTTTAAAAATTGATTGATATAGAATAAATATATTTCCATATTCTACAAGTAATATTTGAACAATACTTGATAACCTGTCATATGGTCACATTGTTGAATTAGCACCAAATTCACTTTGGTTATGATTAATTTATTTTAAAATTATTTCACTGAAAAATCTCTGGCCACTGCAACTGCTGGTCTGAGGACCCTGATCTACCTTGTTCACCCTTGATTTTTGCTGGTCTCCCGTGCTGTCTTCCTCTTCGGAGGCAGGAGGGAGGGGTGAAAGTGATGAAAAGAGGGGGGGATATCAATTACCTTATCTTTACGAGCTCATTGAGAAATGTTTTGTTGGTTTGTGGTGTCCAATAACATATCTTTTAAGTCTTGTAACAGATGATAGGGGACTATATCACCTCCCTACCAAGTGGGTGGGATATTCAGGAAGGGGTGCCTTTGTGTACAATCCTGCCGTGCGCCTGAGGGGTGAATTAGGGGAGTCCCTTCCCTTCTCCGAGCCTTTAAAGCCCCCTCCCTTTTTTTTTTCCTGCCGAGGGAAGAAAAACGACTGCCCAAGAATCAGGAGCCACGTGGGCTGATCTTTCACTCGTAAAAACCGATGAACCCCAAGTTGAAAGGTGAAAGAGGGCAGTCAAAAAAAAAAAAGGGCAGAAAGATACGGTTGTTATGGCTTACAGCACTTCCCTCCTTTCGTGGTAACAAGTCAACTAGGGGAGCTCAAGTGAGCAATCTCTCACTCAGCGCCACTTAATTCAATTTCTCAGTGGGTTAAGGAAATTTACTGCGCGTTTTTGTAGCAGAAGTGGAATCACTTTTAGAAATTGTTTCAAGAAATCCTTTGTTAATTCAACTACTAATGAAAGTTTTCAGGTAATTTCTTAAAAACAAAAATGATTGTTTTCCATCAGCTAATATGCAAATTTACAAAAATTAGATCTTATTACATAGATATTAAGTTACTAAAATCAAAGAAATAATAGGTAAATTGGAATATTCCTTTTTATTTTTCTATTTATATATTTATCAGATCTCATTTTAACATCATATAATGAGAAGAGAAAATTGCTGAATGGAGTTGTCTTAATTAAGTTCCAGTTTAAGACTATTTTTCATTAGATTGTCTTGAAATATTTTCTCGAGATGATGTTAACATAAAACCGAAATATATTATCTCATTTTTGTAGAATATTATCATTCTAAATGGTTTATAGTTATTGTAAAGCTGTCTTATTTTATTAGATCTCTTTGTTAATGAATTTCATAACTAATTATTAATAAAGTCTATTCGTTATTAAGGATCTGACAGAAAAAACAACAACCAACCGCCTGTTATGTTATTATTCACAATTGTATTGTAATAATTGTATGGATATAGAATAGTAGATATTCCATACACGTAATAAAGAATAAGTAGTTCACATCTTTTGACTTAATTTCCTACAATTAATTCAGATGATTTCAAATCAAATCATTAAGTGAAAACTTTACAAATGCTGTTGAAATTCTTTGAGAAGATACTAAACCACACATAAAGGCTATTTGTTTTTCAGTTTGTTTGGTTTTTGTTTTTTGTTTTTTTTTTGTTTATTGAAAGCGAAAATGATGAATAATTTGGAATAGAACGTTACTTTTTGTTTCGTTATTTTTGGGATATTTTGTTTTTACCTTAGCTGTTAAATTCAGCTGTTACTTTCTTGCAAAAACTCTCTTAGGGATTGGAGTTTCCAGTACAATAAATAATGACTATGAAGGATCTAAAACTTGCCAAAAAAGAAAAAAAAATCCAGTATGTGTCCTTTTACCATATAGTTACGTCCCAGAAAAACCTCTATATCGGATCCATCCTAACATGGCCAGATTCGAAATGACACGGATCAGTCTGATACTCTTAGACTCCTCCGTTTTTCTTCTTTTTTATTTTAATATTGAAGTTATTTATATATTATTGGTCGCTATTAGGAACTATATTCGAATCCATTGCTATGTACCAATGTAATATTGTTCAGTCTTTAAGTTTTCTAATTCCACATTGTTTGGCAAAGATATTATGAATGACATTGACATCGGCATCAGAAAATGCCAAAGAAAATAACAGAAACTTCAGTGAATTTGAATGTGAATAGTATCCTAACCTACTCCTCTATAAATATGGATTGAAATGAATTACAGTGAGCATCTATTCAACAGGACTAAAGATCTGCTTACAACATGAATTTAGGAGACATGTTTTCTGCTTATTAGTTTAATCATTAAACAAAAGAAGTAAAGAAGTTTCAAATGACTATTGCTGCTGAATGCTAATAAATATAGAACTTAATGCTCACGTTCCAGAAGAAGAAATGGAGTTATATTGAATTAGTTCTATAATTTTAGGCAAAATTTGCTGCAGACCCAATTGGATTTTTTTTCTTTTTTATCCTTACTATTTACAACAAATTAATTTATAATATCATTTATATCATTATTTAAGACTAACTCTGAATCTTCGAATCATTATTAAGTATTAGAGTTTTGTAGGTAATGTGAGAAAGTTAAGCCATTGAAGTATTTCATATTACTGGCATCTTTTATCTTGGAAATATAACTTTCGATCTTGAGATACTCTTAATGTGAGGAATAAATTAGCTATGACATCTCATTACCCATTTATACCAAATTCAAATTGAATGACCTAATAAACAATAAAACAAGAGCCGAAATCGATGAAATTGTGGAAAAGAATAAGTGTACTTTCCATCAAAAAAAATCACAGACTGAAAAAATAAGTCAATACACCTTCTAAAATAACCAGAGGTCTGATTTACTCCTTATCTATTCGACTTTCTATTATTAATTCATCAGAAAATAAAATTCTAAATTATAATTTTATTTTAAATCCTATTTTTATTTAATTCTATTCAATTGATTTTAATGAAAGGTTGACGTCAATCGTGTTGTTTTGGTATTTTGTAAGAGTAAAAACCTCAATGTCAATATCCAGTTAAAAATGATGTTTATGTTTATAGAGGAATAGATAAGAATATATGTTTACCTTTACCGAAATTCTGCAATAACTCATAATTAAGCTTACTTAATGTAAATTTATCTATAATGGGCTAAAGAGTGGTGAAATTCTCACAACTTTCGACCTGTTTCTTTTTATCCCTGTCTATTACTGCCTTTCACTTGTCACGCACGAGGCTGATAATCCTTGAAAGTTCCCACGTGCTATAACATTATTCTTGGCAGGAAGGAAAAGAGAAAAAAAAAAATGTTCTGACTTGACATTTGCTTAACCATTTTTTAATACAGCCACTATTTTTTATATTAGATGATTTGAACAACAATGCATATCATCTAGCTGATTAATAGATAAAATTTGTAATGCATTTTTAATATTCCTCTAATATATCATCAATAAAAACAGAAGCCTGACTTATTCCAATTTACCAGACTTTCTATTATATTCTTCGTATTTTTACTGGTATTTATGTTCAAGTGTTACTGATAGAATTTTTTTTTTTATATTTTCTATGAATTCTTTCTAATCTGGTAAAAAATTGGTGCTTTTTCCCGCAATAAATGAATGACTGTTAATTAAATCTACCTAAATATATATTTGTATTTTGATCAACTGCAATTTGGTTCATGTTTTAGTCTGGGCTTAGACAAATAATCCTATTCAATCACAATAGGCTTTTTATTTAAATCGTTAGCTAATTCCAGAGTAATGTTTTTGAAGGTTGATTAAACCTTCGTTTGTTATTGATCAAGTTATTTATCCTGAGTTTGGAATTTACTGTTATTTATAGATTTTGAATGTTTTATATATTATCCAAATCAAAAAGAACGAATACTAGTAGGACTGCGGGTTTAGGATATGAAATGCAGATATTTTAATGGATATAAAGGCAGATTTCAAAATAGAAACTCAAAGCGTAAAAAACTCTGCTTTTTATTTGTACATTTTAGTCTCATTCTGCTTGTTATTATTTTTCTAGTAGCTCAAATACTTAAGAACCAACTTATTTCCCACATTAATCAAACTGAATTAGTTGATAGGTTTTTTCGCCCTCATTAACTGGCTTTTCTGTTTGTTTTCTGTAGATCCTCGAGTATCTGCATGATGGCTTCTTCGTAGTGCAGGTTTGGGGAAAACAGCAGACCCGTAGATCTGCGGCTCTGTTTGCTAAAGGCAAAACTACAAAAGAGATGTTAACAGTCGATCGAGATATAATGGCCAGATCCAGTAAAGTTCATGGTGGAAAGGTAAGGAACTAAAAACAACCAGATCCAGTTTTTTTAAGTTCTTTTTTACGCGTTTTAGTGACTTGCATTCATATCATTCTCTTCTTTCGCCTCTTTTCGTTTTTAAAAATTCTAGGTTCCTGTCGATCCCCAAAAACAAAGTATTGTCGTGGAACTTTTGTTGCTGAAGAAACAACAAGCCCGATTACAACAGCGCGTGGTAAGTATTATCTATTTTTTGCCATTAATTTAGTCTAATAACAGATCTGCTTCATATTGTTACTTTTGTATTAGCTAATGTAGTTATATAATCTTTAAGTCTAGGCTTTGCGTATTTGTCATAGGCTTTAATGCTTTTGATCCATTTTGTCTGTTGAGAATAGAATTGAAGAAGTAATTAAAAGTTTTAAAAGAAGGCAATGCGTCCAATGTTTTCTCAGTTGAGACTTTCCCTGATCTTATTGACACAAAATTGATCTCTGACTTTAAATTGCTGCCGGGAGATAGGATAGAAAATTCTAGATTTTTCTTTTTTTTTTATGTTAAAGTATTCCTATACAGTCGGTATACTTATCGGTATTCCCATACAGTCTGTATTGTATGGTCAGGGACGGCGCTACAGCAAAGAGAAATAGCGCCTAGGGCCTCGCGCTCCTTCTTTTTTTTTTTAATAACAGTATTTTAAATCAATTTTCTAAAAGCATTGATTTTGTAAAATGAAACATCCGTTGAGTGATGAGTGATGTATTTATTATTTTTATTATTATCATTATTTTCTCTGCAACCACTAGGTTCAGGAAGGGGATTCAAACACAAGTTTTGCTTAGGGCCTCGCAAATGTGTATTTTCTTAGATAATTTCCTTTCTAAAGCTGGCATCTAAATATTATTTGTTGTTTCAATATAACTGAACTTTCCGAAAAGTTGTTGTTTCCTATTTTTTTTTATTTTTTATACGAAGTAAATCCTTTATATAAGTTACATATTATTTGTAGTATCCTTACATAGCCCTCTAGAATTCCATTACCTTAAACAATGGTTAAACGTGCATGTATGAGAAGTATTCTTCAAAACTAGTATTTCCATTAAGATATATCATTGAAGCTATTGTAGGCTTTTAAAACAGTAAGAATAGAGGACACTCAATTACTTCTGTGATTCTATCTGTAGTTACTTGAAACTAAAAAAAGGCACGAAATAGTTGTCCAATCTATTCATTGAAATTGACTTACCATTTTATTCTCCTTTGAATTTACCTTTAAAATTTTTCAGAAATTGTACTTTCTGCAAAAACCTTACATCTATTACCACAAACACATTGTGAGATCGTCTACTATAACGATCACAATTTAAAATATCATCTTCTCAAAAATATCATTTGCATTATCGTATCTGATAAATTAGTATTTGAAAAGGACTTCTAATACAAGTCAATCCTTATATGTATATTCATTATGGTCCTTCAGTCCTCAGACTGGCTGGTCACAGCACATTCGTATATAACGCTAATACTTTCTGTCTTCCACAAACTTCTTCATCTCTCCAAAGCCTCTGCGTAGTTGTTTAATGAATGTCATTCTTGGTCTTAATGGCATTGTTTTTGTTGTTTTTTCCCCATCAATTGTGCCCTCCATTATGGCGAAGAAGATGTCCCATCTATTTGAGGCGTCTTCTTTGTATTCTCTTTAGGATACTTCTTTCTTCTCCCACATCCTGGAATATTCTTGCATTGCTCTCTTTTCCATCCAACTCACTTTCAACATTCTTCTCCAGTACCATATTTCAAAGGACTCAATGAGTTGTCTGTCTTTTTCTGCTGCGTATAAAATCACCGACCAAACAATGGTCTTAATAAGCCTATTTCTAAGTTTTTTATTCATATTTTTAGCTGTAAGAAGTTGATATTTACCATTAAATGATCTTTTTGCTTTGGCACTTCTTGCCTTAATCTCGCTATTACAGTGGTTATCCTCTGTGATCAATTGAAGGAAATTACTTGTTTACTTTGTATTCCTTTTATTATAATATTCATGTAAGTGGTATTTTTTCCTATTACTGTACTTTAGGTCTTTTTTAAGTTAATTCTTATTCCAGACTCCTCTGTCTTTTTACTTATTTATTTTAATTTATATAAGCCGAATTTCGTCCACTTAGATAGAATTTACAAATGAGAATCTGAATTCATTAAAAGCCTTCGAAATTAAAGTTAATTAAATCTAATTAAATATCTAATTATATGTTAAGCATTTTGGCAAAGAAGACAATTAATAGACATCAATTGATTATTATGATACAAGTATTGTCGTAGTAGCTTCTTCACTTTCATTGATGTAATAAATCCCAAAATCTCTTCTTGTGTAAAATTTCAAATCTGAAGCATTGATCAAGCGAACGAATATAGTAAGAGCTATGAGTTTATGTTTAGTAATTTCCCATATGACAAAGTAAAAAATGTAAAATCGTATGCAGTTACTGCAAGAGAATTAAAAAAAAAATCTTCAATTTTAGAAAATTTCTTATTAATGGCTAGTAACGATTTTTAAAGACAGAAAATTTCTATACTGCAGTTAATTTTACAGAACAGAAGAAAAAACGGCTTGAGTCGCACAGCGTGAAAATCTTGTCGTGTAGATTTTACCCCATGTCACCGAACATTAGGAGTCTGTAAGTAAAGAGGCTAGCCATGTTATTTGACGACGACATTCGATAGGATTTGTTTTTGCTCTATGTAAATCTTTCAAAGCACAGCAGTCCACCTGGAGACACTGTTTGAGAAAGAGCTTGAGATTATCAACCCAAAACATAAAGGACGATGAGGAAAAGCAAAGTAGGAGTCACGTGACACCTTCAATGCCGTGAATTAAAATGCATGAAATAAGGATTCATTCCCTGAAAGGAATTGTAAGATGAAAAAATGATGATTCTCAACTTTGCCATTAAGACACATAAAAGCTTTATTTTTTATCAACAGTGAGTAACATCTGCAAATATTTCAAAGACGTTGATATCGGTTTTAATTTCAAGAGATTGTAGCCAAGAGATAAAAGCGAACGTAATAAACTTTTATTTATTTATTTATTTATTTATTTATTTACTTATTGTATTATTTCTTTCTATGGAAAAATGGGACAGACTACTGGGAAAAATATTTTTATATTTAAGAATCCCGTGGAAGTACTTTTAATTATTTATTCTTAAGAGAAAACAGTCGTAAACAAGAAATTGGAAGGAATTTAAAGTTACTTTACTAAATTGCTATTCCTTAAAATTCTTTATTTGTTACCCCTTACTTTTTTCAAGTTCTGAAAACAGTTCAGCCTAGGCTTTATCTTCAACTTATGATATCTGCAGAATAGTAACAGCACACATTTACACATTTTCCATTTTTTGAAAAAAAATAAAAGTTAATCCGCATTATTTACTTCAGTAGCCTAATACCTAATCAAAGGCTATTGGTAGTTATTATAATTTTGGGTATATTTTGAAGCGATGCTAGAGAAATGTGGTAATAATCTGTGTTGGCTCTGTTTCATGAGTGAACTGATTGTGGGAGTAGGATTTAGCAAAAACTTGGAGGAAAGCCTAGAAGATAAGGGCTTAGAATTAGGAGATGTTTTTAATATTAGAGTAACTTTTTTGTGAGAGTGGAACATAGGAGAAGCTGTTACTTCGGAGGATTTGTGGAAGCAATGATGAGATTAAGAAGTGACATTTATAAAAGTAATCGGCTGTGATGAATGAAGCTGAATTTCGTATGAAATAAAATCTATAAAATGACAGGAAGTGACAGAAATGGATTTGTGTTGTTAAGTCAAGGGATAATTTCATTGGATTTACATGAAAAGATCCACGAGGGAAGTATTCACGAATGATAGAGAGAAAATAGTTGAGCAACGGGAAATGCAAATGGATCTCTGGGTTAGACGAAGAGAATGCCCTGGATTCTGTAAGGTTTTCGATGAAGATATGAGGAGAAAGACTGGGAATAGGATGATAGAAGTCAATGTAGAAAACAGGATCCGTAAGAAACATCAGCCATTCAGTTGAGCAATGATGAAAATCAAATAATTATACATTACAATGTAATGAGAAATTTCAATCTCCATCCTGTTTCATTCAGGGAAAAGATAAGAAATTGGAGAGACATTAAAAAAAAATAGTAGAAAAGGTCGTTCATGACAATGAAAAAAAGAAGCTGTTAAAACTATCAGACTGTTTCTTACAAAAACCAAAATATGTGATATGTAGGTCACAGGAAACGATATAAGTTTTCCAAAGGAATGGATTAAGGTGTAGTTTAGTTACAAAGATAAATTCTCAGTACGACTAAAGGATGTCGATAAACGAAATGAAAACTTAAAAATTAGAATTCCACAAGCCCTATCTGGATAAAAAATTAAGAAATCAGTAGTTAAATGTAGTTGTTGTTGTTTAAATGTTTTTGGTTTTTTTTTAATATATCTATGCTGCTAAATAGTTTTAGTTATTTCTATTAATTATCAAAAACTTATTTACAAATTAAGAATGAAATAAAATAAAAACGTCGCCGTGTCCTTTAATAGAGGCCTATGTAACTTACTCTGATTGCAAATACAGAGAAAATTGAGTTTCAAATTCATAACAATGAATCTTAATGGATCTTGTTAGCTCGATATTTTTTTTACGGTAAGTTTTTCTTTACATACAAAGCGCTCCATGAAAGAACTCCTTTTAATTTTCATTGTCTTTTGTTTTTCTATCTAACTATTACTATTCTCTCTAGAAATTGTGTTGCAGGATCTGAAAGGCATCGAATACTGCTTCGAAAAACCTACGAGGCATTTGTTACTGCCAAGGTTAAAGCAGTAGACAAATAAAACAATGCTCTTTATAAAGTAGATATGAGTGGATATTGACATTAGTTTATTTATAGTTTCAGGACTTAAAACGGATAAGATTCAATATCAATAGGACTAACATTCTATTGAAAAATAACGATCCTTGTTCCTTGTGTAGTTAGTGAATTGACCTATGGCGCCATCTGGTGAATAAAAAACCAAAATAAAATTCGGTGTAAAAAAAAATTGACCGCTTCGATTTTTCCGAGTAAGAAAAAAAGTTTTATATATTTCTTACAATTATAAAAATTCATCTTTAATTCAGCTGATATCTTATGTGTAATTAACAAATAAAAAAGTTGATGTTTTGGTTTACTAGAAAAATTAAATAAGATATTGAGACAAAAGAGATGTACGTGTTTAAAATTAGTCGCTATTATTTGGATTATTTTAGTAATAAAAAAACATATGTTATTTTTATTATTACTAAAAATAATCTAAATAATTAGTTTGTTTTTTTTATTTACTATTAAAAGTTACGACAACAATTGAACAATAAGACAGGAGAAAAAAAAAGGGAAACAAGAATAAAAATAAACTGAAATAATTTCCTTTTAATCAGTCATCTTATTTATTATTAAACAGTTCTATTCATTTCATGTATCCTAATATTGGAAATGTTGATAAGCAAAGTTGATTACTAAAATGTAAAGAATTTTGGATTAGGATAATAAAATTATCATAATAATAACTTCGGTGAATATAATGATAGTTTACACAAGAATCGAATAAAAAAAAAATTTACATTTCAATCTTCAGCGTTTCCATATTCTGGATTTAGTGTCTTTATTTCTAGTTGATTATTTCTCATCATTTAGTCACCTGAATGGATTGATAATTGATACAGAGTAAATTAGGACTACATATTAATAACAGAAGAAAAGAAAGATGTCCAATGTCCTCCTTATACAGGACATCAAGGGAAAGTTATTTCAAAAGACTGAGTCTTTTGCCAAAAACGGAGAATCTTTTGATTCATTAAAATAACTGAAATTCACCAGCAGCACATAGTTAAAAAAAAAAAAAAAGATATTTCTTACGATACAACAGAATTTTAAATTTCTATAAAGAATAGTTTGCAAATTCAAATATTATATGTAGTGCAAATGTTGTATCTTGGATCGTTTTTGACATTTTAATTTTTGGTTGTAATTACTAAAGAAAAGGATACAATATTTTCCATGAAAACTTTGTTACTTTAAACACTACATATATTATTATGGAGTTCATAAAGCACTTCTTTCTGTGAATTTTTTAATATTTAAAGTTTACACTAGGACTGAAGTACATCACCTGTGTTGTACCTCGGTCCTATCTATGTTGTAATTTGGACCATGTTTTGGGTTTTGAAGCAAAACTCAAATTAAAAAGAAATTCACATTTATTGAGAACAACAGGAGCTAAAGTACAGTAATAGGCAAAAACGTACTTTTAAATGTGATTTTCAATGTCAGTGAATATTACTCATATTGAATAAAAATTAATATCATTGTATAAAAGTATGCTTAGTTAATTTTTAGAATTATAAAATTCTTAATGGAAACTTGTAGGCTATGTACTAGTTTTCTGTCTTAAAATTAAATCTTAAATATTAATACAGACTGCTAAATAAAAATGTCAAGTCAAATTTAATAAATCAGTTCGTTCAACATTCGAATTGGAAGTGGTTGTCTCCGAATGTTAATTTTTGGCGAATGATCAGTGAATGTTGGATGTGAAAGTTTAAATATCACATCATCTTAGTCAATGTCATATACTGTGTTGTCTTCTTTAGTGAATTTTTGAGAATTTTGATCTCTTTTCAAATACTGAACCTCATAGTGATTTTCATGAATTGTATTTCTATTGTTATTAAACACTCCAATTTCAATTTTTTCATTATCTGCATCGTCTAGTTCAGCAAAATTCTCTTTTGACACAGATTCTTCACATAACTTGACTTCATCTAGGCCTACCTAGAGCTGAAGTTTCTGTGTTTCAGATTCCGAGCTGTAAATCAATTTCTTTTTTACAACCTTGAAGTTTTTTTGTCTTTTTGCTGTGTTGTTTTAGCTTTTTAATTGCTTGGTTGCTTTTTCTTCTCCATTTTGGAGTTTAAACGCTTTGCTTTCAGGCGAGATGACGTGTGTTGATGTTTCTGGGTCTTTTAAAGGGTTAAAATAATATCTCATTATATGATTTGAAAGCTGATTATTATATGATGATGAGAAATAAACGTAAAAGCTTTCAATGTATTTCCTCTTGAAATCATTGTTACATATTCTTAGAAGTTTTCTCTCGTTAAAAAATGAATAATGATTATAATCAAAGGCGTGAGATGATATAAGAGATGCATCAGTGATGAAGCTCTTTCAAACATAGTTATCTAAAATAGACATATCTTTAGTTTTAAGAAATAAATATTTATTTAATTATTTGAACGAATGAAAGCTTATACATTTGTACTAATTATGGCAAAAGTGTTGTTCTTCGAACCTGTCCGAGGTACAACACTTTTACTAGGTTCAAGGTACAACATTTGGTCATGTTTCAAACAACAGCTACCAAGCATTTGGAGCTTAACCTAAATGAAGTTTGAAACACATGTTTCTGTAGCTAAAATAATATTTTATAAAACATGCCTACCATGTTCACATAAAAACAAATAGTTAAAATTATAAAAGGAAAAATATTAACTGAAAAATACTTATTTTTAATAGGTGAAAGTGACTTCAATTTTTTTGAGCAACACATAGCATCTTTCATCAACGAGAATAACTTGCCAGAGGCTTATGGTGGCAAATCCATGTACCATTTGTATTAGTTTTTAATTAACCCAACAGATAGCGCTACAATCAGTGTAGGTTCAAGGTACACATATGACCGAGGTATACTGCCAATATCCTACAACAAACATTACAAGAAGGAATGAACATAAAATTGACGAATCGTAAACTGGATTTAAAAAAGGATATTCAACAGTAGATCAAATCTTTGTTTGAAATTCTTTAGTGAACATTCAATTGAATCAAAAAAATAAAAATATATGCATTGTCTTTGAATTTATAAGTGATATCGTGTAGGGTTCAGGCAAGGATTTGACAAGCATGTTAAAAAAAAAAGGATTAAAGGAGAATTATTTGATAATTTAATATTAAATTTTTTTTAATATACAAGTTAACTTTAAATAAAATCTAAAAGAAAGAAATTTTCACCGAAACATTTATAACGAAGAAAATGGGTGAGACAGGGTTACCCGAATCTCTTCATAATTTTTATTTAAAAACTTGGAAAGGATCTGAAAAGGAAAAATGGTAACAAGCAATTTTTAAACTAAATTTAGCTGATGATATCGCAATTATAGCCACAGAGAGGAAAAACAAACTGAAATTTAGAGATAAATTTGCATAATTTAGTAATAGTAATTTTTGAAAATGGGGGAAGAAGGGTTGAGAAAGAAATGAAACTTACCAATTTTAACATTTAGATTAGACATGGAAATGAGTTAGAATAGAGGAGGAATAAAAAGGAAAGGTAGAATAGCGAAGATGGAAACAATGGTATTGGTTTACCATCTCTAAGGAGAAATCTGTGCTTCTTTCACTTTGTAGTTAAACCTGTCATCAATTACGGAGCAGGAATTTTCAAATGGTTTTGAAATTATACAAAGAAAATATATTAAAGGCATTTTAAAATTAGAACAAAACATATCGAATTTTACAGTAAGAACGGAAACAGATATTTATTTAAAAGCATCGTATATGTATATCTAAAGTACTAGAGATACCAAACATCTGTTGAAGTGAAATGAATAAACAGAAAGGAAGGATAAAATAATGAAAATTTAATAGTAATATGGGCAAGGCACAATGTATAAACATGTTTTTTTCTATTTTCTTTGGTGTGGGAATTTCTCAAGAATTGCTAGAAATGAAATTAAGGGAAAAGGATGAACATTTTTGTGGAGAAATAAGAAGATAGTGTTTTATAGCAAACTACTCTGAAAATAATAGAAATCTCAAAATCACATAATTCATATAAAGAAATATATACTAGATTTTGCTGAAAACACATTTAAGAGATGAAAAAATATTATTTTTGTTAGCATTTTATGTTGTAAAATAAGATGTGGAAATATTTTCAAATAATTCATAATTGAAAAGAGAAAGAAAATATAATAACTAAAATGAGAAAAAGTACGTAGGAAACATGTAAGGAAATAGCTGATTAGAAAATATTAAATATTAGAAAATCTTAGAAAAAAAAGTTTTTTTAAAACAGTAAATCAAAGTATTATGAAGATGCAAAATGAGAAAAAGGTTATTAAATTAGTTTTTATCTAAAATTATGAATGTCAACAGACAATTTATAGAATCTCCACACGATTTGTAAGTAGAAATCTTATCTTAAAAATATATAGACTACTGTATACTCTCGATATCTCGAAATCGAAGGGACGCTATAAAAAATTCGAGATAGCGAGTTTTCGAGATAACAAGGTCATAACCAAAACATAAAAATTCACGTAAAATTACAAGATACGGAATAATATTCTAAAAATTAGAGTCCAGTTAGATGAGAATAAGTATAAAAGTATAAGTATAAGTATATGTAATGTAGTTAACAATAAGTCTAAATACAGCAATGATAATTTTAATTTTTAATAGTCGAAAATAATTACATTAAATTGAAAAGAATTAGTAAAATACAATGAACTTACATTGCTAGAATTTCTTAAAAAAAAATACCTCTATTTGCTTCGACACAACTGAACGGTGATTTTTCCGGAAAAATTCATTTTTTACGTAGAAAAATATTCGACATAACAAGGTTTTGAGTGAAAACTCTTCGACATAAGAATTAAAATTAACATTAGATGAATATGTAATATCAAGGGGAAAAATAATTTTTCGACACATCAAGGTTTTCGAGATATCGAAGTTCAAGATATCGAGAACATACTGTATAAAAAAAAATCATTTAAAGTATATTATCAACATAACTTGACAACTCTACCAACTGTATAAATTGGAATATGACTTAATATATAATTTTTTTTTCTTTCAAATTGAGATTAATTTTAACAATTTAAATATGTCTAAATGTGCAAAGAATTAATTCAGTACATAATTAGATAAATCTCTGTATAGTGGGATAACTAACTTCAACAAATGGAAATCTTGATTATTTATGAAATTTAAAGTTAATTTAAAGCAAGGTCTAATTTCTAATCATATTCAAAAAAATGGATTTAAGATTGAATGAAATTTGTAATTCTAAGGAGATGTATTACACTTCCACTCAGAATATATATAAAACATTTTTTTACATATTTTATATAAAAACGTTTATATAAGAGAAATGATGGCAATTCCACAGGAAACAATCCACTAACTTTTGTAAGAAAAGAAATGTTCTCTGGGAATTATTTTATGCCATTAGGAAATAAATGCTGGTGTCTGTTTTAAAAACCGTCGGTCCCTGAAATGTTTGATGTTTCAGTGAATTCCGTTAATTTGATCTGTAATCAATCATATTGCCGTCAATAGCACAGTCACATGCTAGGAATGACAAATGAATATTGTGATTTTACTGCTGCTGTTTGTTTCACCAATAGACCTATATTTTTTTTTACATTTAGGCCAATTCTGTACGTGCAATTCTTTATGAAACACAGAACCTTTTAAGCGTTTACCGAACTGATAACTTTATTTTATCGTTATTATTTCATTTCATGTTAAAAAAAAATAGCAAAGATTTAAAATATTACTTTTGATTTAATAAGCATATTTATTACAAATAGCTTTTAGGACTGATTTATTTTTAATTTTTAATAAATTTTTAAAGAAATAGATCTAGATTCAGTTTTTTAACAATATTAAAAAAATAATTCTGTAACTTAGACTTCTGTCATCCACAGAAGATTTACCCTGTCTAAAAAACTACAGAAAAAGAAGAGATTGAGAAGAAGTCTTCTGTTAAAATGCGAGATTCTAGATACATTCCTATTTGCAATTTTTACAGAAAGTCCTTTGTTAAATCTTTCCGTTTTCCCCTTTGTTGTTTTTTTGTTTGCAAAGAATAATAATAAAAAAAATCAATGACAAATATTAAATCATCACTTTAGCTTAATGCCGTAGGAGCCGAGACATAAAAAAACTCCCATTCCTCTTGTCTTCAATGGGTTTTTGACTCATTTGATTCATAATTTTTACACGTAGCCTTGCTTTAATTTCATACAAAGCCTGTCTTAAGCTTATTAAAAGAACTTGGAAAAATTCCTGTCTTTGAGGAAGTACCACCGAAAAAAATTTGAACTCTATTTTAAGAACTATATGTTGTAAAGATTAGACAAAACATTAAGATAATCATTAAACTATTTTAATATATTTTCATAAAAATTGCTATCATAATTTATTTGATCTTTTTTCCTTTATCTTGAAATTAATACAAAAAATCTATTAACTGTTTGATCAACGCAAGATTACTTTGAAATAACGTCTGACTACAGATAATCAATGTAATGAATTATTACCGTCTATTCATAAATTGACAATTATTAAAAAAAATAATAGAAGGTATTAATAGTTTATTAACAAAGAGGTTATTAACACTGTTGCAAATTATTTCGTTAGCTCAAAAATTTGAAATTATCTTATTTAAAAAAAATAGCCACTCAGCTACAAAAACGTTTCAAATAACTGACGAATTTTATTTTTATTTATTAAACTGATTTGAATATTTTTTTTAGGTTTAAAAATGTGTATTTTTTTTTTTAGAAACTGCAAAAAAATTGCGAATCACTTTATCTGATCTTTACTCTTCTTTTCCTTCTTCCTTCGCTATCCATGTACATCGGGGATCCTCGATAAATTCTCTTCATTTTTTTATTTCTTTTGTTGTATTCTGAATTTCCATTAAACTCTTACCCTTCTTTCTTCCTATCTCTTCCACACAATCTTCGTAGATTGCTCTCGGTCTGCCTCGTGATCTTTTCCCTTCTTGTCTAACTTCCAGGATCTGTCTTGTTGTTCACACTTACCATATACCCTAATCACTTCAGTTGTCGTACCAATAGTCTCTTTTCTATTACCAACTGCTTGAGTTCTTCTCTTATTCTGTCATTACGTATTCTCTTGTTTTTCCATCTCAAACATTTCATCTCAGCAGCAGTTATTCTGCCAATTTCTTTTCCCTTTGCAGGTCAGCTTTCGCTTCCATAAAGCAATGTGGACGCAATCACTGTCTGGTAAACTTGAAGTTTTGTTTATAGTGAGATTCTCGTTTACCGAAGACACTGTGATTGAACTCCTTTACTTTATACGTTACCTAACTTTGTTGGTGGTTGTTTTGAATGAGATTATAACAGCATAGCTTTATTTTTTGAACGTAGACAATTCGTTTTAAATTGCTTGAGACCATTCTTTGGTGACTACTGTTATATTTATGAAATGCTTTCTTTCTAGTCGCCGTAAAATGATAGTAAAATATATATATGTTAGTACAATCAGAAAGATAATATGCATCAATGTTAGCCACCCAACAGAGAAACTGAAAACTTGATTGTAATTGATAAGTTTTGGATATTGTTTACATCTTACGTTCAGATAAATGGATATAATTTTTATTTTGTCGAATTTTTATTCATGCGGTAATTAAGAAGTAATTAATAATGAATTTATTATTTATTTTCCAATTTATACAACTTTCAATCAAATGACTTAAATATTTCGTGTTATTTCAGGATGGAATGAAGAAATTAATTGAAAGAGCCGAATTATTACAAAGGAACAAAATTCCAGTCCATGTTTTGAAAGAGGTTTTTAATGCTCCCACATCTGAAGATACTGATAAAGCGTTGGCTCTGCTAGAAGGTAAATAATCTGGTATGTATTTTGCACCAAACATTGTACTACTTCCTTCCTTCTCAAATTTGCTATCTTTTGCACATTGAGGCTAAACTATCCAAAATTATTGTTTTTCAAACTTTATTTAGGTCTAAAGATCACTTTTGCCGAATCAAAGAGAGAACATTTAATCAAAATTAATAAAAAGCATTTTCCTATTAAATTATCGCTTGGCGGTAACCTATAAAAATTTGAATTGTCAGTCTTTGCTGATCACACCTTGAGAAACACTGTCTTAACTGTCTTAGTAATTAAAAGCTTTATAGCCAAAAAGAATTAAGAAACTAAACTAATTACTAAATATTGGATATTATACATACATACATACATAGTTCTCTGCCAAGGGCAGGTCCTTCACTGCAAACCAAGCATTCTCCAATCTTTCCTATTTTCTGCCTTCCTCTTCGTCTCCACATCAGATCCATTTACCCTAATGTTGTCGATCATCTGAAATCTTCTTCTGCCTCGAACTTTTTTACCATTCACCATTCCTTCCAGTGCATCCTTCATTAGGGAGTTTCTTCTCAGCCAGTGACCCAACCAGTTTCTTTTTCTCTTCCTGATCAGTTTCAGCATTATTCTTTCTTCACCCACTCTTTCTAGCACAGCTTCATTTCTTATTTTGTCTGTCCATTTCACACGCTCCATTCTTTTCCATATCCACAATTCAAATGCTTCTAGTCGTTTCTCTCCACTGTGTCGTAATGTCCATATTAATATTGGATATTAAGATTCATTATAATGAATGTTCTTATCTAATTCCATATCATAAAGATTTGATGAAATAAATATGTATTCATACTATTGAAACTATTAATATGATAATTATCAAAAGAATATAAAATATATTTATTTTTAAAATATATTTTTATTTCCTTTATTTAATTTTTACTGAAATTAAGATAATCAATTGAATCAGATAAAATTAAAAGTCAAGGCTTATGGAAGATCTAAATTTTTAAATCGATCTAGATTCTTTTACAAAATTCCATAAATTTTACAATTTATTTTTCTTTATTGAATTAAACTACAGTATTTCAAATTGTCATTTACGTGATACACCTGCAGCTTTGTTGTTGTTGTTTGTTGCACTCATTTCTCTTTCTTTCTCTCATACGTTTTTGTTGTCAATATGTATGCATGAAAATTAAGGGTAATTTTTATTTTTAATTAGTAAATTTCATTTAGAAATATGTTAGACAACTTCTGCAAATACTTAATTGAAACGGGAAAAGATTAAGTTTCAAAGAAATGATGTCTTCCGAGATATTTTACCTTTGTTGATTCCACAATTGGAAATTTCCATAAAAAATGAAAACTTCAGTATAAAGAAATGGTAGAAAATATTATATAGAATGTTTTCAATGGTCGTTGTGCTTTAATATGCATGGTGGGCGGTGCTTCGTAAATGACCCTGAGTTGTATGTGATGGCGTCTCTAGTGTTTCTGCCTCAATGTGGTGTTGATTTCTCAGAAGCCCACTATTGATGATTCTTTGCTTCCTTTAGTTTAATTTGACTAAATCCTAAAAAATAATGAGATTAAAATGAAAAGTAAATAAACAGAAATAAGCTTAATAGTTTATTGTTCTCGCCTTAATTGTGGCTACTTCAGAAAATTTTGTTTGTAGTTATAATATCGAATGGATCGATTATATAGTAAGCTTCACTTGCACGTGCGATTTTACTTCCAGAAAATAAAATTTTTAATCAGGCTCTAGGCCTATGTATGAGCTGAGAATATCGTCAGTTGTCTTATTTTTCATAATATCATTAATTTCTGTGTTTGCAGAAGTCAGTTTTTGAAAAGTAAAAATGTCAGGATAGCCTATAATGTACCGCTTGTTGTTTCTATTTTATACCGGTACAATTTAGAATAATAAATAAAATGTTGGCAATAAACTTTAAAATGTTGTCCCTTACAGTGTTACACATCAAAATTTGAAGCATAAACCATGCAAGACTTTATTTATTTATTACAGTACTAGCTGTACCCGGCATGCGTTGCAATGCCACTCTAAGAAAGAAAGGGCTCGTGAGAAGGGGCCGTAAATATAAGGTCCCAGTATCGATCGGGGGTGGGACACTTAATTAGGCCCTTGTGTCGCCATCCCCACTCAAGTGTGGTGGACCTGTCCCCCATAGGAGAGCGAATTTTTCTCTTTTTCCAAATGACTTAGGGGCCCCGAGAAGGGGCCCTAAATATAAGGTCCCGGTGTCGATCGGGGGTGGGACACTTAGGCCCTTGTGTCGCCATCCCCCCACCCAAGTGTGGTGTCCCTGCCCCCGTAGGAGAGTGAAGTTTTCCCTTTTTGCAATAGACTTGGGGGGGGGGGGGCGAGAAAGGGCCCTAAATATAAGGTCCCGGTGTTGGTCGGGGGTGGGACACTTAGGCCCTTGTGTCGCATTCCCCCCACCCAAGTGTGGTGTCCCTGCCCCCAAAGGATAGTGAAGTTTTTCCTTTTTGCAATTGACTTGGGGGGGGGGGGCCGAGAAAGGGCCCTAAATATAAGGTCCCGATGTCGATCGGGGGTAGGACACTTAGGCCCTTGTGTCGCATCCCCCCACCTAAGTGTGGTGTCCCTGCCTCCCATAGGAAAGCGAATTTTTCCTTATTTGCAATTGACTTGGGGGGGCCCGAGAAGAGGCCCTAAATATAAGGTCCCGGTGCCGGTCGGGGGTGGGACACTTCAATCTTTGTGCTGGCTTCCTCCCACCCAAGTGTGGTGTCCCTGCCCCTAATAGGAGAGCGAATTTTTTCCTTTTTTGCAATTGACTTGGGGGTCCCGAGAAGGGGCCCTAAATATAAGGTCCCGGTGTCGATCGGGGGTGGTACACTTAGGCCCTTGTGTCGCATCCCCCCACCTAAGTGTGGTGTCCCTGCCTCCCATAGGAAAGCGAATTTTTCCTTATTTGCAATTGACTTGGGGGGGCCCGAGAAGGGGCCCTAAATATAAGGTCCCGGTGTCGGTCGGGATGGGACACTTCAGCCTTTGTATTGGCTTCCTCCCACCTAAGTGTGATGTCCCTGCCCCCCATAGGAGAGCGAATTTTTCACTTTACACAATATTTGTGTAGTTCTTATTTTGACCACCAGATGGATATTGGGTTTTTCAGGGCTTTTACCCCTTTTCAACCCCTTTGGGGGGGTGGGTCCGGGTTCTAAGGTAGCCTATCTTTTCCGCAGTGTCTTAAAGAGTAATTCTGCAAAGTTTGGTCCAGATAGGTCAAAGGGCCTAGGAGCGCATAAAGGACAAAGGGACATAGAGACAAAGAAACAAAGAAAGAAAGAAAGATACATTCATTTTTATATATATAGATTACTTGACACAAGGTCCAAATGGAAAATGGATTAAGAATTATATTGAATTGCAGCAGTGGATTGAATGGTAATCACGGATTAAGCTATCTTATTATTTCGATATCAATAACAAATCTACTGAAAATGATAACACAGGTGTTTAAATAGAATGCAGTAACATATATTGAGGAGAAACAGAAAAGTAAGTGGGAAAAAAATGACTCTATAAAATTTTGATTCATTTCAAGAATGAGAAAAGGAATAAACTCAATCAATTTGAAGAGAATTCAGTTGATAAAGTAGTATAATATCTTCTTTTTGCTTAATATCATTTAGAATATTATTTAAATATTTGGTTAATATTTTCACGGACCTAGAATTTATGTCTTCTAAGGAAGAGTATGTTAAGATTCAATTTCGGAACCCGCTGGTCCAAATAAACAAACCTGATTTTAATCCCAAATTGAGTGTTTGTGGACTTCCAGAAAAGTGATTTTGTGACTTACAATAAATTGTTACAGAATCTTTTTCTGTTCTATTGATGATCTCTTGACGATTGGAAAAACATGAGATGCATTCAATAAAAGGCTCAATCTTTGCAGTCTTACCACAATTATGCAGAATGAAATTGGAAGTAAGAACAAACAGCAAATCCTTAAAATATATTAGAAATACACTTAAAATTCTACAACCAAAATTTATATTGTTTTTCATAAATATTCAGTATGCTTATTCCTATTGTGCCAGTCAGACTATTTGAGAAAGTCTTGAAAAGGGAATAATCTTTAACGTGCGTAAAAATTTTTTAACATAATAGAAATTAAGCCCAACGCACAAGACTAAAAATTACAAAATAAAAAGAGCTCACGCTATCGATTTCATCAGTACTTTGGCTGATTTCTTCAGGCGAAATTACATGATAAAACATTACAAAAATTCAGTCTTTATATAAAAATTAGACGAAGACCAG
>JAFIDM010012231.1:152653334-152688106 GCA_023159025.1 Thereuonema tuberculata
ACTCCCGATGGGACTATTTTAATTTAAAGTAGTGTGTTGTAGTGAAGAATATTCAGTGGAGACTCACGCAAACGATAGCGCCATCTCAAGGAGAAAATGTTCATTACCTAAAGAAAAGCTTTTTTTTTTTTAAAAAAAAAAAAACCACTTAAGAATATATATATACTACATCCTCGTCAGTTCCTATCTTAGAAACAAATATAATACAATAATCCTTCATTACTTCTGTCTATAAATGATAATAAATTTACTATAAAACTACAGCATTTGTAGTAGAATTCCTATTCCTTTAAAATTGCTAATATTATTTAAAATTAAGTAATCTCGTTTTGAGAAGCTGGTTTTGTATTTTTTTTTTCCTTTCTTCTCTTTTAACATTAGTTTGTTTTCTCTATAGATTTTATGTCAAGGAAAAGTTATATAGCTATCAGTTTTGTTTTGTTTTTTTAAAAAAAAACATTTTACAAGTGTACAGTTTAATTATGACTTATGATTATTTTATCTTTATCTTTTATTTTATTTTATTTATTTATTAATTTCCTTTTTTACAGTTACAGATTTTTCCGCTTAGTTCCTTCCGATCTGCACAATCGTGCCTTAACAATTTCAATCAAAATTTTCTATAACTGACAACTAACTAAAAACCCCATTGAAGGGTTGGTAGAGTGCAAATAGCGTTTCACAAAACAAATTCTCTTCTAAAGAATCAAGAATTAGTTTACCATTTTTAACGTGAAGAATACCATGTTAGTCTTTGTTTAGTCTTGTGCCATTGTTCATGTGTGTCCTTCAAATCTTTTCAACATAAGAAATCACAGCATCTCTGGGAGAGTTACCTTTTGCTCGGAAATCCACCATTTATTTTTTCACTACAACACTGTCTTTTGATCTCATTGAAATGCTTTACGTTCATTTGTTTTGTACAAAAACAGATACACGATTGTAAATATATCATTTCTAGAACAAATTATGAGTCGATTTCGTTGAATTTCATATTCTGTTGTACCCTTTTAGTTTTATTTATTTTTAATAATTTCAACTCAGATGTTCCAAGTAACGTGTGCTTTGCGTATGTAAATATGCAAGAATACCTTCGATTTGTATAGGGAGCACCAATATTAGATTTTGCTATTAGATTTCGTAGAAGTTTTCCGAGTGTGTAACCTCACTATTGATGTACCTGTGGTACTAGAAATGCTTAATTAAAGGTATTAGAAAAAGGAATTACCAGAAGTATTATGTAGCACTTCTAAAGCTTTTCGACAACACTTTTGTAGATAGTGATTCGTTCCATCAGATTATTTTTCTATTTCTTGAATGTAATTCATTTCTATATATAAAAAAAAAGTAATAACTCAATTCGTCTGCAAAACAGTTGACGGCGGTAAAAGAACTATTAGAACGATGCTTCCAAACCACTTCCTACTTTGTAAGTGTCACTGACAGTTATAACAGTTGTATAGTTATTGAAATATGTAAGTAGAAATATAATAGTCTATACTAAACTGTATGTATTTTTGTTTTAGCTGTTTGTGGGGTCCTGTGACCTCAAATAACAATGAGAAAAGATCAAAATATTCCGAATAGTTGCAAATGTAGATAAACTGCATTACATGTGTGTTTTAATAGTACAAAAAAAATTATATTATTAAAGCAATTTCTTGTCTTGTTATTTTAATGTTTCCTTAATACAAATCCGGGTTTGCTATTGCTATGCATATGTTAGAACAGTATGGATTAGATGAGCCCTTCCCTTCAATCTTAGATTTTTAAATTTTCATATTGTATTAAAATAATGTCTCATGTGTGTTTACTCAAATATCTATCTATCTATATATACATATATACTTGTAATCTCACTATATTGCTCTACACTATTTAACATTGCATGTGCTTGAATTATTATTTCTATATAATAAAGTAGAATATTTTGGTTGTTAAGCAATACATCCCAATCGTATTGAATATTGGGGAATTCTTTTTAATATGTATATTGTTAGTGTGTAAATGTATGAGTGAGGTTTTTTATATTTTTGTTGTTTTATTGGTCTTCAAATTAAGATGAAAAATCTTTATTACTTAATGCTGTATTCTGATTTTCCTTGTGTCATTTAAATTATATCATCATTATTTAGCTTTAAACTCTTTTCTATAGTTTGGCATTATTTCAAGCTTTTTTTCTTTTTCTTTTCCTTTTATGCATGAGTTTATTTTGGATGTAAATTACTAGTTCAGCTTTATCTGGTTAATTCAAAATTTGTTTAAAATCTTTACAGAGAAATCAATAAATATTTGTATAAATAATATTATAAATCAATAATAAACAGTAACTTTCTTTATAAGCCAGTGAAGCTCTGTGCTTCATCTGAAGACATCATGCATGAAGGATCAAAGTTAATGAAAATTTGCTCTTTTTAGTTAGTGTACATTTAAAATAGAAAAATCATGCCTTAAATGCTTAGATGCTGTATTTCTCTTTGTATCGATGTATCAATATTTCTTCTTCTGTAGAAATTGAAATTGTGGTTTTATATCTGTCTTGTGAAAAAAACCTTGAATGTTTGCAGGACTTGGGCTGTCCTCTGTGGAGTGTTTTTGTTTTTTCAATGGAAGGTTTCTCCTAAGTCTTGCAGCCTTTTTTCCCAGTTTTGCATCTTGAGCTGATCTTTCTTCTCTGCTTCCCAATCCGACCATCTGGCACAGGGTGGGTTGAAGCATCAACCTGAGGTTTAGTTTAGTGGTTGATGAGCGTAAGGCTTTCATCCTATTTTGCTTAGATTTAGGTTAGTTACTTTTAAGTCGTTTCTTTATTGGTTGTTTTTTGTTTTTATCTTTGTGTTCCTGAACAGGGAAGCTTACTTTGCTGTCAGTATTTCGATATAGACATGTCTGTGTATAACAAGTATTTCGTAATTGGAATTTCATTGTGAAGTTTTTGGCCATTGACAGATATTCATTGATAAGAGAATTACTAGTGCTTTCTTTATTTTAAGCCCATCATCAACAAATTTAAATTATCTATTTATTTTAAATTTCAAAACTCCATTAAAATAGTAACAAAATTAATGCCAGAAATACTGGCAATAAAGAAAAAAAAAGTAGTACTTCAAATAAAAATATTTTCCTATTCAATTTCGTATATTAGAAAATCATATTTTGAAGAAAATACTTTTATAGTTCAAACTTCATAGAAATACTGTGAAATTCAAAATCACCATCTGGGGAAATGTCTGAGGTCGATGGAATATTTTGACTTAAGAGTATTGGTTCAATTGAGGATGTTGAAAAATTTTGAAATCGTTTTCTAACTTCTACATCAATCAACAAAAGTTTGTCTGAATTACTTGCTTTACTTTTCAGCAAAAGTATTAGGCCTAAATATTCTGTCAACGTCAGACTGGCCCCGTTATTCGTAATAAAAATACCCTGTCGGTTAATTTAAAATAATTTATTTCTGTTTGAAAATTAGGATTGGAGTCATTGGATAAATTTTTAGATCAAAATCTATTACAGTTTTTCTTGCATTTTCATTTGAATCATCAGGAATTCTGTTATTGATTTGATGAATGTCGAAGGTTTTGATTACAGCCATTAGTTTGGCAAGTAAGGATAATTGGTCAGTGCTGTTCCAATGACTGCTCAGCTTCCAACATCCAGCCAGCTTTCTCTCATTTCATTCACAGTCACAGATCCATCAGATTACTATTCCATAGCCCTTTATCACATATCGACAGAAATAATACTCAGCATTTACATATCCACTACATACAATAGTCCACAGAATTTCTACCCAGCACCCAGATAAATAAATAAATAGGTTAGTGTAATTAGTCAGTTCTGACTCTGAAGTTAGGGCCCAAAGCCCTACCAAGCTTATCAAAGCTATGGCTGTGATAGCTAGCCACCCCTCACCTCCCACTTAACAGTTGACCAGAGGGGTGACAGCCTTACTGTGTACCATAAGTCACCCTGGCTCCAGTTTTTGCCTTTTACAACAGGTCATAAATTTAGGCTTTTCTCAGACGCTTGTCGCTTTTCTTGGATGGTTTTTATTTTGACATATAAGTAGTACTATGCAAGCTAGTATCTGTGTGTGATTGTGGTTGCTTTTTAACATTGTGCATATGGCCAACGACATTTGTTGACATATATCAGAAATAATATTATATTAATCTTTCTGTTGAAATTCTTCTGCTATCTCTATTTCTTAACTATATGCCAGGAAATTCTAACTCATTGTTTATAAAAAAGATTTTTTTTTAAATATATATATAAATATATCTATACATATATCTACAGACTTTCAAAGAAATACACCAAGTCCAGCTTTTAATCTTTGTATCTTTTTCTTTATTATACTACTAAATCTATAATTCTTCTGTGCTGCTTTCCAATAAAATCCTCTAAATTAAACAGATTTTAGAGTCAGTATAGAATATATATCATCCTTAAGTTTATGTATTTATCAATATATTCTGGATTTTAAAGTCTGCTATCTAAGCATTTGTGAATTTGGTGTATTTTTTTGTCAGCCTTTTGTAAATTCGCTTTGTTTATAATTTCAAAAATAATATACATAACACAAAGCTAAAAGTTACAAATTTGGTTTGTTGTTGTTTATTTCTAAAATGTAAATCCTTAGCTAACTCTGTAATTAAATCATTTGTTTTTTTCAATAAAGAATGGCTTCTACTGCAGTTGTAGAAGAGTGGCTCCGAACAGTCCCGCATTGTACTACAAAGCATTTGTTTTTTTCTTTTGCAGTTTGATGAATATGATCTCATTATGCTGATGAAACCTGCGATGGTTTCCTTTTCATGTCATTTTTTAATTATTATAACCACTAGTATTATGTATTGGAAAGATGTCAATTATAGAATTAGACTTAGCTTGTTAATGGATGGTTTAGTGGCAGGTGTTTTACACAAACGTGTATTGAGACCAATGTTAGTTTCTATTTCCTGTCTCTGATATCCATGGTGTACGTTGATTGAATGTTTGATTTCTATTAGATCCTAACTGTATACATGTAAAAACGTCTTCAAGGTAATATTTCATGCAATAATAGCCTGTAAAGCTGAACCTTTGTGTAATAGGAGCTCATGTCTTAGTTGCAAAGAAACACCACAAATCTGATAACTTGCTGACGAATTGTATATCAAGAATCTATTTGTAGACGCATTTCCCTAAAAACCTTCTATTTGACTGTAACCACCATTAGTGCCTTCTTACAAGGGGGTACCCATAATTTCAAAGAAACAAATTAAATGTTTGTATACACATGTTTATCATGAGCCATACTGTTAGATCTTTTGTTCCCTCACTGAAGTATTGTAACTTAATTTTATTTTGTAGCCCCCACCCTTCATGTGACCTGACGAATGTTGCACATTTGTGATGAAACACTGTCAATAAAGCTGGCATTTAATCCCTAACAAAAAGTGCTGTTTGTTTCATTTTATCATTAATTATCACACCTTTTACACAAAAATGTATCAGTTCTCCAAATCATTATATGAAGTAAAAAGACAAATACAGTTCATTTCTTTGTCAGTTCAACTTACATATTTCAGGAGAGAGGAAGGTAAATGAATAAAATAAAACCTCAATGAGTTTCAACAGCTCAGCAAATTCCAGCAGTAAAAATTCAAATTATGCAATTTTCTTCTTTGAGCAGCGAATGAATTAGGAAGAAAATCGACATAGGAAGAAAATGAGACAAGCACAGATTTTCCGCAGATGAGGAAAAGAAAGGTGAGAGATCCACTTTTTTTTTAGAAGGATTCTATTTCTTAAGCATATGTAATAATTTCGATGAGGTAAATGGCAAGCACCTACCTTTAACCACCCTCACATTTGAAGGAAACAAAAATGGAAACAAAAGGAAACAAACATTGACTAAAATGGAAGGATTGGAAAGAATAATGTTCCTCTTTTGAATAAGTCAAGAGGAGGCAACTAGGCTAAAATGAGAGGACTATAATTAATAACTTATCTGTTAATGCTCAAAAGCGAAGCAAACGCCAAGACATCACGAGCGAATCTGATCTTATAAACAGATAAAGATTTACCAGTGGAATCGGTTTGATTAAACGCTCTTCTGATTAAATGATAAAAGTAAATATCCAGCGTTCAATTCAGAATCCAATGCATCATCCCAATGTCTTACGAATCAGGACAAAAAAAATCAGGAAGTAATGAAGTATGTTGGAATGAGAAATAAAATTTGATAGAATTAATGGATCAGATGAGATTAGAAGACAGTAAGTAAATGATAAAAATAATCAAGATTCAGACAGTTCAGATTAATGGGATGAATCATAATGCTCAAGACATCAGCATTGAATTTCAAGATTAGAGAACTTGGTTGTATTGAAAGAGAATAAATATGAAAACGTGGACGTCTGTGGTTGGGAATCGAGGCTGTTGCCACTGGAAGAACAAACAAAGGTAGAGAATTAAACCACCTCCGAATGATTATTATTGAAAAACATTAGCAACTAATTAAAATTTGCAAAAATTGCTCGTCCTGGACCACAACGTTTACGAAGATTGTTAACATAAAATAGATGTAACAGTAAGACTATAAAAATCTAGTAAGGTAATTATTAAAGCAATTTAACATATTCTGATTCTTCAGTTCGCATTCTCCATTTGGAAGTGCGATTTGCTAATTGAAATTTTTATATCGATTTCACAATTTCAAACTTTTTTTTAGATAAACTGATGTTTTATTTTTTCTTACAAATTACGAAGAATTGTTTCTTGAATTTTTGTTAATTTTTTTAAATGAAACTGGAAGAAATTTTAAAATATCCTACAACAAGTTTCTGAATGTAAACTTTTGTAATTTTTTTTTTTTTTATGAAAATTATGTAATTTTTGGAAAATAATATCTAAATATTAAATCATTAGGTTTGTGACAATTAATTTATAATGGAAAACGGAAGATTCGGCTTAAAAAAAAACAATCATATTGGAAAAATCTTTTAATTTTCATAAAGAATTTTATAAATGTGGAATAAAACAAAACAAAAAATATGTCATTGTTGAGAAAATAAGAGGAAAATTTGGAAGAAAATTTGATTAACAATACTTTTTGTAACATGGTCTTTGCTGAATTTGCAGCTTCAGACAAAATCAAGGTCTACGTTTAACTTTGATAAGAACAAATGACAGTTTTTAATTCTTCAAATATTATATGAAATAAAGTCCCAGTGTATTATACATACTTGTGTTGTGTATTTTGTACATATGGGATGAATATATTTATGAGAATAGAATAACTTTTTTTTTTTTTCAATATCAGTAAGTATTTAAGATTAAAAATAAAATACAATAAAATAAAAACACTTGCACACAAGAATTATTTAATATTTTGTTTATAGCTAAAAATCGAGTAGCGAGGTATGGATGCTTTCATTTTGTAAACTAGCCTATATTAAGCTGCCTTGTACTTATGTATTTATTTTATCCTAAATTCATTTGATAATGTGCAAACATCTTTTTAAGCTAAGATGCAAACCACCTATACATGTTATAAGGGAAATTTGCTTTGCTAGATTATTCTGAAGATGTTCAAATGAACTGTTATTATGGTTGGTTAATTTTGATACTGAGAGCAACCAATACAAAAACTCTTGAAATAAACAATAAGGAAGCAGTAGAAGCACAAACTGAAAATTATTTAAAACATCATTTTAAGAATAGGAACATTTCAAACCTTCAGACAGGAATTTTCTATCAACTTAAAAGAGAGGAGAAGAACTAATATCAGTGTGTAATTGCAAATAAGAAATATCTCATATTTTAGATAACTAATATTTCTCTATGTAATAAGTAAAATTTCTCTGATTTTTTTTTTTTTTTTTTACAATTACAGCATAAACAACTTTTAACAACAACAATAAAAACTTTGATACTAAAATAAATCTGATTTGTTTTTTTTGTTTTTTTCTTTTCCGGTAATTTTATAGTGGGTTGAAATCTTTATCACAGACTTTTGGCAAATGTATATTTATATTTAATATCTCTTTTACGAATTAAAAGATCTATAAAATTAAAGGATTAGCAGTACAAAGCTTTGATAATCGTAACATATTTTTTTTTTCCAAACTAACAGAAACAAACGCTGAGGCGACCAAAAAAAAAAAAAAAAAAGCTCTCACTATAAAAAATGCCCCATTTTAATTAGAAACTATTGTAGAAATTGAGATACACATTGAGAACAGAATAGTTCATTAAAGTAAATCATCAAGAGATCTTAATTCTCAAGAACCAAATTTAACGTGCCGAAAAATTATTACGAAATGAAAAACCAAAGACTGCACATAAATAAGCAAATCATGCCTTTGAGTTGTCAACAGAGGGAATCGGGAACGGCCGTTTTGTCCTTATTAAGGACTCAACAGCACGATCCACCCTTCTTGATGACAAATCCAGAAAGGCGTGAAAAGAAATGGAAATCACCATCGCTCCTGAGAATTATTCCCAAACAAAACAAAATAAACAACTATTAAACCAAGGTAGGGACAAGCGATTAGTAAACCAATCACAATGCTTCGCAACGGCTTCTGATACGTAATTTATGTTTAATTATTGCTTTAATTTCCTTATTATTATAAATGTGATTGTTGCGATTGTTGAGCTAATGAGAATTTAATGAGATTTTGATGATACTTGTTCACAGACAAACCTGGAATATATATAGCGTCTGATACTTGTATCAGAAGCCTAAAAAGTGCTAAAGTGCACATAAAGAACCTTTAACTTAACAATTGTTAGGGTACAAAAGGTATTCAATTATAAAGAAAAACAATTTTTTTAATTGCTGTTTATTTTGTTTGGGAGTCACTTTTGGGAGCAAAGGTGATTCCCCCCCCCCCCGATCAAGAAGGGGGGGATCGGGCTATTGAAGCTCTAATAAGGACGATCGGCTGTTTTCAATTCAGTTGACCAGGGCCGCCCAGAGACTAGTGGTGGCCCCGGGGCAACATTTGGATTTGTGCCCCCCCCCCCCTCCTGGACCATCCTATTTTTCCAACCAAAAAAAAAAAAAAAAAGCCCAATCCTATCAAGAAGTACAATCCAATACGGCGGGGCCTCTCAGGCCTCATGTGGCCCCTCTTTTTGTGGGGCCCCGGGGCAATCTGCCCCTTTTGCCCCCCCCCCCCTCTGGGCGGCCCTGCAGTTGACAAAGGCATTTATTTATTTGCCACAATGTTTGGTTTTCATTTCTTAGATCTTAAAAACTTGATGTTTTTTAGCCTGGTAGTTCTTTGTGAAAAAGGCAAAATAGTGAAAGAAATTTTTTTGATGAAATGTAAGCGATACCAGAAGTGGTTTTAGGAAAAAGCTTCGAGCCTTGGGTACAAAAATGCCAGTTTATATTTGGTTGGAAGATGGGAAGTAGAGGTCAAAGAGACATCTACTGCTGGTCTACGATAACTTGAGCTTTAGCCACGCCTATGTCACGTGGTAGGCGAAGAGTCCAAGTCGTCATTTGAGGGGGTCTGTGTGATAGTTTTCCATTTTCAGTGGAAATGCACAGATTTTGTTTCTTGGTTATAACAGAGGAATTTATGATATAAAATACGACATTATATATCTATTTTTCTTATATATAATAATAACCATGTTATATTTTAACTGTAACGATGTATAAAACTGATTTGCTGTTTAAGAACTGTTATATTTATACTGTTTCTTATTTATTTAAATTATGGAAAATCGTAATTATATATAAATTATATTAATTAATGTAAGTGATAAATATATACACTTCATGGTAATAATGTTTTATTTAACAATTAACTGCTGACAGTTAAAAAAAAAAAAAGCAAAACTTGTTTAAAAACAATTCCGTAAAGTTCCACAGAACATTTACAAATATACAAATTAAGACCATTGGCAATACAGTTAAATATACTCAATATTCTCAAATTATAAATGTTATTCATAATTATTTTATAGATATTTTTTTTCTTTAATAGTAAATATTTTAAAAAAAAATTTCTAATCTTGTTTTTTTTTTTTCCCAAATTTTTCTTTTACAACCCTCACCCCTATTCTGAAATGTCTTCTTCGTTTGAAGAGGCGTGGCTAAAGCTCAAGTTATCGTAGACAAGCAGTAAACCATCCTCTTAGAAGTGATAGCCTTGATTTATCAGTTTTTGCTGCACTGCTTAAAAAAAAGTAAGATTTCAAAATAAAATATGTAACTGTGATAGAATGGGATGACCTCCTACTAGTCCCGTTGGTCAAGAAACGTCGGGAGCCTTACCTCCCGCGCACCCGTGGGCCTGTATGGGGACAGCTTTAACTTTTAACTGTGATAGAATAAAAGAAGAAATAAAATTAGGGAGATCTTAAATTTAAGAGAAATTTTTATAAGCATGGATAAAAAAAAAACTTAGTTGGAAATTTCTCTTTTTGCTGTATTGTACTCTTTTTGTCAGTCGAATGAAATGTAGTAATGAAACCTTCTAATACATTCTACTAAGCTTTTTCACACAGTTTTCAGTTATCATCATCTAGGACTAAAACCTTCTGTTAATGCGATATTAGCCATGATCTCTTATTACTTAATGATTTCTATTATATATGGTTAAGGCAATAGTGCAAATGAAATGCAGTTAATTTCACTGCCTTGAAATTAAGAGATTATAAACTAAATATTGTTTGGTTTATTTGTTGAAAACTGTGAAGACACAAGATACATCAAAGAATACTAAAACTGAAACCATCTTATTCTGAAATTATCACAATGACTTTCTAGTATGAAAATTGCAAGATAAGTTTACAAATCAACATTTATGCCCTATCATAATATCAGTGTAATATAATGATCACAATATTAAGCCTTACAGTTGGAATGAGGTCTCACTTACAGCAGCAGAAAGTTTATGATGAGTTTTGGAAGAATAGAATATATCAAGCTGCTAATTTGAAAGTATTACAACAACTTCATGGGATGGATAGATTGTATCTATTAATATTATCTTTAAAACAATAGCTTTGAAAGCAGAATATTACTTAAGATTTTAAGAAAGTCTGATGCTTTGAAAGGTCAATTTCTGTATCATGGCAAGCTCTAAAAGGATTGTTTTTGTTTTGCAAACCTCTGGCATGCTCAGGAGAAGGTTATAAAGAAAAGAATTGATAGAATTAATCTTGATTGGATGGTGGAGTCCTAGTTTGACCTCTGATATCACAACTGCTATTCAAGATTCTTGAGAATGCTACTTCATCAAAGTTTTCTTTTACTGCATGCATTTGGTCACAATTACTTCATACCTGCCACTGCTGGTAGCAAGCATACAAAGGTCTATGGGACCATCCACAGACACACGCTATCCGTAAGTTAACTATTCTAAACATATCCATCTTGAGTTGCTCTACCAATCAAATCTTAGGTTATCAATGTTCAGACCTGAAGCCATTTGCTATTTTGTCCATTCACAATAATTATACTTGAGTTTGGCAACGTTTCCTGTTAAAGAAGAGAGTAAGGTAAGCAGAAACATGATTTGTGTGATGTCTCCTATTGATGTGAGTGGTTTAAAAAAGGGTGCTGTAGCCCAATCCAAGCCAGAATTCAGTTAACACCATATTTTTAAGGTGTAAATTGAAGATACATGATATTCTTGTTTTGATGGTCTTACAAAAATATTTATGCCTGCTGAATCTTATAGACTATAAAAGGTTCAACATATAATTGCCTTCAATTAGAATTTCTGGTAAGAATTTAAATAATCAGGCTTTATCATGATTATATATCAAATAATCATGATTATATATCATTTCAGAACAGAATATGAATTAAATAATCAGATTTGCTTTGTTTCGTCTTTATAAGGCAGTCCTGTGTGAACAGAATCCACATCTTCTGAGAATTCAATAATTTTACGTTGCCTATTATTTCTCAATTCTTTATATGAATTTTCTTATATTATACACTGCTTACATGGACATGAAATAAATAACAGTTATCTGAATGCTTTATTTAAAGATTTATCTGAACGCTATTCTTTAATTTAAAAATAGCAATTTTGTTATTTCCAAATAACATTTCTAGCGTTTTACGTTCTCGTTAGTTTTTATTATTATGGAATTAGTGATTGTTTATTCAAATTTTGTTAGGTTTTAAGGAGAGAAACATTTTTTGTTTCTTCCTTTTATATTTATGTTCCTGAAGAAAGCTCTCGATTAGAGAACAGAAATATTGAAGATATTTAGAAGATGTGTTATCATTTTTGTGTTCTTTAGTGTGAATCATGAGTTCATCGTCTTCCTCTTTCTGTATTCAAATAAAAATAAATAAATAAAACAAACAACCAATAAATTGAAAAACAATAATGTTAATTTTTATTAAGATACCATATTATTTTTAACTTTTTTTTTTCTAAAACAAAATACATCCTTGAAAAATAAAGTGCTACTAAATCCTGAAAGAAAATTTACTATCAGAAAAAAAGGGATAAATTAATCACAATTTCAAATGCCTGAGATTCATGAAATGAATTGACAAAACCATCACAACAAAAACTTCTGAGTAAACCCAGCAAACAGATACAATTCTTCCATATTTTTTTTCAATTTTTAAAAAGTAATAAAAAAAAAACCCAGCAGATAATGCAAGAGTTTCAAGTATTTGCTACTTTAAAAAAAGAGAACATTAAAAGAGTCTAATTATTTCAACAGAAGTAGATACAGAATTTGAGAACATGGCTCTTGATTGTCAGTGAAACAAAATATTACAATAACATTATACAGTGTTTATACTTTAAAAATTATTTCATATAATTACAAATCTCTTGATCTCGTAACATAGATTTTTTTTTCTATACAAACATGATTAATGTTGCTTTGTGGCAAAAAGACTTGCTCTGTCGTAAGTATTTAACAATAAAGGAAAGAAGGGAGTTTATAACAAAATTCAATATAAAACAGGACAAGGATTTTTATTTGCAGAAATTTAATTAATTAACAAAGTGTCTTTGAACTTACATCTGGTTTTGAGAATATTATTACTGTGACAAAACAACAGTCCATCTTTTGGAAAATGGTTGATGTATAATTTGAAGAATTAGAAGCAAAAGGAGAAATTGCAAAATGTTGTTTATTTAAGCACCCAATTCTCTTCACAAACATTTCAGTACATTCCAGAGAAGACTAATGTCCATTAAGTCAAAGATATTTTTTTATTTTATTTTATTTAATTGAGCTTTCGATTGTAGGCTACAATCCACCTTGTCAGCCATTTTATTTTTGCATAATTCCATAGCTTAAAATTAACTAGATTTATTTATGAAAATATAAGTATTTGTGTACTTAATTACTTTTCAACAAATTAGAAATTTGTAGATAGACCATTTGTGTTGTAATTTACATATACGAAGATTATTCCATTGTATTACTTTCAGAGCTTTAAAAAATATATACAAAACAGCAAATTTTTAAGTAGGTTTTAAGTGTCTTCAATATTTTTTTAACTTTAATACTTTATTATTTATCACCCCTGGCTTCTAATCCTTGAAATTTGGTCCTTAAAACTATTTCATTTTACTACTTTTTCTTTTTTTTATTATTTATTTATTTTTGAGATAGAAAATTATTATTATGTTTAACAAAAAAAAACAATAAGGAACATACACGAACAAGAAAAAAATGGAACCATTGATCTGTTTTTCAGTGAAAACAGATCAATGATTCCATTTTTTCTTGTGCATGTATGTTCCTTATTGTGATGTAAACCTAAGTTCCGCACATTAAACTTGTATTTAAACAAAAAAAAAAAACCAAAACAGGTAACTTCTGAACCTTGAGATGTAGGCAAAGAAACTCTATTAATCAATTAAACAATATAAAACAGTTTCTTTTAAGTAAGTCTTTTACATTGTTTTACTGATTAGGATGACAACTTTTGTAACAACATTGAACAAACAAAACCAACAAATGAAATATTCAATAATTTTATCTCACTTAATAAAATAATCAACGAACTAACAATTGGATAAGACTAGAACATAATATTTTCCATTTGTGCATAGAAACAAAGAACTATTTTTTTAAATTAACCAGAACTACTATTTACATTATTAATAAGTAAGATTTACACATTCTTTTTTTGTGAGGAAGGGAAAATTTTCATTGCAGATCACTATTATTTCAACCCTCATAGAGGGAAGGAGGCATCAACAGTGCAGTGACTCCTAAGGAAGAAGGAAGCAGTGTTTGTATGACAGCAAAGGTCTGCTTATTACTTGGAATGAAAGACTTTTTATTTACTTAGTGATGTATGATTTATTTGGCTATTTTTTAAAGTAAAAAGCTGATGAAATATAGGAGATGGCAGATGAAAATGTTAAATTAATCAATTCTCAATAATTACTAACTTTTTCATTACCAACTCTTCACTCATTTGTGTTACAATCTCCTTTAGTCTTCTTCAAACCAAATTCCTGCCCAATGCAAACTTGTCCTAATTTGTGACGATTGAGGCCTGAGATTGTAATGGTCAGTAAATCACAGGATAATTTTCTTTAATCTGAATAAATAAATAAATAAATAAATAAATAAATAAATAAATAAATAAATAAATAAATAAATAAATAAATAAATACCAGAATATTAAAATGTTAAACTCTTTTAATATTACAAGTAGAATGTTAAATAAATAAATAAATAAATAAATAAATAAATAAATATACCAAACAATAAATACCAGAATATTAAAATGTTAAACTATTTTAATGTTACAAGTATAAGTAGAATGTTAAATAATGTTAAATGCTAGAATGGTTTTAGTTTTTCTCACATTCAACAGTTAATATCTCTTGAATGATAAAATCCTGTCAATGTTTGTAGTCTAATGGTTTAAATTATAAGCTTTTCTGGTTGCATTGTTTGAATAAAATAATATTAATAACAATCCTACAAAAGTGAGATTAAATGTGGAGCAGAATGGAGGACCTCTATGGAAAAAGATCCTCACACAACAATTTCATTTGTCGAGTGAGAGATTGCTCTTAGTGTCTGAGTGTAAAAAGACTTCTGACTAACAGATCCTCACTAGAATGTATTTGAATCATCTGAGTTTTTCTTAAAAAATTCAGTCTTCTTAACAAAATTGAGGACCTCTATGGAAAAAGGGCTTAAGTGCATTTAAGCCTGTCTTTGTAAGAATGCATTTTCGACAAAGAAAATCGAATATATGTTGGGTTAACACCAAAAGAATTACTATTTACTATTACTATTTGTTATTATCAGCAATTCTTTTGGTGATACCCCAACATTTATTTGATTTTCTTTGTCGAAAATGCATTCTTATAAAGAAAGGCTTAAGTGCACTTAAGCCCTTTTTCTGTAGAGGTCCTCAATTTTGTTAAGAAGACTGAATTTTTTTAAGAAAAACTCAGATGATTCATTCTAGTGAGGATCTGTTAGTCTTACTTTTTACACTCAGACACTTAAGAGCAATCTCTCACACGACAATGAAATGTAAATAATCAAACACCTAGTACAAAACTGGCTTATGCTGATGCCTCTAAATACAACAGAATATTGAACATAAAAAGCCCAAACAGAAGTATAAGTAGTCTTAGACTTTTCTTTACGGAGTGAATAGAAACTGCAGAGTACATTTTTAAGTAAAAAAGAGATATGATTAGAGACTCAAATATATTAACATAACATATAATATCTAAAATTAGATGATGCTATATAAGCATTATGTGTGATTTTGGAAAATCTAAAATCACTGATATCTGATTAGGCCTTTACTAAAATTCATTCATTACTATACATTAAATTCCTGTCTCTAAAAGAAAATATCTGAGATTAACCTGTAAAATCATCTCCTTGTCAATCAAAGCTGGAGAATGTAATATATACACTATTTTGGAAATTTCTTTATTTCAAAATTATCTCTTTGATAATTATAGGAATTAATCATGTTCTTCAAAAGTTACATCAAACTGCTGCAGATCAACACTAAACGTTTATATGTATCTCTATACATAAGCTGAAAGTATGCATGTTTGTCAGTTATACGTTTGGGTTATCAAAATCAATTTGCAGTCATTCAAGGGGTTTGATTAAATTTAGTTCCAATCTATTCATATTTATTACATCTAATGTCAAAATTTGATTCTTTCATTGATATTACATTCAGTGCAATAAAAATTTGAGCACCAAGAAAAAGTCATTCTATAAACGTGAAAGTAAGTAAATAGCTACGATGAGGGTAGATAAGCAAATGAATAATGCTTGGTGCAATTGCGCTTGGCCGCTCTTCCTACAGCGATGCTGCAATCGCAAGTCGTGGGGCTTGTAAGGCCCATTCACTGTAAGGTGATGAGGTGAGGTCTGTGAGTGATCAACATGCCGTGCAGACACCTTAGACATCAGTATCAACAACTCACAGAGTTTGAAAGAGGCCGTATCATCGGGCTGAAAGAGGTAGGCTGGGCAGCACAGCAAATTGCCCTTCATACAGGCCATTCTGAGTCAGATCGTGTTGGGAGCAATGGACACATGAAGGCACCTCTACATGGCAGACCAGCTCTGACAACTCAGACAGACCCCCAGGAGAGAGGATCGTTTGTTTGTCAGAGAGGCACAAACAGATCCAATGACTTCCTTATCCACTATCCAGGTACATGTGGCAGGGTCACAAGGGAACCCTGTCTCTATCTCTGCCAGAACCATTTCCAGTCACCTAGCAGAGGCAAATTGCATTCTAGATGTCCCTTTCATACATCAACATCGTCAGCTGTGTTAGCAGAGAGCAACATGGAATGCCATTGACTGGCGACTTATCGTCTTTAGCAACGAATCCCACTTTTGTTTTGGAACGGATGACCTTCACGTCAGGGTTTGGAGGACCGCAGATGAATGCTACAATCCCAACCTCCCTTTACAACAGCATACTGCCCCCATCACTGCAGGCATGATGGTCTGGGGTGCCATCAAACATGATAGTCGTTTGTCACTAATAGTGTTACGAGGGACATTGACAGCCCAGCGGTACGTTCAGGAGATCCTGCGGCCCCATGTGCTGCCTTTCCTGGCTGGGTGCCCAGGAGCAATTTTCCAATAAGATAACAACTCATCTGCACAGAGCTAGGGTTTCACAGGACTGTCTACGCCATGTTGCGACACTTCTTGATCTACCTGCTTGCCTGATTTGTTGCCAATTGACCATGTCTTGAACCAGATAAGATACCAACTGTCGCCATGTAGCAGTGTTCATGGTTTGGAGCATTATTTGAAAGAACTGTGGGCAAATATGCCACAAGACAACATACAACATCTGTCTGACTCTAAGCTAGACAGTATCACTGCATGTATCCAGATACAAGATGGTCCAACAAGGTATTAAAAGTGACGTTATTGTGTAAAACAGCTCAGTGGGATATTGTACTGCTACTGTGATACTGTAAACACTCCTGTCCTTTGTTTCTACCCTCACACTAATAAAATTTCATTTGAATCCAATGCTTCCTTCTTGGTGTGCAATTTTTATTGTCAATGAGTGTATGTAGTTGTTGTGACCATTTAATTAAAAGAATGACAACTGTTGTTGTCAAGATAAGAATGACAGATAATTCCCATCAATTGGATCCAATATTATGAAGTTCTTTTGTTGAATTTAATTTGTTGAATAAAATCAGCAAATAAAGTTGGAAAACCAAACAAGATCCCAGAGGTGATATGAATCAAGAGACTCCACAATTTTCGTACAGGCAGCCTTAACTGCAGTTTTGAGTACCTGATACCAGAAAAAAAATTTACATATATAATTAATGCACAAGTAATGTTCCTCATCAGAAAGTTTTAATGTACAAAAATGTTAATGTTTAAATTATTCATGACCTGCTAAAATCTTTTTTATTTGCTTGTACTTAATCAATGGACTATGACTGATACTTTACTACTTGTTTTATAATAATTGAATTGAATTAATATTATTACAATTATTTTTATGGGCCCAGTATCCAAGTGTTATAGAGCTTGACTGAGGCGTGGAGAAGCCAGATTTTTTTCTGCCGTAAATTCTCTCCCAAACAGGTCCTAGGATATACCCAGCCCTCTAAAATGAATATCCTCTCCTGAGGGTTAAAGGTTTGGGGCTGACCATCCGATATTTGTCCCATTGGTCTTGAAACACTAGGAGTCTTACCTGCAGCAAACCAAAGCATCCGCATAGGCCTATAGTTAGATATTTTAACACATTGGGGTCTTTGCCCATAGGTTCTAGGGGTGGCTATGGATTCACTAAATTTACATTTCTCTGCAATTCTCCGACGCGACTTCCTCATTGCTTTTGAAGGTGTTTATGTGAGCGGTGACCCAGCACAAATGTATGTATGCTATTATAGTTAAAAAAAATTCACCAATAGATGGCATTTACTGTCAGTAATATCTCGCGAAATCCCAACAGAAGACATGGAAACATGGCAACATGCCACCATGTTTTGGAAGCCTGTCTAATTTTTTTAAAGCATTTCAAAATGGTTTGAGTTTTATATTATTTTTAATATAATTATATGTTGTATAGTATTTTTTTTTCTATTTTGTCATATTCTGTACTTTTTTCTTAATAGAGATAAAGTGTAAATCTTTTTTTTGCCTCAATTTTTACCCTTCTTTGTAACTAAATTTCTTGTTTATTATAATACTTATAATAAAATCTCATTTTGAAGACAAAGATCAGCTCTTTATCACTGATCCAAAGTCCTTTTCCAATCAGTGGCGGCTCGTGGCTGTGAAGTTAGGTGAAGAGCTAGTAGGAAAATAATTATATTATAATATATAATAATATATATATTATAAATATATTATAATTTATAATAATACATATATATATATATATATATATATATATATATTATACCTATATTATATATAATATATATTACTTTAAACATTTTTTTTAATAACTTCCTTCTTATCTTCGTCTTTCCAATGTGAAAATGATGTTTCTAATAATACACACACTATATCATAAACAGGATTCACATTTAAATTAGCTTAGCACTACGAAACAAGCCACTGGAAGAGAATATCGGTCTCTGTTGATTCAACTTCACCCGTACAGCGGGTGACGTCACGGTTGTCATAGCAACCATCGCCTCGGTTGTGGATCTAAAGCTCCGCCTCTGAGGTTGAGAAACTGGAAACGAGGCCAAACTTCACTTGGTCGGTCTTGGTCGCGCTGGCTGCCAGAACTCGACGCGCGGGATTATAAAATACAAAAATAAGTTTCTATTAAAACCAACATACGTTTTTAAAGGAATATAAAGTTTTTCTTATAATAATTGTTATATTATAAATAAATAATATTAATTTATTACAAATAATTGGTGAAGTGCCACTTCACCTACTTCCCCTGAATAGCCGCCACTGTTTCCAATTATACTTGTGTTCGTGATACATACACTTTGAAAGAGTGCAAAAATAGCGGGGAAATGCAGGGAACAAAGGGTACAACCCCAAAATGTTAACTTAACTATTATTTTAATATCCTAAATTATCAAAGGTTCATTTTCAACAGTTTGATGGGAATTTTAATGAGAATTTAATAAGAAAATGTCAGTGTGAAGGATTTGTTGATAGTATCTCTATTAATATCAAAAAAAGCCATATAGATTCATTAAATTCAGAAGCTTGTTTTCAATTTATTGTAAGTACTAAAAAACTACAGTATTAATATTTATGTTGTCTTCATAAAACAAAAAGGTTTCAAATGCATGTGATGACAATACCATTAGTGGGGACTCAATTTATATCTATTGGGGTGGAATTATAGTTTAAAAAAATGAATAAAATATAATAAATAAACTATTGTCGACCAAAATTCTGCTAACCACAAGAAACTCCTACATTTAAGTCATACATGCTTTCCAAATGACTACCACAGCAACTACAGTGGAAAACTCTTATCTCTTAAAAATATAGAGTTTTGTTTAAAAAGCAGTGTAGCTTGTAGCAGTGCTTATCGCTTTAAAATAATCCATAACATTTTCTCAAAAAGAGTTCCTATTTAATATCAATCCTGAAGTATCATACAATGGAACAGTTACTTTGGACTGAAATAATGAATGGTGCAAGAAAAAGTGAATGTTAACATTTTATGAAGGTTACTGAAGATATATTTCAAAATGCACCCAATTTTTGGAGCTTATTCATGAGAGCAATTAAATTTCTGAATGAATATTAACTAAAATTGAATTAAGCATAGATGTGAAGTATGCATTCACACAACAAAGATATTCGTAAGTGCAAACGTAAAACGTCAACTAGTAAAATGTTTTTGTATAAGATACATATTTATTCAAATGCTAAAGCCATCACTGAGACAATTTTCTTGTAGGATTCCTAAAAAAAAAAACCAGAACATGTTTAACTATAGGAGCAAACACCATAACAAATATTGAAGAAGAAGAAAAAAAAAAATATATTTTTTTAAACTCTATTCTCTTTGCCATCTTTTTAGTTTGTGTCTTTTTGCAACTGAGCAGCATTGATACATGATGCTCATGCATCTACCATACTTTAGTGTAACACTATTGTTTTCCATCAACAAAACAGTCTTTGATATCTTTAATGATCATACATTAATTCTATCATTATTGTTAATTCTCATCATATTATTATGAGATGAGTGTATTGTTTTCCACAAATGCATCACAGTTTATCTTCTGATTTGCTAGTTGAAAATTGCTTACAGTTCAGAAAAATTGACATTAACAGTTCTCTTTCACTTAAGTCTGAACCACATATGTTATAGTACAGTGGAACTAGTAGCCAATTGTTAACATACTTGACTGCAGGCTGAAGGAGCCAGGTTCAATTTCTGGTAGAGATCAGGGATATTTTCCAAATAAATTCTACTACAGATGAATCCTAGCATCTACCAACCTTTGTAGAATGGATACTGGATTTCTTTCCAAGGGCACAGGCAGTCTTGGGATGACCTAATCTTAGTCCTTAGTCAAGGAAATCTTATCTCCAATGCCCCTCTGGGTCTCAGTGGAATTTGTACTTACTTACCTATATATATATTTTTTTATGAACTTTTGCATTCATAAAAACAGTTTTTTGAGATTTGTATTGGGGTTTTAAATTTCAGAAAACTGTCCAGCTTAACAATATGTTTAGTAATATAAGTTAATTTTATTCTTATATTCTTGACGCTCTAAATTACTAAATTGCAAATGATTAATTGAAATCTTTGCATTGCTAAACTCGAAAATATGCATCATTTGAGTTTGGCCATTAGATATATATATATATATATATATATATATATATAGTTTATATAATGCAAACTTGGTCATCTCTTCTTCATACATAGTCGTTCTAAGATTCAAGAATATTTTTGTACTGGTTCAAAAGTTCTTAATGCTCTCATGCATACATAGAAATATGAATTTTTGGAGCCTAAATTTCCTCAGGAAAAAAGTTTAAAAGAAGAACATACGTATAAAATTAAAGCATATGAAGTAACTATGATTGTTTGTGAATAAATTGATAATAATAGTTCAAATAGAAACATTCAAAAGTTAAAAAAGAAAAATTTTCACATTTTCATTACAATGATTTTTTTTTTTTAGATTACATGGAGGGAAAAACAAAAAAGTAAATGAGATCACAAACATATAAATACACTATCATAGAATTTAATTTAAACATACAGATGGAGGAAGGTAAAAGAAAAGTTGCATTTAACAAAAATATAAAAACACCAAAACATCTATAATACTATACCAGTACTTAACATTAACAAGAATTTACTTCCTGTTTTATCTTCTTGATTTTTCTCCATGTGGTTAGGCTTAAGCTATTACTTGATTTGCAGAATCATTAATTTTCTTAATTTTTTTCTCTTACAGTAGCACATTCTCTTATGTGACTTTTAGGCAATGAACTGCTCAAGTGATTTCAGCACTGGTTATTAATGAAGATAAAGAATGATTAACTTATTGAACATTTTTTTTTTTAATGGAACTCCCTGTTTTGTCAATTCTCATTTCCATTTGCTGATTACATTTATTTGGACTTCCCATGCTTGCCAGTTGTAAAATTATTTAACTGACAGTTTACAAATTTAACCAAAGACAGAACTAAGCATCTGTATAGAAACAAGCATCGACTTCATCAGTAACATAGAATAGGATATTACTCTTATGAATAAGAGACGTTGGTTTTGCTTGTGTTTAACTATTTGTCTTGCTGTTTGATTTTCTTTTAGTTTCAAGATAAATTCTTCAGGATTTCCTACATTTTTTGAAGTTACATTCCTGAGTGTGAGCTTGTCAGCTCAAAATTAGAACTTGTACAAGCTTGTAAAAGACTGAATTTTATATCTTAGTCCTAAACTTGATGCAAATGCTCTTTTTTTTTTCATTCTCTGTATGTCTTAGAGAAAAGCGTTTTCTCTTTTGAATAACTGGCTTACTTTTTAAATGCAGAATTTCCATTTTTTTTTATATATTTTATACCAAGAAAAGTTTTTGGCAACTTTAATTTGAAAACATTGGTTAAAATATAATGTGCAGTCAGAACAGGAACATTGCCTTCTCAATAGCAATGAACTTTAAACTCAGATACTAATAAAAATTTGACAAGTTATCTAATTATCTGTAAAAATATATATTTTGCAGCATAAATTCTGTCATAACTAACAGAAAATTCTAAAATTTCTTGGAAGCCGCATAGAAGGAATTAATGAATTTTTAATGTTCTTTAATTCTCGGATGTTTAATGTAATTCCATCTGGTGTGGAGAAGTCCTGAGGTGACTCTGTAATGGCATAAAAAAAAATGCCATTTGCAGCTAAAAATAAAGTAACTTGAGGTATATTACCAATGAATAGTCACATATGTTCTTTTTTCTTGCAATTTCCTAGTCAAAAATTGCTATCAATTGATTATAAAACCGAATGTCATATACAGTATTTGTTATATTACATGATCCTAATAATTCCCTAAAAAGATCTTGTATCATTATAAATTTAATATTGCTGTAACAATGTTTTGCTTGAAAACAAACATTGTTTATCAAAAGCCATTTATCCAGTTCATTAGAATATTCCGAGATATTTTTAATTGACTACAACAGAAACATGACACATCATCAATTTCTTTGTGTTATACATTTTTTCCTCTCATTGATTTGTGTTAAATAAATTTGATCTTCCATTTTTGTATTTTAGGCCTCAGGTTCTTGAAATTTTTGGTTTAAAAAGCCTCTTTTCCTTTGACTAAAGGACATCAGAGAATAAGTTTCTATAAAACTGATGTATAAAAGATCTAATTGATTAATTATTAATTAGAAGATTAGTAATTTCAGTTATCTTGTTCCTTCATGATTAATTCAGTTACACATTACTTTAGAGTTTAAAAATAAATCTCTACTATGAATGTAAGTTAAATCTAAGTGACTGCGTATATTCAGCAGACATAAACAGTGATATTTATGATTAATAGCAAAGCATGTAAACACATATTAATCATATTTATATGTTTTCTTTCAGACAGAAAGAAAATAATTTCAGTGTCTGAATGCAACAGAGATTCGATTGCCGCCATATTGAAAATGTATTACAATGTTCCAAAGTGTATCCAAAGTACAAGGATCTGATGAACATTCTAGTTTTGGTAAAAAGAGTTTGTTGAATATTACTTCGAAGAATTCAAGTAAGTGAAGATTCTTTTTATGATAAAACACAGGACACTTTAATCAACACAAGATTCAGTTAAGAAACTAAACTCAAGTATCATTGAGGATGTCAAGTCAACATATGTTTATTCAATAATGAGTTTACATCATCATTCTTTGTGATATCGTTAATGTTCAAATAACTGTTAGGTAATTATATATTATCAACAACGAATAATAGAAAGTTAACTCTTTTGTTAGCGAACGACATTTAGAGAACTCTTAATTTAATGAATGAAGTGAACAATTACCGTCATGCAAAAGTGATGATATGTGATATTTTATTAAAGGTATTAGTGAACATGAACTGTGTTTATGAGAAGTGAACTTATGATATGTTATATAAGTTTTAAATATCAAAGGCCAATTGCAGTAATAAATGCATGTAATCCTTAAGAATATTTTTATCTTGTTTGAATTAAAATAAGATTACACTAGAGTACGTGTATGTATTTGTTAATCTATTGTTGACTCTATATCAGACTGCTTTAAAGACTTGGGAAAAGAATAGCAAATCAAAAAAAAAAAAAATATGTACATCCCACCACACAACATACCCTAATAACATTCCCATATTATTATAATTCTCATAGAAACAATTAAAACAAAATAACTCTTAGTGAAAGCAAACAATGAATTTCTACTTCATGAGCAATATATAGTGAACTTGTAGCAAATGCAAATTCATTCTGTTTGAAATGCTTTGATTGATAAAATTACTAAGTGAATGAAGGTCTTTCAGGAACTTCATTTCCTACCACTCACTCTCTTTCTCTTTATTTTAGCATATCGATATTTCTTTGATAAGGATTAAGTATAAGAGTTGACTTCTAGTTCGAACATTGCCCAAGAGTAAAAACCTACTGTATTGTACTATGTAACAATGTTTACTAAATTAAGAAACCTAATTCACTTGAATGTCTAGTAGAAATGTAAACCCTGAAAAACACTATTCAGTAATTATAAAATATAGAAAGTAACACTGAAGATTAGTATAGAACTAAAACCTATTTTCTTGTATAAGTAATATAATAAGAATTAGAAAGAAAGAAGGATTAGGTTTTCAGATAAAGGTATTGAGATATATCTTTTATCTGGCAGATTAAGGAATGTTTGACTTTTGCAGTTGTAATAAAGTTTTTGCAGTAAAAAACAAAGCGAAGCTGTACTGCCCATTAAAAACAGTTACTAAACACAAATAGCTTATGGGAAGATCTTTACACGTTATGAGGCCTCAGAAGCTGTCATCAAGAAATAATAAACACAGTATCCTTTAACATACAAAAACAACAACAAAGAGTAGGAAATGTAGAAACAATGGAATATACAACAGGATGCCAACTTCTACAAGAGAAAGACAGTTCTGATTTATAGTTGCAAGTTTATAGAAAGAGCAGATTTAAACTTAAACCTAAGTGTAAAGTAAATTAAACTTAATTATTTCTTAATCTATAATATGAGGGTGAGTCAAGCTAAGGTAGAAATTGCATATAAAAGGACACCAATAATAAGGAGTCCAGTAATATTTGACCACTATTGTGTAGCATGCTCTCTAGTGAGTGCTTTTGATCCTGACCTACACTTTCAGTGAGGTAATATGAGGACCCTGAAGCTTCAAAAATGGGTGTTCGGCCAGAAACTTACTCCAAAAAGTACGGTCAGTCATCTGTTTTTTACATGCAAAAGGTGAGAATTCAACAGAAATTCATCAACAGATATCCGAGGTGTATGGTAAAGGCTGTTTGTGTAAAGCTCAGTTTTACAACTAGGTTGAAAAATTCAAGAAAGGGGTCGCTTCCATACATGATGCAGACTGGTCTGAGAGAGGAAAGATAGCTGTGACGCCAGAAAACATTGAAGCCGTGGTCAATCTGATTTAGCACAATCATCATATCACAGTTGCCGAAATAGCATCAGAAGTGTCTATCAGTCACAGTTGTGTGTCTACAATTATTCATGAGCTGCTGGAATACCACAAAGTTTGTACCAGGTGGGTTCCAAGAGTTTTGACACCAGAAATGAAAACAGCTCATGTGGAGGCATATCAGCCAAATTTGGATCATTTTGAAGAGGAAGATCAAGCATTCCTTGATCGAATTATCACGACTGACAAATCATGGGTTCATCATATCACTTCGGAGTCAAAAATGGCAAGCAAAGAGTGGCATCATTTGTCATCACTGCAAAGCAGGAAATTTCGAGCTCAACCTTCGGCTGGAAAAGTGATGCCAACTGTGTTTTTCGACAATAAAGGAGTTATTGTCAAACACTATATGCAGAAGGGCACTAAAGTTACTAGTGCAAGTTACTGTGACTTGCTGGAGATTTATGTGAAACCTGCTATTCGATACAAGTGGCATAGACTGCTATCTCAAGGAGTCCTTTTGCTGCAAGACAATGCCCGCCCACACACTTCGAAGAACACCAAGGCTTGTCAAGATAAACTGAAGTTTGAGGTATTGCCATATACTCCTTATTCGCCAGATTTAACACCATGTGATTTTCACTTTTTAGACCGCTAAAAAAAACATCTGGGTGATCATTGATTCAAGACAAATGATGAGGTGCGGAAAGTGCTACACGAGTGGTTATGAGGACAAGACAAAACCTTTTATTCTGCTAGAATCCCAGGTACTTCTAGACAGGTGGTGCAAATGCAATAAAAAGGGTGGAGAATACTACATTGAGAAATAACATTATCCGATTTCTTACGGTTCGTTCCAATTTCTAATAAAACCCATTTTCTAACTTTAGCTTGACTCACCCTCGCATAAAATGGAAATTTATGGATATGTGTGTGTGCTTGTGTGTGTCTCTGTTCAAAATGCTTAGCATACTTCCCAACATGCTACAAACTTGAAATTTCGCATGTGGGTAGATACCATACTATAGACAATGTAAAAAGTATAAAAATAAACTTTTGGGGGGGGGGGGGGATGAACTATCTTGAAAGTGCCACATATGCACCTGGAGGTCATGGTGTAAGAAAGAAGGTGTGTGCATAGGCAGGTTTCCCCCACCCCACCGCCTCAGCGTGACGTAGTGTGCCACCCTCAGCCCTCACGCACCATACTTCGCACCATAACAAAACAGAGACAACAGTGCTTAATCAAGTGAATATGCTGATGTGTCTCATTTCATTTCTGTTCCTATACATCATGGTTTACTGTATCATGGTAGTATTATTGTAAATGACAAACAATATCCTAAGCCAGTTTTAATGTGCTGGATTCGTACTAGAACATTTATTAGAATAAGACAACTAAACATTACATTGAGGTCGCAAGATCAAAAACGAAGCGTCCTGAAGAAAATGAAGAAAATTATAAACTAGAACAATCACTTTGTAAAAATCTGTACAATTTTTTATATTAAACATTAAAAGAAAGCATTGAATATATATTTTCTGCAAAGTTTTGACAATTTCATTTAAACTTTTGATTTATAATTTCTATTATTTTCATATCATTGTATCATCATATTAATAAATTTAATATATATATATAGCCGGACAGTGACTGACTTTGCTCTTTTTAATTTAAAAAAATTATAACTAAACTACCTAAAATTTAAAAAAATACCTAAATATTTAATACTAAAGTTAAGAATTATTTAATATTTAAAACGAAGCAAAAAAGAGTGGATGCTCCTCTTCATTACTTATTAAATTATCCTAATAAATTAACTAAATTATCTAAATTTAAATTTACAATTAAAACTAAACCACCAAAAAAGAAACCAAATTAAATAAATTATCTAAACCTATAACAAAAATATGAACTAAATTACAAATTTTAAATAAAAATAAAAAAGAACAATAAAAAAGAGCAAACTCCTAAATATTGAGTTAAAGTACAAAAGAAGTAAATAAATAAATTAGATAAATACCTTAATAAGAAATAATAATTATATACACTTCAAAATTAGGTATATTATCGAAAAGGTAAAACTCAAAACATGGCTTTTCGAGTTTCACAGAGCAAAGATTTCAGATGCACTATTTAAATTAAAACTTATGAAAAGCTGTTAAATTTAGCTTAATTAAACCATAAACATGTAAATTGCAACTATTGGGTTTTCACTAAAGTCATATTTTTAAAGAAAAGAAATTTTAATCCATGATACAACATGTTGTTTGTTCTTATTTTATTTAAACTAACATTCTAGTTGGACTACTTTTTTCATGGGATTCGCATTGTTTTAATAATATTTCAAATGCGCTGTTGCCTTTGATGTTACATAATGATTAATTGTACAAAGTTTCATAATTTTTGATCATTATTTAGTGGCTCAAACTATGCGTTGAAATTGGCTTTCGAGCTCCTATGCGGGCTGTGAGGGTGGCACATGACGTAGCTGCGCGGACTGTGACGAGTTTACGCTCCGCGATGCACACACCTTCTTTCTTACACCATGCCTGGAGGTGACAATTGGAACTAAAATATTGTTGTGCATAATAATGCCACATATTAACCGAGAGGAAAAAACTAGAACTGTGTGTAAATGAGTGTGGTGAGGGAATGGATAAATATTGTTTAAGAATACTTTATGGAATTTTCGGAATAGCTATAGATTAAACAACAACTTTTGTTTGTAACCCGTACATAGAACGGGTACTCGGCTAGTAATTATTAAAATTAAATTAAAAGTTCAAAAGAACATTCCTTATGCTTAGTACATTGTGTAATCTTTATTATGAAATAATTTGCCTATTAATTTGTGAATCTTTATGCAAATTTACTTATATACTTCATGTATGTTTTCTATCAAATGTAAGCTTTAATGATGATTTCATCTTTTTTTTTAAATAAATCATAAGATTTATTGAATTCAAATCTTCAAATTTGTTGTTTCATTAATATGTTGATTGTTCTGATGTTTCAAAATAATCTCAGTAAAGCTAAACTGTCAGCTTTCTAACATACAGGCAAGTTAAGTGCAATTGGTAGCCAACGATAATTTAAAGAGCTTAACCAAATCATTTTTCAAAGAACAATTAAAAGTTTCACTTTAAATAGCAATTACTGTATTTTGACAGCATATAAGATGCACCCATTTTTCAGGAGCATTTTTTGGGAAAAAAAATTATGCATTTTTGAAAATAATTCTAACATCTTATCATAATTTGATTGAAAACAATTTCAGGGAATTTTGTTGTAAAACAATTCTTTAGCAAGTTATGATCATTTTACAATTCTTTTATGGAAATTATATTTGTTATGTTTAATCTCTTTCAAGTCCTGTTCTTGTTTTCTCTAAGTTTGTATCACTTTTTTAGGCTGGCAGAAGTCCAAAATACCATGCTGCTGCCTACTGCCATTGCAATATTGCAGTGATGTGCTAAGCTTGAAATTAATATGTCTAGACAATGTCTATGCTGCAGCAATGTCTACGCTGCTTTTGAGTAAAAAGATTAATAATAAAAATAATTTTAAATACTAAAATATCACTAGCTGTGGTTGTGCGGTCTCAGGCGGCAGTCTGCCGTGTGGCCGGTGTGCCGGTACCCGGGTTCAAATCCCGGTCGAGAGCATGGATGTTTCAAATTTCCTTTCCTGTGTTGTGCGCCTCTTCTTCCCTTTCTCTTCGGTCTGACGTCAATCCGTAATGGCGTCCTGAGGAATAGCGCTGGGAACGCACCTCAGTGTCTTCTCCCTTGGAATTCTCGGGACAGAGCTTCTGTTCCGACCAGACCCGGCCTGGAGGCTGGAACCTGGGTAGGATGTGTGTGTGTGTGTGTGTGTGAGTGTGTGTGTGAATATCACTACTACTGCTGCAATTGAAAGACTGTTGGATATGTGACTTGTCAATTGTTGTTATGGAAATGCACAAGTGCAAGATCTCAAGTACCGTGCACTGTGTTTTAAATGAAATTGGCACATATTAAGTTCCATTTCACTGTATGGAACATATCTGTTGTCTTCATTAATCAGTTGTAGTTATCTATATTTTTAAATTTCTTACATATTTAACTCGAAATCATAAATGACAACTGGGAAAGAGTAAATACACATTAAATAACAGATCATGATCAATCAAAATTTCAAACCTTTGATGTATAAGATGCACTCTATTTTGAAACAATTTTTTTTGGGAAAAAAAAGTGCATCTTATATGCCACCAAATTCAGTATTTCAGTCTAAATGAAGATAAAAGAGAATTCAAGAATGAATCATGTTTCCTTTACACTACATGCTTTGCAACATAATTGTCTGTAAATTGTTAAATAAAATGAATTAATGTTGAAATGAAAATATTTAGAATTAATAACAGCAATTTGTTTTGTTATATTTAGAATTAATGTACAGTGTCAGAAGATGGAACCTTAATTTAAATATTTCTTAACTTGTATTTTAAAATGGAGCTGAGAAAACATATGAAATGATAGGGATTAAGGTACAACAAGTAAATGATGTATGTTTAATAAAATCATTTTCGTGTGTTGCTTAAATTGCAGTAATAAAAAAGGTTACACAAACGGTAAGACATATTAAAATGTATTTAAAAAGACTAATAAAATATATTTAGCCTTTTTAAATATATTTTAATGTGTCTTACCGTGTGTTTGTAACCTTTTTTATTACTACAAGTAAATGACTTTGTAAACTTACGAAATTAATTTGACAAAGAAGTTAGTAATAATGGTTAGTTAGGAAGGAGAGGAAATACTGATTTGAAAGTAATTTGATCAATATGCAAAGAATAAAAAATTATGGTAAAGATGCTATAATGGATGTGAATAGAAGGAATCATTTAGTATGCTTGCATTTAGTTTCACATCTTATCGTGATGTGAACCTTCACTATAGCAAGATTAGCATTTAAATAGCTAAGATAAAATGTCAAGAGTGTCTGGATGTTTCTATATTGGATTGTGTTCCAATGTAAGAAAGATGTGGGGCGTAGTGATTGCAGTATACAGGCCTACTTCAAGATGGATTGAACAATAAGACTTGATAAACGTCTCCCTAAACATCTTTGTGTTGGTGGAGATGGTAAGAAATAATGTGGAGAGTAAAAAATACAATACATGTCTAGGTCTGAGAGTCCATGGAAAAATACTGCATGGAAAATACAATTACTGGTTTGAAGACAACATATTTATAGTTTGTGTGTGTGATGTGTGAGTGTTTTTTTTTTTTTTTTTCAGTGCTGCTCATTCACATGAATATGAGTTGTTATTGTTGTTGTTGTTATTAACTAAATGAAATCATTTAATATTACCTGACTATCACTTCTTCACAATTTAGCATGATTCTGATGCACCAAAACCATCACAGGCCTTGCATTTGAATGGCTGTATGTCTATTGAAGCAAAAAAAAAAAAAAAGCATTAAAATGACTCATTTGGCATTTACATTATAAACAAAACAAAAAAGAAATTACATTCCCAAAAATAGCATTGAAAGTTATCTGTTCCCATGTTATTGATCAGTAAATTAGAATAAATACTGCACAGAATTAAATGGTATTTGTTCGCCACTCTACTGGTTTAAGGAAAAAAAATAAGTTAACATTAAATCTTCAAACATTTCAAGTAACTTCTCTCCTTAATCTGTCCATTCTGAATACTCTTTTGTTTTATGATTAACTGTAGCAGAATACTCCTTGATTTCAGGTTCTTAATGTTAAAGACTGCTTTCTTACTATTGCTTTTAAAACAATGTATGACTGCCTGATTAAATTATACTGTCAGAACTATATAAATTTGTACAGCTAGATTACTCAAATATATTGCAAAAAAAAAAAAAAAAAAAAAAAAAAAACACAACCACCAAAGATACAGGGTGTTTCCAAAAGATGTGTCAAAAATTTGGCTGTTGGTTCTACTCATGAAAACAACAAAAAAGTTCAAATATACATGGGTCTGGAAATGAATAGTTTTCGGGGAAAACATAGTTTTCCTTATTCCTTGTATTTTTTTATTTTCATTTTTTTTGTTGGCACATTATAATGCGATAAAACATCTTTCAAATATTCATAAATTAAAACACAGATATGCAAAATAGGGAAAGAATGATTTAATAAACAGTGTCGAAAAAAAAACAAAACAATTAAATAAATTAGTAGATGTGAATGAAATTTGAAGGACTAATTAGGTGACAGATGAATCGGTCGGGGTAGCCTGCATCGATGGCCTCCATGCTCACCTGATCTTAATCCTCTGGATTTCTGTATTTGGAGATATTTAAAACATTAGTTTATTCCAGTTGAATCAACAATCAGGACAAGTTGCGAGAATGAATAACCAATTGCTTTCTTGAAGAACGTCAAAATCCGGGATTTGTGAAAGAATTCATTTATCAATGAGAAGGCGAGTGGAAGCATATGTGCAAGCCAACGGAGGACATTTTGAACATTTATTATGGAGAAAATAAAAGTCGTTTCCATGATTTATTTTGACTCTTATAACCATACAATAATAATGAAAACTACGTTTTTTCATGGAAACTATTAATTTTCAGACCCATGTTTATTTGGATTTTTTTTTTGTTTGTTTTAATGAGTAGAATCTATGGTCAAATTTTTAACACACCTTTTGGAATCATCTTGTATATAAGACATATATAATTTGAAAAAAGGTAAATCTTTGCTGATGAAGTATGAAACTATATTTCATAAAAGCTGCAAAATTGACAAAGCCTTTGTTGAATGTGTTGCTGAAACTTTAAGTCTAAAAAAGTCTGATTTCATAAAACTATTACTAGAACTTCAGATATGTTTCGTATCAGATGGCCACTCCAGTAGCAAGTCTTGGAATCTGATTTTCACAATTAATCAGATATATTTCAATAATATCAGTTGTGGCCCAGAGGCTTTGAATTTTGAGTCAAGTTTATTTATTGTGATAATTATAGAAATAAAGAGGCCAACACACTTACTAAAATTAATAAAAACTTTTAACACATTAAAATTTAAGTTAAAACGATTTCAGCTCATAGGTGAAATGAAATTGTTGTAACTTAAATTTTAGTTAGAAGTTTATAGTAATTTTAATTACTATTAATTGTGTATTGGCCTCTTTATTTCTACAATTATAATATGTTTCACATACGTTAAATTATCTACTTGTATTTATTGTTGAAGGAATGAAAAAGATAAATCTGAAAGCAATGCTTTTTTTTTGCACTAAATAGGAAAAAGTAATTTATATCTACAAATTACTTTATGACTCTGGAGAATTATCTATTCTCTATCTGTTTTAATTCAATAATGAGATTTCAGTCCCATGTCAAATGTTTGCTGTTGCAATTGTAATGTAAACACTTATTCAAAGGTGCAATTTCGATAGTATAGAAAGCAATGAGACCCTTATTAGCAAAGTGAAGGCCAAGATATTGGAACAAATTGGGAAACAGAAAAAAGAAACATCTAAACCAGCAATCAAACACTGTCTAAGCTTGGTAGTTAAGATGCTTTGGCAAATGACCTCCAGGCGACAAATAATGGGTCGTCAAAAATTTATTCATTATTTTTCCTTTCAGTTAAGGTCAGTGATCTCTTAATAATATGATTCCAATTTTAATAAATTTACCATATGCTAAATCTCTCTGTAATTGAGGGGTTCAGTGGAAAAAAAGGAAGTTATAGAAAAAATAATTTCCTGTTAAGATATCAGTTCTCATCAGATCTATTTTGAGATGCTTCAAATATTGAAACATTTCTAAGTTAAGAAGTATTGAGAAAAATTCCACAAATCAGTAAAGGAATTAGAGTTAAAGCATATGGTGAATTAATTAGGAGTGAATCCTTTAGAAGAAGTGCCTTCTAAAGGATTCACTCCTATTTAATTCACCATATGCTCAAGAGTGACAAAACTTTGAAAGATTAAAAAAAAATAGAGCCTTTTGATGTCACTCTACTCAAGAGTGACAAGACTTCATCTTCTTTTGTCTTTCAGTTCTATCTTGTTCCTTCTTGTACCATAAAAATATGGCTACTTCAAGTTTTCAATTCTATTTACACAGAGCTGTATATTTGGTGTCAGAGTCTGTAGTTTTTTGGCAGAGTCTGAGTCAGATTGATATTTACTAAAATTCTGGAAATGGAAGTTCTAAAAAAAAATATTTTCCAACCTGCATAATATTACAAGGGTTGTGGAGTCAGAGTAGTAAAATCAGTATGGAGAAGGAAAAAAAAAAAACAAAAAAAAAAATCTTCCAACTCCATAATCCTGCTTTTACATCAAAAGGCTCTATTTTTTTTAATCTTTCAATACCTAACTTTTAAGCTTTTCTAACAATAGTTTTGTAAAGTTTTCCTTTACAATCCCTTTGCATTTTCTCTTAACTCCTTCAGGTCAGCAAGTTTCTTCCCTGCATTTGTCTCTCCGACAGTATTATTTTTTTACCGCTCTTTTCATTTTATTATACTCTTAGTGTAATTTATTTTAAAATGTTGATATTTTTTTAATAGATAATGATGAACTTGATGTTTAATATAAAACATTTTATTTACCCCATTTCACTGAATTTCATCATCACTTACAGCTCAGCATTTCATTGAAGTAGCTATGTATAGCAAACAACATGAGAGAAGAAAGAATCTAGCAGAAACAAATTTACTGGCTAAACTTGAGCATGGGAATTTAAATTCAACCAATAAAATTAAAGATTTATTCATTATCTCTTGGTCAGTGGAAATTACAGAATTAAGTAGGAAATTAACTGCAGGAGGTCGCTAATTATCTAGAGCTTCAGAGAACATATCCACTATAAATCAATCAGCCTGTGAGACAGACACATGGGAACATACAAGTATACATTTTACCAGCTTGAAGGGCTAAAGCAATGTTTCAGTTCCATAAATCTCTCTAATTCTCTTTCTTGTGTACATAATTAGTCAACTTACACTCACCTCCTCAACTCAAAAGAAATAAATACGATATTCATACAGATATGACGAATTTTCGGAATTTATTTCGTTAATTCCTTTTACTAGCCTAACGACTCAAAAACTGTGGAAACAAAGGATGTGCATGAATACAAAACAAAGTAAGGGAACAAATGTATGATATAGATTGAAATAATAAATACAAAGCCAATA
>JAFIDM010012231.1:152733106-152762849 GCA_023159025.1 Thereuonema tuberculata
TGAAGTATTATAATTTGATTATAGAAATAAGTTTATGATATTATAAATATCTAGCAGGATGCGAACTTGTAATGTAGATGTTAATTGAGAGCTAAATAATAATTTATCCCATGTAGATACCAGTTAGGTATAAATTATTGTCCAAACACATTCATTAATAACATTGTGTATAACACTTTCTTATTTGAAATACATAATACAAAGAATTAAGTTAAAAATCTTTATGAAGATTCAAAAGTTCTTTATAAAAGGCTTCTAATGTCGATTAGAGTTCTTCTAGTTTAGTTATAAACTACTGTAGGTCTTTTCACCCTATGTGAAAAATAATAAATAATTGTCTATCACTGGAATATATCCGCACACTTGCACTAATACACGTTTGGTTTTATCACCTTATGTGTAAGTTACAATATTTGCAATCTAACACTAGATTTTACTTCAGTTCATTTCTTAATAAAAGTTATTTCTTGTTTTCTATTAGTTTAACTTTTATCTTGAATTATATGTTCACAATGCCTTCAAACTTTATCGAAATAGACTCTGATGACTTTTATATACCTTCATAATCTTTTAATGAAGTTTCATATACAAGTACTTTAACCCTATCACTATTCATCGTGAATAATTGTCTATCATCTTTAAAGTTCAATTGTTTATCTTTGAATCTTTTTATTAATCCGCTTTATCAGTTACTCGAATAAAGTAGTCCTTGGAAGTTATTAATATTTATCCGCTTTGACTATTAAATCCTAAACATCGCTGTGTTTCTTCCAGAAATATGATAACTCTCATGTTCTCTGTGTTATTTAAAATAAACTTCACTTACTTGGAAATTCTTCTATATTTATATATCACAACTGTGGAGTCATCATACGCTCCTCGATTACCTATACGTTGTCTTCAGTATTTGCTCGCTAATATCTCCTATCTCCTTCCGTTCCATTAATCTGTTTACTCTGGTTCCAAGATCCCGAACTCAAGACCATTAATCTATTTGATTATGTTGCTGAAACGAAATTGTAGATATTAGTATCACCGTTTTTCTAAGTAATATCAAAATATTATTCAATACAATACGAACGTAAAATATATCTCAAGGGCAATGTTCAATTCTCAAGGTAACTTATCCCTTATCAGAACATTCTAATTTTCCGTGGTATTCTCCAGGAAAGATATCATAATCGACTCCTGTCTATTCATTCAAGAGGATAATATTGGTCCCTATCAATCCTGTAAGATTCTTATATCTAGAATCAAGAAAAGGAAAGAATTATAACTCAGCGGATCAGATCAATATCGCCATTTCATCCTCGAATCTTCAATAATACCGAACCGCTCCCACGAGCCGTAAACAATAATATACAAACATAACAAAGCAGTCCAAGCATCACATCGCTTCAAACAATGGTATTATTCTCTCATGTTTTTTTTAACGTTAACAACAATAACAAGTCACTCAAAAATAAAGTGCTTATTGCACAATAATAAAATACATTTCCTACAAAAAGAGACAATGCTTTTCTCTAAGGCATTCAGAGAATGAAAAAAAAAGAGCACTTGCATCAAGTTTAGGACTAAGATATTCTAAAATTCAGTCTTTTACAAGCTTGTACAAGTTCTTTGTAAAAGAAGTCAAAAACTTTTTGAGAAGACAAGCTCACACTCAGGAATGCAACTTCAAAGAATGTAGGAAATCCTAAAGAATTCATATTCAAATTAAAAGAAAATCAAACAGCAAGACAAAAAGTTAAACACAAGCAAAACCAACGTCTCTTATTCATAAGAGTAATATCTTATTCTATACTATTGACGAAGTCGATGCTTGTTTCTATCAAGATGCTTAGTTCTGTCTTTGGTTAAATTTGCAAACTGTCAATTAAATAATTTTACAACTGGCAAACACAGAAAGTCCAAATGAATGTAATCAAGCAAATGGAAATGAGAATTGACAAAACAGGGAGTTCCATTAAAAAAAAAAAAATAGTTCAATAAGTTAATCATTCTTTATCTTTATTAATAACGACGAAAAGCCTTTCAGCCTGGAGATATAGAATAAAGCAAAACTGTTCCACTGCTGAAATCACTTGAGCAGTCAATTGCCTAAAAAGTCACGTAAGAGAATGTGTTACTGTAAGAGAAAAAAATTGAGAAAATTAATGACTCTGTAAATCAACTAATAGCTTACACCTAACCACATGGAGAAACATCAAGAAGATAAAACAGGAAGTAAATTCTTGTTAATATTAAGTAGTGGTATAGTATTATAGATGTTTTTGTGTTTTTATATTTTTGTTAAATGTAACTTTTTTTTTACCTTCCTCCAACTGTATGTTTAAATTAAATTCTATGATGGTGTAATTATAGGTTTTATGATCTCATTTACTTTTTTGTTTTTCCCTCCATGTAATCTAAAAAAAATCATTGTAATGAAAATGTGAAAATTTTTCTTTTTTAACTTTTGAATGTTCCTATTTAAACTATTATTATCAATTTATTCACAAACAATCATAGTTACTTTATGTGCTTTAATTTTATACATATGTTCTTTTAAGCTTTTTTCCTGAGGAAATTTAGGCTCCAAAATTCATATTTCTATGTATGCATGAGAGCATTAAGAACTTTCGAACAAGTACAAAAATATTCTTGAATCTTAGAACAACTATGTATGGAGAAGAGATGACCAAGTTTGCATTATATAAACATAATATATATAGGTAACTAAATACAAATTCCACTAAGACCCAGAGGGGCACTGTAGATAAGGTGTCCTTGACTCAGGACTAAGTTTAGATCATCCCAAGACTGCCTGTGCCCTAGAAAGAAATCCAGTATCTATTCTACAAAGGGTTGGTAGATGCTAGGACCCATCTGTAGTAGAATTTTTTGGAAAATATCCCTGAGAAATTGAACCTGGCTTCTTCAGCCTGCAGTCAAGTATATCAACAATTGGCTACTAGTACCACTGTACTATAACATATGTGGTTCAGACTTAAGTGAAAGAGAACTGTTAATGTCAATTTTCTGAACTGTAAGCAATTTTCAACTAGCAAATCAGAAGATAAACTGTGATGCATTTATGGAAAACAATACACTCATCTCATAATAATATGATGAGAATTAACAATAATAATAGAATTAATGTATGATCATTAAAGATATCAAAGACTGCTTTGTTGACGGAAAACAATAGTGTTACACTAAAGTATGGTAGATGCATGAGCATCATCTATCAATGCTGCTCAGTTGCAAAAAGAGAAGACACAAACTAAAAAGATGGCGAAGAGAATAGAGTATGGAAATCTCTACTATAAATATAAGTTAAATCTAAGTGACTGTGTATATTCAGCGGACATAAACAGTGATGTTATGATTAATAGCAAAGCGTGTAAATACATATTAATCATATTTATATGTTTTCTTTCAGACAGAAAGGAAATAATTTCAGTTTCTAAATGCAACAGAGATTCGATTGCCGCCATATTGAAAATGTATTACAATGTTCCAAAGTGTATCCAAAGTACAAGGATCTGATGAACATTCTAGTTTTGGTAAACAGAGTTTGTTAAATATTACTTCGAAGAATTCAAGTAAGTGAAGATTCTTTTTATGATAAAACACAGGACACTTTAATCAACACAAGATTCGTTCGAAACTAAACTCAAGTATCATTGAGGATGTCAAGTCAACATATGTTTATTCAATAATGAGTTTACATCATCGTTCTTTGTGATACCGTTAATGTTCAAATAACTGTTAGGTAATTATATATTATCGACAACGAATAATAGAAAGTTAACTCTTTTGTTAGTGAATGACATTTAGAGAACTCTTAATTTAATGAATGAAATGAACAATTACCATCATGCAAAAGTGATGATATGTGATATTTTATTAAAGGTATTAGTGAACATGAACTGTGTTTATGAGAAGTGAACTTATGATATGATACATAAGTTTTAAATACCAAAGGCCAATTGCAGTAATAAATGCTTGTAATCCTTAAGAATATTTTTATCTTGTTTGAATTAAAATAAGATTACACTACAGTACGTGTATGTATTTGTTAATCTATTGTTGACTCTATATCAGACTGCTTTAAAGACTTGGGAAAAGGTATAGCAAATAATTAAAAAAAAAAATACACATCCCACCACAAGAAGCGTCACTAGGGTTGGTGTCACCCAGTGCGGTAGCTCATGGTGTCACCCCCTCCCAAAAAAAAAAAAAAAGGAAAACCTTGTAGAAGCATTTTGGTGTCACCCGGTGCGGTCCGCACCCCCCTAGTGACGCCACTGCCCACCACACAACATACCCTATTAACATTCCCATATTATTATAATTCTCATAGAAACAATTAAAAACAAAATAACTCTTAGTGAAAGCAAACAATGAATTTCTACTTCATCAGCAATAATCAGTGAACTGTAGCAAATGCAAATTCGTTCTGTTTGAAATGCTTTGAATGATAAAATTACTAAGTGACTGAAGGTCTTTCAGAAACTTCATTTCCCACCACACTCTCTCTTTCTCTTTATTTTAGAATATTCTACAAGAGAAAGACAGTTCTGATTTACAGTTGCAAGTTTATAGAAAGAGAAGATTCAAATTTAAACCTAAGCCTAAAGTAAATTAAACTTAATTATTTCTTAAACTATAATACGAAGGTGAGTCAAGCTAAGGTAGAAATTGGATATAGGCTAAAAGGACACCAATAATAAGGAGTCCAGTAATATTTGACCACTATTGTGTAGCATGCTCTCTAGTGAGTGCTTTTGACCCTGACCTACACTTTCGGTAATATGAGAACCCTGAAACTTCGAAAATGAGTGTTTGGCTGGAAACTTACTCAAAAACGTGTGGTCAGTCATCTGTTTTTTGACATGCAAAAGGTGAGAATTCAACAGAAATTCATCAACAGATATCCGAGGTGTAAGTTGAAGGCTGTTTGAGTAAGGCTCAGTTTTACAACTGGTTTGAAAAATTCAAGAAAGGTGTCGCTTCCATACATGATGCAGACTGGTGAGAGAGAGGAAAGACAGCTGTGATGCCGGAAAACATTGAAGCCATGGTCAATCTGATTAAGCACTGTCATCATATCATAATTGATGAAATAATGTCAGAAGTGTCTATCAGTCACGGTTCTGGGTTTACAATTATTCATGAGCTACTGGGATACCGAAAAGTTTGTGCCAGATGGGTTCCAAGAGGTTTGATGCCAGAAATGAAATCGGCTCGTGTGGAGGCATATCAGCCAAATTTGGATATTTTGAGGAGGAAGGTCAGACATTTCTTGATCGAATTGCCATGACACACGAATCATGAGTTCATCATATCACTTCGGAGTCAAAAATGGCAAGCAAAGTGTGGCATCATTTGTCATCACTGCCACACAGGAAATTTCACGCTAAACCTTCAGCTGGAAAAGTTATGCTGACTGTTTTTAGACAATAAAGGAGTTATTGTCAAACACTACATACAAGAGGGACACTAAAGTTACAAGTGCAAGTTACTGTGACTTGCTGGAGACTTATTTTTTTTTTTTTTTTGCTTTTGCAGATGATTTAATTCTGTTAGCCTCACATCAAAACTTAGAACTAGATACCATACAAATGCAAAAAGTATTAAATAATTTAATTTCGTGAGCTTATAATTATTAAAGTATTCATTAATAACCAAAAACCAAGTTTATGATTATTAAAGCAAAAAATAAAATGATAAACTAAAAATTGTGCAGGTTGCTGTATGCATTTAAAAGAAGACATGGCAGGTTTCCTTGATAGATTTGCTAATTTGTATTATTTTGAAAATCCAAAAAAAACTACGACCTAGGAAGTAAAAATAGAATTATGCAAAAAATTCACAATCAAATAAATCCTGTAATATTAAAAATAACATTGAATAATATTAAAAATATCAGAATTTAAAAAAAAGAAATAATGAGAAAAATTATAAAGAAATAAAATGGACCATATAATACAAAATTTCATTTACAATAAACCTCATCCTTAAACTATATGATTATAGTTATAAACCTGCTATTCGATACAAGCAGCATGGACTGCTGTTTCAAGGAGTACTTTTGCTTCAAGACAATGCCTGCCCACACACTTTGAAGAACACCAAGGCTTGTCAAGATAAACTGAAGTTTGAGGTACCGCCACATCCTCCTTATTCACCAGATTTAACACAATGTGATTTTCACCTTTTTAGCCCGCTAAAAAAAACATCTGGGTAGTCATTGATTCAAGACAAATGACGAGGTGCAAAAAGCGTTGCTTGAGTGGTTACGAGGACAGAACAAAACATTTTATTCTGATGGAATCCCAGGTACTTCTAGGCAGATGGTGCAAATTCAATGAAAAGGTTGGAGACTACATTGAGAAATAACATTATCTGTTTTCTTAAGGTTTCTTCCAATTTCTAATAAATATTATTTTCTAACTTTAGCTTGACTCAACCTAGCATAAAATGGAAATTTATGGATATGTGTGTGTGTCTGTGTTCAAAATGTTTAGCATACTTCCCAACATGCTACAAACTTAAAATTTCGCATGTGGGTAGATACCATACTGTAGACAACGTAAAAAGTATAAAAATAAACTTTTTTATGTTTTTTTTTCCTTCTTTTTGGGAGGGTGGGTGGGGTGGGGGGAACCATGAACTGTCTTGAAAGCACCACAAATGCACCTCGAGGTGACAACTGGAACCAAAAATATTGATGTGGTCAAAATGAACGAAAGAGTCGTACGTCAAAGGTTCAGCATATTGTACACATGTATTTACAATTTTATTTACATTATATATACAATTCGTTTGAATTCTCCAAGCAGGTCAAAGTCATAAAGTTCAAAGGGTTTGGATTCTGAAAACCAGGTCATAGCTCGCGAAGCTCCCTGCGCGGTTCGTCATCGGGAGAGGAGAGCCAATCAGTTTGTCTACTGTCCCTCCGGTTTGGCCAATCACAACACGGCATAACTGACCAATCCGGGGGTTTTTGACTTTGCATCAATATTGTTGTGCATAATAATGCCACGTATTAACTGGAAGCAAAAAACTAGAACAATGTGTAAACGAGGGTGATGAGGTGATGGGTAAATATTGTTTAAGGATACTTTAAGGAGTTTTCGGAATAGCTATAGATTACATGATTTTTTTTACGAACTGGGAAAGGTTTGAAGCGATAGGGGTGCATACAAGAGGAGAAAGGAGTGGAAATTTAGGGATCTTGAGTTACAAAATTCAAATACAACATTATTATTTTTTTTACCAACTGGGAAAGTTTTGAAATGATCTCAGAATTTCAATTTCTTCCTCATCCCATCACAATATCTTTTTTTTGTAACCCATATGTAGAACGGGTACTCTGCTAGTCCTCCTATAAATTAAAAGTTTAAAAGAACATTCCTTATGATTAGTACATTGTGTAATCTTTATTATGAAATAATTTGCCTATTAATTTGTGAATCTAATGCAAATTTACTTATGTACATCACGTATGTTTTCTATCAAATGTAAGCTTTAATGATGACTTCATTTTTTTTAAAATAAATCATAAGATTTATTGAATTCAGATCTTCAAATTTATTGTTTCATTAATATGTTGACTGTTCTGATGTTTCAAAATAATTTCAGTAAAGTTAAACTGGCAGCCTTCTAACATACAGGCAAGTTAAGTGTAATTGGTAGCCTACAATAATTTAGGGAGCTTAACCAAATCATTTTTCAAAGAACAATTAAAAGTTTCACTTTAAATAGCAATTACTGTATTTGACAGCATATAAGATGCACCCATTTTTCAGGAGCATTTTTTGGGAAAAAAAATTATGCATTTTTGAAAATAATTCTAACATCTTATCATAATTTGATTGAAAACAATTTCAGAGAATTTTTGGTGTAAAACAATTCTTTAGCAAGTTATGACCGTTTTAGAATTCTTTTATGGAAATTATATTTGCTATGTTTAATCTCTTTTAAGTTCTGTTATTGTTTTCTCTTTTTTTAGGCTGGCAGAAGTCCAAAATACCATGCTGCTGCCTATTGCCATTGCAATATTTCAGAGATGTGCTAACCTTGAAATTAATATTATAACAATGTCTAAGTTGCTTTTGAGTAAAAAGATTAATAATAAAAATAATTTTAAATACTAGAATATCACTACAACTGTTGCAATTGAAAGACTGTTGGATACGTGACTTGTCAATTGTCATTATGGAAATGCACAAGTGCAAGATGTCAAGTACCGTATACTGTGTTTTAAATGAATTGGCACACATTAAGTTCCATTTCACAATATGGAATATATCTGTTGTCTTCTTTAATCAGTTGTAGTTATCTATATTTTTAAATTTCTGACATATTTAACTTGAAATCATAAACGATAACTGGGCAAGAGTAAATGTGGGGATTTCCAAGGATTTTTCTGTCCACCCTCTGTTGCTACCCTCCCCCCTCCCACACCCCTTCGGCCTTAGGTCACATGCGCTTCCTGTGAATGATTAAATGCTGTTGTATACATTTTTAGTTTTTGTGCTTGTATTGTTTCTATGCTCTTACTATGGCATTGTCAAAAGCTAAAGCTCCTTATAAGTCATTAACATTACCTGAAAAGGTAGCGGTGATTAAGGAAGTGGAAAAAGGCCTTAAAAAGAAATCAGAAATTGCCAAGGAATTTGGAATTCCATCCAATACGTTATCGACATATTTGAAGAACAAAGATTTCTTGAGCAGCAAAAATGGCAATGGAAAAAAATAGAAAAAGAACGAGAGGACCTGGCAACCCAGAGGTTGGAATCATATGCTAGGACACAAAGATTGCATTCAATGAAGCAATTAAAAATATCTGCCTTTTTTTTTTTTGAAAGTGATGAATAATTAAGCTAGTAAAAAATGTTTGATTTAATGAAAAAAAATGTAGCAGTATTCTTAGATAAAGTTTGTGTGTTAAATCTTTGATCGTGGAACTAATCTTTTTTATTTATCTCTTCTGTTTGAGAGAATATATGTAATTCGAATTTTTGGATAATTCGAACTTTTTCTCTGGTCCCTTCAGCTTCGAATTATCCAAGTTTCACTGTAATAGCAATTTTTTTGGTTATATTTATAATTAATGTTTAGTGTCAGAAGCTGGAACCTTAATATAAATATTTCTTAACTTGTATTTTAAAGAGGAGCTGAGTAAATATATTGTAAGACTGAAATGATTGGGATTAATGTACAACAAGTAAATGATTTTAATAAAATCTTTTACGTATGTTGCTAAAATTGAAGTAATAAAAAAGGTTACACACAGGTAACACACGGTAAGACACATTAAAATATATTTAAAAAGGCTATTAAAATATATTTAGCCTTTTTAATGTGTCTTATCGCATGTGTAACCTTTTTTATTATTACAAGTAAATGAATTTGTATAAATACGAAATTAATTTGACAAAGAAGTTAGTATTAATGGTTAGTTAGGAAGGAGAGGAAATGCTGATTTGTAAGTAATTTGATCAATATGCAAAGAATAAAAATTTATGTAAAGATGCTATAATGGATGTGAATAGAAGGAATCATTTAGTATGCTTATATTTAGTTCCACATCTTATCATGATGTGAACCTTCACTATAACATGATTAGCATTTAAATAGCTAAGATAAAATGTCAAGAATGTCTGGATGTTTCTATATTGGATTATGTTCCAATGTAAGAAAGTTGTGAGGCATAGTGACTGCAGTATACAGGTCTACTTCAAGATGGATTGAACAATAAGACTTGATAAATATCTCCCTAAACATCTTTGTGTTGGTGGAGATGGCAAGAAATAATGTGAAGAGTAAAAAATACGATACATGTATAGGTCTGAGAGTCCATGGAAAAATATTGCATGGAAAATACAATTACTGGTTTGAAAACAACATATTTATAGTTTGTGTGTGTGAGTGTTTTTTTTTCTATCGTTTCTTTTGCTTTTAGTTTTTCAGTGCTGCTCATTCACAGTGCTGAATATGAGTTGTTATTGTTGTTGTTGTTATTAACTAAATGAAATCATTTAATATTACCTGACTATCACTTCTTCCCAATTTAGCATGATTCTGATGCACCAAAACCATCACAGGACTTGCATTTGAATGGCTGTATGTCTATTGGAGCAAAAAAAAAAAAAGCATTAAAATGACTCATTTGGCATATACATTATAAACAAAACAAAAAAGAAATTACATTCCCAAAAATAGCATTGAAAGTTATCTGTTCCCATGTTATTGATCAGTAAATTCGAATAAACAATGCACAGAATTAAATGTTATCTGATCACCACTCTACTGGTTTAAGAAAAAAAATGAGTTAACATTAAATCTTCAAACATTTCAAGTAACTTCTCTCCTTAATCTATCCATTCTGAATACTCTTTTGTTTTATGATTAACTGTAGCAGAATACTCCTTGATTTCAGGTTCTTAAAGTTAAAGACTGCTTTCTTACTATTGCTTTTAAAACAATGTATGACTGCCTGATTAAATTATACTGTCAGATCTATATAAATTTGTACAGCTAGATTACTCAAATACATTGTAACAAAAAAAAAAAAGCCACCAAAGATACAGGGTGATTCCAAAAGATGTGTCAAAATTTGGCTGTTTGTTCTATTCATGAGAACAACAAAAAAGTTCAAATATACATGGGTACGGAAATGAATAGTTTTCGGGGGAAACATAGTTTTCATTATTCATTGTATTTTTTTTATTTTTATTTTTTTGTTGGCACATTATGATGCGATAAAACATATTTCAAATATCCATAAATTCAAACACAGATATGCAAAATAGGGAAAGAATGATTTAATAAACAGTGTCGGAAAAAAAAACAATTAAATAAATTAGCAGATGTGAATGAAATTTGAAGGACCAATTAGGTGACAGATGAATCGGTCGGGGTAGCCTGCATCGATGGCCTCCATGCTCACCTGATTTTAATCCTCTGGATTTCTGTATTTGGAGATATTTAAAACATTAGTTTATTCCAGTTGAATCAACAATCAGGACAAGTTGCGAGAATGAATAACCAATTGCTTTCTTGAAGAACATCAAAATCCGGGATTTGTGAAAGAATTCGTTTATCAATGAGAAGGCGAGTGGAAGCATATGTGCAAGCCAACGGTGAACATTTTGAACATTTATTATAAGAAAATAAAAGTCGTTTCCATGATTTATTTTGACTCTTATAACCATACAATGAATAATGAAAACTATGTTTTTCATGAAAACTATTAATTTTCAGACACATGTTTATTTGGACTTTTTTGTTTGTTTTAATGGGAAGAATTTAAGGTCAAATTTTCAATACACCTTTGGGAATCACCTTGTATATAAGACATATATAATCTGAAAAAAAGTAAATCTTTGCTGATGAAGTATGAAACTATATTTCATAAAAGTTGCAAAATTGACAAAGCCTTTGTTGAATGTGTTGCTGAAACTTTAAATCTAAAAAAGTCTGATTTCATAAAACTAATCAGATGGCCACTCCAGTGGCAAGTCTTGGAATCTGATTTTCACAATTAATCCGATATACAGTAAAACCCCGTTATTACGCTCGTCAAGGGACCATGACCTACTAGCGTAATAAGCGGGATAGCGCTATAGACGGGAAATGATTTTATGCGATGGGGAAACATTTAGACACCATTTTACAGGAAAGATACTTGATTCTGCAATAGCTTTAAGTGCAAATGTGAGCTTATTTCCTATTAAAAAAATCTTTGATTATGGTTTGCCGTGTGTATGTGCTACTGTTATGAATTATGACATTTTCAACGCGGTTCAAGTAGATATTAATATCAATTGATACACCACTAGGATCAACACTAATATATTTTCGGAGCAGACTTAGTGCACTGCATGCTATTTCACGCGCCTTTTCTTGAATGATTGGGCCACTTAATGGCACTGATGCATCACGGGACTGATGAATCCATTCAATTAGAATTTCCTCGGCATCTTCCTATTTTGCACACTTTACTTTTTTACGTTTGAAACCACCCTTCGCTGCATTGGTAATTCCATTCTTATTTTTTATTATTGTTCTCAGACTGGATGAGGGAATTTCTAAAGATTCTGCGAAATCCTTCTGACTTAGTGTAGAATTCTCGTCGTACTTACGAAGAATTTGCAATTTTTCACTTATAGAAAGGGAGTTCCGCTTCGACATTTTGCACTAACTTACTGAAATCACAGACCCGCACTTCAAAGAGTTCAAAGATTCCCTCCTACCAGGGAAAGAAAAGAATCTTTACAGTGTTACATTTCTTTTCGATACAAAATTTCCGCTATAAAAAAAGCGGTACAAGTGGGATTTGAAGCGTTATAAGAGGGTAAAAGTATATAGAGTTACATAGAAAATTCCAGGGACCGTATGAAAGGAGCATAAAGAATGGGATAGTGCTATAAGCGGGAGCGTAATAACGGGGTTTTACTGTATTTCAATAATATCAGTTGTGGCCCAGAGGCTTTGAATTTTGAGTAAAGTTTATTTATTGTTATAATTATAGAAATAAAGAGGCCAACACACTTATTAAAATTAATAAAAACTTTTAGCACATTAAAATTTAAGTTAAAACGATTTCAGCTCATAGGAGAAATGAAATTGTTGTAACTTAAATTTTAGTTAGAAGTTTATAGTAATTTTAATATGTGTATTGGCCTCTTTATTTCTACAATTATAATATATTTCATATACGTTAAATTGTTTACTTGTATTTATTGTTGAAGGAATGAAAAAGATAAATCTGAAAGCAATGATTTTATTTGCACTAAATAGGAAAAAGTAATTTATATCTAATGGCATTATATCTAAATATCAAAAATAGCTCAGTAAATTTGTGTTTTGTTTTGTTTAGTTATGTGCGTTCTTTGGTTTATTTTACTGTATCTATATATTACTTTACGAATCTGGAGATTTACCTATTCTCTATCTGTTTTAACGCAGTAATGAGATTTCAGTCCCACATCAAATGTTTGTTATTGTAATTGTAATGTAAACACTTATTCAAGGTGCAATTTCGATAGTATAGAAAACAATGAGACCCACATTAACAAAGGGAAGGTCAAGATAATCGAACAAATTGGGAAAAAGACAAACAGAAAAAAAGAAACATCTAAACCAGCAATCAAACACTATCTAAGCTTGAAAGTTAAGGTGCTTTGGCAAATGATCTCCAGGTGACAAATAATAAAAATTTATTCAATATCTTTCCTTTCAGTTTAGGTCAGTGCTCTGTTAATAATATAATTTCAATTTTAATAAATTTACCATATGCTTAATCTCTCTATAATTGAGGGCTCAGTGGAAAAGAGGAACATCTAATAATTAAAATTTTGCAAGAAGCAAGTTCTAGAAAAAATAATTTCCTGTTAAGATATCAATTTTCATCAGATCTATTTTGTGATGCTTCAAATATTGAAACATTTTTAAGTTAAGAAGTATTGAGAAAAATTCCACAAATCGGTAAAGGAATTAGAGTTAAAGCTTATGGTGAATTAATTAGGAGTGAATCCTTTAGAAGAAGTGCCATTGTTAGATGTAAATCTCAATACAATTTCAATCTACTCAAGAGTGACAAGATTTCATCTTCTTTTGTCTTTCAGTTCTATCTTGTTCCTTCTTGTACCATAAAAAAAAAAATGATTACTTCGAGTTTTCAATTCTATTTACACAGAGCTGTATATTTGGTGTCAGAGTCTATAGTTTTTTGGCGAAGTCCCAGTCAGATTGATATTTACTAAAATACTGGAAATGAAGTAAAAAAAAAATATATATTTTCCAACCTGCATAATATTACAAGGATTGAGAAGTCAGAGAAGTGAAATCAGTAATTTTTTGATAGAGTAGGAAAAAAAAAAAAAAAAACTTGCAACTCCATAATCCTGCTTTTTACATGAAAAGGCTCTCATTTTTTTTTTTTAATCTTTCAATGCCTAACTTTTAAGACAAAGCTTTTCTAACGATAGTTTTGTAAAGTTTTCCTTTAAAATCCCTTTGCATTTTCTTTTAACTCCTTCAGGCCGGCAAGGTTTTTCCCTCCATTTGTCTCTCCGACAGTATTATTTTTTTACCGCTCTTTTCATTTTATTATACTCTTAGTGAATTTATTTTAAAATGTTGATATTTTTTGAATAGATAATGATGGACTTGATGTTTAATATAAAACATTTTATTTACCCCATTTAACTGAATTTCATCGTCACTTAGAACATGGCATTTCATTGAAATAGCAATGTATAGCAAATGAGAAAAGAAAGAAACTAAAAGAAATAAATTTACTGGCTAAACTTGAGCACGGAAATTTAAATTCTACCAATAAAATTAAAGCTTTATTCATTGTTTCTTGGTCAGTGGATGAAACGAATTGAACTCAAGAAAAAAGAAAGAACGGGATTACTAACCTTTTTTTTTCTTGTAGTTTAAAATTGTGTTTTCGTTAATCAAATTTATCTGTTTTTTTAGGGAAAACGTATGAGGAAAATAAGCCTTCATGGTCTTTACAATAATGGTATGAGTGCAACGGAGAGGTTGCGCGGACAACAATGAAGTCGAGATGTTAAGCGCAAGCCGTTGGAATCAATTGTTAGTGTTTCTTGGAAGAGAAAAAATTAGTCTTCAAAATGAGCTTCTTGCGGAAGCAGTAAAATATTTTTTTCTCTGACATGGGAGAAAGAATTTAAAATATATCTATGGCGAAATAGATATATGTGTGAAAGTCAATGCCAGACAGTGAAATTCCCGGATGAGTTTAATGGAAAACTCAATTTATATTTTTTTGATTCTTGAGAAATCGGAAAAAGAATGTGTGCAACGAAGAATGAAGAATAAGCCTTATCTACGCACAACGTGAATTGGATTACGACTATTATCGAACAGTTGTTTGCATTTGATGAGCATCGATTTATTTTCTCTTAAGGATAAGTTGTAAGTACAAATTATTTACTTATTCTTGAATTTACGCGTGGGAATGTTAAACAGTCGAAGATGAAGGATTTTCGCATTGAAGAATCGTTATTCGAAAATGGCGGCGACTCGAATCTACATGACCGATAGGAATTATACGGATTAAGTTAAGGCGAAGAACTTTAAATCTAGTCTAATGATCCAGAGAATTATTTATGCGTGATAAAGAAGTTATTTTCTTTATTTAAATCTATAAAGTGAATTGTGAATATTTTCGCATGAGGTGTTAAGCCTAATTTAGCATAAGGTGTTAAAATCCAGATAATCGTAGAATAGTACTATCAGGATAATCAATCGCTGAATTAGAATTAAAGGCAGATCAACTTTAATCGAATCATAGATGTTACTGATTTGTTAAGAACTTTTCTCTTATAAAATAAATGATGTTTTCCAGTGAACTTTGAACATTTAAGAGAATCGATATAGAAGACTAACATCAATTGAATAGTGAATTGATTTAATGATTAAAGTTAATTATTGTGTTACTGCTTAATGTTAATAGAAAGAATCTTAGAAAGATGGCGGAGACTTATTATGTACATTGCCAAAGATAAGTTAAATGCAACTATATATTTTGTCTTTCTTAGATTTTCTTCTAGATCTTCCATATGAACTTAAGAAGAGGGAATGAGTTACTATTAATCACATCATCGTATTCTAGGGTAGGACTTTTAGAGAATCTCAAAGATAGCCTGCAAGTATAGTACCTAGAAGATAAATATTCAAGAGAAGTGTTCCCTACAAGTAGATGTTATTGACGGAAGATTTCTTATCTGTAAATTTTATTCTCGAGGAAGAGAATTAATTGTAACCCAACTAGACAACATGTTTCATTAAAAATAGATTTTGTTATGTTTTCTGGAACTTAACTCTGCAAAACTTTTGTAATCAGTTTTAGCTTACACCAAAACCCGATTACAGCAAACATAAATATATACACATTGAAGAATTGCTACTTAACAGTAGATTTAGAATAATAATAATATTATTTCATTCTAGATTAAATTTTATCAAGCTTCAGTGGAAAGTTACAGAATTAAGTAGAAAATTAACAGCAGGAGGCCGCTAATTATCTAGAGCTGCAGAGAACATACCCCTATAAATCAATCCGCCTGAGAGACAGACACATGGGAACATACAAGTATACATCTTACTGGCTTCAAAGGCTAAAGCAATATTTCAGCTATTTCCTTCTATGATATTGGCAACTCTTTTAAAATCATTTATAGAGAAAAAACTAGCATTAAGTACTTGCAGTCTCTCAATTTTTTGAAATTCTTAAGTCTTATGCTCTACTTTCAAAATTATAAGAATTATCTTACATCTAGTCAAATGAAATAAGATTACTATTATATCGTTTTAATATTGTAGGAAAATGAGGCTTATAGGTGTGTGTTTTTCTATCCTGTTTTCCATTAATAACTTCTTGAATGGTGAATAGATCTTGAAACCTGACATGTATTTTTTTTTCATACAAGAGATGAGCCAATTTTGTATTTGAAATCTTTTCCATGTGATTCTTGTAGAAATTTGGGAATGAAGGCAACAAAAAATTCCCAAATAAAAAGTCTATTGATGTTTCACAATGTCGTTATTAATACACTATCATTTGCCACCATTCTTTCATACAATTGGATTTATATAACTTGAATATGCATTTGAAATTTAATTAATTTAATTAATTAATTCTGTTTATATATGGCAGATATAAAATTACAAATATATGGAATCTTTTCCTTTATACTGCTTTCATGGCATTAAAAAACAAAGGAAAAAAGAAAAAAAAATCCTGAACCTTATATTCTTTGAATTCTTTATGTAGGAGTGAAGTGATGTATAGCAAGCTCCTCTCCACTCCTTACATTTAGTAGAAAATGAGAAAGACATTACATTTTCAAGGAAGTCTTAGAGACTATATCTAGCCTGGGTCTCACTTAGTTGAGTGTCTTCTATTCTCTACTTTTCTCATTTCAGCTTTTTCTGATAAGATCTTCTAAAATTCTGTCTTTTATAACATCCCTTCCTAGTATCCTTACTTCATCTTTATCATTTTTCAATTTGTATTCTTCTAATTCAGTTCTCATTTACTCTTATTTTTGAAAAAGATTTGCCTTTAAAGAGGCAATCAAAACTAGTCATGCCTTATCAGTTTTTTTAAATGTTTTTGTGTTTTTCTGTAATTTTCCATTATTATTTACTATTATTACCAATATTTCCTCTCTATCTTCGGACTTGTCTTCCATTTTCTCTTATTTACTCTCCTTTTTTTAATTAGAAATATGGAAAACTTTCTATATTTTTTTAATTATTGCTGTCTCTTGCTACAAACTGATGACGTTTATTTTAACTACTGTTTCAAAATGTTTGACAGTTTTTCTCTCCATTCAACTTCTACTATTTTATTTCTAATTCCATTCTTTTCATGATTCTCAGCTCCATTTCAATAACAAAAAATAATAGCACATAAATATATTTTGCCTTAATTCATTAAAAGAATTTAGAGACTAAGGAGTTCTTTTGCAAGCAATTGTAGCATTGCTTCAGAATTAGTTCAGACTCTTAATTATGCTAAAAAAACAAAATCTTTTTATTTTTATTTTTACTTTGAATTAATGTCGACGTTTTCTAAAGGAATTTCCTTTAGGGAACATGTCAATAATTTCTGAAAAGTGCACCTCTTCAATAAATAAAAGAATATTTAACATCAACTTATGTAATTGACTATGTTGTCTGTCTGTCTGTCTGTCTCTGTCCGTAACTCGATATAACCTGGGCACACCCAATCGTAGCGCAGCGTTGGAACACGTCACGCATGACGTCATGCCCATGGAAAAACATGGCGCCCAAATAAATTGCCGTCGATTGAAATTGATGGACAGCGATTTCAGACAGAATAACAGATATTTCTGAAATTCCTTCATGCAGAAAGAAAGTTTATATGTAAATGCATTAATTTCATGCGGTAGAATTTTACAGAGGGCTGGATAAACCTCGGTATTTGCAATTTTACACTGCAACAATCAAAACAACAATTGCTGCCAGTTTCCCAATTTCTGAACAAAGCCAAGGGACGTCATTGTTGGCAATTCGACTTTAATAATAGCGGCTGTTAATCATTGTTTTTCGTGTTTCGCATAATTGCCTTCTCCTGCGAATAAGATCAGCTAATAATAGTATCGCATTATCGCTAAGTTCGTCTGTCTGTAACTCGATATAATTAAGCTATTAAGATAGATCCAACGGTTCTCAATGATACCATTGAATCAAGGGTACTCAAATTGGATGAAAATATTAGTTCATTGTGTCATTCCATGTTGTTTCCATGAAAATTTATTCTTGGGAACTGACCTCGACAACTGAAATTCTAACAAAACATACGTTCAAAACCAAATAATTTTGTTACCACTGCATCCATTTTAATGAAATTTGGCATACTTACTCAGTTGTTTACCCTGATTTTTGCCGTAGAATCAAAACCATTTTTGCCGTAGAAACTTCGTTCACAAGTTCACAGTATTTAGACTACATTTACTTTATATTTGATAGTTGTTGATAAAATGATTTTTCAGATTTTTTTTGCCTGTCGTCCGACAGGCTTTGCTGCTAGTACATATTAATTTAAAAAGGTTAAATTTACTCAGGATTAAATTTCATTATATGTGTCCAAGCAGAGTAAACCTGATATCCTGAGCTGGATAAATCTTTACACTGCAATAGCAATTTCAGCTTGAAATGGGGGAAAAGCGCAAATAAAGTAAAGCTTATGTAAACAGAATGTGCATTACATAAAGTGCATCTTTTCACTTTAAAGATGCTTAACTTTATAGTTAAGTCGTTAAACAAAAATCCTTAACATTTTGTATTATTTTTGTTCTCCTGTAAATGTAAATTAAAATGTAATATTCATTGATTTATTGCATCGTACTATTTCATCGTACTATTTCATCTATTCTTTCTAAATGCCTCTCAATTTTATTTTCTTACTGAGTCATTCAATTTTTTTCCCCACATTTAATTTTTTTTTTACCTAAGTAAAATATAAATGTCAAATTTAAGTTAATATGTGTAATTTAATTAAAGAGCTAAAGAGGGTAAAAATATCTCCATTTTTATGATGTAAAATGGGGATTTATCCATTTTACCAAGAGGTAAAAATGGAGATAATTCTACTCTGTATTTTATTTTGTTTGTGATAGTTAAATATAATTAACTTTTTTAAATGTATTATGAAGAATGTGTTAAGCAATTATTTTAACCATTAACATATTTTTACTGAAAGCATGTATTCAAACAGCTTTGTCCCGTAAGAAAAATTTACTCACTTTGGTGGTTGCACATCTTGTGTCTTCGTTGCTCCTGCAAATTAAGAAGGAATTCTAAAAAAATTATATTTATTAACTATTACAAGAAAAATATTTCAAAACTAAAAACTTTATAAAAAAAGTAAAAAGAAATAAATAAAGTGGGTTCCATAATTTTTCATGCCTTCTGAGCTTGTCATCAAGGGGTAAATCGGACTGATGATTCATAATAATGATGAAAACAGCTGTTCCAGATTCTCCATTGTTGACAAGCTCAAAGCATAAATTTTTTGTTTAGTTTCTGCATGATGGGGAAATTTCCCTTTTTCTAACAACAATTCTGCACGTTAAACTTGTTTTGTTTAAAAAAAAAATAATGTTTTAAAATAATTCTTACATTATGCTTTGTATTAACATGTGTGGAAATGTTAAACATAAAATATAGATGACAATTTCAAAGTGTCAAGTGTGTGTTTTCGATTTCGATTTCAAAGTGTGTTGTTGTCTATATTTTATGCTTAATTTTCATATTTTATAAGCATTATCTATACAAACAAAATCCAAATGATATAACTATTCAGATGATTTTTGCTGAATTCCCAACAACATCTACAGCTGAAGTTGGGAGATGATACAGAGGAATCACTAAACTAGTACAGAAAAAAATGCTGACAATTAAGAATTCCAGTTAAAGGATAGAAAAAGAGAGCACTTTCAAAACTATCTGATTTTTTTTTTTATTTTTTTTGTGAACTTCTCGCAAGTTGAAATTTGGGGATGTTAATATAAAGATGACTGAACTTGTGTGCAAAATCAGGCAATCAGAATTTAATCCCTCATGACAAAAAGGGATGGAACTCTTGAAAAGGCTAATAATATATAAAAAGAAAAGAAATTTAACGTGCTGATGAATTAGTAAATAAGGAAATGAAACACAGCACTTGAAGAAAAAGTGAAATTCCCTTTCTGATTGGATTATGGGAAGGAATTGGGAACGGCCGTTTCGTCCTTCTACGGACTCATCAGCCCAATCCCCGCCTTCCCTTAACAGAATCAGAAAAGCAATATCTCGTAGGAGAAAGGCTTTTTGCTGGCATCGAGAGACGCAGCAATTTATTTTATTGCCTTTTGTTGTTGGTAGGGTTATGGCCAGGTTGGCCGTGACTTTTACTAACAAGATCTTGCCTTTCTGATTCTGTTAAGGGAAGGCGGGGATTGGGCTGATGAGTCCATAGAAAGACGAAACGGCCGTTCCCAATTCCTTCCCATAATCCAATCAGAAAGGGAATTTCACTTTTTCTTCAAGTGCTGTGTTTCATTTTCTTATTTGCTAATAATATATGTTTTATAATTTTCTGTTTTTGCCAATGACTTAAAAAGTTAAAATTTAGAGATGTATATCGACAAACTTAGAACAGAAAATCAGGCAGCCACAAATTAACACCAAAAAGGGTAGAAAATGGAAAATTCATTGTTATCTATTTGATCAATTTTGCATGCTTTCCACGATGTAGAAAGTTGAAATTTGGAGGTTAGACAGAAAACCAAACTAGAACACGAAAATTATGCAATCACACCTTAGGATAGGCAAACGCTTGGGATGAAAAATTTTGAAAATTCAACATGGCAGCCCGAAATTTGACAAATTTTCAATTTTAGTCATACTTTGGTAAAATTCAGTGCTTTCACATTATGAACTTGATAAATTTCAAAAATTAAAAACAATGGATCCAATATAGTACTTGAAATTCAGTACTTCTCTCTCTAATCTGATGTTATTTCTTAAAATAAAATTTGTCTGACTTGCTAATTGTATGTAATGAGTCTTTATTTCTGTATAACAATACTTATATTGCAATAAGAAATTCATGTAATAGTAGCTTTTTACTTTAATTTTGTAGATGTAATAGGAAATTTATTTTCATTAGCATTCATCACCCTTATGAAGTTTTTCAGATATTGAGATTACTGCACTTTAACTGCAAAGTGTTCACTGCAGTTTTTTTGCCCTAACATTCTGCCTGTACCAACAGGATCATTCTTTTACTAATCTTAATCTACCACTGCAGCTCCAGCTTCATGGGATAAATAAATTTTTAAATTATTTTGATACAGACAGCTACACTTCTTTCTACTAACCAATTGCTGTTTGGGAGTAATATTTGGTAATGCTGTTACTTTTGAAATAAAGTAAATGTAACTGAGTTACTTTATCAATAACAGAGTAACAAAAATGCATTACTTTTAGTATTATTAATTTGTTTGTTTGTTTGTTTGTTTGTTTTTTCCATCTTGCAACAGACTATGTTTATCTGAGAAGGCTGGTGTTGGTTATCTAGAGCACCACATGTTGCATCTGTGAAGGAACTCGGATCACTTCAATCCAAAAGAAATTAGGTTACTCTATAACTTTGACCTGAATCAGTCCTGAAGAAATATACTTTTTTTTTTGTTTTAGTAGGGACATGCTACTACAGCAAAAGAATAGTAGGGTTTTTTTGTCTTTTTTTTTAGCTGGTAGCTTCTTTTTTTTACTGTAGATGGAAATTAAAAAAGCAAACATAAGTCAGTTACCTTTCTTGGAAGATTAACTGTAATTCTGTTACGTTTTAAAAGTAACTTTTCCACCCCCAATTTTAAATATCTGGATGTAGCAGACATTTAGATACATTCATATGTTCTAGAAATGAACTAGAATTCCTGTACATAAATCTTTCTTAACAGCAAGTTTATAGAGAAGGCAAAATTCAGATGGTATATTTTCAAACATGCCTGCTGCCACGAATGCCATTTCCAGATTGCCTGAAAGTAATCTGTAACTATCTAAGCAGCTTCTCTAGCTAATTCTTTGCTCTTGCAGTAATACAGCTCTTCATAATAAGCTCTATATTACTCATTTCTGCATAACCAGCACACATAAAATCCATCATGGCTCTTCTACTCACTCCCTTCAGCTCTCAAGAGTACATGTTTCTTTGCTGTTCATCAAGAAAGTGTTGTTTTCTGAAGGTTGCAGAAGTTACATAGACTTGCTCTGCATTGTTGATTTCTGATGAGTGACAAAGTCTTGTGCTTTTTTTTAATCATAATGCACAAGTTAGTGTAATTTATATATTTCTTATTACTGAAGGTATTTATCACATCATCACGATAAATTCATAATCTTCAAAATATAAAGTACTGAAATAAACCACTTCTCTATCATATCTTCAGAAACATCAAATCTATATTTCAACCCAATGACGGGCCTTCTTCAGGATAAAAACAAAATACAGTAAAGATAAAGAGAAAGAGAAAATACATCTTCCTTCCCTTCCAATCATGATCGAATATAAAGTAATAATCATAAAGATACAAAGCAAATTCTAATAATTACAAAAAACGTACCAACTGACATATATCGTCTAATAATCATAACAATAACATAATAATAACATAAATTCTAGCCAAAAAACAATCAGTAACAAAACAAAACAATATAAAGTGAATGAACCAGATAAGGATTATTTTAAAATCAAAAATTCTCTAATTTTCTTGTTGTGTAATAACGATTTTTTGAAAATACTTAAGGAAACCGCATTTAATTTAAGAGATTTATCTCTGTTGATACATTCACAACTATTAATTAGACAAGATTCCAATTTGAATCGTTTCACCTCGTCTTTAATATTGAATACGATGTGTACGATGGAGTCAGGACAATGGTTGTTCCTCATACAGTGTCCTGCCCATTCTGAAATTTTGTCGTCTCTGTTGTCATATGCAGTGGTGTGCTCGCGGACCCGTTCTTTCAAAGTTCTGCCTGTGTTGCCAATATATATATCCTTACAATCTCTGCATTGTAAAGCATATACCACCCCCATTCTATTCAATTGGGAATTTTCTTTACGAATCCTCTTTTTCTTGAATAAGGTGTTCTCTTTGTGGAAAATGATACTGGTGTCGTTGTTCATGCACACATCCTTAACATGTTTGTTTACTTTCAAACCTACTGGTAAATTTATACATTTGACAAAGCTTTTTTTCAATTTCATTTGATTGTTAGAATTCACAATTTTTCTGTTCTTAAAAAATTCTCTGAATATTTTATCGATAAATTTTGGGGGGTATTCATTAATTAAAAGAGTCTTTTTGAAGTCATTTACTTTACTACTCCAAATTTTCTTATCATGGATATAATTAACTATTCTTCTTAAATGTCCTTTGATTATTTCTTTCTTGGTGGATATGAGATGGTTGGAATTATAATTCAGTAAGTGATTACTTTGGTAGGTTTTTGTATAATGTTCACATTTTATAAACTCAGATTCAGATTTTGTAATTTTCAAGTCCAGGAAATGAATGCTGCCGTCAACTTCCTCTTCAACTTTAAATTTGATGCTCTTGTGTATACTGTTGAGATGGTTCAGGAATCTTGAAAATTGCCTTTTAGTTCCTTCCCAGAAAATGATAATGTCATCTACGTACCGTTTATACAAGAATTTAGCTTCTTTCCAATTCATAATGTGATTCTTTTCAAGTCTGTTTAAATAAAAATTACAAATCGTGCCCGAAATGGGACTACCTATTGGAAAACCTGTTCTTTGAATGTACATTTTGTTTTATCCGCGAGCACACCACTGCATATGACAACGGAGACGACAAAATTTCAGAATGGGCAGGACACTGTATGAGGAACAACCATTGTCCTGACCCCATCGTACACATCGTATTCAATGTTAAAGACGAGGTGAAACGATTCAAATTGGAATCTTGTCTAATTAATAGGTGTGAATGTATCAACAGAGATGCGGTTTCCTTAAGTATTTTCAAAAAATCGTTATTACACAACAAGAAAATTAGAGAATTTTTGATTTTAAAATAATCCTTATCTGGTTCATTCACTTTATATTGTTTTGTTTTGTTACTGATTGTTTTTTGGCTAGAATTTATGTTATTATTATGTTATTGTTATGATTATTAGACCATATATGTCAGTTGGTACGTTTTTTGTAATTATTAGAATTTGCTTTGTATCTTTATTATTACTTTATATTCGATCATGATTTGAAAGGGAAGGAAGATATATTTTCTCTTTCTCTTTATCTTTACTGTATTTTATTTTTATCCTGAAGAAGGCCCGTCATTGGGTACAAATATAGATTTGAAGTTTCTGAAGATATGATAGAGAAGTGGTTTATTTCAGTACTTTATATTTTGAAGATTGCTGAAGATATATTATAGAAATTAAATAATTGTGTACATCACTGTTTTAATTTAAAATCTGAATAAAGTTAGTTTTAAACATATCTCAATTAGCTTTATATGGTAATGTGGAACCAAAATAATTAATAATTTAAATACTTTTTACCTTCATGGACATCCATATGATGACTAAGATCCATTGCTGATGTAAATACCTGATTACAATAACAGCAAGAGAAACTCATTTTCTCATCAGAGAGGATCTGAGATTTGTTATCTTGAGAATGTTGCATTGGTTTATTATTTAATCTAAAAACAGAAATAAATAAAAATACCGAAAAAGTAAAATTATACTTTTTAACCCTTATCATATACTAATTGTCAATGTTAGCTACTTTAAAAAAATTGTGGGTGCAATGTCATTCATAAATATCTTATATCATTAATGAAAACCAATTTTCTTCCTCAATGAAATATATGAGAAAGGTGAATGGCCTGATGATTTCTTGGAAACAGTATTGCTGCCAATACTGAAGAAAAATAATGCCAAGAAGTGCAATGAGTTAAGGACTATCAGCCTTATATCGCACTCAGCGAAGATTCTTCTGCGAATACTGAACAGACGTTTATATTCTAAGGTGGAAGGAGAGTTGGAAAAAGAGCAATTTGGTTTTAGGAAAGGAAAAGGTATGAGAGATGCAATTGGACTGCTGCGAAAAATCGGCGAAAGATATCTAGAAAAAAATAAACACGTATATGCAGTATTTGTGAACCTGGAAAAGGCTTTTGACAGAGTGGATTGGAATAAACTTATGGAAATCTTGAAGAAAATTGGTGTGGATTGGAAAGAGAGAAGGCTAATAACTAATCTTTATATGAAACAACGAGTCAAAGTCAGGATAGAAGAAAAATTGTCAGAGGGAAGTGGAATAGGGAGAGGGGTGCGACAAGGATGCCCTCTAGCATCTACGCTGTTCAACATCTACTTGGAGGAGTTAGTGAAGAATTGTTTTCAGAACATGGGAAGGGTGATAGTAGGAGGAAGAAGAATAAAGTGCATAAGATTTGCTGATGATATGGCATTGTTAGCAGAAGAGAAGATGATACTAAGGGATATGCTACTGCAGCTGAATGACAGCTGTGAACAATATGGAATGAAGATAAATGTAAACAAGACAAAGACTATGGTTATCGGAAGAAAGACAAAGAAGATAAACATAAGTATTCGGAATGAGACATTAGAACAAGTGAACAACTTTAAATACTTAGGGTGTACTATAAGTGGTGATATGAGCTGCTGCCAAGAAGTCAAGAGGAGGATACCAATAGCAAAGGAGGCTTTTAATAGAAAAGGAGCATCTTCTGCGGACCTCTGGAAAACGAACTAAGGAAGAGACTAGTGAAGTGCTTTGTGTGGAGTGTGGCATTGTATGGGGCAGAAACATGGACATTACGACGCAGTGAAGAGAAACGACTAGAAGCATTTGAATTGTGGATATGGAAAAGAATGGAGCGTGTGAAATGGACAGATAAAATAAGAAATGAAGCTGTGCTAAAAAGAGTGGGTGAAGAAAGAATAATGCTGAAACTGATCAGGAAGAGAAAAAGAAACTGGTTGGGTCACAGGCTGAGAAGAAACTCCCTAATGAAGGATGCACTGGAAGGAATGGTGAACGGTAAAAAAGTTCGAGGCAGAAGATTTCAGATGATCAACAATATTACGGTAAATGGATCTTATGTGGAGACGAAGAGGAAGGCAGAAAATAGGAAAGATTGGAGAATGCTGGGTTTGCAGTGAAGGACCTGCCCTTGGCAGAGAACTATGAATGAATGAATGAATGTATTTAACACCACAAAAACACATAATAACTTCTTCCCCATAAACATCTTTAATTATCAATATTTCTACTTCTTCAGCAGAAGTTTTCTTCAGGAAAAATACAGAAAGTATAAGAGAAACAATACAGTAAAGTAAGAAAAATACAGAAAGTCTAAGATTTCTCTCAACACTTAAAACAGAATTCAAAACATAAACAATCATGGAATCATTCATGACTCAATCTTTCTTGGGCAACAAAAACTATTAAACCTAATACCATTCTTCCTTAACAATAACAAATTTTTATACTTATAACAAAGTATGAATACTCATACAATTTTTTCATAACAAAACAGAAACAAAAAACAAAAACATATACCCTTTTTCAATTATGCCAATTTCAATTTTTGTTTCAAAATCTTATTATTTTTTATAATTTTTTCAAAAAACTGAAAGAAATAGGATTCATTTGTTAATACAATCAGTCAAATTGATAAAACCCGATCCTAAAATGAATCTTTCTGCTTCATCCTGAGATACATAGATGATATCAATAATAGGATCCGGGTTATGGGCCAAATTTATTGTGTGGTACGCCCAGTCCGACAGTTCTGGTTTATTGTCTCTACAAGCATTAGTATGCTCCCTTAGCCGTTCTTTAAACGATCTGCCTGAACTTCCTATGTACAATCCCCCACAGTCCCTACATTCCAAAGTGTATCACTCCCATTTTGTTTAACTTGATCATTTCTTGCTTTCTATTTTTGAATAATACGTTCCCTTTGTAAAACACTGTTTTAACATTGTTTTCTTCCAACACTCTTTTTACTTAACTATCAATTGTGAAACCAATAGGATGTCTAATTAATTTGTAATTGGTAATTTTATCTTTTATTTTTCTCCACTGTCCTCATTTTTTCATTACTAAAGAATTTATCCATACATGATTTTATAAAACCTCTCGGGTACCATTCATTTCCAAGTTCTCCATTAAATTATTGATCTTCCCTTTCCATAACCTCTTGTCTTCTGTATAGGATGTTATTCTTCTTAAGTTATTGAAAATTATTTCTTTTTTAGTAGAGACATTGTGGTTTGACTCAAAGTTCAGCATGTGGTTCAGAATAAGAAGAAAACAGGAAAAGCTCATTAAGAAATTTGGGAAGGTTACACCTTGTAAGAGAGCAATAGAAATATTTGCTAAAGTATTTTCTCAGGAAGCAGTTTATACTATTACATACAGATGGAAGGGGAGATCTCAAAGACCAAAAAGCGTACATTGGGATTGGAATATTCTTACTCCATTGCACATAAGAATCATGAAACAGATAGTTGGTGTCACAACAATAGACCACCCATTCCCTAAGTATTGCTGATAAAATAGTGTAAAACACTGAAATACTGCAAAAGGGTTTTGACAATGTCAATGCCAATCCAGATTTCGTCCAATTCAACAAGCAAACTTTCTGATTTCTTGGAGCTGAGAGACCAGCAATCTGACAAGTGAATAAGCAAGTTGCACTGCACAGCATGGGGTGTGGTAACTGACTGATATTTTTAAAATGTTTGCATAAGACTTTGATTGATTGATTGTAGTGAATGTGGGTGGTAGCGAAGCCAAACACTGAGATCTGTAGGTCTATTGTGCTATCGAATGGAAATGGGGACAGACAGATAGAAAGATTGAGAAAGTATAATAGAGAACTGCAGGGGAATACTTCATTAAGAATGATAATGACGAACTCAGAGTAATACATGTAGTTTGTACTTTGTCCATCTGAATTTAACCTCAGAAATTTTCTTATCCCAAGCATCCACTAGAACTAACTACATGAGATGCTTAGTTGAGGGATGATAAACACCTGATATTTCCAGAATCATATCTGGCTGATAAGAGTTAATTTTGAAGAACACACATATATATTTGCTGCAACTGTCACAGCCACTGTTCATGAGGATGTTAGAAACCTCAAGAGTAATACGACTCCTGTGTTCAAAAGCAAAGAACATAATACTGAATCTCTAAAGTTACATAATGTTTTCAACATGTCGCTAATAAAGTAGTTGTATTATATGCTCAGTTCATTCTTGCTTTCTTTTTGGGGATAAGGTTTTCTGAACTATACTGCATATTTAATAAAAATAGCAATTTATCTAAATATGAATCTTTTTGTGATAATATTATTCATATCAATGAAATTTCACAAAATTTGACTCAAAAAAGATTTTTTTAATTTTGTTTTAATTTATCTCATAAGCACTTACAATTAAATTCAAACAGGGTTATCAATAAAAAACTATTTATTTCCTTAGGTTTATCAATAGTTGGAAAGGTTTAAAATTAATTGAACCTCTTATTAACAAAATTCAAGGGACGGAATTGTTTGCCTATTCATTAATTAGGAATTCATTGCTTTATATGAAAACTTGACAAGTCAAACAAGTATATTAACGTATAATATCAGTCGTATTATACTGTATAGGACAATAACTGATTGTATGTGACTGGAATGATACCATATGATATGATACCATATTTTCAATAAGTATTAGAAAATATGGTATCTTTTTTAATAAACTGTAGGGAGTAACATTGAGATTCATTCTTTATATGCTTATTTTAATAATCCCAGGGTTGGTATGGTTTAATAAATCCTACTGTTTTACCATGGTTCCATTACATGCTGAAACAGATTAAAGGAACTAAATATAAATAGGAATTGTTTCCATCTTTGAATTTCAATAATATCTCACTTATTTAACTTGAAATTATATATCCTTGTAATGGTTTCCCATTGACTTTTATATGTTTTTAAGGTCCCAATAATTTACTAATAGGATTCTAATAAACGTGGTTACTTACAATGATTAGACTCTTTTTCTATTTTAAGAATTAGACTAAGTTTATTTTCATGCCAATCTCATGAAAATTATAAAATAAAATTTGAAATGAGAAGGGCAGAGGAGTGGATTTCTTTCTATTTACGACACATATTTGTAACATTGCATTGTTACCTGCTCTGTTGAACATTTATGGTATCTCATTTTGGATGTTCATACAATGTTTCAATTTTAATATAATCTCACTTTCTTTAGCTTGAAAATGAATATATTTGTACTAGTTTCCCATTGACTGTATTTCAAAATATCAATTTCTAATTTCCCTGAAGTACTCAGCATCTACATTTTGCATTTTAAGAATATGTCTTTTGATAGTTAAATCATCATGCAACTTAATTTACATTTCATATTACTCTTCATGAACAGTCCAATAACTAATTTGTCAGATTAGACTGTAAGAATTTCAATTCAATTCAAATCTCAGTGAGACTACGGGCAGCAAAGGTGTGCCACAACCTCTGAAATTCATAAATCTATATTTCTTTTGCAAATATAAGAATGAAATAATTCTGACTTTGTAAAGCTTCATGTTTTAAGCCAGATAGTAAATTTA
>JAFIDM010012231.1:152771758-152846335 GCA_023159025.1 Thereuonema tuberculata
AAAAAAAAAAAAAAAAAAAAAAAAAAAAAAAAAAAAAAGCTTAGGAAATTCAAAAAAAATCTTCCCAGCAAATAAACTCAATGCTCTAAGCAACTTTTTTGTACACGAATAATACTTATACAATTTTGAATGAAACGAATTTCGGTAATTTTGACACTCAACAAAATGTCAATTTAATCTATTTTCATAATTTTGTCATGCATTGAAGACAGGTTAAACAATTCCTTGTTTTCTTTCTGTGAACTGTATAAATCTGCTTTAGTATGTTGACTTGACCGGTGCGTGGCAGTTTGGTAACCGTTAAAAGAATATTAAATATAAATGGAATAATTAGCAAATAGATAAGTCGCGAATCCAATTAATTTCAATCAAATCAAAGCATGCGAAAAATCAAAATTAATATTCATTGTTAGAACATTCATTAAAAATTAATTGTTTGCCATGAGCGAGTTAACTGTTTCGCTTCTCATGCATTTTCTATAGGTTCATTCGTCACCTTCTAAACAAAATTCTGCTAAACTGGAATCCAAAGAGACATTTTGTTTGTTTTTCAAACTGACTTCTAAATGTTTGTGATTGAATCATATCTTGTGGGCACGACAACTTATTGCAACGATTTATCAAAATTTTCATTGTAGCAATAGCTGAAAAAAGGATGAAAAAAGGAATTGTTATAATGCAGATAGTGTTAACAAGTTCATGTGAAGATTAATTCATTGAAAGAAGAAAAGATGGATTAAAATGAAAACAGAAGTGGATGTGCTGCTATCCTCAAATTTATCCAGATGAAAATATTTTATAATAAGACGAAGGATATGGCGCCATGATTGTAGACATCATATTCGCCTAATGTAGCCTGAAGATTTGTGCGTAAGGGAAAATAATTAAACTGTAAGCTATTTTATTGAATTGATAAGGTATTTGGAACATTAAATCGAATGTACGATTATAGTGCAACCAGTGGCGTATATAGAATATATTTTCGGGGGGGGGCCCAAGATCTGTTCAACCAAAAAAACAAAAAAACAATGAAAACCTATCTGTTCAACCAAAAAAAACGTTGGGAGGACATATCTTCATTATTTCGGGGGGGGGGGGGGCCGGGCCCCCCCGCCCCCCCCCCCTTATATACGCCCTTGAGTGCAACTATATGTTAAGATGTATATTTGTTAGTTCAAAAACTATAATTTTCTTTATTTATAATTAAAATTATGTTTTCAAATTTTTACGCATTCGTTCAATGGATTTCAATCTAAAAGAACTTTTACAGTTATAGGAACTAAACTATCTTAAATATACAAAAATTATAAATAAACGTTGTTCCAAAACTGCTTGATATTATGTGGAGAAAGTCTTGCAATACTTGTTGAAAAAGTTCTGACTGTACTATTTTGAAATTTTGCTGACATTTTTCAAAATTTAATAGTGTCACTATCTGAAGTATTTAAAAAAAATGCATAGTCAGAACTTTTAGTTTTAATCCCTATCATCTTCGTAGCTTTAACATATTTTAAAAGAATGTTCGGTTCATCACATTTCATTGTGTTAAAATGTTCCACTGAAGTTAACTTCCTTGAGAATCAGATGACTGGCTTCTCAATCACTGGGAAAGCAACTTTAACACTCACTTCAGTTCGCTTTAAAACTGAACTTCTATCCCAAAAGAGAAGACAGTCTTATTTTATTGAAGTCAACTAAATCGTCCATATTGAGCAGTTCAGGGACGGCTTGATTCAATATTTTATAGATAATATAACGACCCAAACTAGCTCATAGGTGTTTAACTAATCAGCTGTATAAATTGTCAATGGCGTACCGAAGGGGGAGGGGGAATTGGTGGGGTTTGGAACCCCAGACCCCCCTCCGGAAAAGGATGTACTTATTAGCGATCCATTTGGGAGCTATCTGCGTTTGTCTTGTTCGTCCGTCCGTGTCTGTCCCCCCCCACCAACAACTCCCGAACGGAAGATCGGATCGGCAAAAAGATTTCACCATCGTATTCACAGGCCCAGACAATATAGGAATGGGGTATTTATTTCTACCTTACCCTGGAAAATGCGGAAAGAGTCGACTTGTTTGTTTCCGCAAGTTTGGGAATTTTTTGCTCGACAACTACTAACCCTTGAAATTTGGATAGGCTTTAGTTTAGAGTGTCTACTAAAAATTTGTATTTTTATTCGAGCGTATCTATAAGGTCGACTGTGTCCGCATTTTTCCGGATAGGCAGAAACAAAAAAAATATTCATTGTATCGAAATATCAAGTCGATCGGGTCAGTAGTTGTCCAGGAAAAAGTTCTCAAACATGACCTTTTTTTTTTTTTTGAAATTGATTGTGCAAAACGTTTAATGTCCGCATGGGCTTTAATGGGTCGCCCTTAATTATAATTCGTGCTTTAGTATATATTTTTTTCGTTTTTATTTTGGTTGAATTACTACGACCATCGTAACTCTTCCCGTTCTCCAAAATCCTGAATATTTGTTTGATTGTTAATAAAAAAAAAGGTGTATTAGAATCGAAAAGATATAATTCAAAAACCCAGAAAACGTGCAAAGCTGCAACAAACGTGCTACATCCTTAGAAAAATCAGAAATTGTATATCTCGGGCATATTTTTTTCTAATTTCAAATCTCTCTCGGATACTTTTCGCAGGATGTCTTTGTTGAAATATCAAACTCAGCTGCGTTGTAGGAACGATGTACAGAGAAGCCCAACAAAAAGAATCTAGTATAGATTCCTTCTCTTTCTGAGCTGAGATTTTTTTAAAAAAACTAAAATGTAAAAACAGGAGACTTTGATCTTCCAAACGAAACAATTAAATGGCAAAAACTCTCCCTGTAAAGGAAGTTTTTTTTTTTTTTTTTTAAAATCCCACACTCTTTAACTTTGAACGCTACCCTGATCAATCTACTCACAATCTATGTTTGTGGAACATACTTCCCCTTCGACTCTCAGATTTTCTCTTCATCACTGGAGAGGGTCTGGGCAAAAGTATCTTACAAGCGTAGTTTTGAGAAAACAGAATGTCAGCTATTCACAAGCCTTAGATTAACAAGAAAACTGAAAGTTTATCTAAATCAGAAATGTACTCTAATCGTAATAGGAAAAGTATATATTTTTTTAAGCCAAAGAAAACTGTGAATTGTCTTTAACAAACGTCGTCTTTCAAGTGTTTTTATTGTTTTTTAACTTCCTGATTTTTGTTAAGACTTGGCACTACCTTGGTCAAATTCCTCAATTTATTCGCTTTTAATGGCTGTAACTCTACTGCTTACCAATAAAACCCAACTCCTTTTTTCGATTACAACTCACACAATCTTACAATAAAAGTACAGTCCGATTTTTAAACTAACTTTCATTTCCATTAGCCCAGTTCTTTGGAAGCAATCCTGGCAGAGATAAAAATAGAAAAACCCAAAGAGATCTATGAAAATTCGCATTGATTTAGATAAGCAAGGAGCGTCCTTTAACACCAATAGGATGTCTTCTTTTGAGATTATCGAACAACGTCAGATTTGTTTGGATAGTGTCAAACATAACTGAGAAAGGTTTTTTGTAAACTAATATATTTTAGCACAAGTAATTATAATATTGGGCTTTGGAAGGATTAAAAAAATATAATATTTTGATGTGGCAAAATATGCTGGAACGGAAATTATGATTTGGTTAATCTTTACGAATAAATCTGATTGATGTAGAGGCTTTTGAAAGGGACAATGAATAATGAGAAAAATGTACATAAATACAAATAAGTAAAAGATCAATTTGCGGCTACTGTCAGTTCAGCCTTTGAGCTAATTTCAAGAAAGCTAATCTACGATTATTAATGAAAACACTTAAAATGCAAGGCATGGCAAGACAAGGAAAGACTAAAGAAAAAGTGCATTTTCCGTATTTGTAAAGAACATTTTTACATTCTAATGGAGAATTCGAGGCAGCTGTTTTGAATTCACTAGTTCTTATCAGCTAGAGTTAATCAAAATAGAGACGCAATTGATTAAAAGAATACAGGTAACCCCCGTTGATTGCGAAGGATAAGTTCCAGAGAAGGTCGCAATGACCGAAATTTCGCAATCAACGGGGGATTTAAAAAAAAATTATTTTAGAGTATGAAAAAACACTTATGATAAGAACACTTTATGATAAAATAAACATTATTAATATGAAAATAAAGGTTTTATGTAGCATAAAAGTAATATAACATTGAAAAGAAACTGAAAAAAATATTATTTAATAACTTTGTTCCGCGTTGCAAAAAAGAATCTAGTGTTCCTTGCTGGATCTGTCTATGTTTATTACGTAAAATTTGTCGATATTATGAAAAAATCGTAATTATATATAAATAACATTAATTAATGTAAGTAACAAATATATACACTTCGTGGTAATAATGTTTTATTTAACAATTACTGTAATTAAGTAAACAAACGAAGGAACAACGTTATTCTTTGAATCATCGGGCACGTTAAACTTCTTTTCATTTTAAACAAATTTAAAAAAAAAAAAAGATCGCACTATAACGAATTCGCACTCGCCGGGGTCGCAATCAACGGGGTTTACCTGTACATGATTATCAATATACAAAATACAAAACAACAAAACGGAAAAGACATAGGATTAAACTCCACATCAAATGGATTTCAACCTCTTAAAAGAATTAAGTAGGTAGGTAGTAGGTATAAATCAAGTAATGCCTGACTGTGAGCATCAACATCAGTTTGATCAGGATTTTTTTTTTTCCCTTTTTCCTATTTTTGAGGGGTGGGTGGGGATGTGTCAATATCAAAATAATCGTAATCATATTTTAAGTCAGAGCACAGAAGAATCGCAACAAGTTTTAGGAATATCGGTCCAGCCGTTTTAGAGTGATAGGTTTGCTGACAGACGAGAAATTTGAAAGTTCAAAGTGAGCCATAGCTTCTCAGTCACAACTAGTTAAAAATGTAAAGAAGTTGATTTTCAGCTGCACGGAAACACAAGGATTTCAAAAAAAAAAAAATCATCTTCGCTTATTTTCAACCTATCAGTTATTTTGCAACCCATTAGCTTTGAGAAAGATAATCATTAGACTGTCTTCGTGAGGGGAAAAAAAAAACTAAAAAAAAATGTGTACACAATGTGGTCTACGTACTCACTTTTGGGTAACTAAAATTGCGAAAGTTCCTTCACTTTGAGAAGGAAAAAGGTGAAGCATTTACCAGATCAACTCAACACCGCATTCACACGAATTCTACTGTTCTTTTTATTCAATCCCTTATTATCGTCTTAGCTGCTAGAAAATTAAAAAAAGAAACTCTTCAAACTCATACTGAAAAGTATTTAATAATAAAGTAAACGAAATGTGAGAATATTTTACGTACATCAATTATCTGGGTTAATTATTCATCACAATTTTTTTTTTTTTTTTTTTTTATTGGTTAGCTGAATAAAATAGACAGATCAAATCATCAGATATTTAAAAGTAATGCAATCGTTTACCAAGCATCCTTATTATCAGATTTTCTGGTCATTCCCAAAAGAATCATTCAACCTCCAAAAAATCAGAATTGCTCGATATTAAAGATTTCAAATTTCCATTTCAATTCCTTTCAGTCAAATTAAAAATTACGAAAGTAATCAATGCAATTTTTAATAATTTATCTTGTTTCAGATATTTATTTCCTGATATACTTTAATTGTTTTACTTTTCTGCTTTCCATGTTCCTCTAATTCAGACATAATTCTCTTGAGAAGCCTCTATTTAAGTAAAGTTCATCTTTCCTAATAGGATAAAACATAGGATATATAAACATATAGGATATAATGAATTCTCGACATATAATAACACTTCTCAGACCAAATGATCTCCGTTCAGGAATAATTGCGAAAGTTCCCAAACAGAACGGCAAAATGACTTAAACGGAATATCTGAAAGATTTTTATGTATTGCCTCAGTTGATTCTCTGGTGAAAAGAATTATTTACATTATTTATTTTCAAAAATAGATTTATCCAGAGACAAATATTTTGGTTCCCTTCGTTTCTGTTTTTGATCAAATCGTATATTATAAGCATCAGTAGTTAACTCAACATCGTTATTAAAATTTTCACGAGCTAATTTTATCTGTCCAAAATAAAATCAATTTGGTCACGTATGTATTAATTTGAAAACTTAATTAAAAAAAAAAATAATTTCAAAAGCTGGAAGATCATAAACGAGAAAATGCTAATAATCTCCCTTCAATCTGTAAATCAGATTAGAACGTCTCTTGCTGAAATGTTAACTAAATCAAGAGAACGCCCAGTACCCAAATATGTTACCGTTGTTGGCCGTGAGCGTCGCCACCAGCGCTTGGAAGCAAAGTCAGAGAATGCATCGTCGCTTGGGTCCAGAGAGAAAGCGACTGTCCTCAATCGAACCAAGACAACTGCAATCAATTTTTCCTGGGCAACTGTGCGCATGTTCTCGTGTGCGGATGGATTAACGCGTGAGATGGACAGGGGGTAGGGAAGCAAGATAGGCGACGCCTAGATTTTCTTCCGCACTCGACTGGTCGATGGCTCTCGAGTATATTTGGAGGTCATGTCTGTATTATTAAAAAACTTGCGCCTATTTGTGTGATTCTGCAAATCACGATTGATAATACTTTATATTAAAAAAAATCAAATTTCTTATAGTTTATGCTACTTTTATTTTCAATTAGAAGTAAATAAAATAAATAGCATTTAAAAGTATAGGTCTACAGTTCTTCATTGATATTTATTACAATACTTTCCTTAACCGATTTCATTTGGCATTCGTAAATAAAGATCAAATTTAATCGCTGTAATTCTAGAGGGATATTTATTAAAATAATGACACAGTTTGCAAGATTTCATTACATTTCGTTCCTAAGGTTGTAGAGATCAGGTAACTCTATGCTGAAATAAACTGATGAAGCACGAACTGAATAAGCCTCATCTAAAAATAGCTGATTTTGCAATTTAAAGAATTAAAGGCCAAATCCAAGAGAAAATCATAGGGTAACCTGACAATGACTGACAGAATACATTACAAAATAACACTAAGGGCTTGTATAATAGTTCAACCAAAGGCATATTTACATTTTCTTTCCGAGGCCTGAACCAGCTTGCTTTATTTTTTTTTCCTCTCTTTTTCTGGGCAAATTTTGCATATTTAACAATTTTAATGGCTACTTGAAAATTTCCAGAGGACGGCCATCAGTCCAAGTATCCTCTTCTCTTAGATCTGACACTCGTTCAGGCAGCAAAGTCACTAGTACCTTTTTTGTTGTTTACTTATAATATATTGTACTCGTAATATTCAGCTCTGGGACTTTGGATTTTCAAGAAATTAATTCGAAAAGATGACGAAATTGCTACCATCTCTAATTACATCACCATTTTTCTAACACAAAAAAAGAAACACATTTTTCCTAAAACGAGATTTTCTTTTTTTTAATTATCGTAATTTAACGTTTCATTCCAATGTTATTTGTGCAATTACGAAAACGAAAAGACATAACCATAAAAAATTAGCATTATCTAAGTTTCCATTTTAAAGAAATTAATAACAAAACCTTACAATGTTTAACATAGGCAATGTTTATATCTTCAAGCATTTGATATAAATTTCCATCTAATTTTGTTTAGAAACCATCGATGGTTCATAACTTAAGGCAACCTATTAAATATGCATTGAAAGAATTCGAAAGTAATTTCAGCATCACACGTAACTTATCAACCCATCCTCTTAATACTATACCTAAAAGTTTTCCTGTAAGAGTTACACAGTTTACTCGTCCTTTTTTTTTTTCGGACTTTTACTAACCGTTATATTGAAATCAAGCGTTAGTTGTAATTAAGCCAAATAAATAAATAAATAAACTTCTTTAATGAATGATGGTTGAGGCGAAATATTATCTTGCAGCCAAGTACAGCGTGTGTGTCAAATCAATAATTTCGCACCATTCTCAGAGTTGGAAAAATGCTGATGAATACCTAAATAGAAAGTCACTGCCTCTAACAAATCGTAACTCTTCCATCATTCATTCGCTGACAACGATAGAGGCTTTTAATGAACAAGTTAGGAATACTTAATGGAAAAATCGTTCCCTGTAATTTAATGATGACGTTTGCCCCGAATAAAGCCAGCACTCTTGTGTGCGAAATCTTTCAGCGCCAAAAGCTTTTTCGAAAGAAAAAAAAAGCGAAATAAGTAACTTTCTGGTCGTTTTCTGTTTAACACTGATTTTTAATTGTCTTTTGATAAAAAAATTAACATGGAAAAAAAAAATAGTCTAAAAATTTCTTCTATGAAATTTTGTTTCTCGATATCAGGTGAAACAGTCTTCAGAGAAACGTGTTCCATTCCGTTTCTATGGACCCAAATTTACGGATTTAATTATTTATCAGTAATTTGTATTAGACCTCTTTATCAGTCAGCATCCGTCTATAGTCAGGTCTCAGATTTCTGTAGACAACTGTTCGGTTATTAATAATGAAATGACGTACGCTTTCTTTCTATTAAGTAAAAGTGATAAGTAGTATCAATATCATTGTTAGCCAACTAACAATGGTCCACAGAAATCTGAAACGGACTAAGAGGCTGCGATTGCCAAAAGTCTTTGTTGAAATTGCAAAAAATACAAGAAATTACTGACAGAAGTTGAACTCTACTTTGCATAAATTTTACATATTTTACTGCCGTCCCTCTCCTTTTTTTTTAATTGTGGAAACAGTCCAGACAAAAATGAATAAATAAATATTTAAAAAAAATAAATAAATAAATATTTTAAAAAAATAAATAAATAAATAAACGAAACTATTTTCATTTTTTCCCACTAGATAGAAACTGATTAAACCGCAAATATTAAATCAACTATTTTTATTTATATGAAAGAGCGCGAAAGAAAGTCAATTGTTTTGTTCTAATGCTTTTCTATGGAGATTTTTTTAATCATCTTCCAGCGCAAATTTTAAAATATCTCTATATTTTTCATTATATATAGGGTGCTACAATCACAATTTTCAATTACAAAAAAGATAGATAGTCTCGTGTTCATAAATATGCAGGTCTAGTTTCAAGAAGATCTATTCACTGAGGCGTGGGTGGGAGGGGGGGGGATTGAACACCCCGCATACAATCATTTCATTTTCAAATACAGAAACGTATCTCTTGCTGATGGCTTTCGTTTTAAAAAAAAATTCTATAAATCAAACTAAAACAATAAGGTAGTGACAGCGATTAGTAAACCAATCACAATGCTGCGCAACGGCTTTGTTACGTATAAGACAATATAATTCATATTGCTTTAATTTCCTTATTATTATAAATGTAATTGTTGCGAATGCAAAAGGCGAAATTGTTGCGACTATTGTGATTGTTTTAGAGCTGTATTATAAATGTGATTGTTGCGCATTAAAAGACGCCATTGTTACGATTGTTGTGATTGTTGCTAATGATAATTTAATGATACTTGTCCACAGACGGACGGGTAAAGCGGGGTTATAAGGCTTCTGATACTTGTATCAGAATGTTGTTGATTTTTATGTGGCCTTCGCAAGAATATCAAAATCGTCAAAAACTTACTGAATGAATGCAGTAAGTTGGGTTCTGAGAGATCAATAAAGATCAATAGCGTGCAATTAAATTCTTCACTTAACGTTTAATCTCTCCTTTATAAAAAGCTTTTTTTTTCCCCCAGATTAAATGTTGTGTCCTGAAAGGCCAGCACGATTCATTAGTAAAAGATTTCAAAGAATGCTTAATCCAATCTGATGAACAATCCTCGTTCTAAATAACGAATTTGAGTCCCACTAAGGCTCCTGTCATCATCAATCTTGTAGAATGTCAATCGGTCATACAAAGCGCTTCTGACCAGAGATGTCAGCAATGGCGGCCATTTCTAAATTTTGCTCTAACTCAAACAATCATTACATATTTCCTCGGAAGAGAACGCATATTTACTCTTACTAATTAATCTTCATTAAACAAGGATTCAGTAACTCGTGGTGCTTTAATGATACCAATTAAAAATCGCCCCTCATTTAGCTTCGATTGCAGCGAGTAATGAAGGTCCTACAATCGGTCGAGCGAATGGCAGCAGTTACCAATTAAAAAGCAGCTTCAAATTAGAGAGGATTTTCGAACTCGAAACTGTCCTAATAATATTATAACCAATTCTGTGAAAGTAGGCAAATAAATTGATCATATCTTCTCTATCTCTCTCTCTCTCCCTCTTTTTTTTTTTTTTTTTGGCGTTATTTGACAATATACTATAAAATGAAAGAGAAAAATAAGTTTTTGAAGTGGCCCTAATCCATAAACCATCCTCATTCCTACTTTCATTTTACTTATTATTATAAAAAAAAAAAAAAAAATTGCAATTAAAGTGAAATAACCAAGAAAACTCAAAATAGTTATAAAGTTGAAATTTTAATATTAGGTAAATGTGTCTGAATACAAGCTTCTATTATTGGAATGGAAATTGGTTTCGCTGGCACCAAAATCTCTAATTTACAAGTCCCTACAATGAGTCGCTATAATTAGCCACCAGTATAAAAAGCTACAAATATATATATTTATAGTTGTATGTATTTACAGAATTGAAAAAATTAGTAAAATTTACATTAATTTAATTGAAAAAATTAAATAATTCACCTTTCAAAATATATTCTTATATATATCGTATATGCTCCAATAGAAGCCCCCGGCGTTTATTTGCAAAACTAGCCTCGGCTCCCGGCGCTTAATAGAGATCGGCTGCTATTAGAGGCCGGCCATTATTAACAAAAACCTTCAGAGCGCAATATTTTTACACATAAATACCGGCTAATATTACAAACAGCTACTTTATTTGAATTTCACATGCTATAAAAGACTGTTAAAGATAAATAGCAATGTCTTTCTGTATCTTTCGCTGCTATTCGTCGTCCGAATCCGCAATGACGGGCGGCCGCCTCACCGGAAGTTTCTTTCGCTTATTCCACCGCGCGAATCTTAAAGGCAATGTCAAATGACCGTTTCGGCGGCATTTTGTAAGACAATTTACGTAAGGTATTACGCACGACTATAAAGATATGGATGCTTACACTAGAAACCGGTAGGCAAATATCAAAGACCCGGCTACTGTTAGAGACCGGTACTACTTGGCCGTGTCCCTTCTGCAGCTCGGCGCTTATTAGAGACCGGCGACAATAAGAGCCTCGGCGTTTATTGGAGCATATATACAAAATACAATATTTCGGCTGAATTTACGCCTTCTTCCGGCGATTTCAAGTCTTATTTCACATTCTGAGAGAATAATAACATAACGTAACAAATAATAAGTTTTCAATATGTGAGGGTATCAATAATAAGCAATACAAAACATACAAAAGCAGTAAAAACGAGTTTTCTATGTTCTTATTGATTATTATTGATAAATAATATGTTTTCAACATCTGAGGGTATTACATTATTATTCTCTCAGAATGTTAAAAAAGACTTGAAATCGCCCGAAGAAGGCTGATTTTTAAATACAGCCGAAATATTTCATTTTGTATATATACTAGAGTATTTGCCCGTCTTATATTATGTCGGATAGAAAACTAAAAGGAATGCATTGCTAGAAACATAACTGAATTTGTTTTTTTGGAAGGCTTGATGCGGGCATTACTGGGAACTGACATTCAACTTAAACGGCAAATCACTCGGTTGAAAATGGATCTTGGGAATAGTGACGATATCAGCTCTGTTGCTTTCCGAAAGAACTCCGCCGTGATTAAATTGCAATGACACTACTTAACGACCAATCGTGTGCCATTACAGAATCCTTTCTTTGGATTGAGATTGCATCACAATTGATCCTTTCTTCAGGTTCAAGCTGATGAGGTGGAATGCCGGAAAATGTGAGTGTGAAGAAACTCTGCAGGATAGTTTCGTCCATCACTTGGATCATCGAAAACTACTATATCTGCGCTGCAGTAGTGGTGAGATTTGCCTTTCTGACTTTCTGATCTATTGCGTTATACACAGGACAGAGGGATACACACACAAACTATATACTGTAATATATATGATGATGATAATACAGAAGAATGTTATAGAAAAGGTTATTTTGAAAGGTGAATTATTTATCTCTGTTGAGGTGTGTGAATTTTTATTTTAGTAAGCTTAAACTATCTACTATCATTTGGAACAAGTAATTTTTTATTTTTAGCAGGTGGATATTCGTAACAAGAAAACGAAAAGTTTACGTAATTATCTTCTATATATTCTCAAGGTACGATCTAAAATTGTTTAGAAAGTAAATATTCTAAACGAATAGTAACCTTTTAAGATATTTTTACCTAATGATTCCAAATTATTAAGATTTTCATCAAATCTCTAACTAGAAAATTCGGGCTATTATATTATACACTAATCGTATCATATCTTTTATTCATAAATTATTACTGTTGGGTGCTAAATAAAGTACTGTGAAATTTCTATACTTGAAGGAGTTACTTATTTAATTTATTGATCTGCAGGATTTGATACCTTGTCGAAAACTGACAGCTTCACAGAAACGCAATCTAGGAAAATTACTAAAGCAACTTCATTTTTTATTGGTCAAACCGTGCACAAAATTATTCAATATCTCAAGTGACAGATGAAAATCCCTGATCAGATTTATAAATCAGCCAAATAATTTCCTCGAGCGCTTCAACTGGCAACATAGAGGGGATAAAGTGTAGGAGTGGTGTTATCGGCGCAGGCAATTACCCGATTCTTGAATGACTGCATCGGGTCAGCAGCGACCTCTTTTATCTGACGCCAGGAAACGAAGCCCAATCGCAGCCGGACCCAAGGGACTCGTCAACCGAAGAAAGAGATAGGTAAGCCATTGGATTGCAAGGCATTTCGCCATTCTCTCGGAGGGTTCATTTATAACTGCCTCTTGTTACTGTGGCTTTTCCCCTTCAGCATTTCATACAGTGATAGGATCAGAAGAATCTCAGTAAAGACTGATAAACATCAGGTTAACACAACTGTTTCAAAAAGAGTTACAAATGAGGGGAAAAAAATTATCTGTTTCAATTACTATTATTATTTATTAGATCCCATTAATTACAACGGAGACAAGTAAACGTTAAGGAAATTTCGTATCAGAGATATCAATCACCACGCTTTTGAATTATAATATAGATGTAAAATCTCACTCATAGCTACTGTGTTGAAGATAGCAAGCTAAACGTCTAAACTACCTAAGCTTGCCTCCAGAGAGGTTAAGATTTATTTCGCTAAGGTTGTAGCCTTAGGCATTCGGAATTTTTTCTGAGCTAATTTCGTATTAAATTAAGAAAATTTTACAAAAAGGACAATATATAAATTAAAAGAGAAAATTAAAAAATTTTTCCTATTGCCGCTCGTAAAAATCGGACGCTCGTTTTCACCTGAGTAGGGGTGATCGAGGCCTTCGTTATACTATAGTATATAACGAATCTCCCGGACTGATGCGGACTTTATAACAACGATGACATAAGCTGTCACGTGACAAGTGTTGAAGGAGTTGAATGCATGGGATAAAGCCAAAATACAGAAGAATATGGCGTTTTTGCATGCAAAGAAAAGGTCAACAACAACAAAATAAAGATAATAACACTAAATAAATACAATTAGTACTGTTCATGTTTGGATTGTCAACTTTCGAATAATAGCTTTTTAAGAACCAATGTAGCAAAAGATAATAAAAACTTTTTGTAATCCTTCATACAACTAGTGTTCATCTATAAAACTAGTAAAATAAAAACACTTTCAGCACATTCTTTTATTGATGGTTTTTGGCTGAGGTCCACCACAGTCAATGGACAGAAGACAATCAATAGGTTTTTATCTACTATTTCGTTTCAGTTGCCGAGATAACAGTTATCTTGCATACGGTCGAACGGAACGACATGTGTTTTTCAACTCAAAAATATATTTTAAAATGTTTCTCCTAACGCTTTCTTTCATCCTTCCCCATCAAATCAAGAGGTGCTGGAAACATTAATTCAAACCTACTACATCCTCTGGTACATAGCATATAAGTAAGAGAATAAAAATCAACTGTTCTCTATTCAAACTTCTTGTTATGTATATGGAGAAACAGCTGGGCTACAATAACACTGTTGTAAAGTAAACTAATAGGAAATCTATTGAAGTAACAAAGAGCGAAGTAACAGTACATCTCAGCAAACATTGGTAGTGTCTTCAATTCAATAAATAAAAATCCAAACATCCAGTTATTTTTAACGTAATCTCCTGGAAAAAAAAAGGCTTAAAATAAACAATCGTTGTGTTGTGTGTCTGTCTGCCCGTGCTTTCCTCCTAATCCAACCCCAATATGTTCCGAATAACTGAATGGATCTTGGCGTGAATATTTACGGACAAGAAATTAGTAAGTGAAGGTGACAGATTCCCTAGAGAAACAGCAGTAGAGCCGATACAATGGATTTTTATCGATGTCTTGACAATATATATTAATAATTTTATCCATTAATTCGCGCGTGCAGGGCATGCTTTGATAAGAATGATTAGATTTAGACTACTTACTTTAACTAAAGCAGTTCAAAAATTATTTATTTATTTATTTACTTTTTTTCAGTAGGAAAGTTTGAAAGTTTTTCTCTATTACTTTAGGAAAGTTTGTACTGTTCATTTTCAGTAGATGTTCTCATTTTATTATTGTTCTTCACGATTAAAAAAAAAATCAACGTTATTTGGAAAGAACACCAAGTTTTTTTTTTTTTCAGGGACTTCTGGTTTTCTTACCAAATTTCTCTGCTTAAGAAATCTTCCCAGACAAACAAAACTTCAGAGATTATAATTAAAAAAAAAAATATACAAAATATATCTCATGTTAAATCTTAAATTTTAAGCTTGAAATTGTAAAACATGTGAACCAAAGAGCTTTCGTAATTTTCTTTACATAAAAATAGAAGAGAATAGAAATAAATTTATTCTGCTAAAGTGATTCGCGTTGATGCATCGCTTTCCGATCACTGTTAATTAGATTGAAATATTTAATTCAAATCTGCTTGATTTCGGGTGTTTCTTCCCCAAACGTGAACCGGGTTCAATTATATATTAATTTTCATTAGTAGAGATTTGCCAACTGTGTTTGCTCGTGCTGACTTGCACTCCACGCGACTTTTCATTAAATTAATGTTTACAATATCAATATTCTTGGTAGCAGCAAATTAATCAGTATCACAATTGTTTGCGATCAATACTAGCAGTTATTTACTTGGGTAAAGATTTTTCTTCTTTCGTGGGAAAATAATCATTTACAATACAGTGAAACTTGGATAATTCAAACTTGTTTAATTCGAAATTCTGGATAATTCGAATTTTTTGCTCGGTCCCTAGAATTCTCTATTAAAATAACGTTAAAAAATCGTGGATAATTCGAATTTTTCGTACGATTGTCCTTAAAATATTACGGTAAAAATTGTTCCTGAGACTTTTCTCAGTTAAGATACATTATTTATTTTAACGGTCTTTCTAAGGAAAACAAAAGCGAGGGTTGGAATGTCACTATGTGGGGATTTCCGAGGATTTTTCCGTCCTGTGTTATTACCCTCCTCCCTACCACACCCCTTCGGATATAGAGTCACGTGCGTTTCCTATGAATGATTTAATGCGGTTATATACATTTTTAGTTTTTGTGCTTGTGCTTTAAGTATTGTTTATATGCTCTTACTATGCCATTGTCAAAAGCTAAAGCTCCGTATAAGTCATTAACATTAGCTGAAAAGGTAGCGGTGATTAAGGAAATGGAAAAAGGCCTTAAAAAGAAATCGGAAATCGCCAAGGAATTTGAATTCCATCCAACACGTTATCGACATATTTGAAGAACAAAGATAAAATCTTGAGCAGCAAAAATGGCAATGGAAAAAATAGAAAAAAGAACGAGAGGGCCTGGCAACCCAGAGGTTAGAATCATATGCTAGGACACAAAGATTGCATTCAATGAAGCAATTAAAAATATCTGTTTTTTTTGTTTTTTTTTTGAAAGTGATGAATAATTAAGCTAGTAAAAAATGTTTGATTTAATAAAAAAAAAATGTAGCAGTATTCTTAGATAAAGTTTATGTGTATCTTTGATCGTGGAGGTAATCTTTTTTATTTATCTCTTCTGTTTGAGAGAATATATGTAATTCGAATTTTTGGATAATTCGAACTTTTTCTCTGGTCCCTTCAGCTTCGAATTATCAAAGTTTCACATTAAAATATTGTGAATCAATTCTAGTTCTTGTTATTCGGATCTTTTTTTTTTTAATTTTCAGAATTACAGCTGATCTCTTACCGTCAGAAGCCATTTTTTTTTTTCATCAGAAGATAAGCTTGTTATAAGTTATTTACTGAACTCCTTAAATAAAAAAAATGCAAGTTAAAAAAAAGCAAAACCTTATTAGTAATCAAAACAACAAAAATTAGAATTGTTTGTTTAAAACTTCCAGCACAATTAAATTTATATCCTAATAAGTAATGCTTCCTACATTTCTACTTAAAAAAAATTGTAAAAATCGCGATTTTACAGCACAAAATACCTTCAAAATTCAAACATTACAGTCATGTGTAATATCCCCAACAAAGGGGGAAAATAAAAAAAAAATATTGATTTCGATATCTAATGAATTTCAATACACGGAAAGTCAATTTCGTAGCATGTAGAAGTATCATCAACATATAATGAAATTCTAACACAGACAATTCAAGTGTTAAACGTAATAAAATCAAATCATTTGATCATCAAATGCAATATTCTTTGAAGTCTAACAATAGTCTTAATCGTATGAATATTCATGAAAACTTGGTACACAAATGACTTACAAAATAATTGTTTTAAAGCTGTAACTTTCAAGCGACGTTCGATGTTGTTAAATACTACGTATATCACTGCTAAGACTTTCTAATGATCCTTTAGAACATGGAAGTTGATATAAATGTGTCATGGCTATTAAAAGCAAATAGCACAGAAACTTTCATTTAAATTGGAATTATTCTTTCCCAGTGGCGCAGCAACTTATTTCGATGGAAATAAGCAGACATGGAAGATCTTTTTATCTCCTCAAATTTATTGTTTTAATCATAAGAAACAAATTTAACGTCAAGAAAAAAAAAATCATTAAGAAATAAAAGCCAAAGACTGCACATAAATAAACATTCACGCCTTTTGAGTTTATCATCAAAGATATCGGGAAAGGTCGTTGGTTTGCCTTTTCTCTGTTATTAAAAGTCTTTGGTTCCTAGCGATCTGAGTGCACTGGAGTATCTACTTTGTGTTGCTGTTTATTTTGTTCGGGAGTCACTTTCGGGAGCGAAGGTGATTTCCGTATCCTTTCACGCCATTCTGGGTTTATCATCAAGGAGGGTGGATAGGGCTGATGACTCCCTATAAAGGACGAAACGGCAGTTCCTGATTCCCTCTAAAGATAAACTCAAAGGCGTGAATGTTTCTTTATGTTCAGTCTTTGGTTTTTCATTTCTTATTGTTTTAATCTTTTGATTATGATTACTTGTTAGGCAACCATATTCTTAACAGCAATGGACGATTTTCGGAAGAGATGGAGAATGGCATCCTGCGATATAAGAGGCAGCTTCGAGGTTACTGAAAGGTCAGACTTCTCAAAAGAATTATTACCGTCTAGCCTATTAACCTTGTTCGCTCTCCCGCTTTTAAATAAAATGGTAAATTTTAATAACATTTTATATTAAATGTATAATAAAAAAAAACAACTTTTCTTTAATATTTAAATTAATGTCTTCATGAAAGCGTAGAGTTAAAAATTAGAGCTAAATGTCAAAAGCAACTGCACATATTTTACAAAATCTCCAAAGTTTAATCGGTTTCTGATTTAAAATACAATACTAAGTAAGCAGGGCTGGGTGTTGCGAATGACAATGAACGATTCGTTTTCCTTATTCGATGCTAATTCAGTGTTCATGATTCAGCACACAAAGCACAAGGTTCTGACGAAAGCTTTCTCTTTCTCATAAGCTATCAACCTGTGTCGTGCAAATGCATTCAAGCAGTTGCTTCACAAACCGAATAAACAACAAGCAATGGGAATACTTCTCTCCTGAAAAGGAAAAAACAGTCGTAACTCTGATGTACTGAATACAGAAGCCTAGAATACAAATACCCGACAGTTACAATGAATTAAAATCAATTTCTCTTATAGCTCAACATATTAAAGGAATAAGTTTAAAAAAGAAACGACTATCTGTATTTCGTACAACGAACTTCACAATAACACGAATGAAAGTGGGAATACGGTTCCTTAGCTTCTTTATACACAGATATCAATCTTAACGGTTCCAACGCTTACTCTTTTTTTTCAATGTGATATTAATCTACCAAAATGTAGTCTTATGAAACTGGTGTTGTTACTAATGTTTAAAGCATAAAAATTCACCAAATTAAGGATGCCACCAAAATGATCAATGGATGAAAATCGTTGAACACTTATTACGGAAGTTGATACAAACTCGTTTTAGAAGAGAATATGCAAATTAGAGACAAATGGAATTATGTATTTAGACTCCACAAAACAAACAGTCAAAGTATAATAACCATAAAAAAATGTAACTCAATTGATAAGAAATCAAAAACTCTTTTTCTAGTACATTTACAATGAAGGCAGCGTGAATTCGTATCCCAGTGAGATAATTCAAATGGAGTTCTTAATGTAACGGATTACTTAGGGGAAGGAATGTTTGTTGAATCTGAATGTTCTCAAAACAGTCTAAAATAAGCTAAGATTTAATTTGTAACAGTGGTTCTCAAACTGGGAGCTGCGAACTAATGACTGGCATTAATGCTGAACGGAAATACATCTTTAAGAAACACGAGGAAAAGACAGACAAGGACATTAAAATTCAGGAGATCAAAAGGTACATAGGGTACACCATTAAATCATTTCCTCTAAATGCAGTCAAGCAAATAATAACTTTTCTTGAAAGCTGGAAAGAGGCTAAATAGACATAGGGATTTCACAACCAAAGTATTTTCTTTTTGTCTGTTAATCTAAAGTTTGTTAAGATCTGCTTTAATTGACAAATAATCTTGAGGCTTAGAACTACGGGACTGAAGTCCGGAAAGTAGGGAGGCAATGCTTTCCCTATCTGATTTATTCTTCAAAAATAATGGTTGATCAGCTTAGACGAGGTAAGAACCAAGAACATAAACTTCAAAACTGATCGAATCCAAAATTACAATACAATTGCATCATCTTCAAAATACATGAATCCACCAATCACATCAATCCCATGAAAAATGCTCCATCTAAAGTGTTTCATTTTTCTCTCCAAACAATTATGAATCTGTTGACATATGGCAAAATCTGAATTCATCTACGAAGCCTAGCATTAAAATGGGTCTACATAATCCTTGTAGATCGTGACAGTCAATACTTCATGGTTAAAACAACATAAAGAATCGACTTATCTGCCTTTCTATGGCTGAACACAAAAGCTCTTTTACTTGTTCTAGTTTCTAATCCAAACCGTAAAGTCCCTTCATCGGTATAGTACGATTGTCTCTTGACGGTGGCTGTTTAGAATTAAGTAAACATTCTTCTGATGTAAAACAATGGACACCAAAGAATCAAGTCACATCCCAGATTGTTTCACATATTTCTCAAACTCCAGTTGTTCTCCAGTATTTTGAGTCTGATAAACTTAACCTTTTAGATTTGATTATCCCGGATTGTTTCAACTGGAAATCACAGGGTGATAAAGGAGTCAAGCTTTTTGTAGGATGTCTGAATTACACCTTTCTGACATAAAATGTTTCTTTTGTAAATATTAACTTCCTTTTTTGTTTCATGCATAATTTAATTTTTCATACTTTTTTTTTCCAATGAATTATTTTTATTCATTTTTTTGCAGTCCAAGCTACAGTTCAGTTCATGAAAGAGCATTTGATGACGTAATTTCCTTATGGATTGATGTTTCCAGGACGTAACAGCGCCATCTGTTGGTAAAATCCGTAACTGCATCTTATAACATTACCAAAACATTCTGTTTTTTACATTTTCTACAGTTATGAATACATTTTTATGTTATTGTTATTATTAATTAAAAACATTCCACACTATTCCCTTTGCTTGGATATGCAAAGTTTGTCCTTTCTTGGTCACGCTTATGCGATCACAAAACGACGCCATCTTGGACTGACTGCTCGGAGGTCAAGTTGATGATGTTATGACTGGTGACGTTTATTCCAGAGAAAATCGATCGCTACGTAATGACCAGAAACGGCAATCTCTTCTTTTTTTGAAAAATACTACAGTGGTCGTCTAGAAATTCAGAGAACCGGTGGCATATCAGAATGATATTATTATTATTATCAACAATCCAAGCGTAGTTTATTGGTTAAACATATTTTCCTCTACTAGATGCGTTTATGAGAAACCTCAAAAGAATGGTTCAATGATAAAGTAAGACAATGTGCAATTTTCATGACCGGAATCCCCGATGTATTCTAGACCAGTGTTACTCAACCGAAAACGTACCGCGGACCAATAAAGTATCTATGTTATTCAACGCGGACCTTTGAAAACATTATTTTATTTTATAACCAAAAAAAAAAACAAAAAAAACAGCATAAACCTTTCTGAACAACCAAAAAAAAAACAGTATAAAACCTTTCTGTACATCCAAAAAAAATTATTGAAGAATCACTCTTCAAATATCGAAAAGGAGGACAGACGTCTGCGGACCAATTTTTTTTTATCGCGGACCAGCGGTTGAGAAACACTGTTCTAGACCATTCAAGTGTAACGCAGCTACCTCCAGTGTTTTAATAAAAAAAAAAAACAAACAAAGAATTTTGGCATCATCTGATTCTTCGAACCGTAGGCATTTTTATATATATATACTAGTATACTATAATTTGTAGAAGTTAATAAACAGCTGATCATGCACTACTTTGACTCTAACAATCTTACCAATATACATCTTTTGAACGAGGTCCATTTCTGAAGCTGCGAACAAGATATAAAACAGTTTTTTTCTCGAACTTCTTTATATTGCTAAAGATTTTTCAATGAACAGCCTTCTGTATGATATTCACATAAACGGAGTTTTAACATTTACTGTTTCTTGCTGCCTTCCTTATCAAGCATCTAGAACCATGAAACAGAACAGAATTTTTCACGCAGGTAAATTACAAAATGTACTTCATATATTTCATAACAGAACGTTTACATCTTCCATCCATCTTCTGTACAAAGACAGTATTTCATAGAGTAAATTACTCTGCTTCGTCAGGCTTCTTTTTTTGAACATCTCCAATGGTTATAACAACGATAAATCAACAAAGATGTTGAATCATCTATAAAAAAAAATATTGTATATCTATGAAAAATATGGATGATGATGGTTTTAGATACAAAACGTACTATTTTATTTTCTCTGTATTTCGTATTTAAGCAGCCAAATTAAATTAATTCAACCTAACTGTAAACTTACCCTAAAGTCACTGCATTTCTATGTAAATATCTATATTGATGGAAGAATATCAATAATAATTGTACTGTAGTAATCTGCAAATAATTCAGTAAGGAAATATTTTTGAACAAGTCTTTCGAGAAATTTTCTTTTAATTCATATTTTAAGTAGTCAAACTTTTATAAAAAAAAAGTTATCCTCTTTTTTTTTTTTTTTTTAAATTTGTCTTTACTCGATCATGTGTATATCATTTCATACGAGTTACTCCTTTGTGAAAAGTTCGCTTGATGACTATTCTGAGACTTTCCTGATAAGAAAGGAAATATTACTGCAATTTTACTACAAACGAATTAAAGCTAATGTCTCTTCAAGGAATACATTTCCTTTAAGCCTGACATTAAAAGAAAATTGCGAATATATATCGTGGGCACTAATGATCAATATCATTGTCCCTGCGATCAAATAAGTTAAAAAGAAATCATTTAACATATTGGAAATTAGGATAAATGAAAGATTTGATATGTGCAATTGGATATCAATCTGAAGTCAGCTGAGGATCGGTCGTTGGTTTACGTCGTTCATTTGATCCATTTTGTCGCTTCACTTACTTCTCTCAATCCATTGTCACCAACAGCCAGGACGACGAGGACAGAACCTGATCGTTTTGTTTTTAAAAAATTATGTCGCTTGTAATCCATCTATGTTCCGGTAAATGTCATTTAAGGAGGTGAGGAACTGAATAAAATCGAAATCGCATTTCTATGGAGAAGTGAAAGCGAGAAGCCATGAATATCTATCTATAAATTCAAACTCACAAAGATACAGCGTTTTATTCATGAACCATTTTCGTAAACCTTTTCGCTTATTAAAGGTATTTTTTTAATATGAGCTCACAAGTGTCGTTGTTGTTTCTGAATTCAATCCAACTTCCAAACAATAAAAGCTGTAATTTTCTTTAAAATTTCTTTGTTTCCAATTTGATGGCAGTCAGGCCAAAAGAAGTAAGTGAGTTCTATTATTTCAATCATTACTTGATCTATTATTAAAACCATTTACAAAACATATTTTGGGAGAGTTGTAGATCTGGCTTCTCAGAAAACGAACTCCAAAAACCCAAGATACAAAAGGGCTTATGAGACAAAGAACTCTTCTACTGTAATAAAGAAGTACCATTATCATTAGAAGTATTATGAGTTTCAAGGCCTCAAGAAATTACAATATTTGTAGAAGAGGAATTTAATGTAAGAAATATTTTTTGAGAAGTTCCTCAAATGTCTTGATACCTTGTGCCTGATCACCACAACCACAGTATTTCAATCTTATAGCTCATATCTACAATCAAAGTGATTAAAGATTTGAGATTGAAATACTGTATATTTACAGTAACTGTCAACTAAGACCTCTGGTCGCAGTGCTTGGCTTCTGCCACCCACCTTCAATACATACATACATACATACATACAACTGTCAACTAGGTAAATTAAATTGATGCAAGTTTTAATTTCGAATTCCTAAATGTTATTGAACTTTTCGATACTGTGGATACCTTTAGTTGTCGAATTTTGTAGACTAAAAGAAATCATGTATGTTCTAGTAAACAGTGCCAATTTTTTAAAATGTTTTGCATTCCGGATGAACAGACAAAGTGAATTTGGAAATCTCCACTGACACTCATCTTCATTACAAGCAGGCACCCCACATCAAATTCACGACCCAGGTATCAAATGTAATAACAGGCTCCCCTCCCCCCATCCCAAGAGTTTAGAAAAACTTTGCCCTATGCAAACGTTGTAATGCAGAATAGTTCTAGGCAAGCAGAAAAGTTCCATACTTTTAATACACAAGAAAGATTAAGTACATACAGCGTGCAGCCGTCTGGTTTTTATAAACTTTGGGTTTTTACAAAATTGGACCCAGTAACTTCTTCATGGGAGCCATTTTCGAGAGCATAGTATACGCTTTCAGAAGAAAAACAGTATTCTAACACAAGACTGGCACCAGAATGCTTCACATATATATACAACAGTGGGCATACCCTCGACATCAATACGAGCACCTCGCGACATTAAACACGCGTGTTAGTGACCGTGCGATAATTCACAATGGCAAGCAGGGAAAGTGGTGCGTTCCGGTTGATATTAAAGCAAACGTGTGTCTGTCATTAAGTTTATTTATGAACTGTTCAGTTTAGGTTTAAGGTTATCTACCTCTGCAGCAAAACGTTTATTTGATGAAGAATATGGTTTTTCTCCGAAACTTGAAATAATGACCGCAATCAAGCAGAAATTTGAAGTTCTGTCACACACCACAATCACTACCCTCATGCACCCTTTAGATAGATACATGTATAGTTATATATCTCTGAAAATCAGAAAGCTTATAATAATAAGGTGACCAACCGTCCTCCTTTTTGAAGCTCTGTCTTCCCTTGAGAAGTGTCCTCCTAAATGTCCTCCTTTTGTAAATTCTGTCCTCCTTTTTGATGTTTGAAGAGTAATATGTCCTCCTTTTTGATATGTTAAGTTTAAAACCTTTTTTTTTTTTTTTTGGTTGAACCCCTGAAACCCCTGATAACATTTTTTTTTCTTAAAATTATTTGCGTCCTCCTTTTCATTTTAGAAAAAAATGCTCACCTTAATAATAAGCTTTGATCTTACAAAGCTTATTGTAAGCCTTAACATGCATTTACATTAATTCCAAGTGTACATATTTGGATGCCAAAAAAAAAAAGAACTTACATGTATTTAATTAACAAAGCCAAGGAATTACTGTTGCAGTTTATCATGAGTAAATAATCAGCGCGAGGTGCTTCCTTATTGAGCAATTCATTCGATGACTATTTGTTTTTTCCAAGACTTTTTTATTTGTTTATTTTGTCTTTTTTCCTAGGCTTGTAACTTCAATCTTTCTATATGTGTATCCCTAATTACTACTGAATCAGTGAACGAATCTTCTTGAAGCTTAATTAATATAAATATCTCCCCCCCCCCCCCACGACAAATTTAATATTCTAGTGCAGCCGTCCTTAACCTGTGGTCCCGACCATGTCCCCTGTGGTGTCCGCGAAGACTTGAATAAACATTAAGAGCATTTACAATTACAACAGAAAGAAAGAAAAAAAAAATGCTGTAACAATCACATTGAAGAGTTTAGGGATTCAAGAATAGGAAAAATAAGTTTACATTTATTTACTTATTTAGTTCTCCCTTCTCTTAAATTTAAGACTTCTTAATGAGCAACTTTAAATAACTATTTGATGCAGTTTAAGGTTTTAAATCTTAAGTTAACTCTTGAAGGTCCGTGACAACCAATGATATTTAAATAGGATCCAAAGTAAAGGAAAGGTTAAGAATCGATGCTATAGTGAGATACAATCGTAGAGTGATTGTTGTTTTTTAAATAAAGCGTGATAACAAGCTTTTATAAAGGCATTATAATAAATATACAACTCCATTCCTATAATTCGATGATTCTGTAATAACTTCTGTTCGCATTCTAATGTTAAATGTTAAAAGAGTGGTATGGATCCTCTTCGTTGACAACCTAGTTTTAATAAATTTTTATTTCATAAACAGACGAAGTATTCCGTACATAAAATGGAGAATCTGTGTTTGTTTTATTTTCTTTAAATATAATTCTTAAGAGAATCCAAAGAATACAAACGTAGTTAGTGTCACGTACTGATTGGTGACGTAATAATTTCTTCTTCCATGCAAAAAATTCAATTTAATAATGATATTTATGCAATCCGGTTGCATTAGCTTCTTGATATACCGTACACTTAAATTCTTCCGAAGCCAATTTGGCAATTTGGTCAGGGATTTAGGAATTATATTCGACGAAGAGAATTATTTGTATGTTGTCTCCCGCTATGGGTCTGCAATGGAAGACCCACGGACGATGTTCAAAGAGCTGACACGGGACCATGAGAAATGCACTATCTGAAAAGCTCAGCAATTCATGGCAAGTCAAGGAATCGTTATTTAAGCGTTTTTAGGTTTTTATTGATATTTCAACTCAAAATCTTATAATAGAAAACTACATCGATTTGTCATTTTTGAAAAATGAAATTTGTCCAACCCCTGCTAATAGCTCAGTAACCCCCCCCCCCCTCCACCAACAGTACATCTCAAATTCTTCCGAATTAGGATTCGGGAAGGGCTAGAACAGTTTTCTCAAACACTGTGTCGCATCTGATTAACAAAAATGACTTTTAAATATACCATTTATATATATATATATATATATAAACAAATAAAATCTCAGATTTGTTTATTTTAAAGTGGGAGGGGTTCACCAAATGGAAGATAACTTAAGAAGCGAGAGTCAACAGAATGAAACATTTCTTTGAATCAATGAACTGGGTCTATTAATTGATATTTCGGTTTCTTTTCCTTTCTTTCGTAACCCATCATTTTGTAACGTGTTACTTTCTCAATAAAGAAAAAAATGTGGTTTGGTTTGTTGTTGTTTTTTTTGTAAAGGCAGCTAACTAATTTCAATAAAAATTCTCAAAATCCTTCTTCCGGTTCAACTTAGTATTTCACTTTTAAAAGATTAAATTTATTTAAGAAAAAAAATCAGACTTAAAGCTTTTTGTTTTTTTTTTCTTCTTCCATCAGTCAGACAGATAATGACTATAATTCCAAAATGAAAAGGAAGAAAAAGGATTATTCAAGACGGATTAGAAATTAAGCTGTATTATTAAATGAACATCATCGACGGCGTAAATATACATTGAATAACTTCACAGAAAAACGATAAAAGTAAAAATCTATGTCAAAAGGAAATATCTGTTTTATAAAAAAAAAAAAAGAGAAAATCGTTACTGGAAAACATGTTTTGCGATTTAATTTCCTTTACTGCATCCCACGCGAATTCACCTCCGAACTTCCTTACTAAGGAAATAAGGAATATCAACTTTTAAATCCTCCTACAATTTTTAAAATTATCTACTAAATACTCTTGATAAAAAATGTTCACAAACAATAAAAACTGTTTTTTGTTTTGTTTTTTACATCCTAATTTGAAGCTGAATCAAGAATCAACTTTTATATTTCAAACGTATTCACTTAAATTCAATCATTCTCATTGATTACTATTATTATTATTATTATTATCATTAATGTGACAATTTATCTAAGTCCTTTAATAAATTTCATTTATTTTTTAATAAATCCTTAAAATCAATCATTCACTTGCAAGTTATTATTTACACTTATTATTAATATATTTTTGGAAATATATTTAAATAGATTGCAAAGATTCTTTCGAAGCTATAAAAAAAATATCTTTCAAAAAATCGTGAGGAAGGCTGTGAATTTGATGTAGGCAACTGACAAGGTTACTTACCTCTCCGTAGGGCCATGCAGAGGTGAAATTTGAAAGACGGCAACGTGTATTGGCGTGGGAGAGAATGGAGTAAATATCAGTGCCATTAACACTGCACACGGGTCTTCAAGACTTCGGTCTGGAAGCCTCCGAAGTAAGTTACAATGTCTGAAAATAAGGAGGAGTAGCAACGAGAGGAAATAGTCAGTGACAGCTGATATTTTCGAAGCTACAATGAAAGAGAAAAGTTCGGAAAAACAGAACTCAAATAGTCAAACATGTGGTCTCCAATAGGTTTCTTTTTTTTTTTTTCTCCTTTTTAAAGAGTTCGAACCCTTTTATGAAGTTCGATGAAGCTTTCCAGCACGTGCGATTTCGCTGCAAGGGATGTTGACAAGTGCGCATGAATAGATGGCGCTCCAATCGGAGAAGCATCAAGCGTTTGCTCCTGGTCCCTGACGCAAAATCGCTCTCCATCATCGTAAGGCAAACCACGCTTCCGAATCTGATCAAAAACGAGTATTACATGATTCATTGAAGTCTTTCAAATTAATTGGAATTAAAGTACAAAAATTCTTTGAAAAAGTCACATTCAATTAAAAGGAAGAAAAAGTTTTTATTTCTGTGAATATTTTTCTTTTTGTTTTGTTTATTAGCATAAAACGGCTGCAAAGAAAAAAAAAAAAGTTTCTGAAATAAATTAATGCATATTGTAAAATTATGAAAACAATAAAAGACTGCGTATTTTAAAAATGACTCAGTGAATACAAATTTACGGTCTATTTTTTTTTCTTTTCCTAAAAAATTATTAAATCCAAAAATATTTAAAATTGCCTAAATTCAAATAATTTTCATCAAGACATAACAAGCGCCAATTACGAAGATTACACAATGGATTACGAAGTATTATTAGAGCATTATAAAAATTCTCTGTTTGCCAACAATGAGAGTTGATTGTTTCAGTTCTACTGCTTCTGTGGAAGTTTTTGTAACAGTCACGCATAACTTTCTCCACAGGACTTCATACTAAAACCTTTCAAACCTACAACAAAGAACGCTTTTCTATCCTTAAATATGCACGCCAAATAATAAAGACTCAATATGTTCTACATGGTCATAGCATTAGCTGTGATAGATCGTAGAATTAAAGTTTTAACACTTAACTTTCATCCAATCCTGATGAACTTTGAGACTGATCACTAAATGCTATTGAGCTAGTACCAAGTTGCAAGAATATCAATGAAATGGAAATAGAGTTTTTTGATGGGTATGGAAAGACAGCCTGGAGCCATTAAGAGTAGATGATTCTTGCATTTTTAAAATGTAACTTGCTCAATTTTTATTATTTTATTTATTTATTTATTTATTTTTTCAAATAATTATTGATGAGCAATTCCTCCCAAAAATTATCAATTAGTATCCTAAAAAAAAAAAAAAAAAAAAGAGACGCAAATTTTAACTAAATTTTTTTGGTAAAACACGATTCACTAAATAGAATTACTAGTAACTGGTAATGTTTAATTCTTGGAGAAACAGCACAACTACAACTCAATGACATTCTTCCTCTGAGGATGTTCTCACAATATCGAACTTCAATAAAAAGCAACAGAATTAAACCAATAACTTTTACGACTTGTTTTGGAAGATTTTAATTCTTTCCGGAATTCTACATGAAGTGAAAGCAAATGATCACCGGATGCGGAAATTGCTCTAATGGGAAAACAAATTCAAAGGAAAGGACTCAAATAATTTTTATGGTTTTTATTCTTTTTCAGTCTCCAGTCAGCAATATCCTTATGAAAAATAAATAAATAAATAAAGACAATTAAAAAATACTACTAAAAGCTAATCTTCGTAACTATCTACCCAGAAAAAAATATTGTTTTCTTTCAAACTTCTAGAAACAGTCCTCAACTTGTTACTGTCGACCAATTAGTACTGACATCAAAATTCACACAAATTAACTGCAACACACATACAGTCTTGTTCTGTTGCATCTTTTAATCTTTACACCTGAAGATTTTATTTATTTATTTAGATCTACATAATATCTTAAGCCTCGTTTGGTTCTCCCCCAATTAAAGTTTAGACATGCTCATATCTAAAAAGTGAAAAATCACTTATTGGTCTACGAATGGTTAGCCGCCTATACTTCATGTATACAACAACTCGACTGAGATTCATGAAATTTGGTATATAATGACAACAATGGCATTTAACGACCAATCACAAATTTCATCAAATTCGGCAATGAGACTGATTCTTGCTTTTGCAGATAATCCTACGACACATAGAAAGTGTCTCCATCTATTGGCTGCTTTTAGAACAACGAAACGGGAAACCCAGTAAATAAAATAAATAATTATATAATAAATGTATATATTGCAATAAATTCTTCTTTCTTTTTGTAGGAGCTTTAATGCAGTCACTAAATAGAAACTAGTTTCTTTCAGATCCCAATAAGGCTATTCTCTTTAAAAATAAGAGTACAAACTGACATTCAATATTAGTCGGGTAGAGCAGAAATCTAATGAAGAAATGGCGCATAATTACTGGAACGTAGATGTCCAATCAGCTAAAGTATGTAAATAAATATGTTGTTTTGTTTTTTTCTTCTTTTTTTCACCTATAACCTAAGATTTCATCAGTCCTTTAAAAAGATGGAAGATGAAAATTGATAAAAAAAAAGATTAGAGGGAAAGCTCATGTCAGCATTCGCTACTGACATCATGATTTTTTTTTTTTTTTTTTTTTATTGGAAAATTTCTGATTTTCCAACATTTACTACTCAATTACGAAATGAAATTGATGGAATGCTAATGAATAAAAATTGAAAGATAATTCACTGAATTAAGGCGCAGATTAGAAATATTTCTTCAACAATTCCAGACAGTAAAACGTGATATTCACAGCAATCCAAGCAATGATCAGATGCTCTTGGATTGCATTTCTGCAAAATCAAATGACAATTTTTGACAATTGATATGAGCTATAAGAAATGATGATGACATCGAAGAAAAGAAGTTTATGTATCACAATCAAATACTGTGAACCAACAGATATTACACTGTTAAAACCAGTATCTAGTCGCTGATTAGAAATTAAGTAACCTTCTTAAACTGCATGGTAACGAAGATGGCTAGACCACTAAGAAAGATCGCAGTTGTGCCTCAAAAGCAAAAATACACAATAAAAAAACTCAGTAATGAAATATTAGTAAGAAAATTCAGGTGCCAGCGGTCCATCAGCCTCAATGAATTTTCAATGAGTTTTTTTTATTTTTGCTTCTGAGACACCACTGCGATTCCGATTAGCCTATTAGCCTAAGTACTAAGACCGCGTTGTTTACTGATGACTGATCCTGGCTGACGATCGCCAAAAAGCGCAAAACAGTTATTTGCAGGATGCCACTTGGTAAACAATGTCTCACCCATTGTTGTTTACTAAGAAAGATATAAAATCACTCCTCTTAAGTACTTTCTTTTCTGATATTAACAACAAAGTCAGAATCCTTGGAAAATTTGTTAAATTTGAAATTATCATATTCTCTCAACATTCTATGAACCTTGAAGTGTCGTTTTTTTTTGTCTTCAAAAAGTTACTTTCATTTCTATACTTATGCTAATCCAATTTTATTATATCTTCATAAATCTTCATTGGAAAGAAAGATGTTTCTGAATGATTCAAAGCTAGAAAACTATACGACGTTGATTCTCCTCTTACCAGCTACCTTGTGGTCATGTGGTCATTGGAAACTCCTTTTGTTTCAACTCTAGGACACGACATTTACAGTCAGTTTCAGGTTTTTCTGGTTTTCTGATCATTGTTAAATAGCTAAAATAGTATAGATTTCTTTCTAAAATTACTAATTAAAATTCACTGTTATAAGAAAGAAAGCATAATTAAATATTAGCTAACTAACAATAATCTACATAGATCTGGGACAAACAGTAACCTATCAATAATTTCTATTCAAATAATTAACATTTAATTCATTGCAAAGACAACACTACATGAAATGGTTAAGTAGAACGTCATTTCATCTTATGGTACGTCTGTACAAAAAAATCAACATATTGAGGAAAAAAAAAAAAGAAAAAAAAAGATGTCATCCCTCATAATTACATCGTGAAACTCTTTCAAAAAAAGAAATTTCAAACTATTACATTTTATGCCATAAAAATCAAGGACGTCAAATTATATCATGTCTTCGTAGTCTATTGTTATCGAAAATAAAATACAGTAACGAATTTCATGTCTTTCTGCTTATAAAAACAGGCGAATCATTTCAAAATTCAGAAATTCAGCAACACAATAACGTATTTGCATAATAATAATTCAACTCCTAAGAATGACAGTTAAGCAATCAAGAAAAACAATTTATAAACACTGTATAACTAGCGGTCATTTCAGAAAATAAAAGCAGTGAACATCATGTAAGAGCAAGTGTTCACTGAAGACCATGTTTTCGGTAAATGAGGTGATGGAATCAAATAAGATCCCGAGGAAGGCATGGCAGCATCTTATGCATTTTTATCGTAGTTTCACCTTCATACAAGTTCTTAGTCTCTTTTTTGAATTTACCTAGAGAAAAAAAAGATTACTCTTAAAAATGAGGGACTATTATGAAATACCTACATTTTACTTTGAGTTAATAACCTAATTTATTATTAAATTGAATTTAACTAATATGTAACAAAGTAATTAATGCTTTTAGATAGTCTCAAAAGCAAAGCGGCCCCATAATATGCACAATTGTAAAAACAAAATAATAAAAGCAAGAGTATATAAATGCAAGACCGTTCCTTTATGTTTTACAGGCAACCTGTAACCTAGGGGCCCCTAATACAATGCTTAGTGCATCATTTGGATATGTTAAAGAATTTATGAAACAATACGTTTGTAAATATTAACAATAACGCCCTGTTGGCAATTGTTAGTATTGTTATGTATGAAGCATCTGTATTATTACTGTTAATTGTTATCATTATTTCTAACACTGCTATGGAAAACGTTAATTTTGGGGGTCAGAGAGTGGTCCTACAGGTCTGATTTTTTTTACGTTGTCACCTACTGTTGGATGCTGAACACAATGGTGAAGGTTTCATTCTAATATCTAACCGTTTGGCCGCTACAGAATGTGACATTCAGTGTGACATACAGACAACACAAAAGCAAGAGCGGTTCCCTATATTAACTGTAACATGGGACCGCTAAAAACGCAGTGGAAAATATTATTATACTTTGATGTTAGTATAGATGTTTGAACTCATAGCATTCTATAACAATTTCTGTTATTATTATAATTATTATTTAATTTTGTTAAATCAGTAATTGCTTCATATCAATTATTAGTATTTTTAAAATTCCTAATATACAGAGGTTCAATGTTTTGTGGTGAACCCTACTTTTTTTTCAGATTAATAAACTTTATTACTTAATATTTTTTTTTTATTTTAATCATGTAATTTGGCAATTTTTTTAAATGGTTAAAAGGCGAGGGGAAGATTATTTTTCAATATAAAAACCGCATAAAAATAAAAATAAATAAAAATTTGTTTTAATCTGAATAAAAAATAAACAATAATGCACTAATAATAGTCAGGAATTCGTAGTACGAGGCACTATTTTTTCATATTTTTACGAATTTCTTTCTTGATAAACTTTTTTTAACAATTAGATCTGGATAACTCAGGATAATGAGACAGTTACAGTCGCTGCAACTAAATCTTCTTGTGAAAGAATAATAGAAATAATCGTACAATAGTTAAGATAAGACGCAGAAAATAAAACTGAAACTTTTTCCATATGTACTTGGAAGAAAGAAAGACTTGTTAGTGGTAAATGATTAACAAGTGATCTCTTTCATTTATTACATTACGGAAAATAAAAACAACAATTCACACACATATCTAACAAGGGAAGTTAGTGACCTCGAACGCTGAGAACCTCACGAAAATGTGCTTAGAATATAATCGCTCATGGCAAAAATAGTGATATGAGTCATTCTCGTGCAAAACTGCACGTCTTACCACGAGAGACATTTGAATGATCACCTATTGAAGGTCCAAGAGAGGAACTTTGGTAACGCGAAGAAACAAAATATCGATATAATAGGGCCAAAAACATACATATTTCAATGTCGTGACTATATTGCTATATTTCCCTCTGCTTAAAATAATTACTCTATCTGAACAACAAACTTTTCCTACTGACCTGATAGTGTTGCACAGCTATTCACTCTTCAAAGTGCAGGTCTTCAAAGTGCGCTAACAGACAACAGCTGAGTTTTGTATGAGAATGACTCATACCCCTGTTTTTGGCATGAGCTATTTATGCACATTTTCTAAGCACATTTTCGTGCGGTTCTCACCGTTCGAGGTCACGCACTTCCCTTGTAAGAGTAAATTATTACATGTTTTAAATATGTTTACATATTAATGGATGGTACCGAAATTTCTAAATTTTGATTTCGTTGGTACGCGTCTTTTAAAAAGTTTGAGAACTCTTCTAATAAATAGCTGGAATATTTAAAAAACTTGGCCCAAGAAAACTAAGTAACTCCATTGAGTTATAAATTACAAGATTTTCTTTTTTTAATCTTCTTCATTTCCAATCCTACTTTCTTCCTCCTAACAAGAACATAATTAATAAAGAGAAAAAGATCCTGATTTACAAGGCGATTTCAATTCTATGTTATATAAAGCCTGACCCTGGCCTTCAAGACTTGCCACTGGAATCTCCTGCAGCAATAAAATACTCACAAAGCTCCCCTCACGCGAGGAAACGGAATTTAGAACAAGGCAGACAGCAAATATCACAACATTATGTAACTACAATACTTAACATCCAATCAGCGCTGAAATGGAATTACTTTCTACTCTATGATTTGATTCCAAAAGCTTAATGATGTTTCTTGTCAAAGAGACTATCTTTAGAAATGGAAGATAAGATGATATCTCTTTAATTAAGTTCCGAAATGACAGATAATTAATGTAATTCTTTCATCTTCGCTTAAAAAAAGAGAAAATATACTTCATTTGGAAGATGGAAATATCGTTTCATTACGTTAAAGTTATTTTATTATTCTGAAAAAAAAATCATTTTTTTTATTAGTATTTTGATTGATTCAACCTGTTATGATAAACGACTATACTTATAGCTACACAAATTCAATAATGTTTTGTTTTTTTTCGTTAAATAAATAATGAATTCATTAAAAGAAGCAATAATAAAGGACTAAAGGATTTTTCAATTAATACGGAAGTTAATTAAATTAGTATCAGAAATTTTTCGTTACTACAAATTAAAAAAAAAAAATGAAATAGAAATACATAGAAAAATGAAAATAAATATGAGAAACGTTCAACTTTTCAGTTGATCGGTTTGAATCTGAAATACAGTGAATGAGGCTCTTCCTGTATTTATTGTAATCTTCCTAGGTTTTTTTTTATTTTTCCTTCAGTGCCACCTTCTGTCCATCCGTATATGTTGAAAAATGCATGGATGGGTTTAATTTCGTAGATATAATACTTCTCAACTGCCGATCCGTTTTAGTAACGAAACAAAAATATATATTAGCTTTTCAAAATGTATGGGGGAGTATTTGTGTGAGTAAGTGTATGTTGCTCTATCCTACATCAGCAGATTCTTAATACTGTTTTTAACAGAAATTTAGCAAATCCTCTTGTCGTAGCCCTGAATTTTATTCTTAGTTAGTAAAATTTTACTGATCCGGGAAATCTTCCAGTCAATGCAATGAGGATAAAATTACAACCAATACAGTATAAATATATATATGACTTTTAATTGCTTAAAAAAAAATTGTAATTTACATTTTTCACTATTTTCCGAGGATTTTGCATAATGTCAAAGCACAAACCGATACTGCTGCCATCTTTAGGCCAATTTCAGGATTTAACATTTGACCGGATCTGAACGAAACAGGAAACTGAAGAAAGCACAAAGCCAGGTTTTAAGATTAGCTGGATGAGATACGCACACTTAAACCAGTAAATGTTAAGTAATTCTTGCTATATTTCTCCTATTAACCAGTTAAAATGGTAACTTAATAATATAAAAAGTAACGTTATACTAAAAGTTAAATTTGAGTATATTTTTGGAAAAAAAAAAAAAAAAAAAAATACTCGAACTAATACAAAACATATTCTGATGGAAAGATTAGTAATGATCTGAACTGATTAAAATCCCAAAGATACTCCTGAACGACTTTACAGCCTACTTTCGTCGGAGTAACAAGCTAGTATTACAACAAGAAAAATTCATAATCTTTGTTAAATTTCAATCTAATTACTATCTAGTAATCTAATTACTAAACAGGTCCCCTAATAGTTAAATTTAAATAAGATAGTAATAATTAGTAATAATACATCTCATTGTTCCTTATTTAGAGAAGAAAAGCTTAGATCTATCCGCTATAGTCACCTAACAGCAGAATTCAGATATTTTATAATAACTAGGGTCAGGATTCACATGCAAATGCATATTTTTACTGGCTAATTGAAAGTCATGCAGAAACATTTTTATACATGTTTTGAACATCTCTGATGACGAATATGCAAAGTTAACTGTGATTTTATTTTGTTATTTGAGATTTTATGCATATAATAGATTATTGTGCATAATTTCGTAGCATATTTTCAGGCTTTCACTGCATAAACCCCCATATTTGGTGCGTTTGTGATGCCTTCTGCAAATTGTCGAAACAGAGCGGCCGGAAGCAATGGATACGAAATAAAGAATACCTTAGGACAGACGGAATTTACAAGTATTCTGAGATTTCGAGATTTTTGAAAACTTCCTAGTAAATTAAGAACCTAGAGACCAGAGGAATGCCATTCTATGAATCAATAAAAGTAGTAGAATCCCTAACTCATTTCCCAGGCACAAGGGCCACTGGTCAGGCTGTCAAGATGAAACTAGACACGGTGCTATCAAAAAACTCTGGTTACAGCACTGTGCTCAAAGTACAAAAAAAAAAAGTGTGGATTGCTTAAACAAATTTACAAACTCACAAATTTGTGCCCTAAAATTTTGTCCAATAACCTCTTGTGATGTTGAACGATCGTTTTCGGCATTCTAAAAATATCATTGGTAAAACACAAAGTATGATAACAGAAAACCTTGAAAAGTTGGTCATTTGCAATCAGAAAAAATAAGGTAAAGAAATAGTGTACATATTGAAACTTAAAAATATATGACATGTCATTCATATTTTTCTAGAAAAATAATAAAATTATTAAATAATAATTAATAAAAAGAATATTGGATTTTGCATGTTTTTGCATATTTGTTTGAATATGCATATTTTCGACTTTGTTTATGCATATAAATCCTAGCCCTAATAATAACAATGAATGTCGAAATTAACAAGAAATTCAAGAGAATGTAAAGCCTACTTTCCTTAAAATGATATTTCTTAATTTATTTTATTTCACTTTCCAAAGTCGTGAAAATGACAAAAGTGAAAAGTCTATATTTAAATTCAAATTTTAATATCTACTAAATAGAAAGCCCCCCCCCCTTCCCACTCCCAACAGATGTTCCATTTTTTGAAAAAAAAAAAATAAATAAATAAATAAATAAAAAATCCGCATTCTTGACTTGAATTATCTGAATCGGATTAATATATATCGTATCAAACCAAAGTTAGATCGTCGCTAGTCCCCAAATATGCATACCATGTTTCAAGATGATCCATCCAACAGTTCCAAAATTATTAGGGGACACACGCTCTGATTTGAGCAGCCTCACTTTCCCGTTAGTAAGTAGGCTAAAAAAACAATAATGTGGATTAACAGTAACATTAAAACTTCACTGGCTATTTTTCTAAAGCTTCTTTAACTTAATAAATCTGTTTCCTGTATTAGCTGTTCATTTAACACAGCACAGCTGTACGTACTGAAACAGACGCATCTTGATATTTCCTTACAGAATTAAGGCCAGTCAACCAATGCCATACTCTGTTTATTACCGAGATACCCGTTGTCCCAACAAAAGAGGAGGAGGCTATAACAGTGCAGCTTCAATTTCAAGATTGATTTAAGATGGTCGGCTGCTTACATTGCTTCTTAATTCCGCGCAGTGAATGGAACTTAAAGGCGATCTTACCTGTCCTAACGATGGAATTGCTATCTTATATATATATTTACAGCCGGATTATTAATACCATCTGATCTGTGCGTCCTATTCATTACCATTCCTCCGAAAGCGGCTCATTATCGGAGCCCCACCGACAATTGGCTGCAGTGGCCATCGCAGAAAAGACCTGAAACGACGCCTCTACAAAGGTTTATCGAGCAACTTGGAAGCGGGCCAAGACAATCGACATGTTTCCCTGCTGTAAATACCAAAGTTCTTATGTGTTCGGAGCAGCCAAAATCTGATAAATGTCCTCTCGGATTATATGGTGGGTAGAGACACAGCAGTCACAGATTCGTTCGCTTCTATTTGATTCTTTTTTTCCTTCTATTTCTGTTACTCTTTTTTTCTTATTTAACTTTGTCTTCTTTTCATTCTCTCTCTTCTATCATTCGTTAATTGTTAGTCTTCACGGTCGATGAGCACCGAAACAGTGAAAGAAAAGAAATTACAACTTTTTATCCGAAACTTGAACATCAGAATAATGCGAAGTATTAACTGCACAACAACAAGAACAAATATAACGACAAAAAAAGTAATCGAGGGAGAGAAAAATAAAATCTTTACCCTTTACTTAACGTTTTTGTTCTTTTTCTCTCAAAAGAGCAGATTTAAATTTAGAATCTTATAATATATGAAAATGAATGTTTGTTTGTCCCGTATGCGTTCCTATACAATTCACGAGATTGCGATGAAACTTTGGTGAGTTATTGTGCGCACGCCCGCGAAGGTTTCTGAATTAGTAGAATCAATTTACAATATCTTGTGCGCGAGGCGTTTCAACAAATGAGTGTATTTCCGGTTTCAATGTTTTCAGTTTCCGGTGCGACTCGCATTTACAATGACCATCAACAAAGCACAACACATGGACAGCAGTATGTGGCCTGCTAACGCGTCGGAAAACCTTCTGATTTATTCGTGTATGCACCAGACGGAAAAACATTGTGTATCCAAAAGCACTTCAATAAACAGAATTAAAACACAAACACCGTCTTTATTTGAGTGGCATTGCAACGCATGCCGGGTACAGCTAGTTTAAAATAAAGAAATCTGATTATACCCGAAATTATACCTTTCTAAATCGACTTCAAAATGAAGAGTGGAACTTGTACGATATAAACATATGCAATAAGTGACGCTATACTCAAATAGAAAACATCAGCAGAATAATTCAATATCAATAATAATGCATGTCACTATTGTCAGTCAATCTTGTTTACACTGCACAAGTTTATTATCATGAATTGAATAAAATCTCAGCTGATAAAAGCACTGGGAGGGTCAACGGGAGAAGAAAACAGTTTTTGTTTCAGTTTTCGGTCATCAAATACCATCAAATATTTAAAAAACACTATAAAGGGGTCCTCATGCTTCCACGACTTCCACCCATTAACTGCAATTTCCTGAAGAATTTGGACAAAATAAGCTTGCTAAGCGAAACAGTCTTGAAGGACGGATTTAACGAAAATGAAAGCCTGAATATATTTAACAGGACTAGGGAACGGAAAGACCACGAGTCTTAATAAATTCATCATGTAATTAATAATACTAAGAAATTATAAATGTCACTAAAAAGTAACATGCCTAATCTATATTACTAAAATCTTTTATTTCTCTGTCTGTCTGTCCGGCAATTCACTTTTTATTTTTACTTATGTTTCCTTCCCCTTCTTCCCATCAATAATGAATGTATTCAACCCGTTTTTTGAATCTCAAGATTGTTTATTTATTTCCGATCCGTCTATTTATTTGTAATTCTAAAATGACAATTAGAAACTTTAATTGCCGAAACGTTGCAATATTTTAAATATAATATTCTTACTTAACCAAATTCTATGTGATATAGAAAAACGAGCGCATGTACACGGGGGATGGGACCTAGTATTAACAAAAAAGAAAAAAAAAAATCACTTACGGAATTTAAATCTTTCGTATAGATAATTATAAATTAAATTTTAAATTTAAAGCAGAGGATAATCTGATTTAATTGCAGAAGAATTACTGAAATTAAATTACTCATCAATTACAAATTTGTTCTTTTTAGTCTATTTTTCCTGAGAAAATGAAGTTCATCAAATCAATCAGTGTACGTGTAAAAACTATCTACTAACTTTTGAACCTGCTGGATGGGTCCTCTTGAAACTTAACATACATATTCAAGGACAAGAAACGTTCATTTGTATTTTAATTTTTTTCTGTGTGAGTCATTGTCGAAATCAGAGCACGAAGATGATAAATTCCTGTAGAAACACATTAAAACCGAAACAATACCTAATAATTAAACCATTAATTTACGCTCGCTTTGAAACGATTAACATTAATCGGATTGAAAACAACTTAATTAAATAATGAGGATTTTTCTTAACTTTTTTTTTTTTTTTTTTTAGGAAAAGAAAAAATTGTTTTTTTTTTTTTTAAACTTTTTCGTTTGTGTTTTTTTCACGATTAAAAAAAAAAAAAGAATCTTAAAGAAAGTATGCTTTAATTTCTTTCCAGAACTTCATGTTCTATTAGTTTTGATTATTAGAAGTAATATAACCGAAAAGGATACGAAAGTAAATAGAACCGAATTAATTCATTTTAAATGATACAAATTCATATTTTTTTTTTTATCTTAGCTATTTCCTAAAAGTAGTACACATAAATCTTGAGTCTAATAGCCGTTGTTCATATTACCTTTTTTTTTTTTTAGTTATGTTCTTAAGCTAAGGCACTCAGCGGCACTTAACTTTAGAAAGAAGTGAAATATTTCGTAGAGGTTAAGGTTAAAAGAAATGGATGCTAAATGAAAGTGTTCAAGCATCCAATAAGTATAACAAATAATCCTGCATTGGGCTACAAAAAGAAATGAATAGGCATCAATGGTGTTTTTGACTCGTGTAAGCCAGAAACATATTACAACAAAAGAAATACAGGCTCATCATAACTGCCAATTCAGAGCTAATTAAAAAAAAAACATTGGCTATACTAATTTTGATATACATATATATTTTTTTATTTACAGTAAAAAGTTTCTAAGGCTTGTAAACAAACTATGAATCTCTCGCACTTTAAAGCCACGTTTAATTTTAAAATTATATATTATACAATTGGTCCGACGACTGGCGATATTTTAGTCAGAATCGTGGGAGTCAAGACTTGGAAGAGAAGCCATCAAAAGCTGCATGTTTTACGAAGTAGAGCCGCTTGTTGACATCGAGATCCCGTCAAGGATTCATAAGATGATAACGAGTCGACGTAAATATCTTCTCAAGCTGCAGCTTTGGGATCTGTCGTGGTGTTGACTTTCGAATTTCACGCAAAAAAAAAAAAAATCCATCCAATATCTTACTGACAATATCAGGCTGTTTGCATCAGTTTAAACTCAAAAGGTTTAACTGTAAAGGATATTAAGGCCTGAAACCGAAAAATGAAGAAATCATTAAACTGAACAGGCAGGTTACGGCTGCAATATATTTAGTATGTATTTAGTATAAGTAAACAAAGTAAAACAGAATCTAATAATCAGAATAATTCCTAAGTCATCTTTTTTTGTTAATTCTCAGAAAGCAACTCAAATAATTATCTTTAAAAAAAAAAAGTAACGAGAAAAAAGGAAATATATATTTTTAACAATCTTTGTGCTGTTTTCTAGAGCTTTTGGTTAGGCTTTTTTTATTATTTTATTTTATTTTTTATTATTATTATTTATTTTTATTATCCAAACGATAAATTATTCATTTTAGTTCTCATTCGTTCTTTCGAGTTTGAATTTCGCCGCAAATGATAGTTCAGTGCACTTAAAAAAAAATCTTCCAGAATTATCTGAATTTAAATTTCGTAATAATGCAATATTTAAAATATTACTAGACGGCTGCTAGTCGCTTTGCTCCAGAGTCGACCTCGCACATGGAAAGGAAATGTATATATTTCCCTTTCCATATGCGAAAAACTAATTACATCAAGTAAATTAAACCTAAAACTTAAAACTAAAAATATATTAAAGTTGAAATTCTAATAAAATACCTGGAATACAATATTTAAATTCATTTGTAAGATCGGAAATTTATTCAGAAAAACAAATTACAGCAAGTAAACTAAAACTAAAACTAACAACAATCATGCAACAACAAGAGTATTGTTATAATCCTGTTGCCAGGCAATTCTCGTGTGAATTGTTGGGAAATTTAATTGTTGGCGGACGTACGCACGCACGCATGAACACCGTTTTTTTTTTTTAATAACACAGATGAATGACAAGCTTTTGATTTAAATTAATGAGAAATTCTTTTTTGTTAATATTACAAAAGTTTTCTCTTTAATATTTTCTAACAAGAATAGACTAATTAGCTCCCACATGGACCAGGATTGGCAGGATTGTATTTACAAAGGGCTGTAAATATCACAATCCAGAAAAGCAATTCATTCTGTTTAGATCCGTCTGCGAGACAAAACAATAATTACATAGAAGTTAAATTACGATATCACAAAAAAAACAACAACAAAAAAAAAGGTGGATTACGAAGGTCTGCGAAATTTTGTCTAACTTATGCAATTTAAGAAACTATTTATTTTATTTATTTCCTATTATTTTTCTTTCCTTCTATTGCTAATGTACGAATTTTTGGTATTTTTAAAGATGCCATAAAAAGAAAAAGATCTCTGGAAATAAACAAAGGGAAACCATGATCTTTATAACCACAATTGTGTTACTTATTATACATAATTTATTAAATTACAGTCAAACTCGGCTATAACTAAGGTGACCAACCGTCCTCCTTTTTGAAGCTCTGTCCTCCCTTGAGAAGTGTCCTCCTAAATGTCCTCCTTTTTGAAGTTTAAAACCTTTTTTTTTTTTTTTTGGTTGTACAGATAGGTTTAAACCCCTGATTTAACATTTTTTTTTTCTTCAATTTATTTGCGTCCTCCTTTTCATTTTAGAAAAAATGGTCACCTTACTATAACACGGTTGTTTATATCGCTAATTCGGATATAACGCGATTTGGTCTTGGACCCCTTCTATTTTGGAAAAGGTGTATGATTGTAAAATCGGAAAATTTACCTCATTTTCGCCCAAAAAGTACGGAAATTGATTGATTTTAGAGAACTGCTCGCGATTTGCTACTTACAATTAATACTTACTGGGTAATACCGCTAATCCCAAGATGGCGGCGCCAAACCGTAAGAAAAGAGAAATATGAAGATTTTGGCTAATGTAACCCATCAAAGTGTTGAAAAGGTAATGATTTATAAATATTTAAATACTGTATAAAATTCTCTCATATCGCTCTAAATGATGTAGGCGAAATGACCATTTTAAATGATTTGGAATCGTGTGGGCGATAATAGGGTTCGAGTATACGACACTTGACATCGCGAAGTAAAAAAAGCTCGGGCAGATCGCGATCTTCGAGATCTTGGATCCGAAAGATCGCGATGTAGCAGAGTTTGACTGTATTAAGTGGCAGGAATATACTTTATAAACAAACACAATATGTAATAAACTTAAACAAAAATATCGGATAAAGAAATACATATTTTCTTCGTAAGCTCGTCAATGTTGAAATGCAAATCCACGTCAAACTTTCAATATCACTTGACAATTCTTCAACTTATTAAATTATGGGTTAACTAACAGTTCACAAATAGTTCTTTAAATAATTTTCATAAGCAGTTCTTTAAATAGTTCACAAACAGTTCTTTAAATAATGTTCATTCTTTGGAATTCAAATTCATAAGATCAAAAAAAAAACACCAACTATCTTTGAAGAAATTCATCTTTTCATCTGCATTGAAACACAGTCACGTTTTCTCGTGCTAATCTTCTCATGGGCTGCGTGTCGTTGTTCAAATCAATCAATGCTTTTAATTAATTTCTACTTAATTTCCACAAATTGTAATGTTACTTTCATCAGTTTTTTTCGCTATTTTTGCCAACAAAAATCTTCGTAGCTTTTCTCAACTGGGGAAATCAGGAAATACAAATTCAAAAAGGTAAAAAAAAATTAAATAAATAAATAAATAAAACACTGCAAAACTCTTTCATATACATTACAACAATCTCAAGTCAACAACAAGTTTAAAGTATAAACAAGACCCGGAAATATAAAAGATAATATTTGGATAGCTTATCTTATTCCCATCTTTACGTAATTTCATAAACATTGAAGACCCAAACTTCAAAAAATAACGTTATGTTTTTATTTTCATAACCATCCACTAGTAAATTTAAACAGAAAGTTCCATGAATTTCACGGAGCGTGTTTAGATTCACATCAACTGATAAGACTATTCGGGAGTTTAAAGCATTGCAGTTCTTCCTATTGTCTAGTTTATGTTTCTCTAATTAATAATTACATAACTTGACTAGTCCGATATTCGAACCGGGGAATCATCCACAATTACCTAACTCTCATTTTGATAACCATTACGACAGTCTCTATCAATAAGATCTTTATTTTTCTTCTCGGGAAACAGTTGTCTTGTCTCCGATAAGGGTTTATGAGAACAAGTTGATGTAGTTGCATTGTTCTATTAATGGTCCTCTATTAGCCTTGTCAATCTCACCCAAAGACACCCAGAGGCGTCCTTTTAATTCCTTAATGCAAGTCCAGCAGTGCTTTCTTTTCAAATTAGTTAGTCCTAACGAGAGGAATCGTAATTTCATTTAAAAGTAAACGAAATAAAAATTCAATTTGTTCGTTTCAAAAATTTTGTCAGCAACAGTAATTTAATCTCTTCATAAATTCATCATCAAAAAAAAGAACAAAATTAGCAAGTAAAATCGAAGAGAAAAGATAAAGTAGGGTCACTTGATCGATTTACATAAATAACTAATTTATTACGAATTACCTTCGTGAATAGGAATCAGATTCCTTCGTATAATACACAGAATTCGGTCACAGTAAATTTTAATAATGTTTCTGTCGCTCCATATCTTACTATCCATGATAATGAATCATATGAAAGCTAAGAAAGGAAGCTGACCAAATTTCACGTAAGACTCAAATTCACTGTGTTGAAGAAGTTACCATTAATACATTAATAACGTTGAACAAAGCCTTTGTTATGTTAAATAATTTTTACTCGCAGTATTTAAAGTAGATTTTGTATTGTATTAAAATAATGGGATTGGAATTCTTTCTCGACTTATTCTCCATATTTGGATTTTCATAGGTGTGCATAAACTAAGTTGTTGAAAAAGATTGCAGCAGTGGAGCGGTGCTACAAATTTTACATTTTTTAATGTTTCCAATATTAATGAAGAAAACAAAGCAATAACAACAAAATACAGCGAAAGTAAGACTGTGGTGTGTAATTGCAGATGATTTATTTTCGCCATCAACGAGCACTACTACTGGATTGCCAAAAAACGGCGATTGCTCGGGTTCCAACAGAAATTTTGGCTAAATTTCAAAGAACTCTTGTGATGTCAAATTGTTTTCTAGGTCCGCTTTGGTTCAGTTATACTAATGAGAAGTTCCTAATCATAAATTATTCATTCAATAACAGTCAACTCTCATTGATCACTTATTTAGAATGGATACAAGAAAGAAGAACCAAACACTAAGCGCCAATGCCGAGATTTAGTTGTTTTTTTTTTTGTTTTTTTTTTAACAATAACATCTAGCAAAACAGAAAAGTGGGCTGTTTTTACTAAATAATACCTACTACAAAAAAAAAAAAAACAAAAAAAAAAAAACAACAACAACAACAAACAACAAAACACTGAACCAAAAGTAAAAAAATTCAATGCAAATATCATTAACATAGGCTGGAAGGGAAGCGAATATTAATGGACCCGAGTAAAACCATCAATTCTAGATCTTGCGATGTGTCCAAGCCTATGTCGAAGGTGGCGACACCTCTTTAGGCGATGGCATGAATTTATCTTGAGAAGGAGCCCTAATTATTGGCTGGTCATTCCTTGTGAACCTGCAGAGAGAGTAGGCGTCCACTGCTCGAGGGTCCACCACAAAAGGCCTCCCCTGCTTTCCCACGCTTCCTCGCATTCTGTCACGCTGCCCTGGCTGTGCTCTGACAGCCTCACTCTTGTTTTCAAAGACGAGACACAGCGAATGGACTGCATTCAAAGCGCCGGTCGATAAGTGTTGGTTTTTTTTTTACTTAAGCAAATCGTCTATTGATGACTCGAACTTTGGGAGTTCAAAGTCTATGTGAAACTGACAGGTGAAGTATTGGGGGAGGAAAGGTGGGGGGGGGGGGGGGGGGGGGATTTATTCGAATCGACAATGACGACTTTTTTTTTTTTTTTTACTTTTTATTTTGAAAATTGTTCAAATTAAATATTAAAATAAATTTCTGCGAACTACTTCACAGGTTAAAAATTCAATACTGAATAACCTTGTAGGCCTATCAAGAAAGAATAATAAGACCCGGAAAGAATTTGAAACACTTTCCTTAAAATACTGCTTTGTTTTTTCTTTAATTTTAGTGCCGTGAAAACAAAACAAAGTCTGTCCTATTTTAAATCGTAATATTTGCCGAACCGCAAACACTTTACTTCAAATTTCTATTCTCTGAAAATTAATTAAAAAGCCATAAGTACTACCTAAAGTGCTCACGCCGGAAGATGAAACTCCCAGAATGCAACACTGATTATAGATTTTCCTTTCTTGGCCTTTCGCTAACATTCAAATAGAAGAGGTCCCTTCTCTTCTATTTGAATGTAAGCGAACGGCCAGGAAAGGAAAATCTATAATCTGCATTGCATTCTGGGAGTTTCAACTTTTGGCGTGAGCACTTTAAGTTGGTAAATTCAATCCATTTTATTCACATCAAGTGCACGCGCAGATGTTATACATCGATAAAAGTTCCACTATTTCTCTTCTAATGCTTTTTATAGGAATTTTTATAACTTTTTGGCCACAATAAGGATCCAAATAGATAAAAAATTTCAATCTTCAAATTCAACAAAAGTTAGATCTTCTCTTGTCCGTAATTAAGGTGACCAACCGTCCTCCTTTTTGAAGCTCTGTCCTCCCTTGAGAAGTGTCCTCCTAAAAGTCCTCCTTTTGTAAATTCTGTCCTCTTTTTTGATGTTTGAAAAGCAATACGTCCTCCTTTTTGATATGTGAAGTTTAAAACCCTTTTTTTTTTTTTTGGTTGATAGGTTTATGCCCCTGATAATATTTTTTTTTTCTTCAAACTATTTGCGTCCTCCTTTTCATTTTAGAAAAAAATGGTTGGTTCTAATGTTAGTAGGAAAAAGAGAGGGAGGGGGATGTATGGAAGACGCAGAGATATAGTGAAACAACTAAGTTTTTATTTTGGAAAATGTAGTAATAAAACTACGATAAATTCAGATTATATATAAATTTATCGTAGTTTTATTACTATATTTTCCAAAAGAAAAACTTATTGAAGTTTAAAAAAATAATAATAATAATACATGTTTATACCACTATTAGCATCAGTTACAAAGCACGAAATTCCGCTTTTTCGTTCTCAAACTAATTTTTTTTTTTCCCGCATTAATTTATAATTTTCAAACATGTTTTCGTATCTATAAACAGTAAATGTTCTTAAAAGACTAAAGTGCTTTCGATCACATTTATTTTCATAGAGACATCAATTATGTGACATCACTGATTTGAATAAAAAACAAACAAAAAATCATGAAAGCGAATGACTAACACGATTGCTTGGAATCACATGAAAACAAAACAAAAGAATCAATACAAAGAATAATCAGGTCTGTGATAGTTCCACAAATTCATTATTATGTTAGGTGTATATGATGTATCGTAAGTTCTAAGAAGGTAAAGGATTCTGATGGACTACCTTTCGAAAAAAGACAGGCTCAAGGACATTTTGCCAACAAGGAATTACTTCTCCCGATAAACAGAAAAGGAGGAGAGGGGAAGGGGGCATCGAATTTCAAGGACTCATAAGCAAATGACTGAATCGCTTGATATAATCGCTTAATACAGTAGAGCCCCGATTATCCGAGTTAATGTGGACCAAGACTAACTCGGATAACCGAAAAACTCGGTTAAAGCGAAAATTGTAAATAAAATAAATCGTGTAGGTTATAAATGTATATTTTAACAAATACAAAAGTAATAGAGATACAACACATGCAATTCATATTGTTACGATAATTAAAGAGTTCTTTTACTTAAAGTCCTTAATTGTTTTGTTTTTTTTTTTTGTTTTATGTTACTTTGGCGTTTTTCTGTATTCCCCGATTCCAGGTAGGGGGTCATATGACTAGACGAATGAAGATTAATTGCGACCAATATTCTGCGAATTCTCTTTCGTTTTCGTGAGTGTTTGTGAGATCAAGTTCAGAATTTTTTTTTTCGGTAGTTTTTAAAAATGAAAAATGAAAAAAAAAAAAAAAAATCCTAGCAATATTTGATAGCTCGGTTAAAGCGGAAACTCGGATAATCGGGGTTTTACTGTAATCAGAGGATAGAACAGCGTGCAAACGCATCTTCTCCCGTGGAAATCGCACCCATATTCTCAATAATCTTATTCCCACTATCCTTTCTTATTGAGCTTTCTCTCGATATCACAAAAATTCTTAAGAAAAAAACGGAAAGGATTACCCGGAGAGGGGGAACTACTCTGTATTAATAATACAGATATTAAGGGTTTCATTCCTCTCGCTTCACCTAAGCTACATTGATTTCTTCGTTTTTGGAAACAGAATAAGGAAATGAAGACTGATTCAAATTACTGATAATCGGGAATTTCAGCCGTGCTTGATGATGTTAGCTTTGGTTATTTAAACATTTATATAGAGATTTTTCTGTTAAGTTCTCTTAAGTAGTTTTCTCGTCTCCTGTTTGACTTAACCAAAAGTTTTTATCAAAGTACTAATTAATTAACATTTTCTGCTTCAGATTCAATTATTGCGCCTAAAAAGAATACACAAAATTATGCTTTAAAATCAGAAAAAGAAACAAGGGCTGCACAATGAATAAATAAAATGCCTTTCTGGTTCAATTTTGAGAGAATTTTGAGAGGGAATCGGGAACGGCCGTTTCGTACTGCAAGGCACTCATCAGTCCGACCCGCCCTCCCTTTTCCTAATGACTGATAGGACTAATGGCTTTTTAATGGACTAAACTGTCCAGCAAGGTGACTTAACCTAAGGTGTAAATTAACGTGCAGAAGGGTTAATTTGATCAGAAAAAAGAAACAAAAGCAGCACAGTGAATCTGGTTCAATTATGAGAGGGAATCGGGAACGACCGTATCGTCCTGCAAGGGACTCATCAGCCCGATCCAAAAATTATGCTTTATTTGGAAAGTATTGGTTCCGAAGGAGTACATTAATTTGGGAGAGGGCCATTGGCTCCCATTTGAATATTAATCATCAGTTTTCAATTATTTCACCCATTTTAATGTACGGATTTTGTTTTACGAGGTATATAAATATGCCAATAGATTTTTATGTAATTTAATGAAATAAAAAAAAAGATTTTGTAAAAAATTGTTTATTTTGATGTAGTTCTAATGTCATGACTTGATTAGAAGAAAGCTTCCTACTCAACACTTACTTGTTAGTCGATTTGTTCCAATTCCGGATCATATTTTCGCCACTCAATTAATCTACCTGTAAATCACTGAAAAGCTTGCTTATTGTTTTCCATGATTTCCGCCCTTAACAATATTACAAATCTAATTTAAATTTCTTATTAATGTTCTGCACATAAGCACCCCGGACAAAAAATTACGGAATGCGGGGAAAAAAAGCTGTAGAAGTAAAACGATGAGAAATGTGAACTAACTTAAAGATAGTGATAAGTACAGTACTGGATGATAATTGGTAATGTCTGAGGTGTACAATGCAAAAGTTTGTTTTCCAGTTAGAATTATGGGTCCCGTCGTTTTTGGCCGAGAGCATGGCCATAGCCTGGAACAGATGGCGGCATTTGATGGAATATCCACGTCCACAATGAGCAGTAAGACTTATCCCATTTCCAGTGGAAGAAGTATGGACACAATCAATCTCTGCGGAGGAACAGTAGCAGAAAGCCGACCATGACAAATAGGACGTTTAGGGCGCTTAGCAACATTTACGCGATCTGTTCCAATTGCGGATCTGTATTTTCGCCATGGTTAACACTCATCCAAAAGAATCTTGGCCACTAATTCGCCTGATCTCAATGAGAAAATGTGGGACATATTGGAATGGGCTGTGAAGAAAACACGCGATTACCCTCCGACTTTGGCTCCTCTGATGGATCACTTGGTCGTGGAGTGGCTAAACTCGCCCACTGTGAATGTGATCCGGAGTCTTATTGGTAGTAAGTCCAGGAAAATCCTCGCTGTCATTAAATGATTTTAAAATACTAAGGTGGGCATTCCATAATTTTTTGTCCGGGGTGCTTATGATTTTAATTGTTTAAGCAACAAAAACCTCGCCAAATTTTAGTTATCCTTAATAATTATATAAGCGAAAATCTGTAAGTTTGTTTGTTTGTTTATCATTCAATGACGCCTGAACGGCGCAACCAATCTGAATGAAATTTTGCAAGCAGGTAGTGTATGATATGGGGAAGGATATAGGCTTCTTTTCATCCGGAACGATCAAGTAGTTCTCGCGGGATACGATGCTTTATCGATACGGCACCATAACATTTCATTGAAAAGCTTCCCAAACCTGGCAGTAGATGGTGCTACCGTAGTTTTTAATGAGTGATTCTTTGCAGGCGCGGACCACGATTAACTCATAAGATACCTGATAATTCTATTAGGGGATGTATACGGTGTTAAATATACGAAAAGGTTAATTAATATGTTGTAATGATCACGTGATGCTTACCAACTAGGGAGGATTGCAAGTGATAGGGGGAGAAGGCTTCAAAGTTCTGGGAAATCGTGTATTCTCCGATCTCGATAGTAATTTGCGAAAGAAATAAAGCATTATGTTACTTTACATATGCAAGGTGGAAGCGACGGTAGCCGGCTAGTATTTCGAGAATAATGCTCTCGAAATACTGAAAAAATTCCGAATTTAAAATATGAAATTTACTTAAGCAGAATAAAATAAATCTGGCGAACGCACAGTCAAAAAAAAAAAATATCGAATTCAATTTGAACATCTTGTTTTCCACTTGTCCTTTGGTCATTCACCGAAAATGTATTTGCCGAAGCCTTTGCCTTGCAAAAGCCTAATTCGTTTTGAATTTCAATGATATTGATTTACAAATTCGATCTTTCTATTCGATTACGCTCTTTATGAATAAAGTTATATCTAATAAATTTAACAGTAACTTAAAAGAAAGAACGCATACATTATTAGGACTATTAGTGGTCTCGAAAAATATAAAACGAGTTTCTACAATAACTGTAGAAAATTTGAAACAAAACAAGAAGTTTTAAGAAACTTAAAGCCTATTTTTCTAAAATGTGATTTCTTTGTTTTAAATTTGTCACAACGACAAAGATGGAAAGTTCACGTTTATTTGTTTCAATAATAAGCTGAAAACAAAAAAGTATAAAGTTTGAATTTACAGAAAACTAATAATAATAATAATAATAATTAAATCCGCATTATTTAAATACTTCAGTTGTCGAAATCGGATTAATTTTTAATTCTATCGTGATGATTTACTGTATAAAGCATCGAATGTTTAAAGGCCTTATAGTCCTCCAAATGAAAGGTGGCCGGCGGAAGTTTGAACTGCGCAGCCCTTCCGGTAGCTGATCAATTATGTTTTCCTGTCACAATGGACGACGGGGTCTGTTTTCACTGAGAAAGACATGTTGATAACGCTAAATTAAAACTTCTCTCGACTATTTAGCGTTATTTCAATACCAGTTGCTAACAAAAAGTATTTATATAAATAAATAAATATATATTATTTATAAATACAACGCTCTTTTGCAAAGTAACAAGCGATTACCGTAATGGCGGCGTCCTGTCATAAAATCAGACGGAAGTGCCTGACCAGACTAATCGATGATACATGCGCAGATCTCACAAAAACAGGGCGGTCATCTCTCATTTGGAGGACAATAGATCTTAAAACTATGGGCTAATTAAAAAAAATGGCTCCATTCTTCTATACTCAGTGACTAAAATTTCGAGGTTGTGATTCCCACTGTTGTAGAAATGCTTATTTTGCCAACTGAAGTTGAATTTATTTAACTCAAAGTTACCAATCTGTGTTATTCAAAAAATTGTGTGAATACATCCGCCACAATTAAATTTCCCAACAATTCGCACGCGTGATGGCACGCAACAGGAGTATTATTACATGTCGACGCTCCACAACAATAGAATTTCGCACGCCCGTTGCCAGGCAACAAATTTCCGACTGTTACAAATGAATTCCAATATTGTATTGCATGTATTTTTTAGAATTTAAACCTTAAATATATTTTTAGTTTTAAGTTTACTTGATGTAATTGTTTTTGTGAATAAATAAAATGTTTTTTTGTTTTTTTTTTTTTCGTTCCATATGCGAAGCTTCCGGAGCAAAGCGTCGGGCAGCCGTCTAATCTGGTACAAAGAAACTTGGAACTGAAACATCTTCAGAAATGAACAACTAATACTACCAAAATATCTAATGAGGATCAAGCATGATTTTGTAAATTCACAGTTCCGTTGTTTTCGTAAATCAATTCATTAATCGATGTTTGCGTTCACAAAGCGTAGGCAGGTTAGTTGTCGAGGCAGTTACTAACAAGCCAATTAGTACTGTTAATAATCTCAATCTCATTTTACCATTTATTAATTTTCTGTTTTGTTTTTTTGTTTTTTTATCTCTGGCAAGCGCAGACCCTTTCCAGATAAGTTTAATTTACTGATATACCATGACCTAAAACATGCTGGTTTAAACTCACACAAGGAAAAATTAAAAACAGCTCAAATATCCTAGACAAAAACATTGCTTGAAATGGACAGATGAGTTTTTATAACAATACTTGAATATTTTGATGTCTAAATATCAAAGAATAAAATATAATAAAAAATATCTATCAAGAACTATTTCATAAAGTGAAATTTGCACGTGCCTAATGAATAAGAAAATTCAATAAAGGGGGAGATATATTCGGGATGACATTCCATTAGACTCCAAGTTAGAAGCTAGTTCTATTTTAAAGAGAAAGAAACACTACTGTGTTCCCCAAATCGTAAGACCTTGGCGTGGGAGACCATCGGGACGTTCTTTGATCGATACTCATGAATGTTTCTCGCTTCTAATCAATTCATTGCCTTCCGTAGGCGGAGGTGAGAAATATGATGTTAACGACATAATGGATAGCCAATGATGTCAAAAGAAATGCTACCAACATTTTTCAATGGTAATTCAAATCTATTAACTTCGAGATAACAATAAAATGTTGTTTTGGCGAAATAGAGCTGAATAGACTGTTTATCCCAAAAGCGAAATGGGGGGGGGGGTCTGAAATCTTTCCAGTACCGTTATACAAAACGAACTAAACTTATTCTACCTTAAAGAATATAAAGGAGCAAAAATAGTTTCTGTGGCCAAATGTATTGGTAGCGTTTCCACCTGTAGGTTATAATACAAAACATTAAATTTTGCAAAACAGAGTGGCTACAAGTTTTCTTTTTTGTTAAATTAAATATGGATCGACAATTTTAAATAAAAATTCGAAAAATAACTTGTTTTTGTTTAAAAGCCTTTTTTTTTTTTTATTGCGTAAAAGTTCTGCCAACAATCAAAAGAATAAAAACGAAAATAAACAAGGTAACGATAGCGATTAGCAAACCAATCACAATGCTTCGCAACGGCTTCTGCTAACTGAATGAAGAAAATCATTATTCCCGACCAGCTAGAGACACAAAGCTTCACGGTATCAGAAGCCTAAAAACATTTTTTTAAAATAAAAAATCGATTTCGTTTAAGACTTGTCAAACATCATCTGGTGAAGAATATGATACAAGATCCAGTCTTTATAGGAGAAGACATAATTCCAAACCAATGAACATCCAGATGTAAATGAACTTATCCATATTTACAATAGGGTGGTAGGAAGTAGAGGGTCAATCCATTAATGATGTATATAGTAATATCTCTAAGCTTTTACTCCTCGAAAAAGACGAGAGGTGATACCTGGAACATATTTGTCCTGGGATGCTTAAAAGATACGATTAATGCTTCTGGAAAGTATTAAATTTTTTAATTACTATTCCTTTTTTTACAACAGAAAGAATCGCTTGTATAAAATTAATTCAGAGTAAAGCCTGTAGTTGAAATGCAATAGTGAGGTTTAACATCACCAATTTGTCCAAGCAAAATTTGAAAGTATTTTTTTTTTTTAATTTCAAATGAAAAATGTCCTCAGTAAAAAAAAACTCAATTTAATTAATTATTGTTCAAATTTCAGAAATCAAGTTCAAGTTTTCGTTCAGGATTTCCAAAATCTTTGTGATAGTAATTTTGTAATGAAAAAAATAAATAAATATAAATATGTAATTTGCATCTACAAGATCAACGATAAAATTGTTTCAGTAAATCGGAATTCAAGAATATAATAAATGACTTCTTTTTTTTTATTATTATTATTAGTTACACTTACAAATGTCTCAGTTCTAATTGAGAAAGTAAACTGTTTTTTTGTAATTAATAATTAATATCACAATCTCTGGAAAAAAAAAAAAAAACGCAGTTATTTACGTCTTAAATACTTTTTGAACTTCACTGACTTCTTAGTGCCGTGAATCTTTGCTTAAAGATGACTTTTTTTTTTTAAAGTGAAATCTCGCTTTGTTTCCTACCTGAATGGAAATATGAAATCTTTCCTTTAAATCGGGAAGACTGAGCCTATTTCAAATTTCGAAATGCGATAGAGATTTAAAGACATGTTTCGACTTCGATTTTTTTTTTATCTCTCATTTCTTTTATCTTTTACCCTGTGTAGATGTTGAGATGATTCGCGGGTTTTATGCTATATTTCCGTTTGGCACAGCAGTCAATCAATCGAGTTAGCGCTTTGACAAATATCTTGAATTACGTCTCGATTATCGTACAATGGACTCACCATGAGATATGAGATCAATTTTTAGCAAACAAGAAAACGAATCGTTATTATCACTTCTGCTGACTGTTGTCAAAGCTCTTTAGTTCCGATCTTTTTGGGCTGGAATGTTCCTTTTCTTCAATTTGGAGAATCCTTCCATGCTTTTATAAGTAAATCTGAGATTTCAATAAATACAGTTTTATACATATAATTTCTGTGAATTGAGAAAACCCTTAATTTTTTTATTTCTCTTCCCATTGTTTGAGAAGCACTGCTCTAAAATTAAGGCATGCACCTCCATGGGTTTCTTCGTTATTGCAGTAAACTCGAAATCAGATTAGTATAAGGAACAATAATTCATCGCTTCCTAAGGCTGTATACTTAGCACGATCAAGATGCAAAGAATCGTTATTTAGGCAAGAAAGATGAGTGAAAAGATGAAATCACATCAGTTACGCAGTAACAGTCGATTTAATTGCATTTGCTCTAGTGTTCCATTCTATACTGTAAAACATAAGAATGATGTCTTGTAGTTGTATAGGCTACCAATGCATTCGCATCATGATGAAGATGGTTTGTCATCTTAGGTACAAAACTCACAAACTCTTATTTATTCGTTGGTGGCGATCCCTGGAGCAAATGCAATTAAATCGACTTTTTTTTTTAAAAGCTGCAATTTGTTTTCACATCTTGTCAAACTACTTCAGTAGTTCTTACGACGTGAGGGCTTCGTATTTCACCTGTTTCACTATCGTATAAAGCTTCTGTCAGTAATCGACGGATACCTGCACAAAGTTCCATCGAAGATCTTCCAGTAAGAGATAATTCAGCTACTAAATAAGATTCCTTATCTATCAGGATGCAGTTTCGATGCATCTCATATTTCGACCATTACTCTTTAGCAAAATATTCAGTCTCTCACAGTAGTTTAGAAATTAGTTAAGTCCAATAATGACAGCCATCTTCTTTTATTCTACACTGCGAGTCAGTTCGCCACCAAAAAAAAGAAACAGAAAAATGCGGGTTATGATTTAATCAATGCTTTCAGGTATTGCAATGCAGCAGTTTTATTTCACGCAACGAAATACTGAAAGACCAGTTTTTTATGTTTTTTTTTTCCTTCTTTTTCCTTAAAGTGTTACGTTTTTATTTATTTTATTTTTTTGCTGTATTCAGAAAATAATTCAAAGAAAATATCTTCCTATTTCTAAATTATAATTTCAGTCGAATACAAGCAATTTATCTTCGCTGAACACTGACTATCGCAAAAGAGTTCCAATAGGCCAAAACTAATTAAAGACAACAAATCAAAGCACCTATTGGATAATTTAAAAGGACTAAGATTGAAGTGTTGGATTTCAATAGAAATTTGGTGTTTGCCTTCAGTGACAGTTAACTGTTTCGCTTTCATCGCTTTTTTTTTTTTTTTTTTTTAATTTTTTTTTTCTCCATTTGCAAATCATATTTAAAAAAATGTTCAAATCCAATAGATCACATTTTTTCCAGAAACTTGATTCCAAGTTTCAAAAAGATCAATTCAATGCTTCAAAAGATGTTAGGGCTGAAACTCAGACATACTAATTTTATTATCCTCATTTCCTGAGAAAAGCAGGATATGAAATGAATAAAAATGCTCATATTAAAAACGCAGCCAAGCTGTTATTATTAATAGGGCTAAGGAATTGATACTTTCCTGCTTTGTATATTATCAATTGCATATTTGTAATTGTATATCATCAATTGCAGTTAATATGGCATTAAGAATGATTCATATATATAAAACCATCTTTTTTATACATCTACATGAATGTTTTTGGTTTAATATACAGGGTATATCAGTTGGACCCGGTCAATTTTGCAATAGTAGCAACAATCAAACGATTTTCTACAGCGCTTCGGCGATGATGAGTTGGTTCGGTAGTGATTGTGATGTGACCCTTTCGCAGCATGTTTTGTTGCAACAGAACCAGTGTCTTTAAATTTCTTCGTGATTGCAGTCATATTCCTCATCAAATAAACGTCTTGCTGCAGAGATGTTGCCCTTCGACTCATAGATAAACACGCAGACACGCGTTGCTTTAACGTCAACCGGAACGCACCACTTTCCCTGCCTGCCATTATGAATTATCACACGGTCACTAACGAGTGTTCAAAGTCACGAGGTGCTCGCACTGACGTCAGATGCATGCCCATTGCTGTATACTGGAGCATTCCGGTGCAGGCACAGAAGCATTCCGGTTCCTGCCTTGTGTTACGATATTACTGCTGCTCTTGTACAGAAAACATATAAACTGCTCTCGAAAATGGCTCCCAGGAAGAAGTTACCAAATTGACAAGGTCCAACCGATACATCCTCTATAATTCTTTAGTATCAAGCAGATTGCTGCAAGGTTTTTTGAAGCTACTGATAACAGTAAATTTCCATGCTATTATTTTGTTTTGTTTTTTTTTTTCGGCAGGAGCTACAGTGAATTCCTTAAACTCTACTCTTTTTGCTCTATCATGAACTGGATAACTCTAGTTATTGAGCAAAATAATAAGCACAAAACGAAACAAAATGTGTAGTAGAGTTGCTATGGACTGTACTTACTAAAAATAGACTATACCTTTATTAATCTTTCTTTATTTACTTATGCATTTTAAATTTCCTTCATATGTCATTATAAATCATTTTAATGTGAAATTATTATTATTTAAATAATAAAATTACTGTTGAATGTGTCACAAGCCAAAAAGTGGATCTAACGTGACCCAAATTGGCAGCCCTGTTCCAAGAGGATATCCGATTCCCATGACAGAAAATATTTTTTTGAAATTACACGATAGCTCTTCTTTGAAAAACCTTAATAAGATTTTCACATTAATAACAGTCTATTTTAAACATTTAGAAATACATGTATCGTGTGGGGAGGGGTCTCCCCCTATCTTGGCCCACATCCTAATACAATCCTGTTTATGTCCCTGAAATGTAGCCTGAATTTTTTTAAGCCGATGTAAATTAATACTTTGTTAACTTTCAATGTTAGAATGTACGAGTTAACATTTATGTTTGCCCAGCTTATTTTTAAATCTAAAATTTAGTCTACAATTAAGGCATTTGCTTAGGCGTAAGAATAATATTTATTAGAGATGCATTCATATTTTTTTTATTTTTTTTTTGCGGCACACCAAGAGCATCCTTCACGGCGAATCAGTTGAGAAGCTCCACTCTTATACGAAGCACATGGTCACAGTTTTTCGTCCTACACCACAATCAATCTCTTAGGGAAATAAATAAAATAAATAAAGAAATAAACACAGTACTAAGCGTATTTCTTTTAATTAAACGAATTATATTAAATTGAAAAAAATAATAATAATAATACTGTTCTATTCTGTGAGTATCCTGGCATTTGGGAGGTCTTTAAAAATTGGATGTTGTTTATTTAACTGCTTCTCAGGCCGAGTGATATAACAATTACACTTTCCCATAAAGTGAAGAGAATGTTTGCTTTAAAAGCTGAAGTTAAGTCGCGTCAAGTGACTATTCGAAAATATTCAATTCCTGAGTGAAAACCAGATTAAACTGACTTTTTTTTTTTTTTTTTTTTTTTTTTTTTTTACAATGGCTATTTATTTTATTTCTTTTAAATAATAAACAACGCTTGCTTTCCTTATTAGTGTTTTTCTTCGATCAAATTATGGAAATACAAGGTTTTACTGTTAATTATTAAACTGATAATCGGGCTCTTAACAGTCAACTACTGAATTATTATTATTATTATTATTATTTCAATCATGGACAGTTTTTAATTCGCGTTTAATTGGAAACAGAAAATTAGACTTCGTCTGAAAGAAATCTAATTTCCATTTTGTGAATAAGTTGATAAATTACGAAGGAATTCTTTATTTAAATTTCTTTAAAATAAATAAATAAATACGCTTTGAACTGAGAAACTGAACACTGAAACCTATATATTCCTACATTTAGATTTTAGATGAAAAAGAAACCTTTTCACCGAATTCAATAAGGGAAACCTGTGATTTTAATATTTTGGTCAGGGAAGAAATGGGGGCATTTAAGAGGGACAAAAAAAAAAAAAAAATGCGCTCGTAAATTTAATGGCTGTCTTGGGAAACGATATGTTGTTGTTATTATCTTTTTTTTTTTTTTTTTTTCCCCCAAATGATATTTGCACGAAATTTACTGAATAATTATTTGTATGTGATTGTATCTATGGAATTCCAATCTGAGATTCATAGAACGGTTCCATTCCAAATTAGACCTTTTAATGAGGAAGCGTTTAGTGTTGGACGATGGGATCTAGAAATCACCTTTTCTCCCCCAAGTAGAATGTCGATGGACGGCGCCGGCGATCGTGAAAAGGCCGTTTTTATTTCTTGTGTGACCAGTCTCGGCTGAAGACAGTGCGTGTTTGATCGTGATTGGAAACGAAACACAATGGACGTCATGGCGTGAAGACACCGCCATCAAGGTTATTTCTTCAAGGCTTTATTGAACACAGAAAAAAAAAAAACCCACAAAAAAAAAAAAAAACGCGTGCATGTAATTGCAGTGGAATGTGCGGCAATGTTAGCAATAAAATTGTAACGGTTCCTTGGATTAAAAAAATAAAAACAAGAGGTCATTTTGGGGAATATTCAATCATAATGAATAATCGAATCCAGAATGACTATTTTAAAAAACAAAACTTGAAAAAAATAATGAATAAGTATTGAATATAATTGTACGAAATATACCTTTACTCATTTTTAATAACATTTACTCGTTATTAATAATATTACACATTAAGATGGTATGATTTTTAATTTTTCCAATAATATCTCTGTCTTTGATCATACCTGGCTAAGCACCAACCCTCCAGTCTCCAAATCAGCAGTCTGGGCTCCGGTGCCAGGTTAGTTAAAGTCCCTACCCTCTCCATAAGTAATTGGAATCTCCTTTGCCTATCTATCTATCTATCTATCTATCTATCTATCTATCTATCTATCCACAGTCTGGTCTTAAAACTAGGCTACACGAATATATATATATATATGTGTGTGTGTGTGTGTGTGTGTGATAGATATGTATATGTGATAGTAAATTAATCTTACTGCAACTGCAAATCCCGCTGGAGCCTCCCTTAAGTAAAAAAGGGGGGGGGGGCTCCCAAATTCTGTTAATAGCAAAGGAATAAAGAATGTAAAATTGGTTAATTGTAGAACATTTCACTAAAACAATCAGATAATAATCCCAATTAATTACATTTCTTGTACAGTAATACCTTGACATACGAGCATAATCCGTTCCAGGACAGAGCTCGTAACTCGAGGTGCTCGTATCTCAAATCATTTTTTCCCCATAAGAAATAACAGAAAAAAATTAATCCGTTCCGGCCCTCTCAAAAGCTCCCTTATTAGTGCTAATAATAATGGTAAAAACATTTTTTTAATTGCTATAGAGACATACACAAAAATTATAGTATATAAGGATTCCTGTGATTTAAAATAAAATGTGGTTTTAATTATGAGTTCTTACTGACAGACGATACAGTAGCGACTAACGGCGGCATGTGCGGAGGAGGGAGGGAAGAGAGCTGGCCCTTACGTAGACATTTAATTCTGTAACGTACTTTACAAATACACTATGTAACTTACATAAACTTAGAATTAACTTAGCTTACGTATTTTTTTTTTTTACTTTTTCCGATTTGTATTCTTTACTTTTCTTCACTTTTCTTAACTTTTTTCTCCTGACTACCCTCACTTTCACTTGTCGCAGGCCTTTTAACGAAATACTTATCGAGGGAGATTTGTTTCTGTCTCCCTTTCAAAATGTTAACACATGATGGCGACAATTGTACGCCTTTCGTACGCCTTTTGAGTCTTGCACTAGCTGATTAGCTCTGGCTGTGGAGAGCCCAATAAGCTCGAAACGGCCGTCGAGAGTATCAGCTCGATTCAAAAGGCATTCTTATTTCAAAATGTTACGGAAATGAGTAAGGCACGTGTCGTAAAAAAGCGCCGCGAAGCACGACTAGTAGACAATTTATCAGTCTATGAACGTGCTCGTATCTCAAAGCAAAAATTTGCTCGAAGGCTTGCCCGTATCTCGGAATACTCGTATGTCGGGACGCTCGTATCTCAAGGTATTACTGTATTTATCATCATAGATGAATTTGAATGCTTGTTTATGATATAAACTAGCTAAAGCAATGGCAGATAAACAGTTTGCAAAAATTAATAATTGTAATTTGTGTTTTAGATGGGTTTGGGAGATTTATTCATTTTTTTATTTTCTGATAAATATCTTCGTTTTTATAAAAAGTTCAGCTTGTACAATTTTATTTAAGACATTTATCTGAATTTAGAGATAAGTGGTGTATGTTTTGCCTCTTAAAGCAGTTCTAAGATGAAGTTCAAGTGCAAATTCTGTATTTGTATGTCAAGGTGTTTCATTCGTTACTTAAGATGTCCTTCGCTATCTCTAATAAGAAATCGTCTATTCTCGTAGCATATTAAAACACCTTTAGCTTTCTTTCCTCCTTAAAAGCACGCGCAAACACTTACGTAAGCTAAACAACTCTGCAAGTTAAAAAGACAATACATATTCTTCTCCTATTTTGTCGAAAATCACTGACCGGAGAGAGATTAAAAAAACAAAAAAAATAAAGAAAAAAAAAAATAAAATCGATAAATCGATAATGGTTAAATTAGAAATAGCTATTGTACAGAAAACTGTAAGCTTAGCCCTAATCGTGACTGCAATCTCCAGAATTTTATATATGTTCTTCCTATATTGAGGAAGAAGAAAAAACTAAAGTAAAAAGGAAAATTTTTTTTTTCCTTTCTTCTTAATTGTTAGTTATTTCCTCCTTGTGAATTTGTGCTCTCCTTATTATTCTATCTCGTGACCTTGCTCTAGACCGGTTAGACGAGCAACAATTAGCCCAATATTTGTGGCAAAAATCCATAAAATACCTTCGTCCGTTGGTGGTGAAGACTGTTCCGAGTCCTTGACAATCGCACGTGCATCAAATAAATATTTACCAAAAAAAAATAGAATCAAACGGAAATTAGGAAAACCTAACGAGTTAGTTCCACTTTCAAACATAAATGTGCCTTAATTCAACAAAGAGCGTATTAATATTTTTAGAGACGAAATTAAAAATAACTACTAATTTGTAATCTAAATAATGAAAATTTATCTTTATAAATTAGTTTTTAATCTTTCTTGTTTATCAATACAATAAAAAGACGAAAATATTATTTTTTTTTTTTTGGTAATATGTTTTTTTGTAGAATATGAAAATTCTTACTTTTTTTTTTAAATAAAAAAAAGAATTAGAATTTCTGGCTTAAGGAGGAAAACTGAGAAAGTAGGAATTTGTTTTCCAGTCGGTGGCATGGTTCTCTCACTTTTGTTTTTGTTTTACGATATAATTAAAATGCAAATCGAAGGCTTCACTCCTGCAGGGTTGGTGGTGACTTACATCCACTAAATGTAACAGAAGCAGAAATAGGAAAGACAGTCTGAAAAGACGAAGAATTATGATTTTGTAGCAGCAGGAAGAAATAATATCTGTGAAAGGGAAATATCTGCCTGACCGGCGGATTCCCGCAAATGCTACTAAGGGAGATGTTTAAGAAAAATCAATAAAATGGAATTAACAGATACGAATTTCCCAGACGCAAAAACAAAAAGATTTTGAGCAATATCAAGAGCTAAAAAAATAACAATTGCCTTTAGATGGTAATGGTGTAATTTAGGATCTATCAAATCTATTTGAGGGCAATTAAGTAGTAGTATAAAAAAAAATTAATAAATAAATAAATCTGCATTTTAAAAAAAGGTCGTTTTGTACTTTGTTTCAAACGTTAATTTTAGTATATTTTTCGAATATAAACACTATTCTGGTGAGTTATAAATAACGTTTAATTATAGAGTAATTATATTAAATTGTCAAATCTCGTTAACGGATATTCTAATCAAAATGTTTGGATCTAAGCAAAGAAAACAATGCAAATCATCAGGCCTAGATTAAAATTTTCTGCCATCATGGGCAATTCTGATATGCAGCTTTCGGAACATCAGTAACAATAATATAAAACTAAATCTAGGGCAAACTCTATTTATCAAAATAATTAAGAAAGGCGGTTGATAATATACAATTTAAGATTTTTATTTCTGTCAATTTCCCATAAGGAATGAATTTCTCATTACTTCTATATACTTAACTTTCTATCGTAAGTTAATATTCTGATAATCTTTTTCTGTTACAGGTAATATATTTTTCTTTAAAATCTTGTGGGTGTGAACTTTCTTGGCCTTTCGGAAATATTATTGAACTATTGAAACTATTTAAATTAATATTTAGTAAATATTAAATCGTATTCTCTAAAAAAAAAGACGTGAATATTATCAACTTCTGTTTTACAACAAAACAACGTTTCTTTATACGTATTAGAAAGTTTGTCTGATACCTTTCCGCTTTATATTTAAAAAAAAATTCGGATTTGAAGATTTTCCTACAGAGGTAGCAACATGTTTCAGTTCGATCCGATGCTTAAGACCTGAATGAACCACTTGAGGATAGGCGGGGCTTCGTAGTTCCAAAATATTCCACCAGTCTACTTTTTGGCTTGTGGGATAAACAAAGCCATGTGCTTCGTTTTAACCCTAGTAAATATAGAGGCTGAACTAAAAGATTTGATTTGGATGAAACGATTGTAAGCCTTCCAAAATTTTCAGATTGGATGTAGAGTTGATTATCGCCTATTGAAGAAGACGACAGCAATATATTTTCAAAGAAGGATATAATTTAATGGATCACTTGAGAATAGGCGGGGCTTCGTAGTTACAACATATCCCACCAGGCACTGCTTCGCATTATGGGATAAACAAAGACATGTGCTTTATTTTAGATATAGAGGAAATATTATATTAAAGGATATTCCAAGCGTTTTTACAGAATTATTACACTAAGGAACTGCACAGTACTGAACCATCCGTCTTGAAATATCAAAAATCGACGATTTTTTTAAGTAATTCACACAAAGTTAAATGTTTGTTTATCCCACAAGCTCTCGCCGCATGTGCTTACATGTCATACGTGACGTCGATAGGGACTCAAGTGGTCCATTACCGTCTGATTACAGTTGAAGAAAAGGAAATTTTTTTTTATTCTATAAAGCGATATTCTACAACGAACTTCCCTGGATAGCAAGAATCGATGTTACGAGAATAAACTGGAGCTCAACGAGAATAAACAAATCATTTTATAAAACACTTTTTGATTGTATAATTTTTTGATAGACTAGCAAAATCCCCGTTCTTCGTACGGGTTACAATGATGTGGATGAGAAAGAAATTGAAATTGTAAGATCACTTCGAAATGGTAGGGGAAAGCATTGAAGACGGCTTAACTCAGGTGTATTGCGCGTTTCCGCCACACATACTTCATGGTCATTTCAAAAAAAAAAAAAAAATAACAAAGTTTACTTTTTACATGTCTAAGGGATCCACCTACATGCCAAATTTCAAGTTTGTAGCATGTTGGGAAGTATGCTAAACATTTCGAACAGACACATACATCCACAAATTTCCCTTTTATATTATAGATATACACATAAATGGAATACTGCAGTAAGAAAAAAAATTGGAAGACTTAACCTAGGTCTTATAGCGACAGACGTTATTTATTATGTTAGTTTATTTTTTATTTAATATCAATTTAATGAAAATGTGTTATTCATATCTCTTAGAATAATGTAGACTAATTCGTATTCAATTTAAATAAAAAAAAATTAAATTGTCAAAATTTAATGTCAACTTTACAAAATTCTCGGAATCAATGTGAAGCCTCAGTAGATGTTTAATATAAAATTCTATTTGATTTTGAAATCTCCATTTCTTAATCCATAAAATATACAATCTTGGATGACTCAATATTGCCATAACTGAAGCCTCCTGAGACATGTCACTATCGAATTTGGTTCTTGAAGTATTAGCTACTCAAAACTGATTAGATATGGACAAACGTTGTAAGATAAGACGCTGCTATAAATGAATTAATGAGTGAGTTTCTGGCAACACAGAATTGAATCAACGAATTCAAGTAGATTGTCCGGCATTAATATGTGATTCGTGTGCGTGTGTCTAAAGCGTCTCTCATCTTAAACCTAATGAAAATTTCAAGCTCCTTTGGAGTCCGAATAGCAGGTAGCTAGTGACGAAACAGAGCAGCCTCGGGGAACAGTAAATTCATTAGAAGCATCCCTTGGCTGTTTTAAGAGCTTCTGATGGTAGCGCAGTACTTTGCGCTACCCATAAAAACAGCAGCTACACTGTTTTTCCCGGAAATACTGTAAATGAAAACGAAATGTTTTGTCAATTTTTTTTTCCCCCCTTCCAAAATTGTATCTGCCAATCATGCTTTAATGGTCGATCAAGTATATCGGCATTACATATATTATCACTTCAAAGTTTTAAGACTTATCCTACAATGTTTATTAATTAACGAAAACCAAACTTTGCTGCTTTCATCTTGGACTAAACAATGGATAATGTTAAATAACTATTACGAAAGATCATTTCTGAATAAAAATATTAATAAAAATAATAACAAAAGAGTAATTATAAAAATAACAACAACATCATTTATGAATTATTTCAATCATAAAGATATTAATTTAAAAGTCTTCATTTCTACTGCTCGCGGTCAATTCTCTAATTCAAATTCAAAATTTACCAAATTCATTTTTGAACCAGATTGTATTTGTTGTCTCAAACTGCCTAAGCACCAGAGCCCGGGCTGAGATCAACTGAAAAAAAAAAAAAAATACATGAATCAGCCTATTGCTTTTCAGCTTTACCCGTCTGCATTGAGCTATTCTGCATTACAATATTTGATCATCAATCGAGACGTTCTACTACCTATATTTAACAATGGAGAATCTGTCACGTGCCTTATTCCTTAAGGGTCACATTATACTGGAGCTTCCATTACAATCGAACCTAAGCACTTGTCTCTTTATGCCATTTTATAATTGAAAACATTAGAATTTTTAAATAAATTAAAAAAAATTGTAAGAAAAAATAATACATATGGTTAATTTAAGATTGTAATCAACTTATGAATTCCCAGAATCAATTTCCCAGAAAATTTTTGCATTTTTACGTTTCAAGTACATATTACCTGTGTGTACTATGTTTAAAAAGGAGAAATACGAAATCGTGTGATGTTTTCGCGATATTTTTTGGCTAAGAATCTATGATTTTGACCATAACATGTAAGTGGGGCCCATTCCTGCGTTCTGGTATACCTGGGCCAGAATTTGAAGTGGGCTTGCTAGTTACAACTAGTCTGTGTCAGATTCAATTCATTTCCCAAATCTCGCGACATGCTCTGTTCAAGATAAATAAATAAATAATCTCGTCTTTTGCAGAATTACCTGAACAAAAACTTATTCGGACAAATAAATATCCAACAAAGATTAGCCTGTTTTAAGGCTAAATTCATTTTTTTCAAAATTCAGGAAAAATAATTTGAGAAAAATAATTTGAAATAAAAATAACCTTCGGTATCTGCTGAAAACTCTTTTGATAGATGTTGTCTTCAGTTCAAAACATTTAAAGGCATGGCAGCGATTGTTTCATTTCAAATGTTCAACGGGGCTCGGATTTCCCAGAAATTAATTATTTCCTGTCAACGCATCGCTGATAAAGGACTGGACCATCACGTTGTAACGGCTTCAATTAGCACAAGCTTCAGACAACGGAACTCCCATCTGAGATGGTCGTATTAGTATTCAAACAGACCAATCGATGGCAGGAAATGGGTTCTAAAATAAAGTAACTGCTAATCATCTTAGGAAATAACTTCAGAATAAGACAAAACACCACAAGAAATAAAGTGCAACGAAATTCGCCAGCTGACGAATATCAATTAAAATAAATTACACGTCATACTTAGCCTTCGTGAATGAAAAGGTCAAACATTTTTGGAAGATGTCAAGCAGAGGGAGCAAATGTTAATAAATGTTTGAGAACTTCAAAGCAGTGGTTTTCATACTTTCACTCGTCGGCCACATTGATATCATTCAAAAAACTTATAAATTAACATATCATCGGATGTGAATCTGAATTCGTGTGTCTTTATTCACGTGACAGTGATAATAACTCTAAATTAATTAATACAACAATTATTATATAACAAAATTATACATTTATTCACAATAATTACCAAACATTAAAGATTATAAATTCTTTGCAATTATGTATGTAAGGAAAAATACTTAAAAAAAAAAACATACGTTCTAAAACAAGTATTTAAAAGATATTAAAATTATTGACGCATTGAAATAATAATGAATTAGTTTTAAGAATTTTTCAATATTTTTTTTTTATAAATCACAGTTAATTAATAACTAAAAACAAACAAACAAACAAACTGATTAGGGCCCTATAGTTTAAAAACTATACTGCTAGATTTCTTTAGAAAAATAATATTTTGAATGATTCTTATGTACCAGTTTTTTTTGGCTTCTGAAAGGAAGCCTTATAATCCCGGTTTGTCCGTCTGTCTGTGGACCAGTATCCCACAATGCAAAGCACAACAATCGCAACAATTGAACCTTCTGCATTCGCAACAATCACATTTATAATAATAAGGAAATTAAAGCAATAATAACAGAAGCCGTTGCGAAGCATTGTGATTGTTTTACGGCTATCCCTACCTTGTTTTTTTTTTATTATTATTATTATTATTATTTTCTTTTAACTTACTTAATAAAGCTTGCATAATGGCTCCCGTATGGCTGTATCGTCGTGAGGCTGACAGCTGTGAAAACACATCTAATTTCATTTTACAGCATTCGAAAATTTAAATTCAATCAACACACTCCAGCGATTAACTGCCACCCACTTGGAGCCATCACAGTGTAATGATAAATCGATTAGAGAGAAGCTAAGAAATCGTTAGGGGCTGACAGAAATCCCGCGGTTGGGAGATTGACTGTCACCGCTCTTCTGATCCTAAATACGTTGCTAATACCTTGTCCGTTCGCAATTGCGTCAATGATTCTTATCTCTAAGCTTTAATATTGAGATTTCGCATTTCGGCACCGATTACTGTCACAGACTTTTAAGAGTAATTTTAGATGCTTTGTTGTCACATTAAACAGCACAAGGTGTAATTAGTAACTTCCTGAAGTGATTTTATCATTTCGCCAAGTGTATCCTCATGTTTATAATAAGCCGGGAAATGAACAATTTCACTTATTTTTTTTTCCCATTCTTTGTAAAGGTTTTAAGTTTCTTCCCCAAAAAGATGCGAGACTGTCACTAAAAATTCCGTATTGTAATCTTTCGGAATTTGGCCGAAGCAAATCCAATATCTGAAAGTCGAACGATACAATGTTATTAATAACTTGTACGATCAAGTAATTATTTAACTAATAAAAAATGCATCAAAGTTTCTATTACCATTGCATTTTTTTTTCAAAGCCGTATTTCTATTTTTTTGAAGTTATCTACTGATCTTAACTGATTTTTCTTCATAAACAGTAATTAATGTTAAATTTAATGTGCGTAGAAAATGTTTTACAAAGGAATAAAAACGCACAACAAATAAAATCACTGAACTGCTTTTGACACCGGGAATCCAAGACAGCCTGTTTCAGGGTTATTATCCTTCTTCAGTTGGATTCACCTAGTGTCTGCAGCTCAGCGAAATCAAAGGAAACGTAACAAGAGAAAGGTAAACATAAGAATGGCCCTTCATATAAAAAAACATTAAAAAAATAAATAATTTTTTTTTTAGTCGGGCATTTTGTCTGAAGTCACTCGCTTCAGATACCAAAAAACTTACAGTAATTTCATCACTGTATATGTGCCGCACTTCAAGAAAATCCAGTTACAGACTCAAAAGTTAGTGGAGAGGAACACATACACTGTCCGGCCACTTTATTAGGAGCACCTCTCTAGTAGCGTGTTGGGCCTCCTTTAGCCTGGATTCGTCGAGGCATGGATTCCACAAGATGCTGAAAACGTTGTTGAGGTATTGTGTACCATGCAGACATGGGTGTGTCACGCAGTTCCTGAAGATTTGATGGAGCTGTAGGCCTGGAGCGAACAGTCAGTTCCCGCTCATCTCACAAATTTTCAATTGGGCTGAGATCCGGGGACTGAGCGGGACACTGCAGCAAGGAAAAGTCATCGTCAAGTTCCTCAAACCATCCCATAGTGATGCGGGCTTTGTGCAACGGCGCATTACACTGCTGGAAGTAGGCATCTGCATGAGGATAAACTGTTAACATGTACGGTTCCACTTGGTCAGCTACGATGTTTAAGTACGCTCTAGAATCCTGATGTGCCTCCAGAGGTATCAATGGATCCAACATGTGCCAGGAAAACATCCCTCACACCATGACACATTCCCACCACCGGCTTGAAGAGTTGTTGTGAGAACCGACGGGTCCAGACATTCATGCGCACAGCAGGGGAATACCTAATAAAGTGGCCGGACAGTGTATAAACACAGACTTAGTAAGTCTAAATTTCCGTGAGAAAAAAAAAAAAAGTGGGCAAGGGGAGGGGGGAAGGGCTAAAAAAAAGTTCAATTTATGAAAACTTTAGATGAAAAAAGAAAATTTAACATTAAGAACACTGTTAATTACGCTAGGTTAGATTAGCAAAGAACTCGTAAAAGTTCTTATATATTTTTCGGAACTGCGGCTATTTGAAAAAGTTACGCAACACTTACAATCCACTTTATTACTTTATTAATAAGGTATCGCAATTTTTTCATTATTAATAAAATTATATATAGAATTGTTGAATGTATTTCGTAACATTGCAGATTATAAAGAAAAAATATTATAAAAACTTTACTACGAAGCGAGAAGTAACTAACAGCAAAATAAAATAAAATTTCAGATGAAATCCAAACCATTTCTATTCAAAATCCAATGACTGGATTGATGCAATATGTGATAAACATGTTGCAAATGGAGTTTTTGCGAGTATCTTGTTATACAAACACTAGCTGGGTTTCGATAATTGTTAAGCCACGTGGAAGGCATGGTGACTGAAAAGCAATCACGTGCCCGAATTCATTAAACACGTGATAGCGATAAATTCAGAGAGAAAAATCACAAAAAAAACTTCATGGTCATTAACTAAGAAGTGCTAGTCCTTTGTTGAGTCTAAACGAAAAGATCTGTTATTGAGATAACTCTAGGAAACTTTGAATCACATAGCAATGGACGCCTTTAGCCTTTAATTAGACTTTTTAGAATTTTATCTTTAAAAAAGCTATTTTTTTTTTAAAAAAAACTTTGCATCCAAAACAGATGCTTGCTCAGTACTAAATAAGAAAATATTTAAGGCTTGAGTAAAATGTATTCGGAATTTAAGAATATTACATTCATTCAGAAAAAGTTATATAAAACTTTATCTTAAATCAGACACTTTGTAGATCTCATCTTATCAAATAAGTTTAGACTTAAGATTTCCATTTAAGTAATTGTATTACTCAAACAAAAAAATAAATTAAAAATTATATTGGATATTTAAATGTAGAAAATAAACCTGATATTGGTTCCTTAGGCATTTGAATCGTAATTGTGATATTTACCCTTATTTTAAAACTTACACCGCCTTCACCGGATAAACAAGATAAAATCCTTCACTTCATGTAGTATATCGATATACCCTAGGAAAACAAAGATACTTTTAATTCTTTAAGCCAGAATCTATTGGACCATCGCTTGGAACAGAATAAAAATCACATCGATTGAACTGTCTTCCCTTTTTCTATTGACTTCTTAATGATCTCTTCAATTTGGACGAAATTCCATGTATTCTTTTAGATAACGGAATCAAGCTGAACAGTCACTAGGATATAGAGTCTCACGAAAGATTGACATTACAAGAGGCGAGGTGGTCAGCATCATCCTCCAATGGAAAGACTAACGAATGATCACACTGAAACAAAATTCAATTCATAAAAGATACCGGAATAAGATTCCGAAGGCATCTTTTCACAGGGAATTTGAATTCAACCATCAAACATTTGGACTTCAGAACATCGTAAATTAACGCTGTAAATTAGTAGGTTTTCCTTACAAAACTAAGCATTGTTCTGTAAAAAAAAGAACAATATGACAGCATAAGACAGAGAATGTTTTTAATTATTTAATAAAGTAACTGCTTTTTTCATTTGTCATCTTTTTGAATTTCTTCGTTTTCAGTTTCGGGCATTAGTCGTTAAATTTCGGTTAGCGAGGATTCTTCAAAATGAAATCAATCGGCTGCTGATTTTAGTTTATTAATAAAGCTTTATATGAAAGTATTCAAGAAAACATTGTGAAACGATTACCTCTGTACGTGAAAATCAATGTTGTAATCAATAATTTCGATTAAACGGATACACATAGCATGCTAAGTAGACTACATAGTAAGAAGAACAACTTTTCGATAGCCGGTGGAATTTTACGTTTAACATAATCTCAGCTATATATTGACTAAGTATAAAGTATGAATTTACATTGCTTACGAGACTTGCCCTTTTAGCGCTTGAAGCACTGAAACGGTCCAAGGAGTTTAGCTAGAAGGTAATTATCTAACAATTGATTTGTTTCATTCGAAAATCAAAGCCAAGACTTGATTTACAGGGAATAAAATTGCATTGCATCGTATTCTGTAATACAAGCTTAACACGAGTTATAATATGGTTTTTCACCTTACCTTGGCTTCAAAATACTTTTTATTATTACTATTAATATTGTTGCAATCAATTTAAAACAATAATAAATAACAATCGCATTATTTCTATTAATTTCCAAAATGTTTACGAGTTTAGCTTTTCAGTAATAGATGTCGCTGCGAGTGATTAATCAATGAGTATCCAGGAGTAATCAACCAACAAAAATATGTAATAAATATAAGGCAAAAAGTACGGGATCCCATTTTACTATCCCCTTTCTTAATCACTTTACTCGCCAGTCCAGTTACGCTACAAGTATTGATAATGCCATTACAAGAAAAATGGAACAAAACGTCTTTTGTTCCATATGCAAAAGCCTTCTTCGATTGAAATTACAATTCTAATCCAACCGAGATTTTAAATCCAGCTTTCAATATTTTCAAATAGTTCCAAAAATGGATGCACATTTGAACAACAATTGCGAAACAATCGACAGCTTAAAACGTGAGAACTGAGACAGAAGACAGAAAATTTGAAAGCAGCTTCAATTAATAAATCATGACCATGAGAAAATTAGAACCACTGACAATATCAAACAATCAACGTAACTCGAGCTTTCTTCAAATTCATATAATTTATGCACGAAATGTATTATTTAAGTTCTTCCAGGTTTTTTTTTATGAATCAATTAAGTCTATGATTTTTTTATAATGCAGAATTAACAAAAACATTTCAATTATTAATTTACGAAAGAAAGCTTAGACTTGTCGAGTTGCTTTTTTTATTTTTAATCTCTCTGTAGCTTCCAATTGCTTACAGCGCTGCGTCGTCCTACCTTGCATACTATTTTAAAATTTCAATTCCGTATCTCTTTTTCTGAATTTCCCCTGTGACAATAGGAGAATTCGAAGAGAAATGACTTGTTTGTAAAATGACAGAGTTTATGATTATGGATCGCACATACTCTTACTAGCTGCCAATCATTTTAACACACACAACAAAAAAAAAAAAGAAAGACAAAAAAAGAAAAGACAATTCCCCAATCAAGTTTCACCAATATGTTAATTTTAAATAATCTCTTAGGCGGTTGAGGAACTTACTTTTGTATGTTCTCCTATTCAGAAGGACTGTATTTGGCAATATGATTGACACCTTTATTATAGATAAAACAATGTTTCCAACAAAGGCAGGAAATAGATAAAAATCATCAGGAAGTTTCCCCGAAGTTTAGCAGCAATCTGGGGTTTACTGCAGTGGAAAGCTACAGGGGGTGGGGGGAAGAAAGAAAAATGGGCAATGCCCCCCCCCCTCACATTTTCGTGTTAGCCCCCCCCCCCCCCCCCAGTGTACCCCTAGAAAATTTTAAAGCTTAAAAGCTATTCTGGTGAAATGAACAAGGATTGACGCATATCTTTATCTTTCGTACAGTAGAACCTCGATTATCCGAGTTAATGTGGACCAAGCCTAACTCGGATAACCGAAAAACTCGGTTAAAGCGAAAATTGTAAATAAAATAAATCGTATAGGTTTAAATGTATATGTTAACAAATACAAAAGTTATATAGATACACTACATACAATTCATATTGAAAGAGTTCTTTTACTTAAACCTTACCTTTTACTTTTCTGCACACCATTTTTCTAATTCGTTTCTCTTCCTTTTGCAGTCTCCAACAGTAACAGCTCCGACACCGAGATCTTCCGCTACTTTCTTTATTGATTCACCATTATCTATTCTTTGGATTGCTTCTAATTTTGTTTCTATAGAAACAACAACTCGCTTTCTCTTATTACTACTCATTTCGAATCTGCAGAATTGACTGAATGTACCACCATACTTTTCAGATACACTGTACAATGTGACCAATCGAAACCATTCCCCGATTCCAGGGAGGTGATCAGTCGAAACCATTTCCCGATTCAGGGAGGGAATCATGTTACTAGTCGAAACCATTCTTCGATTCCAGGGAGGGAATCATGTTACTAGTCGAAACCATTCCCCGATTCCAGGGAGGGAATCATGTTACCAGCCAAAACGATTTCCCGATTCCAGGGAGGTGATCAGTCGAAACCATTTCGCGATTCCACGGAGGGAATCATGTGATCAGTCAAAACCATTTTCCAATTCCAGGGAGGTGATCAGTCGAAACCATTTCCCGATTCCAGGTAGGGGGTCATATGACTAGACGAACAAAGATTAATTACGACCAATATTCTGCGAATTCTCTTTCGTTTTCCTGAGTGTTTATGAGATCAAGTTCAGAATTTTTTTCGGTAGCTTTAAAAATGGAAAATATAGAACCAAAAAAAAAAAAAATCCTAGAAGTAGCTCGGTTAAAGCGGAAACTCGGATAATCGGGGTTCTACTATTTTGCAAAACGCTACAAATACTTAAATTGTATAAGAATCATATCCTTGAAAGCCGATAAGATTCTCACGTTCCCGCACTCCCATTTCCTAGTGCATCTAACACGAAAGCAGCGAGCAAAGTGCAACATTGTGACTTTTAACGGATTCTACGACGTAATATGTACGCCTACATGACCGAAGAGATACGAGAAATAGTTCGATCCAAATGGATAAAGCCACAAAACATCTTAAGACCCTGGCTGGGTGTAAAGAATTGGGGAGGAGGGGGGTGGGGAGATTGTAAAAATCTGTGATAATCGTGTATTTGTGTAATCAACTTTATTCATGTTAAATCTTACGCCCCCCCCCCCCTCCCCCCTCCAACAAGGTTTTTCTACCGTCGCCATTGGCCGTGAATTATGCAACATTATAATAGAGGAGAATTACATGAACGCTAAACAACGTCGCGACTTTTTTGCTGATGGTCAATAAGGTTAAGCAATTTCATCACTAATACAGCATCGAGATAAAAGGTAGTTTCTTCTATTTTGCTGGTATCAGTTAACGAAAGACATAGTTATCTTGCAAAGACATATAGTATCGCACCTATTACAAATAGATAGATCAGTATTTTCCATACGTGTCATCGTCGCTCACAGGGGAGCCAAAGGTATAGGCTCAGACATTTCAATGACCATCGGAGATTGAGCGGTCACTCCAATACTTAGGAAAGATAAGGTCACTCCTAGGAAAGACATACCATTTTACAGAGGTCTCAATGATCCCTAGGGTCCGTCTGGACGTCTGGAGAAAATGGAACCTAGGAAAAAATCCCCGACCTTCGCCTTCGACAGCCACTAGCCCAATGCTTATACGGCTAGACCACCGGACCCACCCAGGTCACATAATACACTAGAATAAATTAAAACCACATGTTGAACGCTGCATATCGACACGTCTGAATTCTTGAAGGAATTCATTAAGGTGGGAAATACTGGCTTTTATTTCGATGAGAATTGTCGTTCATTACAAACTCCGTATGTAGATGCACAGCACCACAAGACAACTTAGCAGCTTCAGACTTGCACGATTTGTCAAATCTGTTGTATCCCAGAAGTCGAATCACACCTTGCATCTCAAAACCAAAACCACAAAGGCTATATAATTCCTACTGTCTATATATTTCATTGTCCTTTTCTGCTTTTTTTCTGTTTACGTCAGATGTACAGAAATATATATATATATATATATACACACACACATACACTCCGCAGTAGAAACACAGAAAACAAAGAACACGATGGAGAATGAACAAATAACAGACAAAACTATCTTAAGAGAAAATACACTACAACGAGACCACCATTCTTTGAGCTTTCCGACAGGATTTTCTGCTGTTGTAATCAACGGTCACGTTTCAACGTGTCTTCCTGCTGCTTATGATTCAGAAATTTCACAATCAGTGACATCATCAGAACCAATATCCCTACTACTTCGATTAAGAAATTCCCGTGCAATATTGCTTCGGTTGTAGTTATTTTTAACAAGCAAAATAGAAAGACTAATAAATCAAAGATTGATGGCCAAGTGCACCAAACTTCAATTAACTTTGACGGCTGCATTGTGGACGTAACTAAAATTAGTGGGGGGGGGGGG
>JAFIDM010012231.1:152846435-152877782 GCA_023159025.1 Thereuonema tuberculata
ACTTCAATTAACTTTGACGGCTGCATTGTGGACGTAACAAAAATTAGGGGGGGGGGGGGGCTGCTATAGAAAAATTTTAGCCTTTGTTTTAAAATTGTGTGAAACATCTATTAAAAAAAAATATCAAGTTTCTGAATAAATTTTCTTTTTATACATATTCTTTCACATAATTTTAAAGCAAAGGCTAAACTTTTTCTGCAGCAGCACCCCCCACTAATTTTAGCTACGTCCACAATGCAGCCGTCAAAGTTAACTGAAGTTTGGTGCACCTGGCCAATAGTCTTTCTAAATATGTAAATACTTAAGCTACGTTTAAAAAGGAATAAAAATAATTGAATTTTTGCCTTTAAAAAGTTTTCAATACGTCGTACTTAAACATATTTTGGCAATATATTACTGTAAATCAATATCTGAAATCGTTAAAAAATATTGATAAAAATATTTCTTCTATCCATACATTAAGATAGGAACCGAACTACATAAAACTGTAGCTCTCGCTTAGCGAATTTCACATGGTGAATTTCTTTACGAGACGGATTCCTGTAATTATTAATAACAATAGATTATGAATTCATTATTTCTTTCTTTCACGAACAGTAAATTGGACAAGAAATCTAAATAGCAAGAAACCATCCCACGTGGACCTTGGCTTGGCTATTCAATCCTGGAAGATGTTATGCTTCAAAAATCATTATTAAAACATGTAAAATAATAAAAAACAAAAAAATACTGTTAATATGCACTTAGGAGAGCGATTCAATGAGTTAATGAGAAGAACGAAACGGCGTAAGGCTCGTCCAGACTTGAGCATTTTGTAATAAAAGCGTAATCTAATAATCCACTCGAATGCATTAACGTGGAGACACTAGGAGAATTGGAGAAACTTATGAATATTAACCGAGAAGATATCGGAGGTCAAACTAATCGAAAAATGAAACGATGGATCCCAAACTCACACATACAAATTCCATCGTTTATTTCCTTTTTGAGAGAGGAGGTAATGTTTCCTAACAACTCTTCTGGATACTACAACGGAAGTGAACGATGTACTACACAGTAATACCTTGAGATACGAATGCCCCAACATACGAATTTTTTGATATACGAAGAAAATTTTCATATAATTTACGCCTCGAAATACGAAGATATTTTTGAGATACGAATAGCTAGTTCAGCTAGATGTTGTGGATCTGCTGCAGAAGCATGCAGAAGAACTCACGACGGAGGAGCTGAAGAAGTTACAAGAGATGACGCACTCAGAGGTGATGCAGGAACTCAGCAGTGAGGAGGGGGTCGAGAAAGAGGAGGTGCTATCTTCACGTGAAATTCGTGATATCCTTGCTAAGTGGCAAGAAGTATCCGATTTTGTTGAAAAGAGACACCCGGAGAAATTGTCTACAGGGAGAGCCAGTGCATTGTTCAATGACACGTGCCTTGCGCATTTTAGAAACATTCTAAAAAAGAGACAGAAACAGATCTCTCTTGATCATTTCCTTTGGAAAAGACTACGTCTTAGTGGCGATACACCCACTGCAAGAGAGGCCAAAAGGGCCAGACGTGAGAGTGGCAGTGATAGTGATTAGTCTTACAATTATTGTTAGTGTAAGTAAAAAAATAGTACATTTAATAAAAAATTGTAGTACATTTATATCATGCATACAATAAACATTGTATTAATCTTATATTAAATCTATATTTGGTTGGTATTTAAAGCATGTTAATTATTTTTTTGCGGGGGTAAATTCCTGTCACTGGAACAAATTAATTCTATTTCCATTAATTTCTATGGGAAAAATTGATTTGATATACGATTTTTTTGATATACGAATATCGTCACGGAACGAATTAAATTCGTATGTCGAGGTACCACTGTAGTATGCGTTTTTATTCGGCTTATTTCCTATCAGTAATTTGCATTGTTCAACCATTGTAGGTAAAATTATTAAAACAAAGTGGACGTTTTATTTGATTGAACTGCAAAAAAACGTACAAAAAACGATGTTTACGCCAGTCTTCCTCGAATTATAAGGGAACTTAATTCGATTATATCATTCCCACCAGCATACGGAGGAAGGAGTTCATAGAGGTGAGAACCCCTCCAGTACATCTGAAAAATGGAAGAATTCTGGATTTTGACCTTTTTTTTTTATTTGGAAAGTTCATTGTTTGTCTGTTATCCCCTCCCCCCAATCCGGGAAAGGACATAACTTATTTTTGGTAGAACTGCTGTAAACCATCATAACCCCTCCCATTTCAAAATCCAAAGTAGGCCTGTGACCACTTCTTACACCCTTACGCAAGGAAACGGGGCATGCAGCGAGAGAACTGGATACTTCTCGTAACGAAAACTACACCATGTGATTAACAGTCACTTGCATTGGAAGCGGATATTTAGAGCATTTATGTTTGTGACACTTCTGCTGTAGTTTTATCAAACTATCCCAATGGACCTATTGCTTATTATTGATTAATTTTCGTTTACTGATTAATTAACTATTCTTATTTCTCCACATAAATTGTTTTGGGCAGAAGAAAAAAAAAAATCGTACTACCCTTAAGTATCTAAATTCGAACTGGTGTGATTTAGGAAATAGTTCACGCAGAGGCTATTGTCTATCGAACAGTAAAAATGTCTTCTTTTTAGCATTGGTTTTGTCCGTTCTTTTGCTCTTTAATTTAATCTTTACGACAGGTGGGCGGATTTTTATGATGTTGCTCTCGAATAACTCATGATATCTTTGAAATCTGAGAAGAAAGGCTAGAATCAAGATTGGAAACAATCTCTGCAGGCAATTCCAGCTTCGGACGTACTGGGGATGAAGGATTTGACAGATCAATTAGAACCAAACTCTATTGATTTATCGCGAGTTAACCATCCAGTGGCTAGACCGTTCGACTGCGGCTCGACAGAATTAATATATTAAGGGAAAATAGCGTAGATTACATCATCGACTTTTTTTACACAATTTATGTCTAAATCCAATGTTGATCGATTCATTCAAAAGCATAACTTCCTAAAAAAAATAGGCATACTTTTTCTTTCTTTTTTTAAATTAACATTTAACGACATTTCTTTTTTTGGATGAAGGATGTAACGCATTACAGACATTAAAGGGATTAAATTAAATGCAATCAATATGGCACGATTTAGAAAAGCAGAATTTCAAATCGTACCATTTCAGAAATAGGAAATAAAATTTCTCGTTTGTTAAGGAATCTATACTGTCAATTAAAAACAATTATATCAACGTAATAATAGATGAAAATATCATGAAATACACTAACAATTCCCAGGTAAAATGATGAAAGCGATACGTCTTCGACAACCATCCCTAATATATTCCTTCAATATACATTTTCCGTACTTTTTTTTTTTTTCGAATTTCTTACTGTAGCAGAAAAAAGGAATCTGAGGGCGCCAAATGAACAAGAGTTTTTACAGTAACTGATCAAAATTTCAAATCGGTGAATACAGTGGATCCACCATATATAAATCCCTACAATAAAAGAAAATTAAACAGGATCTGCCCTGGCTATTTGCACCGACATATTGCTGCCACAGAATGGGCACAAGTGATTGGTAAGAAACAAGCATAACACGAGGGCCAATACTACATAATTCGACTGCTCACCGAGTGCAAAATATAATCCTCACTTATATAATAATAAACTTACATAAAGGTGAAAAGAATTAATAATAGATAATAATCGGTTCCTATTATAAGTTTGTATGTCGTTCAATCACGCCTCGGATCGGAATTAAATTTTGCATGGCGTGGAGAAGGATATAGGCTATTTTTCATCCCGGTCCATCAAGTAGTTCCCGTGGGATGAATGAAAAGCGTCCCAAAACTGTTCAAAATGAAAAACTTCCCAAAGCTGTCATTAAATGGCGTCATCGCAGTCTTAAATCGAGTGCGTTTAAGGACATTCTTTGCAGGAACGAAACACAGTTACCTGATAATTCTATTAGATGATGTCTACGGTGATAAATGTACGATACGGGTAATTAATACGTTGGATATTGTTTACAATTTAAACTTTAATTTAGAATATAACATTAATTTCTAATGATCATGTGATTTTTTTTACCAATTGGGGAAGGTTTCAAGTGATAGGAGTGTGAAGAAGGCCACAAAGGGCTGGGAGTCATATATTCTCCGATCTCGATATTAATTTGCTTAATAAATAAAACTTTTTTTTTTTTTTTTTTTACGTTACATATGCAAAGCTACCGGAGCGAAGCGACGGTAGCCTGCTAGTGTAACTGTAAATACAGCAATACAAGTTTCAATTTAACCAAAGTGCAGAGACGGTCTTAGACCAGAGTGGCAAAATCCCTTTTATAAATAGTATGAATATTATATCAAAGCCCGAGTTCCGTTTATGTAAAACGCAAGGTCCTAGGAAAAACCTATTCTGCCTTTGTTTAAAACTACCTCTGCTTATCCTCATATAAATGAAATACAAGCTGGAAGTTTCACTGCATAGCATCGTAAAGAAGAATGATCCAACTGATAGTCAGGGTTCGCCATCTATAAGCTAAACTGATAGAACACTCGAAAATCTACTTTCAGAAGTGTGACAAGATTTGAACCACGTAATTCTATCAATGAATTCGCATCTTTTGTAGAAAGTATAAACCAGTTCTTACCAATATTTCCAATTGAGTGAAACTATACTTAAGTTTATGGTCGCCAAAGACATAGAGAAATATCTGAATGCGATTCATCTTAGATGAATATACAATTTTCGTAATAAGTTTGAAATATCTTGTAAACGTCCTGGAAACTTTCAAAGTTCAATAGTTAGTGACAGAGCAGCACCCATTAGTGGTAGGCCACATTGCTGATATTATAAACGTTTTGAACTTAATGCATTATATCTGTATCTATTGCTGTAAACAATTTGTGGATTTCCTCTTTTGAAGAGAGAAATAATAAATGTTCATATGACTTTCACTTAAAAGTGTTGACGAAGAAATCATCTTGTTTTCATAATCAATTAATCTATAGCAGCGTTTCCCAACCGGTTGGTCGCGGAAGGGTTACAGGTGGGTCGCGACTTAATCCTAAAACTATCAGAAACCATCGAATAAACCATCAGAAAAATCGAAAATCGATCATATATAAGGAAGGGATACGATACAAATATGGTTTTATTCTATATTCTTCTATTCCTATATATGTGGAGGTATTCCTATAAGGAAAGGTGGGTCGCCAGCTGAAAAAGGTTGGGAACCGCTGATCTGTAGCATCAACGATCTCAAAAATAAAATCATAATACCGTATTTACGCGCATAATTTCCCCCATCGCGTATTTTCCCCACCCCAGTTTTTGTGGATTACAAAATTCATTTTTATTTTTATCGCATAATTTCCCCACCTCTACTTCAACGCGTTCCCAACATGATTTTGACTGGCGGTCACAAACGACGACGCGACAATGTACCGTTACTTCCACATTTCTCTATCCCACGCTACTTTAGGGGAAGATTCCACCCCCACCCCGGTCAGTACAAGAGCAGACTCCTTCTGAATCAGTACAACAATTTCGAGTGTTTTGTGAAAACGTGAAGTTCGCGAATAAAGTTAAGTTCTCTATTAGCAGGCAGCTGATGCTGACGTCATGCGGTGAGCAGCTAGAAAGATGGCGGGCTGCGCTGCGTGAGTTACGAAATTACGTCACAGTCGCACACACACTTCCGTGCATGCCTATTGCTTAACTGTACTTTGGAGAAAAAACAAATGTTGTGATGTGATTTCTTATATTTTAAATGTTGGGTGTTAATAAAATTGTTGTTAATTACATTTCTTGCTTTAACAATCAATATTTAACATGGTTTTCCTTACACTTTCACCATATTTTTTTTCTTAAATTGAAAAACATCGCGTAATTCCCCCCCCCCCTTTTTTTGTCAAAATATTGATGAAAAAAAAGGGGAAATTATGCGAGTAAATACGGTATACACTTGACCTTGAAAGTTATTTACAAACAAGAATACTTTCACAATTTAAATTACTTTTTTAATCATCAGGAAAACATTTGAACTCATAAGAATTACATTCAGCAATTAACTAAAATTCATCACAATGGAATACGAAAGAATTAAGAATATGCAGCTAAAAGCAAATTATCTGCTACTCGTAGCGTGCATTTTACGATGAATGACCACCAGCTATTTCAATGTTAAGACGTAAAAAACACAAACCTTCAAAAAGTAAAGAACGGAAAATAAGTTTATTATCATGAAAACATTTGAGATAAAAATTGAAAAAAGTAAGTAAAGGCAACAGAAGCATATAATATTCAACCGAAATCGGTTGAAATCGACACTGATATTAAAACTAGTAATTTTATCTGAGTTTTTTTTTTTTTTTTTTTTTTAGGCCAACTTCAGAAGCAAACTCATCCAAATAAAATAAATATGAATAAAGGAATAAAAATTCTTAATTACAGAAAAAAGACAGACAGCATTATTAATGGCACTCAATATAAAATAATATATTAGTGATGGTACTGTTGGTGGCATTTCCAATGTCACATTGCGAAGTAGTGCTTTCCTGCATTGCTTTCCTTAAACCAGCCTAACAAGGGGATGGTTAGGTTTGTCAGATCGAAACATCCCTTGAATTTTTTATCATTTATTCAGGATCTTAAGGAGTTAACGCATACCAAATTTTAGCTCCTTTTTTGCACTGAAAGGGGGTTAAAAAAAATTGTAAGAGCTGAGAGCTTGTTGCACTGCGGGGAAGCATCAGGCAGCTAATGTGACATTGGAAACGCCACCGACATTACTAAAAAAGCTAATCCATAACTTTCCCTTGTTATTATCAAACGACTACTAAGCAAAACTTCAAAATAGAGAATGACATGCTTATCTTTTAATGGAAATTTAAGGATTTCAATATCGGAGATTATTTTTTTTTTTTAATTCAACGCTGAGGATACAATATTTTATTGCTCTGTCGTCGAGCAATATACCAAGAAGTCCATAATAGGAACAGATGCAAAGGCAAAAAATTAAAAAGGAAATGAAGACGTTGACAAATAAGGCTAATTTTCAAGCAATAATATCATGAAATGCAGCATCTAAGTTTTTTTTTTTTTTTATTAAAATTTACATTAATTTCTCTGAAGTGATGTTATAATACTTAGTTCCGAAATTTAAGAAAAAAAAAATCTTAAAAAACTAAAGTTTCAGTATCTAAATTAACAAATGAAGTTGAAAAATACTTATTAAAATTGTTATTTTGTAAAATCTCAGCAACATCAGACCGAAACTGAAAATGTTTAGAATGATTTTTTTTTTTTTTTTTTAAGTTACACGATAAGACTGAAATGTAACATCATATCGATTAACCATCAGTCAACGGTAACCTGGATAATCTATTAAGCGATGTTCTTCCAATGTTCATAAAAACGATACTTATCGTAATCCGATGGTGAAAAATATCTTTAAGGAATATCACTTATAAACTGATCAATCATAATGACAAATTCTATTCTTTTTTTTTTTTTTGTTTGTTAAGAATTTAGCATCCGTTACCTTGATTTCATTCATTTGTGGATGCGAATAAAAAAAATAATAATAAAAGAATGATTCGTTAATTAAATCAAGAATTGTTTTTCATTTCCAAAAATTAAGGATTGTTGTCCAACAATAAATCTATATTACTTAAGATGATCGAAGTAGCACTTCATTAAGAGCCAGTCGTAAGATTTCGTGTATTTTATAAGCCCCTCCTACTCGAAACGTGATTCAGAGCTGTTTTGATCTTTCTTTAACTTCAAAAGCGACTTAGGAAAATATAAGCTTATTTTTCACTAAAAATTTGATTTATTTTTAGACACCGAACTGATGAACGAAAATAATAACACTGAAATAGTATAAATTAGTTAAGACTTCCAAGTAACAGCGAAGGCACGACGGTAAAGTAGCTTGCCTATGAGCGGATCACCCCTCCATAAGAAATGAACCCGCCCAACAAACACATGTCTGAAAAGCCATGTGCTTTGCATGGTGGGTTTATGGCAGCTTGGAAAGCAGCAACAGATAAAAGACAAATAGTATTAGGAATACCATCTTTATTTCACAAGTTTGGCAAAACACATCAATTGGGAGGTGAATAAAGAGGAGGATTGTCTTGCAAGTGTCATCAGGGCAATGCTGCACGTGACGACACTGAACTTAATGTCCTTGAAAGTAGGATGGAGACATGACAGAAACGAACGCTTGCCAAAACCTAATAACGCACTCGGAAACCTTCTAAATAAGGATCAGTTTGTTGGGGTGCACATATGGGATCATTATCGATTCCAGTCACGCAGCTCAAGAATTTGTCACGCGCATTACAACGTCATTTGCGCAGGCGCATCAGTCCCCAAAAGAAAAAGTTCACGCCCCGCTACAAACCCAACTCTCCCACGGTCAAAAGGAAACAATTTCTACTCACTAAGGATATGCATTGGCTTCAGTTGTTTCCTCCTGGACATCCTTAACGGTTTAGACCATCGTCTGCTCGTTGGTACACTCGGAACGCCGAGGAGAATACAATGTAAACAGAAACTGCACCACACATCAAGTTACACTCCCACCTTTCGTGTGCATGGGAACTTGGGACAGGATGTGGATGTGCGCATGCGCAACATTCAGCTGCTGACTTCCGGCACACGTTGGAGAAATTGCAATTTCACTCGAGGTCAAAGGGTACTGTAGTATTCGCCGTCTAAAAAGTGCCGGTGAAGAAACTCATGATCATTGAATAACTAATTGAAGGTTTCACGGAACGAAAGAACAATGGGAAAAGACGACGAAAAGGAAAATGGGTTGGTATTTGGAAAGAGTCCAATATTTCTAGGAAAATCCCCATGACTTAAGATCAGGCTTAAGTTTCATCAGTAAACTTCAACTAAATTGATAAGTTTGTAGCTCAGAGTTAAAATATCAACATAGCTCAGTAAATATATACATACATTATCAGCGATCTTAATAGATTCATATATTTTATCGTTAATGTATTCTTGATTTATACATAAGTATCTAAATTTCTTAAAATCCGACTATCAAAAGAAAAAAAAAAATATTGGTGACCTTGAACTGTCACCATCAAAAAGTTCAGTAATCGAAATTGCTATTAAACTCTTAGGTCAAAATGCAGTTCGTGCCGCTGTCAGTGTGGTTACCAATCACATAAAACTACATTGTGAACACAAAGAATTCAAAGTCTAAAGGATTTTAGGGTTGCCTGAGGGAGGTCAAAAGTGCCCTTCCCCTGTTTCGTCTCTAAAGTTTATTATATTCTGGAAAAATACAGCGGGTTCTTTTGTCATGAAGTTATAGTAGCCATACTGTTGGCGGCACAAACCGCATTTTTACTACAATTTTTAGCATGTTATAAATTAGCAGACAAATATATTTTCAAAATAAACCCTGCATTTATTTTAAATTGTTTAGAGAGGAGACAAAGCAAGTGTCGAAAAAAGCTCAAAAAAAGGCAGCCAAAGAAGCAGAAAAGGCTGCGAAAAAGGCCATGAAGGAAGCACAGAATGTAAGATCAATTTTTTTTCTAACCCTAGAAACAAACATGTATTATTTTGAGTGAAATTAAAACAATTGTAAATTCTTCTATTGGATGGTGTAGGGATAATTAAAAAAAAAAAAAAACACAGTAAACATTAAATATTGTACATCAGCCTTATTTATTTATTTTTTCCCAAATCATTTAGTTTCTTTTCCTGTGATTCTGTTTCAGGCTTCTATAGAGGCAAGTTTAAATGAAGATGATTATGCATCACATCGCTATGGAACAGTGAAAATGATGCAATCTCAGGAAAAATTGAAGCGCCATCTGTTAAATGTTAAAGAGATTAACTCTTCTGTTGCTGATCAGAAAATCTGGGCACGTGGTCGTCTTCATACAAGCCGAGCCAAAGGTATTTATATAATAACAGTGTTATTAATTAAGTTACACTGGACATATGAAGTTTAAATCATTACACTCAAAATTATGTATACAGTTTGTATGTTAAAAAGTATACACAATGTGAAACTTGTCTAAAAATTTTCTATTAGCTGCGAGCAAAGTTTTTTATGTGCGCTGTTCATATAAATAGGATAAAAATGCCGTCGCACAAGTTTAAAATAAATAAAACATTTTAAAAGATTAAAAAATTTAAACTACTAGTTTCGGCTTCATTATAATTGAAGCCTTCATCTGGTTGAAGAGCAGAATTAGAAATGGAATTAAATAGCCTTTGGGTTCACCTAAGGAAATATTCCAGATACAGTAAAACCCGTTATTACGCTCGTCAAGGGACCATGAACTACAAGCGTAATAAGCGGGATAGTGCTATAGGCGGGAAATGATTTATAAAATGGGGAAAGATTTAGACACCATTTTACAGGAAAGGTACTTGATTCTGCAATAGATATAGTGCAAATATGAGCTTATTTCCTATTAAAAAAAAATCTTTGAGTGTGGTTTGCTGTGTGTGTGTGCTGCTGTTATGAATTATGACATTTTCAATGCAGTTCAAGTAACTATTGACATCAATTGTTATACCACTAGAAGCAACACTAATATATTTTCGGAGCAGATTTAGTGCACTGCCCGCTATTTCACACGCCTTTTCTTGAATGATTGGGCCACTTAATGGCACCGATGCATACGGGACTGATGAATCCATTCAATTAGAATTTCCTCGGCATCTTCATATTTTCCACACTTTACTTTTTTACGTTTGCAACCACCCTTCGCTACATTGATAATTCCAGTCTTATTTTTTATTATTGTTCTCAGACTGGATGAGGGAATTCCTAGAGATTCTGCGAAATCCTTCTGACTTAGTGTAGAATTCTTGTCGTACTTACGGAGAATTTGCAATTTTTCACTTATAGAAAGGGATTTCCGCTTTGACATTTTGCACTAACTTACTGTTTCACAGACCCGCACTTCAAAGAGTTCAAAGATTCCCTCCTATCAGAGAAAGAAAAGAATCTTTACAGTGTTACATTTCTTTTCGATACAAAAAAAGCGCTACAAGCGGGATTTGAAGCGTTATAATAGGGTAAAAGTATACAGAGTTATATAGAAAATTCCAGGGACCGTATGAAAGGAGAGTAAAGAACGGGATAGTGCTGTAAGCGGGAGCGTAATAATGGGGTTTTACTTTATTGTGGAATTCTGGGAAGGCGCGAGTACGTTCCAATTTAAGATGAAGGGGGAAGGAAAAAAAAAAAAATTGTTTCTTTCCAATGAATATCCCAAACAATTTTTAAACAAATTTATTACTCAGTTCATACAAACACATTATCAAAATATCAAAACCATAACCCCTCCCCCCTCATAATAGAAGATATGTTTCTATTCCCTACCATCCAACTTTATTTCCGATCTTATCTAAAAAATTACCTTACAATATTATATTGACTTCCCCTAATAACAACACGTTGGCAAAAATGAGTGGAAATTTTAAAAAAATTGACCAACCAAATAAACCCTTGGAGCAAAAGGGAGTAGTCTACTCCATTCCATGCGCTGACGGGCACCTCTGCAGGTATATTGGTCAAACTAAAGAGAAACTTGAAAAACAATTAGATCAGCATAAATATGCCAGTACAAACCGCGATACAAATTATAACACTGTAATTCATTCCCAAAAAATGGGCCACAAAATAGATTTCTCTCGGGTTTCCATTATTGATAAAGAAACCGATGATTTCTGGCACAAGTGTAGGGAAACTTTTCACATATTGTCTAATCCTAATGCCTATAACGAATGTTTATCGGTAGGTAAAATACATGATTATGGCCTTCATAGAAAAAAGAAATATTTGCAAAACGAGAAAATCCAAGCAATAAATAAACATGAAAGAAGAAAAAGTGAAATAAAAAAAATATTTTTTTTTCCTTCCTCTCCTTTCTTCCACCTTTATCTTAAATTGGAACATACCCGCGCCTTCCCAGAATTCCACAATATCTGGAATATTTCCTTAGGTGAACCCAATGGCTATTTAATTCCATTTCTAATTCTGCTCTTCAACCAGATGAAGGCTTCAATTATAATGAAGCCGAAACTAGTAGTTTAAATTTTTTAATCTTTTAAAATGTTTTATTTATTTTAAACTTGTGCGACGGCATTTTTATCCTTTTGTCTATTAGCCTTTTTAAAATTTTCTATAGGTTTATTGTGGTTCAGGCATTATATATAATGCTCAACTTCGTACTTATTGCTTTATGATGTTGAAATGATGCTTGCTGCTTACTGTTATAATTTCATATTACACATTTCTTGGCTGTATTAATTGGAAATGATGATAAATAATTTTGACAGTTCAGTGAGAATATAATGGATGTTTCTCATGGCCATCATTTGAGCTGAATTCATTTTAACATGTCACATTATTCATTAGTTTTTCTTCAAATAAATTTCTTGGGAATTCAGATATCTGGAGTTTTAATTTCAGTTTGTTACTTTTGAAATAAAAAATGAAACATTTCAGCCCTTGTACAAGAAAGAAAAGTAAAAATCATCAAAAGCAGTCCAGCACTTTAATGGAGCATGGTACATAAGCTGTCCAAGCTCATCCACAGCCATGATTAGTAGCTTCTTTTTATTTGCCTTTTATGAAAAGAAGCAAGCAATGCATATGAGATTACCAAAAAGATCAACACCACTTAAAAGAAGGGACCACTCTAATGAATGAAGAAAACAGTAGGTATTAGATAGTGTAGCACATCACTAATGAAGAAAGGTAAGGTTCCTGGATCAGATCATAATTTAATGAAACATGGATCACATCAAACTATCACAAATGAACAGGATCATGGATTGACATTACTGAGCCACAACTAATGATCAGCATATCAATAAATGTCAGTACAGAGCACCACATCAACCGTGTACATTTCAGATTCAGATTAGTACCAAGAACTGATGAGAGAGCAAAGAATAAAGGCCGGATGTCTTCTTGTTTGCAACAGCGTATGTCTGAAATTAACAAATGATCAGGAAGGTTAGATATGAGGTTTTATTCTTGCATACTCAACTGACTGACTTCCAATCTTTTCAGATATTTGGACCTCTGTTTGGTAAAAAAGAAATTACTAGGATGAAACCTTGAGTTTCATGAGGTGCTTCCCTAATTTCTTGTAAAAAGGCATCCTGATCCCTTGAAACATTGTTTAAATGCTAATGGTTCTTAATTTGATTGACTGTGCAAATTTGGTAGCATTCTAATATGTTGAAGTTCAAGATTTCCATTTTCCCATGTAACAACCTAATACTTGATATATCACTATTTAATTGAATAATAATTGACAATTTTCTATTATTGAAAAGTTACTTTGCATTTTAATTTATATCTATTAGTTATTTGCCAGTGACATTTCTTTCATTTTTTCTTAACCTTTCTTTAGAAAGCATTCTTCTGAGAAAGCTTAAAGTTTTACATTAATTAATTTAATTTTTATCACACTTTAAACATTTAACTTCTATGCTATTTGTTACATTGAAACAAATATTTCTTCTATTTTAGGAAAACAGTGCTTCTTTGTTTTGAGGCAACAACATTATTCCGTTCAGTGCTTAGTAGCTGTTTCAGACACTATAAGTAAAGGAATGGTTAAATTTGCTGCTAAGTAAGTTTTTAAGTTTGATTCAGATTTAATTTAGTATAGTTTCTTATTTCTGATAGAATCTGAGTGATTTTACAAAAGACCCTATTTATTAACACTGATTTTTAATTCAGTAATATTAATCCAAAACTACAAACAAAATTAGCTGACATATTCTGATAAAGATGATTAATTTTAATAATCTAAGCTCCATAATAAACTCTTTAAAACGGCCCCATCACCATCTCTACAGTTCAAACTTTTAGTCTTACAGACATGAGTGATACCTTATTGGAAAGTTTATGACTTGTAGTCCTGGAAAACATGAGTTTTGGTCTGTGATCATTATCTGTCTTACAGGAAGTGGCCAAAAATGAAATACCGTATGTATTGGGTCTCTATGGTTTCATGTAAAGTATGAAACCAGTTTTTTTCCTTTTTTTTCTTTTCTAATCAACCCAAAAGACATCTGATAATGTAAAACTATGTTAAAGAAACTAAAAGTCTTTTAACATCTATATAGATTTTGATAGAACAAAAGTGATCATCAGCAATAATTTTCTCCAGGGTGTCTACAGAATCAGGGAAATCAGGGAATCAGGGAATTATCAGGGAATTTTGTTATTCTGGAAAAAATCAGGGAATTATCAGGGAATTTTGCAATTATTACTTAAAATCAGGGAAATTTATGATCTTTTGCCAAGCGTGAGCTTTTATCTTAAGGGAGCATTCAAGGTCACGCGTCACGTCGATCCCCTCTTTCCCGCCGGCCGGTCTAATGGTGTTGAATAGTGACCTCATATCCTGTACTATATTCTCGCCACTGAAACTGAAACTTACTACGAGGAATATTAGATATTGGTGTATAAAGACAAATGAAGTAAAAACAAGATATTTGAACTCAACTTTTCTTGGACGCACTCGTGCAACTGATTTGGTGAATTCGTTTGTTGAGGCTACTAAACCTCTGGATTTGAAGAAACTTCTACAAATCTCGATGGATGGGCCTAACTTAAATCAAAAGTTTTTTAAAGAACTTTCGTGCTCTTTAAAGGAAACTAAGGAAGATGCTGAAGTACTGAATATTGGCTCATGTGGACTTCATGCATTGAACATAGCTTTCAAAACAGGAGTGTCAGTTACGAACTGGAAGATTATGGAGTTTCATCGAGCTTTATATTACTTGTTCAAAGATTCCCCAGCAAGAAGAACATTATTTACGGAATATACAAATTCACAAATATTTCCAAAAAAGTTTTGCTTTGTTAGGTGGGTTGAGAACACTGGTGTAACAGAACGATCATTGCAGCTTATCCCATTGCTAAGGAAGTTTATAAAAGGAATAGAGAAGGACAAAATGGCTCCAAATTCAAAAAGTTATAAGGAAGTTAAAAGTGCTCTTTATGACTCTCTCTTACCAGCAAAGCTTGCTTTTTTTTCATTTAGTTGCTTCCGATTTTGAAATGTTCTTAAGGGAGTACCAAACAGATGCTACCTTAATACCATTTCTTTATTCTGACCTAAGTAATTTGTCACTAAAATTCATGCAGCGTTTTCTTAAAAAAGAGGCATTAAGCAAAAATATTACAAGCATAGACGTGGAGGACAAATCAAATTTTCTGCCAGTTAAACAAATAGATATTGGTTTATCTGCTCAAAGCAATTTGAAAAAGGCGAAAGTATCTGATTTGCAAATAGCTGAATTTAAAGTTGACTGTAGACGCATATTGATTCAATGTTTACTGAAACTCCAAAGTAAATCTCCCCTTATTTACAAGCTGACTAAAGCAGTGTCCTGTTTTGACCCTAAAATAGCAATAAATGAAAATATATTTTCATGTAGATTATCAAATCTGTTGGTAATTCTTTCTGAAAAAAAAAAACTGGATATCATGCACTTTAGCTGAGAAAGCTAAGAATCAATTAAAACAAATATGTTCACAGCCAGAAAATATCTCAAAGTTAAAGATGTATAAAAGATCGACTGCACATATTGATAATTTCTGGTGTAGTTTGATATCTGCTGAAGAAAATGGAGCACCTGAAGCTATGCCAGTGATACAGTTAGTCATGGTATTGTCGCATGGCAATGCAAGCTTAGAAAAAGGTTTTTCTATAAACAAAGATACTTTAGAGCAGAATATCAAAGAAGAAAAACTATCATTGCCAGAAGATCCATTTATGATAGTGTATTGTCCAAAGGTGGCATAAATAACATTGAAATTACTAAGAAGATGGTCCTTGATGTAAGAAATGCAAGAGCTAAGTATTCCGAGGCAATGGAACAAAAAAAAAAGAAAATCAAGAATTGGCAGTAGCTGTTAAAAGAAAAAGAGACTGAACTTGAACTGAAATGGCTTAATGACAAAAAAATTAAAATCTTAGAAGCAGCACAAAAGGAATCTGAAATGATTGAAAATGAAATTGCTGCGATAAAGCTTTCAAAACTTTAAATAACCAGTATCATGCTGTATATTACAATGAATCTTGAATTCCGTTGAGTTTAATTTTGTGTATATTGTTACAATAAATCTTTTAAAAGGTAAGATATGTTAAACTCATTAATTTATAATTTTTTATTTCTCTCTTCTTTTTTTAAGTATTTCATCATTACTGTTTTTATAGAATTTTTTGCTTATTCTTTTATTATACTTAGATAAAATAGTAAATAGTTACCAAGTAGTTATGATCAGGGAATTTTTCTCTTATGATCAGGGAATTTTTAAGAAATTGTTCGTGAAATCAGGGAAAAGTCAGGGAATTTTTTTATTCAGATTTTGTAGACACCCTGTTCTCATTAAAAGAACATCTGTAAGAGAACATACAGAAAAATATACGGGAAGCTGTAAACAGCTTTTAGCCTGCATTACTTTCATACAAGCTTTGATCACATATCCTAGAGAACATCACATTCAGTTTTGTTTTGTTTATTAATCAGAAGAAGGCATGAGGATCTAAAAATTTAATACAGTGAAAAATTTAATACACTCGGGTTACGAATGACTCAGGTTACGAACAACAACTTCGAAAATTTTTAGTCTTGGGTAATGAACAGTGCCTCGGGTTATGAACGAAGGTGAGAGAGAGAGAGCAAGGTTTAACATTGGAGACAAACGATCACCATCAGTACAAAGTTACAAGTTGCGGGGCCAAATCACACCAAAGACATCTAACTAGCATCGGAAAATATCTCTCCGCGCCCACATGATTCTATTTCCGATGTAAACAATACATTGTAATGTATTTATTAAATGTAATTATTTTACATTTAATTTATTTGGTTATTTTCTTTCTCTTTATTTAATGTATGAAGTACGTGTACTTTGCGTTTTGTCAGGTAAACGACAGGATGCTAATAAAAAGGAACGATTCTTTCATCTTGAAACAGATCGTCTCTATTTCATTGATTTCAGTCTTTCGGGTTATGAACGTTTCAGTTTACGAACAAAGTTCTGGAACGAATTAAGTTCGTAACCCGAGGTTTCACTGTAATAGCATTACAGCTGTATTCTTAAATAAGGGTGGGCAGCACAGAAGGTAGTGTCTCATTAGATTGAGAGGGCCTTCTTGATTGATTCATAAAAAATGAAGAAGAACCTAATCTTACTGTTAATCATTTCATTCACTAAAAGAGCTAGTTCATTTGCACTATTAGAAAGAAAAAAAAAACCAATCACATTTGATCCCATCCTCCCCTCATCTTATGAATTGTCATCCTCCTCCCTCATTATTATTAATATGGGTAACCATCTTTTTCCTCTGAAGCTTCATAATGAATCTTAATGTAATTCTGGATCTCCAGCCAACCAAAAAAGAAACATGCCACTGACTCCTCTTAGATCTGCACCATATTCTGTGTGGATTATCTCACTTACTTATTTGTCCAACTCTTACAATAGTCATTTACTTCTTTTTTTTTTTTTTTTTTTTTAATGTTAGCCAGTCCTATTAGGTATGCTTAAAGGAAGCATACCTGTGATATAGGTGCTGAATATGTTAGAAAAAAAATATATATAAATTAAAAATGTAAAATTATCTTCTCATCAATTACGTCAGATATTAATTGATTTTTAATACTTTTCATATTTTTAATTTTTTCCAAATTATAATTTTTCCAATTTAATTGACAAAATAAATCGTACTTTATTTTATTTTCTAATCGTTGACCAAAATTATTATTTAATTTTTCAATTTGAAAAATTCTTAACCAATTTTGTCTAGTTGTTTTTCCTTCATTATAACTATTTTTTGGTCTGGTTGACATAAAAAATATTTTTCAAAATTGTTTTGTAAATAAATTTTTCTTTGATAGTGAGTATCTTAAACTTTTTTCTAATGTTATTTTTTTCTAATATGGGCATTTTGTTAAAGTTAATATAAACATTATTAAATATTTTTAAAATTACTTTATTTATATTTTTAACTTGTTGTTTATTCATGAAAATCCAACATTCCAAACCATAATCCAGAACTGAATCGCCTAAGATTTGAAAATGATTAATTTCTGTTTAAATGGAATTAAGTGTCTAATGTGAAAAAAGAGATATGTGTAGGTGTGTAATTTTTTGATAACTGAATTATACTGTATATCCCATGTAAATTTTTCATCCAAATACAGTCCTAAGTATTTTTGTTGAGTTACAAATTCAAGATTGTTACAAGTGCAGTTGTTTGTAAATGTAATTTCAGTGTTAATTCTTTCGCAGTTTTGATTGTGTAGAGTAATAAAATAGTTTTCATTTACAATTTTATTTTTATTTTTGATAATCATAATTTTTGTTTTATCACGGTTAATATTCATTTTATTATTAATTGTCCACTTAATAACATTATTCAAATCTTGTTGAAGATAATTAATTGCATTCATTTGATTCTTATTACAATTAATGAGTATAACGTCATCAGCATAAATGAAAATCTTTGAAAATTTGATACAATTATTTATTGAGTTTATATATAAATTAAATAATAAAGGTCCTAAATTGGATCCTTGAGGTATACCAGAATTAATATTATAGAGCTTACTTATGGAATTATTTATTTTTATTCTAAATTTCCTATTTTGCAAATAGCTTTTTAATACGTTGTATATATTGCCTCTCAGGCCCATTAAGTTAAGTTTTTGTAGAAGTAATTTATATTAATATTATCAAAGGCTTTTTTAAAGTCAATAAAAGCAATATATATTATATTACCTTTATTTAAATTTTCATTCATAAAATTATTTAAATTTATTAATAGTTTAATTGTACTATTGTTTGGTCGATAGGCATATTGATTTTCACTTAAAATGTTCTTATTTTTAATAAAGTTATAAATTGAATTAGATAAATAGCTCTCGAAAATTTTAGAAATATTGGAGAGTAGAGAAATTGGTCTGTAATTTTCAAAATTGTTAATGTTACCTCCTTTGAAGATGGGAATGATGTACGCAATTTTCCACAGATTTGGATAGATACCTGTGCCAATAATATTTTCAAATAATTCAGCAATTAAAAGAGAAATATTGTCCTTGAAATTTTTAATTTCGTTCATAGAGATTGTATCAATTCCAATCTTTGTTTTTTAATCGTATTTATAATATCGATTGAATTCGGTAGAAGGAAAGCCATTGAATTATTTGAAGGGTTGTTTTCGTAATTTAATTTATGATGTGTCTCTGAGTTATTTACGCAATTGTTTTTAAGTGTGAAAGTTTTGCGAAAGTTCTTGAAAATAACTTCAATATCATGACTTTCTAAAAGTTTATTTATATCTTTTTTATCAGACTTATTTTGCTTATAACATATTTCTTTATTTACAATTTTCCATAAATTAGTGTTTGAATTGTGATCATTGTTTATTAAGTTTCTAAAATATCTATTTTTTTGTTTAATTATAAATTTTTTTAACCAATTTCTTTTTCTTTTTTGTACAATAATTCATAGTTTTTGTTTGTTTTGTTTCCTCTATGTGATTCATAATCTCTTTGTTCATCCAAGGTTGTCTATAAGTTGAATTGTTATAATTTGTTACATTGTTAGTAGGTTTATCTCTTTTATATTTATTTCTATTATTATAACGAGCATTTTTTATTATTTTATACAGCTTATTAACATGTTTATTTGGGTCTTGCATAAGATTATTTTTAATTTCTGATGTTAAATCAGTGATTTTGTTATTAAAATATTCTTCATTTAAAGGATATATATATTTTTTTAAGATTTTGCTTTTATTGTTTGTTGTGCGCTGATCAATATTTTAAATCTCGAGTAAGATACTGTAGTGATCAGAGATGTCCCATTCTATAATATCTGCAACTGTATCTGTATTTTTGATATTAGAGAAACAGTGATCAATGCAAGACATTGTGGTAGAAGATTTAGTGTTAGCTTTTCTAGTGGTTTTGTAAATATGGTTTATGAAGCCAAAGTTGTAAAAAATTTGTAAATATTTACAAGCTATTTTATTTAAAATGTTTTTGCCAATATCAATGTTCAAATCACCTATAAAGATTACATTTGAATTTGTGTTGTTTTTAATAGTACTTAATGTTTGTTTTAGTTCTTTAATAAATAAAATTTTATTTGTATGAGGTGGTCTGTATGTGACGTACATAATTACATCCTTCAAAGCAGTGGAGTTATTATTAATTTTGCAAATTATACTTTCATAAGTAATAGAAGTTGAATTATCAGTTGTGATGGTGTAAAGATCTTTATAAAAAATTATGATACCTCCACCTCTTGAATTAGTTCTTAATTTATAGAGTTTTTTAAAGCCAGGAAAATTAAATAATGAAACTTCATCATTTTTTATGTTAGCTTCAACTAAAATTATTAGATCTAAATATTTGATTTTGGAATCAATATGTGCAGTTAAGTATATAAAATTTGTTCTTAAGCTTCTTATATTTAAGAATAGAATGTTATTTGCGTTAGTATTAGGAATCCATGATATTAAATTATCAGTTATATTTAATTGACCTTTTTCAATTTGATTGTGGTTTTCGCTAAGTGTATCAGTCATTTTTTTTTTTTTGAAGATTACATTTTCATTATATCTTCTTCATATTTTATATTTAGTATTTTGGAATTTTCATTTTTTCTTGTTAGAATATTGTTATTTTTAATCCATACGAATTTGTAGGCCTTGGATTTGGCTTCAATTTTTGTTTTCCAGAATAAGTTTTTTAAGGTTGGGGTTAAGTTTTCATTAATGTATATTTTGCTATTATTTTTATTCTTAAATATATCTGCATTGGTTAGGTTTTTATGTAGTTTATAGTTAGAGAGCCAATTGTTTCTGTCTTTTCTATTTATGAATTTTACTATGATGGGTCTGCTTTTGTATTGATTCATTTTTCCATATCTATGGCAGACTTCAATTTTCTCAAGGGGGTTGTCAAGATTGAGTGATACAGCTATTTTATCTAGTATGTCTAGTAAATTTTCATTTTCTTTTTCTTCCACACCTACTACTTCAATATTGTTTTTTCTTTGTTGTAATTCTAGTTTTTGTAGATTAGTTTCCAGTTGCTGAATTTTTTCCTTATGAATATTGTTTTCGTTCTCCATGGTTTTCAACCTTTCTGTGATATTCATATGATTGTCCTGATACTTATGTATTTTCGTAAGGATATCTTCGTATTGTTTGTTGACAAATGTAATAGACTTTCTTATTTCTATTAGTTCTTTTAAAATGGTTTGACCCAAATCTTTATCAACGTTGACACTGGTTGGGTTCATTACTTCTTTGTGGGGAGAAAGATTTTGTTGAATTGTGTATTGATTCAATAATTCTAGATTATCTGCTTCTACATTTGTTTCATTAATCGTTTTTTTTGCTTCTAGAAGTTATCCTCCTACATTTATCACACTTCCATAGTTTCTTCCTTGCTGGAGTTGATATATCAGCTGCTTCAGTTTCGTTAACGCAACTCATGTGTTGCTCACCTCCACATGACTTGCATTTCAATTCCTCAGATTTTAGTGGCTTATTGCATGTTAAACATTTTATCTTAAGCTTAAAATACTCACTCATTTTTCTGTAGTGGAGTTATCAGTAGTTTCAATAAGGAAGTTGCGGAAAATAAAGATGTAATTGATGAATTATGTTGGAGCGAGGTTCAGCACGTCCACTCACGTTGACGCATGCGCTCTATTCTTATTGATTAATTCATTATGAATATGCAGATTTGAACATTGATAACATATTTTTATTTATCATTATATCTTCATGTGCAACAAGAATTGATCCATTAACATTATTCAAAAAGTTTTGCAAAATTATCAAATGTCTCAACCATTTTTATCAGTTCAAACTTTCAAAAAAAGGATTAAAAAAAACAACAGCAATAAAATTTAGACAGAAATACAATTACTTGGCAAAAGCATAGATAGGAGACCCTAATTGACTTTGAAATTTTGGTGAATTTCATCTTTAAAAGGATAATAAAGGGGCATGTACAAAAATAATCAATATAAACAAAAAAAAGAGCGTTTGGATTAGATTAAAAGTTAAGTGTAATGTTATTCATTGGTGAAAGTATCATATATATTTAATCCATTTGTTTGATATGTTTCAGCCAGTGTTTGAGGACACTATGATTGTGGGAAGGCAGAATTAGAGAAGTTGCCATTTTCTTGAAAATATGCACTCCTTTAATTTTGAAGAGCTGTTTCATATTCTACATGGTGGAAGGATATTCATTGCTACTTAGACCAAAATATCCAAGGACTGTCAGGGGATTCAATGCTTGTATTTGAGGAAGAAAGTTGTTATATATTTTAATGTTAGGAATGGTTAAGGGTTATAGATAATGATATGGGTAGGGACAAGAAATTTTAATATTTTGACTGGATAATTAGTCTCTTCAAACAATGAATATCTGGGTTCTGTACTTTGACTATACCTACAAGACATTACACAAAATTCTCCTACAGAACAATGTCTGAAATTTTGTTTAAAAGTCTGCAGTCCTGTTACCAGTGGGCAACATATTGTGCTATTATATCTAACATTTTGTCTTAATATATTTGGATTAGCATATGTTTTGTCAACATCCTTTATTCGAAAACAGACAAGAATCTTTTATTCCATTTTTATAAAAGATTATTATGTATTATTTTATACATTACTTTTCAGTTTAGGTATATTATTATTATTATATGAAAAGCTTTATATATATTATCAGTTTTAAGTTTTACTACTACCTGTTAACTGAAACAAATACAGTGGAACCCCGCCATTCGTCCGCCTCTCTATTCGTACAACTCGTTATTCGTACAACTTTTTCAAGTAAAATTGAACTCGCCATTCGTACGCTTGCTCGCGATTCGGACAGCGTGACCTCGGTACTGGCCGCGCCACGTGGTCGCTTCAGTTCAGTATAGTGCTAGCTTCCATACGCTACGCATCATCCACGCAAGCTTCGTGAAACTTTGTGATATTTTATTGTTATTTTTTATTATTTTTTATTAAAAATAGTGCAGCCATGGGTCTAAAAAAGATTACTGAATCAACTAAGCCTAAAAGGAAAGCAGTGAGAACGACAATTGAATTGAAAAAAAGAAATCGTTGCGAAGTTTGAAAGTGGAACTCGTGTTTCTGAACTGGCAACTCAGTATGGCATGGCGAAATCAACCATATCCTCTATAATGAAAAAGAAAGAAATAATAATAGAGGCCTATATATTTATTGTTTTCATAGTTTTTATGTATTTTAGGCTTAAAATATCATTACAAAGGTTTATATAAGCAATCATGTGTGGGTCTGGAACGGATTAATCCAATTTACATTATATCTTATGTGAATAAATGATTCGCCATTTGTACAAATCGCCATTCGAACTGCCTTCTGGAACGGATTGTGTACGAATAGCGGGGTTCCACTGTAGAACATTTATGAAAAGGAATATTTATGCATTTGGAAAGATTCTTCAGTCAGTTAACACTCCCTTCCTCACACACACAATCTCTCTCTCTCTGCAGTCAACACAGTTCTTTCAGAGCACTTATTAGCATTTCTTTTAATTATTTGTTTATCAAGATCTCTAAATTCAATTGGAGTTATTCATCAGTACCTATGGTTTACACTCCTATTTCTAGTAACAAAGCTTTAATGTGCGGGAATTTCGTCGTATGAAATAAACTAAGGAACTCGTATCTTTTTCAGGCATGCACACAAAGTAAAAAGCTTTGGTATATACACAATAAAATAATTTAATTAAATTAATTTTAATAAGAGTCCAATGACGTGCCGGAATGAAGATGACACCACCTTCATGAGTGCTTTTTTGAACACCCGGGTGAAACTCCTATTTCTGTTTTGTTGCAATAAAGAGACATTACGATTTATTGTTTTCTATATGAACTATGAACTACTTCATTTTGTTTACTTTTACAAAGGAAGGACAAGCAACTGACAGAAGTGCTTGGTTGAATTCCTTTTAAATATTGCATGATCGTGAAGTCATTAAGAAAAAAATCCATGAGGGGCTGTAAATGATTGAATATATTGAATTAATACGATTACACTGAATTATATTGGTTGAATATATTGAATTTTATATTTAAAAGCATTAGTGTCAACTTAACTTTTTAGATATTTCAGAACTAATCTTATTACCTTTAACCTTTTAGCATTACAAAGGAGTCCATTGTTGATGTTGAGGGTTTTATTCGTAAAGTTGATCAACAGATAGAAAGCTGTTCTCAGAAGGATGTAGAACTTCACATAGAACAGGTATTTAAATCTTATGAATAACAAAAAGATTTTTTAGATATTCAGATTTTTTGGATATAAATGGAAATGTGATATCTAATTTTAACATTATTATTCACCTTTTCAATCCAGTTTGTGTGTTCTGTGAGTGAATATGTACAATGTAGTAATTTGAAAATCTTAAGAAAGAGCTGTGCAAATGAAAAATCAGTCAAAGATGATTAAATATCAAAAGACAAAGTGCTTCAAAAATTAGTCTTATGTAATTAACCATTCATTAATTTCCAGAGGGATGTTGAAATAAAAACAACATATTCTAAAGGATCCTTGTTTATATTATAATGTCCCCATGATAAGGATGTAATTAATTCCTATGAACTTTTTTTTTTAGTTATACTGTATAAAGAGTTGTTAAAAATGTGGTTTTACTCTATAGATGAACTTTTAAAATCTTTTACATATAATAATTAATGAAATCTTTAAAATCTTTTGATAATTAATTCTGAAAAGTAAATTAAGATTGTGATTTTTTTTTTTTTTTTTTTTTTCAAAAAATAAAATGGTTTTCATTAAATGGAAAATAGATAGCTAACTACAACTTTAATCTGAATTTCTTATAATGTGTTATTCTTATTTAATGTGTTTCTTTTTTTCCTCTCTCTCTGTTAACTCTCTTATTTTCAACTGTCTATTAGATAAAGCATTCATTAAGGACTAGGTATATGTTCTCCTATCCATTGCATAGTGAGATTAAACCTGTAACACTGGGGGATCAGTGTTGGAAGACTGGAATAGGAGGGGAAGTGGGATTGAGACCAAAATAAATGTGCTTATGTTTAAAGTTGGACCATAAATAAGCAATGTATCAAATTAAAGGAAATTCATCCGTCTATTTACATACAAATAGTCAAAGAAAGAAGAAAAATGTTCAACTTGAATAATAAATTGCTCATGCTCACTCAGTAATAGAAAATTATCTTTTTAATTAGTAAAATTAGTATTACTGAATATTTTTTATTTTTTGTAATCTCCATCTCTCTTTGCTAAAGAATACAGGAAATACAGTATTTGCAATAGGACTCTGTCTAGTGCTTAATATGCTGATTTTAGTAAATTACAGGAATTAAAGATCAAATTTGAAATTTACAATTCTTACATGATAAAGTTTACTGTATGTGTAAGTAGATGAATTGTTCCAAAAATATAAATTATCATTTTTCAACTTTGCTTATTTTAAATACCAACATAACCGAAATTTGTATGTTGATAGAAGCTGTTTGCCTGCATATCAGGAAGTGAATGTTACATAAAATCTAGTCTTATAAAATCAGAACATTAGGAAACTGTAATCAAATAGTGCTTTTTCATAAAAATCTGTGAGTGTATGACATTTGTTTAAACTAATAGTGTTGTAAAATTGAAAACAAAATACAGTGGACCCTTGTTACAGCGCTGCTCACTATACCCGCACTCGGTTATAGTGCGGTGATGTTTGCAATAAGTTTATACAGGTCCGTGTGGCATTAGTGAATATTGCATTTTATACAGGTCCGTGCAGCGTTAGTGAGTATCGCATTTTATTGATACTGCATATTGAGTAATTGTTTATGTATTGAGTTCCTGCATTTTGAATAGTGTTTAATTATTGTATACATGATGAATAAAAGAAAAGCTTACAATGTGAAAGAAAAGCTTGACATTATTACTAAAGTAATGAGCGGAGTTTCGAAAGCAAACGTAAGAAGAGAATACGGCATACCTGAAGGAACTGTAAGGGGTTGGATGGCAGAGGAGACAAAACTGAATTCATTTGTTGATAAGCTTGACCAAGATGTTGGGCTTACTCGAAAAAAAACAAGACTTGAAAAAAATCAAAATGATAAATATATGTACTTATTAACATGTAAAACATGTTATGAAAAATTTTAATAAAACACTTAATAAATACTGTAAATTGGTTTTTTTTTTATTAAAATACATAATATATATATAGTTCATGGGATGTTCAGTATATAGCTCAAATTGTTCTGAGTAAATTTATTGTGTTGCCACTGCACCGCTCGATATAATGTGGTTCACCTTATAACGCGGGTGTTGTTTTCCGCCCGACATGCGCGTTATATCGGGGGTCCACTGTATGTCTTATTTTAACATAAACATACAAACAAATAGAGCTCTCCTAAGTTACAGAAAAGACCTACTGTTTAATATCCACATAAGCAGAATTTTTCTTAGCTTACAGTGCAGTACGTTATTAAAAAAAAAAGAAATCTTAAGTAAAGAAACATGCTGCCTCAAGGCAGGATATATGCTTATTCTCCTGTTGATGTTGACAGAATTTATGAACTACCATTCCCATATGGGCTGATCACACTGTATAAAGTTTGTAAATTTTAAGTTTTGATAGGGATTTTATTGAAATGGTGGGAGGTGGGGTAGGACTTGACAACATTTGGATAGAACATTGACATAATAAACAGCTTTTCATTAAATAGTGCTATGGAATTATCCCAACTGTATGAATTCAAGATTTTTTTATTTACTTTTTACTTTTTTATTATTGCTAGATTTTTGTCATCAGCACAGCCATTCCTCGTTTGCCATTGCAAATAGAAGATGCTGCCAGACCTGTTCATGAAGAAGTAATTTTTCTCTTTAACATTTAAAAACTTATTTTAGATGTGCTAGTTTCTAAGTTGTTTCTAATTAAAGACTCATTTTTTTTGTATAAATAATATAAAATACAACCTTTTTAAAAATGTATATTCATATATTAATGTTTATTAATGCTATTGGGTCGGTGCATAATTATCAGGCGTTTTTGTAGGCGGGTTTTTTGATAATAAAAATTGCTGTTTTGTTTACTTTTTTTAATAAAAATAGTATTTTAGTTTCAGGTGATAAAAATGTGTGTCAATAATCATACTCATATTCGTCATATTATGCTTTATTACTTCGAAAAAGGATGGAAAGCAGAGCAGTCATTTCTTGATCTCAACGAACTTTTTGGCGAAGAAACAATTAGCGAAAGTCGATGCAGGGATTGGTTTACCCATTTCAAATCTGGCGACACTAGCTGTTTCACCAAACACACCACATTGCCTTCTTACAGTGAACGTTTCTCGGTATTCCTTTTGGTGAAACGCAAACCTTCTTTCTTTTGATGTTTTTCAAGAGAAGCCATGATTCATCCCCAGTGACAAGATTTTCAGAAATGGAGCTTGCTTGTTTCGTTGCAGCAAATCAGTAAAAATTCGGACATGTTCGGCTTTATTGTTGTCGGAGAGTTTATGAGGGACCCATCCAGCCACTTTCCATACCTTTTCGAGCTTTTTGAGACGACAAACGATGGTTGAATGGTCAACATTGAAGTCTTCGGCCAGCATTTGAGTTGTCAAGCTTTCGTCCTCTTCTACGGCTGCCAAAAGTGCCTGGTTTTCGAAATTCAATGGTCGACCTCTTCCTGGCTTATCTTGTGACACCAGATTTGAAATGCGCAAACCATTCCCTGCATCGACTTTCGCTAATTGTTCTTTCACCAAAAAGTTCGTTGAGATCAAGAAATGACTGCTCTGCTTTCCATCCTTTTTCGAAGTAATAAAGCATAATATGACGAATATGAGTATGATTATTGACACACATTTTTATCACCTGAAACTAAAATACAATTTTTATTATCAAAAAATCCGCCTACCAAAACGCCTGATAATTATGCACCGACCCAATATTTACTATTTAACATCAAATGATAAATAGTATTCCTTTTATAATTATACATCTTCAAAGGAAATTTAATGTTGTAATTATTCAAGTAATTAAATATTTTGTAATTTTAGTAGCCAAGCTTTTCTCTAAAAAAAATTATAATTTCTTCATTATATGAATTATTTGTAAACTCTGCAAAGTAAAGATCTTATACTGAAGAAAGTTGACTATGTTTTGTTATATAATTACTAAAGGATCATTAATATATACATATATATTTAATAATATTTTTTTTTTCTAAAAGGATCCAGAAGGTTTAAATATACGTGTAAATCAAGACACACGATTAGATAATCGTGTTTTGGATTTAAGAACTCCAGCAAATCAGGCTATTTTTCGACTGGAAGCTGGAGTTTGCCATTTGTTCCGAGAAGCCCTTAGCAAGAAAGGCTTTGTTGAAATTCACACACCAAAGATAATTTCAGGTAATTGATAACTTGTAATTAAAGAAAATGACAAATAAGAGTTTTAATTAACTAAAATATATATAAAAAAAAAGAATGAATTTGGATAATCACAAGTAAGACAGTTTTAGAACTAACCATTAAAATAATAAACATATACCTTATAAACCTTTACAAATACTGTAAACCCGTAGAGAAAGACAGTAGACTGTTTTTATAGTGTAATTCAGTGCTTTTATAAACAGTTTTTTTTTTGTTTTTTTGTAGTATATAATTTAAGGTGAGTAAAAACTTTCATCAAATAAAAAATGGCAGCACACATTATTCAAAACAGTACAGGTTAAAAACGATCAATTTCACTGACAGTTGTACAGATTCTAAAGAAGCTGCACAAATCTAGTGAAATCGATAATTTTTTTTTAACCTGTAGTGTTTTTAATTATGTACGTTGCTATTTTTTATTCGATTGAGGGTTTTTTTTTTTTCCTTATGAAAGTTTGGAGAAAACTAAGCTAATTCTTTTAGCAAATAGTGAGTGTTGGGAGAAAGTGCTATCTTCAGAAATTTAATCATTGAAGGATTCCAATACTTTACCTTATATATTTACCTTAAGCAAATCAAATGCCTTTGATATATTCTGTAGGCCTTAATAGCGATCTCCCAACTCTCATGCTACATTCTTTTTGAATATTCCTTTAGTTACAGTTGGACTTGATTTGTTTGAATCAATCTCACTATTTTCAAAAGTTTGTCCAATTACTTTTAGTTGCAAATTAATTTTCATTAAATCTAAAGTTATGTTTAAATGCAGTTAAAATTACTTTTTTTTTTCTTTTAGAAAAGTTACAATTAAAATTAATTAGAAAGGAACTAGAGTTATTTAGGGAGTTAATTTTCTTGCTGATTTTTAATTTGAAACATGTAAATTTTAATTTCAGAAACAATGATAGAACAAATATACTAGAAAAATAAGATCATACTAATAATTTGTATTATAATAATTAATAGTTATTGTCAAACATCCTCATGTCAACTATATACCTTGTGGAGAGTTATACTGTTTAATACTGCCGTGTGTGTTAATGAGATCTTTGTGATTTGCACTGTTAAACATTTAGGAGTTTCATCAGTATCTGAAACAAATTGTTTCATCTTAAATTAAAAATACAGTGCAACTTGGATAATTCGAAGCTGAAGGGACCACTACAAAACTTCGAATTATCCACAACTTCGAATTAAACAAGTTACAACTTTTAACTTTAATTTCAGGTCCACTGAATGCTTGAAAAGATGATTCTGTCAATAAGTAAATATTTATTCAGAAATATCATCATATGAAAGACTTAAACACTATATGTATGTAAACAAAATAAGATTTATATTACGTAAGCTACAGTACGTATTACATTCAATACAGAAAATTATAGTTTTTCAAAAAATTGTGCAATATCTGATTGTTTTGTAGAATTCAGTCGCTTAAGGTTAGCAAAATCATCAAGCATGTTTAGTGAACGGAAAACAACTTCACTTACGTTGGTTTGTCCTTCAATGTACCGACGAAATTCGGCGCTATCCCATACTCGTTGGCGATTTGGCATTTCTTCTTCACACCCTTTTCCACCTCGTGAATGACGGCGACCTTTTCAGCGAACGTTAAATTCTTGTAGACGTGTGGTTTACTGAAAGACATGGTGACAATGATAGCAGGAAGCTCGAATGGCGCTGATGTGTCACGTGTCGAATGGCGTCACGTGTCGAACGGTGGCAGGAAGGGGATTTCAGTTGTCACGTGTCGAATTTCTTAACGATGAAACGCCGAAAAGTCGTTATGGTTCGAAATTTTTTATAAAAAACTTCGAATTAAGGAAGTTGAACTTCGAATTATCCACGATTTTTTAACATTGATTTAACAAGAAATTCAATGGACTAAGAGAAATCTTTGAATTAACCACGATTTCGAATTAAAGACGTTCGAATTATCCAAGTTGACCTGTATATTATTAAAATTGATGAATTTGACAATTTCGTTTTGTATTTTGATTAAGATAGCAAATAGCTGTAACTAATTCATTTACATAAAGTTAACAGAGTAATAAACATTTGTTAGTTTGTTACCTTAATCAAAATTCACAGAATAAATTGTCAAATTCATCAATTGTGGTAAAACATAATGTTTCTTACTCTTGTTAACTTAATGCAAATGAATAAGTTAGTTTGTTTTAACTTGTAATGGCATTACATGCAGTTATCACTCAAAGGTAGTTCTTATCTTGCAATCCCTGGTAAATACTGTAGAATGTAGTTACTTTGCTCAATTTACTGGACTTCAATACATCCACACCTGAAAGTTCCTGATGCCTTCTACAAATGATAAAAGAACTGTAGTCCAGATTCTTCTACCATTCTTCTCTTTACTTTTGTTGCATAATTGTGAAGACAGGGAGATCCCAGGAAGCAAACTCATTATTAAATGAATCTGGATAAATTAAAGAAATAAAAAATATAATTTTCTTTAATTGAACATTTTTTATAATGATGTTAATACTTCTAAATGCCTTACTAATGAAGGTCCCTGAATAATATCTATTTGCTTAAGTGATATCTTAATATCTTGCAAATCAGTCCCTTTGCTTAAATTTCGTGGAAATTGAAAATCATCTTCTTTTCATAGAAATTTTGCTTTTAATCCTGCTCATTGTTCATTAATAATGATCATTGTTCCCAATTTTAAATTATATATGTTAATAGGATCTTATACTTAACATCACTAAAATTAAATTATTAATTAATGATTTTTATTTTCATTACAGCTGCCAGTGAGGGTGGTGCAAATGTCTTTGAAGTCACCTACTTCA